>CM062809.1:888673152-889273152 GCA_031772625.1 Pinus tabuliformis
AAAATCGTCCAAGAAGCCCTTGGTAAAGCTTCTATAGGACGCACAACGCTGATTGTGGCCCATCGTCTCTCCACAATTGAAGGCGCTGATAAAATTGCAGTGATGGAAAATGGTCAAGTCATTGAATTCGGAGTACATGAAGAACTGATTTTGAAACCAGATGGAGTATATGCAGCTTTGGTGCAAATACAGGAGAAAACCCAAGTACAGCAAACCATTGATCTTAACACAGTATTTGAAATATCTAGCCAAAGGCAAAGCTCAGATGACAAACTATATTGTGCTTCAAATCGCTTTGAGGGTTCAATATCTGGCTTGGAACGAGAAGAACAAGAAGTTAATGCAGAGACCAAATCTGGGAGATCTCCTTCCTTCCGTAGGTTGCTTGCACTGAATGCTCCAGAATGGAAGCACTCTCTCTTGAGCTGTGGAGGCGCCCTTGGATATGTCGCAATTCAGAGTGTTTTCTTTCACTATGGCATGCATGACTTCTGCGCTGTTCTTCAAAAATCCGGAGGAGATTAGATCTAGTGTCAGGATCTCTTGCATTGTTTTTGTAACACTGGCACTGCTGGCTTTCTCTCTGAATTTGGTTCAACATTATAATTTGGCTGTGACGGGCGAGTTTCTAACGAGTAGGGTGCGTCAAGGAATGTTTTCAAAAATTCTAACATTCGAAGTGGGCTGGTTCGATCTCGACCAAAATTCCAGTGGAGCGGTTTGCTCTAGGCTGGCTTAGGAAGCTAGTGTGGTAAGTATACTATCCCATTACTTTGATAATGCTGGTTTTACATAAATTGTGAATAAGGATAAATGGTTCAGATTTTGGTTTCTTTTTCAATAGGTTTTTTTTGAACCTTATACATATTTTGTTTTATTTTTATTAAAATTTAATAATTATGGTTATCAAATTAAATATAACAAAAAGTCAAGTCTCAAATTTTTATTGTGTTTTTTTAAGACAAGTTATGCGCTTACTCATTGACCCGATCCAAAAATGGCTGTAATGAACTACCAAAACTTTTTTTCACTCTCTTTGGAAATGGTTTTAACATAATTAATCTATCCTTCGGTGTTCGTCCATGCTTTAACATTATTATTACTCTTAATCGCAGGTAAGATCCTTGGTTGGGGATCGCGTTTCCCTTCTGGTGGAGTGTCTAGCTGGAGTAATTATAGCTGCGTCTCTGGGACTAGTGGTCGTGTGGCAACTTGCTATTGTGTTGATCGCTGTACAGCCCCTCATGGTGGTTTGTTTCTACATTCGAACAGTTCTCCTCAAAAGGGTTTCGCGTAAGTCAATTAAAGCTGAGGATCAAGGCAGCCAAGTGGCCTTAGAATGTGTCACCCATCATAGAACCATAGCAACCCTTTTGCTCTCCGGGGAGAATCATTCAGTTATTTGACTCCACACAGGAAGGCCCACGCAGAGAGATCAATAGACAGTCATGGTACGCAAGATTGGCCCTGGGAACATCTAGGTTTTTCGAAATATGCTATTGGCCACTTGAGTTTTGGTATGGAGGGAAGCTTATTACTCACGGATATATCAGTTTCCATGACTTTTTATTAAACCACTTTGTTTTCGCAAGAATGGGTCGAATGATAGCAGATGCAGGGAGTATGACTTCTGACCTGGCGAAGGGATCTGATGCCGTTACATCTGTCTTTGAAATTTTGGACAGAGATACTCATATAAACCCAGATGACCCTGAAAAAACTAAGCCTGATAAAATCCAAGGCACTGTAGAGGTCAGGGATGTCGATTTTGTTTATCCAGCTCGCCCAAACGCCATGATCTTGAGAGATTTCTGTCTCAGGATCGATGCAGAGAGCAGCATAGCATTAGTGGGAAAGAGCGGATGTGGAAAGTCAACCATCATTGGACTGATAGAGAGATTCTACGATCCCCTGAAAGGGGTTTTACTAATTGATGGGCAAGACATCAGGAGCTTTAATTTGAGGTCTCTGAGACAGCACATAGCCCTTGTAGGGTAGGAGCCAACTCTATTTGCAGGCAGCATCAGAGAGAACATTGCTTACGGTAAAGAGAACGCAACAGAAACTGAGATAGTAGAGGCTGCAAAGGCTGCCAATGCCCACGATTTCATTTCGTAAGTAGACTGAAATAAATCTCCTGACCACTGTTCAATTCGTTTTTCAGCGATTGCAAAATTTGTTTGGAAATTTGTTTTCCAACCACGATTTTTTATTTTTGCATGATGTATAAGTTGTTTCACAAACTTCTCTGAACTTACAAAACATAATTTCCATGGGACACTTTATGAATCCTATCTTAAACTTCATGTTTTATTAAACAAGTTTCTTAAACCTAAAAATTAGTGGTTATTATAAATATTCTTACTGAATTCAATGCAGGTTATCTTTCTCTTTTAACTTATAAATAAATAAGCCCTATATGAACAACTTGCCAGACTTCTTGTTAAATTCCATGCATTGTTAATGTTTCACGGGTACGAGGGATGGATATGAGACTTACACCGGCAACAGGGGAACTCAGTTGTCTAGGGGGCAGAAACAGAGAATAGCAATAGCAAGGGAAATTATAAAGAATCCAAGCATCTTGTTGTTGGACGAGGCAACGAGTGCTTTGGATAGTCATTCAGAGAAAGTTGTTCAAGAAGCACTGGATGGAGTCATGGTAGGAAGAACCAGCGTGGTTGTAGCTCATCGTTTGAGCACAATTCAGAATGCTGACAGTATAGCAGTCATTGAGAATGGAAAGGTTGTTGAACAAGGAAATCACGCTTCTCTGATCAGAAAAGGCGAAGGAGGTGCATATTTTAGTTTGATTAAACTGCAGCAACCACATTGACCAATTATTCAACCTGTAAGCTAAACTGCAATAACCCTCATACTCCTCATCACAAATGTGGCCAGTTATAAAGAGTGCGGGGCAGTCAGCCCAAAATTGATATTTGAGTTGTTTCGCTAAATGGTGATGATTAGAAGCAGAAAGGATAATAATTAGGCTGTATGTTGTAAAAAAGTTAATTAAATATCTCGAGTGATTATGAAGAATAATCATAAACTTTATTATTACTGCTTTCAGAAGTAGAAAGGTTAATAATTAGGTTGTTTGTTGTAAAAAAGTTAATTAAATATCTCGGCTGATTATAAAGAATAATCATAAACCTTATTATTATTGCTTTTAATGTGAAAATTATCTTATCGGAAGTAAAATTCCTTGTTTCATGGATGTTTTTAGAATTGAATGGCATTGCAAATCTTCTTCTGTTCTACTTGAGGATGGGCTACAGTGGAAATATGTACATGTGACAAACTTACATTTTCATGAACATCCCAGTAAAGTATGTATTTTAAATTTTCATGATGATGATGATAGTGGTTAATGTCCACTGAGACCAAATTGGTCTATCAGACCTATAATTTTCTTAGTTTTTAATTGTCTGGCTCCTTGTCTTTCTTGGCGAGATTGATGCTATAGCTTTCTTTTTTTCTCTACGGTTTTCCAACTTCCTGTATCTTGCATCTCCTTCATCTCTTCCGGTTCTTGGGATATTGGTGTCTTAGCTTCACGATCTATTGTGTTCGTCCACTTGAAGATAGACGGAGAAGAAGTTTGGTCTAGGAGATCTGCTTTGTTGTTAAATGAAGATTTATTTTGTGCGGTATTCGAATCCTCATAACTGTTGATGCTTGAGGGGTTGTCGAGTTCACTTTTTTGTTGTTGGGCAGAGCTTTCTCCCTGCTTGTCTTGAGAGTTGTTTATAAGATTTAATATCCGACGCAGTGTTTGTGATTCACAAATTTCATTAAATTTTACATCAGACGTAGCTTTCGTGATTTACAGAACAACCTAAAAAAAACTGAGGCTGGGATTACACAGAAAAATATATTACATTTTTCTTTTGTGATTTACAGAACAAGCTAAAAAATAACTGAGGTTGGGATTACACAGAAAAATATATTACGTTTTTTTTTTTTCAAGTTTTTAATCTTCTTTTTATAAGATTTCACAAATGAACAAAGATGCTGGTGTAATTGTCACATTGGAAATTGATTAGGTAGACTAACCATCCACTGTGCTAATTTGAGATGAATTGATAAATTGTCTACTCAAAGTAATTAACGACGTAATTACGTCGTGAAGCATTTCCTTTAAAAAGAACTCCTCTCTATGCTGCTGCGTGCAATGGTGAGTTCTTAGATCACTTTGTTAGACGATCAGAGTAATACTATCCATTGGATTATTATCATTTCAACCGCCCGACTTCCACAACATGTGTTATCATATCAACCGCTTTCAGATTTGGTCATGTTAGGGTTTTGAATGGTTATGCGAGGCTGTGTGTGTGGTATCAACAGAATCTGGGGCAGGAGCAACAGAGCATCATAAGAAACTAGAAAAGGCTGCATGCGCCTACGATTTTGCCTTATATTACCTGAGAGGATCGAAAGGCAAGCTAAATTTTCCCCTTTCCCCACTGGAAATCCCTTGCATCTATTCTTTATGGCCACCTGAAATTCAAGACTCTGCCGCCAAGCTCACCACAGAAGAATTTTTGCTGTCATCTGAACCAGCGTTTCATCTTCTGGTTTAAAAGCAGAACACTGCATTGACGACCAAGAGATTTGGGCGGAGAACAATCCCGCATTTTGGGATTTGGTAATTCTTTAATATGTGGAGAGAAGCAAGTCTCCAAATTTAAATGAATTCCCTCCCTTGGATGAGTCGACGGAGTACTTTGGGGATCGCTAGTAGCCCACTAAGGCAAAGCGGTTAATTTATAAATTCTTTTTATGGAATTGCTGACTTCTCCTACAGGGCATTGTCAGTGGCCATCCAGGGCAGAAATTTCACATCAGAATGAAATGTTTTCAAGCTCTCCATTTCGGATTAGAAGCTAGCAAGTGAAATTGAGCATACACAATTAAGTTTATCAACAAAGGTTTCTGACGGTGACGAACACCCTTCTCTTTTTATTTTCAATTCTCTTACAGGGTGTTGTCGGTGGCCATCCATGGCAGAAAGTTGTTTTGCAATCAAAATTTTGTATTTATGATATTTGTCCATTCCCTGCCTGAGTCAGTGTCTGTATGCTTATGCTTAATGCTGATGAATGACATTGGTGGATGAAAGTTGCTCTTCACATTGAGAAGATGAGTCACCAACAGAAAATGAGGCCACATCTTCATTATTAT
This sequence comes from Pinus tabuliformis, assembly GCA_031772625.1. Classification (NCBI taxonomy): domain Eukaryota; kingdom Viridiplantae; phylum Streptophyta; class Pinopsida; order Pinales; family Pinaceae; genus Pinus; species Pinus tabuliformis. The sequence goes on from CM062809.1 coordinate 888,678,340, forward strand.
TTGTACACAATCAAGTTTAAACCAAAAAATGGCAAAAAGATGATAGAATTGCAATCTATTTTGAGTTCCATTCACCGGCAGAGTTTGATGGGCGTTTGAAACAATTGCAAGAATGATATGATAGACTCGAGTTTTCCCAGTGGAATGGGGACTTACGAGAACATAAAAGAAGATGGCCTTTGAGTTTCCAAGATTTTGAGGATGCCATTCCTCCCTAGTTTTCCATTCAACTGCTATGTGAATTAACTGATGGTAATGCTATAATCAGTATTGGAGTGGGCCAACACCAGATGTGGGCAGCCCAATGGTTCCAATATGAGAGACCTCGACGGTGGCTGACATCAGGGGGTCTGGGGGCTATGGGATTTGGTTTGCCTGCAGCACTGGGAGCTGCCGTGGCCAATCCAGGGGCTACTATTGTTGATGGAGATGTCAGTTTTCTGATGAATTTGCAAGAATTGGCCACCATCAGGGTAGAAAACCTGCTTGTTAAGATGATGGTATTGAACAATCAGCACTTGGGCATGGTGGTTCAATGGGAAGATCACTTTTACAAAGCAAACGGAGCACATACTTACCTCGGGGATCCATCTGCTAAATCTGAGATTTTCCTCAATCCTTTGAAGATGGTAGATGCATGCAATATACTAGCAGCTAGGGTAACAAAGAGAGCAGATGTCAGGGAGGCCATTTCACAAATGCTCGATACCCCGGGCCATATTTATTGGATGTCATTGTGCCACACCAGGAGCATGTCTTGCCTATGATACCCAGTGGTGGAGCTTTTAAAGACATTATAACCGATGGTGACGGGAGAAGAGCATACTAAAAAGAAGAGGCTAAGCCGTTTCTCATTGTATAAGATTATTCTAGGCTCTAAAAGTGCATTTTCTCTATTTTCCTTTTGAAGGTATGGAGAAAGCTTTATTTTCTCTCCTCTGCAATTTTATTGGTAGGGCACGTTTTATTTCTCTAACTTATACGGTACATAAATCAGGGCAAGTTTGGACACCTTAGATTGTTCACAAAGTCTTGATTTTATGTTTATATGTTGTGATTGCTAAGAACGAATGCAACAAACTTTCATCTTTGTTTCTACTGATATTGGGTGGCCCATGAGGAAATGGCATAAATTGTGGTGCATTGTATTTCTAGTTCTACTTCTTATTTTTCTGTATTTGCCTGTTTGTTATAGCAAATGTGCATTCATTTCATTGCATAGAGCATTTTGCAAAGTAAGATTCAAATAAGATATCCAAGGATGAATAGAAAATACCCTATACGAGGAGGATAAATGTGGTAGTGTCATGGATTGCATAATAACATATGGCATACAGGTTTGATGGTAACTCACTATTTCTACCTTTGACAATGGACTTTGAAAAGATGGCCATCCTATATGTAAGAAATTTGTGTTTTAAAGATTTTTGAATTACTAACTTGGGATCCTAAAGTCAAGACTTTTTACTAAATGTCTTTGCTAGATACCTTAGAGATGTAACTTTTGTTGTACTTAGCTATTGTCTAACAATTATAACAATTAGTGAATTCCATATTGTAGGACATATGTTGGAAAGTCAATTTTTCGTTGTTCCTAGAATTTTAGAGTTGACCTTTCCTGTATTATTCTGAAACCCTGAGCATTGACAGCGATTTCTAAATTATAGTTTTGCAAATGGACATCACTCCCAGAGTAAAAAAATTCAATGTTCAGGAAGAAAGAGTACCAGGTTTTGTGGGGTGAAGTTTGGGGGTGGGTCTTTGGATCAAAACATCTCTTCTTGTACATCGCATGGTAAATCATGCTCTACTTCTCTGTAGTGAACCATTTTGTGGGAACATGTTCCATTCTTATTTAATTGGAGCTCTTCTTCATTCGAAGACGCTTCTGCCCAGACAATTGTAGGTTCTGCAACTAGCTGTTTGAGATAGTCGACATAAATTTAGATTGTTGCACCTAGATATGAATCCATTCATCTCATCAATTAAGCGGATTGCTTTTGTGAAAATGTGTTTCCTTATTGGTTTGGGATATTTGATTTTTGCTATTTGCCCCGAGAGAAGTGAGGTGCACTCTACAGCCAGAGGTGCAGGGGACATTGAATGTGTGTCACGTCACTTGTATAAGGTTAATAAAATAAAATGAGATAAAAGCCAATGTCATATGTGTAGAAATTTCATGAAAATTCTGATCTGCTTGAATGAACAAATCTGAACCTAACTTGTAACTCAAGATGCAGAATTTTCTCTACTAATTTTGCAGCGGAATAGGAACAGAAATAACAGTCACACAATATAAAAACACTTGTTTTTCTAGGGAACCCAACTGGGAAAACGCTTTGCTTGATTGAGAATTTTATTGATAGAAGAATGAGCAATAGATCTCTTACAAAAACAATCTTGTTTCAATAGGAACCAATCTGGTTTTCTCTGCTTGTACTAAGCTGAAACACTCCTTGCAAGACTTTGATCCCTGCTTCCCTATTTCCTTGGGCAAGTCCCAAGGAAATTCTCCTATAAATCTGCGCACAAGCCTCTCTTGGTATGTTGATCCTCTCACAAGTTCACACACAAACACAAATCTGTGTTCTCTACTGCCTTGTGTCACCAACTCGTGCTCACAAGACAATTGAATAACAATGTGCCTTGATCCTCCTTTTAAGCTTTTGGAATAAGCTACACCTGGCAAGTCTTTATTTTAAGAAATCGAACTGCTGGTTGAAGAGTTAACAAAGGCTATCAAGCTGTTGTAACTCGTCCTGCCTTAATTTAGAAGTTAAGGCTCTCCTAGCTCGTCCTTTCCCAAATTAACTTGCACTAGAAGACAACCACTGAGCTTTCCATATCTGCACTAGTCAAACTGCTTTCATGCACATGTCCTAACTTTTAGGAATTCACCCTAAATTTTAGGAAATTGTCCTTATTTTTAGGAATTAGATCCTAACTTATAGGAATTGGCTCCTAACTTAGAGGAACTTGTGCATGCTAAAGAAAAACTGCTTTTGGTCTCTTTGACTAAGGCACAAGTCAAAGAATTTTCAACAATATGTACAATGTCAAAAGAAAAAGAAGAGCCAATTTCTTATTTCTTTTAAACTAGCTAAGATCCATCTCAATCCTTATTCTTTTGAGTGGTGAGAGGTTTGCATGTGGTTATTTTAATCCTTCTTGGTCATTAAGAAATCTGAGGTTAAGATGGATCTATGGTTTCCACTTACGTTTATTGGTTTTGAGGGAGAGCTTATCCAAGTTAGGCAATCATCTATCTTTTTTATTTAGAAAAATCAATTTCTGATGTCTATGTGCTTATTCTTTGCCTTTCTTTGGTAAATTTTCTGCAAAATTCTTTCAAAATTGTTCATTTGAGATGCTTGTTTGTTGCACAATGCATATACTCATATTCTTCTTTGCGTAACTTAGCTGCAAGATTAATGTCATTGCTCCTTTCCTTTATGCTTTTTCTGTTCTAAAGCATACATGTTGCGTAATTTAGATGAAGCTTAATGTTATTGCTCCTTTCTTTTATGCTTTTTCTGTTGTAAGGCAGACATGAGGACTACCTAGATGGGAATGGTTTCAGATTAACGGCACATCCTTAGAATATGTAGTCCAGAATCCAGATTGCTCTTCTTGCTACTTACCAAAAGGTCTTTTGTTTATTGGATGTTTAGTTTTTCTTGTTTGTGTCTCCATTTGCCAGCTTTATCATCCTTTCTTTTTACTCTTGCTGGATATTTCTTTTCTACATTTTGGTTTATTTCTAGGTTTATAGAAATGTATTAAAGGAATATTTAGAAGGCATGTCACCTTGTTTGACCTGGTGCAACTAAGCTTTTTGGATTTCCTGATCTTGAAATGTCACATTTTTTTGAAGTGTTCATGAAGTAATAGGGATCTCCAGCCAAAGGGATACCTAGTCATTTTAATTCTAACTACTGATTTTTCAAACCATTATGAGGAACCCATTATTGAAAGAGACACTGGGAATGTGCTGGAAGAGTAGTGAAGTTGCAAGCTTTCAGGCTATGGGATCATGGAAGGCATTATCACATAAGTAAGTCAAACTTAAATCCCTTTTATGTTTCGGTGAGTGAGATTATTGCTGGGAATTGAGACTTTGTTGTGGTATATGATTTCAAAAGGGTTCTATCTACAAATATAGAGAAAGAGATTTAAAGCCTCAATAAAATAAAATATTCCATGGTGTAATTCCGTTAGTTAGAACATTACTTGTAGAAAGAATCAGCATTGGTTTGGTTGTTAGTACTTTCTTCTCATGCAGTCATGTCACAGTCCTTGCAATTTTGTTTTGTTTTGATATCAAAATGATTGGAAATCCTCCCTCTGCCTTTGAGTGGTCATCTTATTCCATAATTTGTGTTCTACTTCAACTTGGGAATGCAGGTTTATTAGAAGAAAAATGTCCCAAGTGCATTTGATAGAAATATTTTATCTATAGTTGCATGGGTGCTTCTTATGCTCTCCCCCATCAACCGCACTTGTACAAAGAAAATTGTTACACCTCTACATTTATAATTTTAAAAATATTAAACTAATTGTGTAAACACCCACACCTGCACATAGAAACACTCATGCATCATTGGTCTTATTGTTAATTTTAGGTATGTTCTATGCTTAGAGCAATTTATTTCAATTTTCACAGTTAGCTCAATATCTTTTCCAAATTAGCAATCACGTCAGCATAATAGTAAATTGAGGATAGAACATAAACATAAATTGCAGAAGACAAGCCAAGACAAGAGGACACAAGATGTGGCGCTAGCCAAGGACAAACCTTAATGTGGGGAAACCATTGATCAATTCTTCTTATATGTTCTTCAATAGTTCAACAGAGAGAGAGAGAGAGAGAGAGATAGTACATACACAACAGAAGTCAACACTTTGACTTATCTAAATAAGAGCAGAGATCATCTCTAAGAAGATGATACAATGAGGTAGCTGAACTCAGTTGAAGACACACTGCTTCAACTGATTCTCCAAGATGACTCCATCACCATGTTGCACCTATCATTGTGCTACACCTCATCATCACGCTGCACCTCACCGTGCTGCACCCATCATTACTATGCTGCATCTCACTGTGCTTCACTAATCATGACTGTACCCATCACTTTGCTCAATGTATACTGCAATGTATCATCACTGCAACATGGTGCTTCAATACCTTTTGTTGTTGCACTATTCACATCATGCTCGTCATCACCAAGTTGTACTGATGCATTGCATTGTACTGCATCCATGCTGCCTATAACAATCATTGCATCTTACTGTACTATCAATATGTCTTACTGCAGTTTTAGGTCTGCAATGTAGCTGTTGTGACTGTGACTGGTTAGGCCATATTGGCAGCCCCTAAACAATCACCCAAACAACCCTCCTTGGCTGCGGCCTATACTAGGAGAGATGCTCATCTGACTTGATGTTGTTCTGGGCATGAACAACCCTCAATATACCATGTGCTGCCTCTCACAGCTTAGTTGTCATCTACAGCTCACCCAAAAACTGATTTCCTTTACCTTGCTTGCAGTCTAAACAACCTTGATTAGGCTCTGAGGATGCTTGGCCTCAACAACCCTACACACAACTCCTAGATCTTTTAGACAACCCTGTTTTGGGCCTGTTTGCACCCTTAAATAGCCCTCAAACTAACCCGCACTCCCTCAGCAACTCAGCCTTTGATCTAGGCTCTCCACGCTGTCTTGAATTGACCTTACCTTGCAGTTTCTTCTTGCTGCGGCTAGGGCATTCTGCCATCATCTTTGTGGCTGTGTTTAGCTATGTATAGATGGAGGCTAAGTCTCCTTTTTACTGCGCCTAAGGGCTGTCCTAAACCCTTCCAAAACATTAGGGCATGACTGTGTTTAGGTCTTACCTTGCTACGTATAGATGATCCCCTAAACAGTGGATAGATCTCCCTTCTTTGCTACGGCTAAGTAGCCTCTATTGATTGTGGTTAGGGCATCCTTTAGACAATGTATTAGGGAAGGTTAGGGCATCATATAGGAGCAGGTTAGGGCTGTGAATATGAGCCTCTTTACTGCGGCCATATCTCCTTTCTTGGACTGCAGCTAGACCACCCTCTTTGGGACTGCGGCTAGGGCAGTATTAGGCCTCTTCATGACTGCGTTTTAGACCTTTCTCTGGACAGCATATGGCTTTCATGAGCTAGGGCATCACCCTCTAGGATTGTGTTTATCCCTTAGAGATTCTTCTTTCCACTAAAACCCAAAACAAGTGGAGAAGAAGAAATCTCAAGAGAGTTGTGTGTACAAATGACTTGCAAGGCACCTGTATTTATACTAAAACATGGAGCACAAGTGAGGGCAGTTGGGTTGCTGGCTGACCTTGACAAATTGTCCCATAACATAAATAAATTCATATCTACATGAATACTTATCGAAATCGGATGATCCTTAGATCAATCCTACACCTCTCAATGAGAGGAGTCCAAGAAAAATATCAACTGCCATAAATAAGATGACCCACATGGAGTTTGGCCTAGTTGCCAATTTTAACACTCTCAACTAGGGAGAACTCCATCTGCTGATCCATCTGCCAGAATGTACTGTCTCTGCCATTAGTGCCTTGCACAACTTTGCTCTGCTCTGCTCTGCTAAGCTAAACCATGAAGAAGAAGAATTGATCGAGAATGTCTCATACCATTCTGTACTGACCCGAAGTCAGTCCCATATGAAGAGAGTGTGTCATACCACTCTTACTGATCCTAGATCAGTTCCAAAAGAGAGTGAGTTATATCACTCTTACTGACCCGAAGTTAGTTTTATTGATCCCAGATCAATATCAAAAGAGAGTGTCTCAAATCACTCATACTACCCGAAGTCAGCTTCAGTGATCCCATATCAATATCATCCTAGCATAGGGATTACGGTAGTAACATGATGCGTCCATCGGTACTACTATGGTCCCTATCCTCATTCCCTTGCTCATTGGCCAGATGAGAGGTACTTCGCATGAGTCCTAGACTGCATGGGTAGGATGTCTCAGTAGGAGAAGCATGAACCACTCATCCTGCCTACATGTCGCAAGGGGTATCCCAGGGGAAGACTGAACCACTCACCTTGTACACAACAAATCACTAGGGGAGGGCTGAACCTCTCACCCTATGATTGTGTCTTGGCAGGAGAGGGATGAACCACTCATCTTGCTTACATAGCAAACCACTAGGGGAATGCTGGACCACTCACCCTATGGTTGCTCATCACTCCACGATGTACCCCCAAGCCCCCTAGAGCTCTGAGAGCTCAATGTCCATATCGTATAGGACCCTTAGGAGAGAGTCTCTCCACAATTCCTAGTCGTTCTCGTAAAGTCACAAATTTGACCTTTCCCAAGGGCTTCGACAAAATGTCGGCAACCTACACATCAGTCCCAATGCGATGGAGTCTTCTTGCTCATCGATGTACCATATCCCAGATAAAGTGGTACCTGATGTCTATATGCATGTAGCGATCATAGAATATGAGGTTCCTCAATAATCGAATCCCCCTCTAGTTGACACAGAAGATCACAGTGGTATCCATCATGTGTACAAACAACTCACTGAAGAGCTTCCTCAACCAGGCAGCTTCACACGAGGTCATACTCGTAGCTATGTATTCGGTCTCAGCGGTGCTCAAAGCAACCATCTTCTGCTTCTTGCTCATCCAGGATATCGTAGCAGAACCCAAAGAGAACCAGCACTCAGAAGTGCTCTTGCAATCCTCCACACTGCCTGCCCAGTCAGCATTCGAATAATCATGTAGCTTCACATTTCTGGTAGTGTATCTCAATCCATTGTGCCCCGAAGATATCTCAGAAGATTCTTGGCACCAATCCAGTGAGGCTCAACCATATATGAGCTCAACATGCTAACTGCAAAACATATATCCGGACGGGAGTTCACCAAGAACATCAATGCTAGAATGAGTTTATGAAACTCAGAGGCATTTCCGAAATCAGGTTCGGCATCCCTACCACATAACTTCTAAAAGTTAAGCTCCATTGAGGTAGTCACGGGCTTGTAGTTCACCATTCCAAATCTGGAATCCAACTCCCTCTTAATTTTGCAAATGAGAGGGTTTGCACCTGTCAAAAAGAGGTCGTCCTCAGAAGGTGCCAGTATGAGAGGTCTATCATCCACAACCTTCAAGCAAAGGTTTGGATCAATTTCACTCCTAGTGAATCTTAGCTTCATCAGATAGCTATCAGTCCTCTCATATCAAGCCCGGGGTGTTTTGTTTCAAGGCATAGAGGGAACCTTGTATTCTATGATCGTTCCAAGCATATAGACATTAGGGACCACTTTATCTGGGATATGGTACATCGATGAGCAAGAAGGCTCCATCGCATTGGGACTGATGTGTAGGTTGCAGACATTTTGTTGAAGCCCCCGGGAAAGGTCAAATTTGTGACTTTATGAGAACGACTAGGAGTCGTGGAGAGACTCTTTCCTAAGGGTCCTATATGATATGGACATTGGGCTCTTGGAGCTCTAGGGGGCTTGGGGGTACATCGTGGAGCGATGAGCAACCATAGGGTGAGTGGTCTAGCGTTCCCCTAGTGATTTGCTATGTAGGCAAGATGAGTGGTTCATCCCTCTCCTGCCAAGACACAATCATAGGGTGAGAGGTTCAACCTTCCCCTAGTGATTTGTTGTGTATAGGGTGAGTGGTTCAACCTTCCCTTGGGATACCCCTTGCGACATGTAGGCAAGATGAGTGGTTCATCATTCCAAATTTGGAATCCAACTCTCTCTTACTTTTGCAAATTGAGAGGGTCTGCACCTGTCAGAAAGAGGTCGTACCGTCGTCCTCAGAAGGTGCTAGTATGAGAGGTCTATCATCCACAACCTTCAAGCAAAGGTTTGGATCGGCTTCACTCCTAGTGAATCTCAGCTTCATCGGACAACTATCAGTCCTCTCATATCAAGCCCAGGGTGTTTTGCTTCAAGCCATAGAGGGCTTTCTTCCACTTGCATACATGAGATTCCCGAACATGAGTCTCAAACCCCTCGAGTTGTTTCAAACTTGTGGACCTGCTACATGAGGGGAATGACTCCCTTGTGAGATTTTCCTTCGGTACATCTCGGACATGTACCTTCATGCTCTTCTTGAATTCAGGCATCCTTGTCACCATCTGACTCACATCGGGTGGGGCCACATAATAAGCTGTCCTCCAGTGCTATAGACGAGATGTGTCAACTGGCATAGTCCCCAATGGATTTCTTGTAACCTGATACAAATTGCCAACCCTAAACCTATGAGTAAAAGCATCTTTGAAAATTTCATTTTCAAACATGTACCTTTCCATCGATGAATGCCACCTTGAAACCTTTGACTTCCATTGTCGAAATGGACACTGGATTCTTCTTGCGATCAAGTACATAAAGAGATTCTTGTAAATGAATCGAGTTACCCTCATTCAATTGAGGGGTAACATTCCCTACACCCTTTCCAGGATAGGTGGCATTGACTCCAAGTATAATCCCACGATTATTTCCATCTCTACCAAATTAGAGAGAGCATCCTTCTATCCGATGAAGTGCCTTGAAACACTACAATCAATAAGTCAGATTCCCAAAGAGTAGTGGAGAGGGCCAATATAGGATAACACTCTTTTAGCTTAGCAGAAACAACATTTGGTTCTTCATACCTGGGGTTCCTTGCTTTCTTTGAAGATTCGGCCATTTCCTTGATGACCTGCATTACTTGTCATTCCTCTGATCATTGAAGATGTCCCTGGAATGATTGTTATCATCATTAAGTGATGTGTCCCTGCCATTCGGACACTCCTTTGCATAATGGCCGAACTTATTGCAAGCAAGGAATCTGCCTTTCCTTCCACCCTTAGATTCGGACTTCCCATTGAAGTGATCTTTAGGTAGGCCATCAGAAGCTTCCGCTATGCCATTCTGATAATGTTCTCTGCTTCAATTTCACCCTTGGTGAATTTGAAGAGGAATGAAGAACCCATTGAGCCTTTTTTGTCCTTTCCAACTGTCTGCGGTGATTGCTCTTTCACTCTTGCTTGGGCTTTGTCTTCACCTCAGCTCTGATACTATGTTAATTTTGGGTATGTTCTATGCTTAGAGCAATTTATTTCAATTTTCACAGTTAGCTCAATATCTTTTCCAGATTAGCAATCACATCAGCATAATAGTAAATTTCGGTTCGAACATAAACATAAATTGCAGAAGACAAACCAAGACAAGAGGACACAAGATGTGGCGCTAGCCAGGGACAAACCCCAATGTTGGAAACCCTTGATCAATTTTTCTTATATGTTCTTCAATAGTTCAACAGATAGAGAGAGATAGTACATATACAACAGAAGTCAACACTTTGACTTATCTAAATAAGAGTAGAGATCATCTCTAAGAAGATGATACATGAGGTAGCTGAACTCAGTTGAAGACATGCTACTTCAACTGATTCTCCAAGATGACTCCATCACCATGCTGCATCTCACTGTGCTTCACTAATCATGACTGTACCCATCACTGTGCTCAATGTATACTGCAATGTATCATCACTTCAACATGCTGCTTCAATACCTTGTGCTGTTGCATTATTCACATCATGCTCATCATCACCAAGCTATACCAGTGTGCTACACTGTACTGCATCCATGCTGCCTATAACAGTTACTGCATCTTACTGTACTATCACTATGTCTTACTGCAGTTTCAGGGCTGCAATGTAGCTATTGTGACTGTGACTTGTTAGGCCATATTGGCAGCCCCTAAACAGTCACCCGAACAACCCTCCTTGGCTGCGGCCTATACTAAGAGAGATGCTCATCTAACTTGATGTTGTTCTGGGCATGAACAACCCTCAATATGCTCTGCGCTGCCTCTCACAGCTCAGCTGTCATCTACAACTCACCCAAAAACAGATTTCCTTTACCTTGATTGCAGTCTAAACCACCTTGATTAGGCTCTGAGGATACTCGGCCTCAACAACCCTACACACAGCTCCTAGATCTTTGAGACAACCCTGTTCTGGGCCTGTTTGCACCCTCAAACAACTCTCAAACTAATCCACACTCCCACAGCAACTGGGCCTCTGATCTAGGCTCTCCACGTTGTCCTGAAGTGACCTTACCTTGCTGTCTCTTCTTGCTGCGGCTATGGCATTCTGCTATCATCTTTGTGGCTGCATTTAGCTATGTATAGACTGCGGCTAAGTCTCTTTTTTGTTATGCCTAAGGGCTGTCCTAAACCCTTCCAAAACATTAGGGCATGACTGCGTTTAGGTCTTACCTTGCTGCGTATAGATGATCCCCTAAACAGTGGATAGATCTCACTTCTTTGCTGTGGCTAAGTAGCCTCTGTTGACTGTGGTTAGAGCATCCTTTAGACAACGTATTAGGGCAGGTTAGGGCAGTATATAGGAGCAGGTTAGGGCTGTGAATAGGAGCCTCTTTACTACGGCCAGATCTCCTTTCTTGGACTGCGGCTAGACCACCCTCTTTAGGACTGCGGCTAAGGCAGTAGTAGGCCTCTTCATGACTGCGTTTTAGACCTTTCTCTAGACATCGTATGGCTTTCATGAGCTAGGGCATCATCCTCTAGGACTGTGTTTATCCCTTAGAGATTTTTCTTCCCACTAAAACCCAAAACAAGTGGAGAAGAAGAAATCGCAAGAGAGTTGTGTACAAATGACTTGCAAGGCACTTGTATTTATACTAAAACGTGGAGCACAAGTGGGGGCAGTGGGGTTGATGGCCGACCTTGACGAATTGTCCCATGACACAAATAAATTCATATCTCCATAGATACTTATCGGAATCGGATGATCTTTAGATCAATCCTACACCTCTCGATGAGAGGAGTCCAAGAAAAATATCAGCTGCCATAAATAAGATGACCCACATGGAGTTTGTCCCTAGTTGCCAGTTTTAACACTTATTCTTTGAGCATTTTAGTCACCATCTGCATAAATTTGATAATGGGAGGGATTCATGTGTGATTTCCATTTTTCTAATCTGTGCATGCTACGTGTGGGATTTTCCTTTGATGATGCATTCAAATGTACTATAGTTGAAAATGTAAATTATTTAGTCAACGTTTGTGAGAATATTATTACACCACGCCACACTTCACTTGTGGTTTTGATGTGTAGCTTTACTGTCAAAAATAGATACACAATCTAAGTTCATTTTGCTAGCTGTCATTAGTAGCTCTTTAATCCAAATCACCCATAAGAGCATGTGATGAGGCATGTAGTTGCAAATATTGAGGGAGAAGTTGTCCCTCTTATAAGCATGGGGGAGTGCTCTCTTCTTGAACAAATTCTAGTATGTGCTTGTACAAAGATACGTGAGTATAAAGAGTCAAGTTCTCATCCGTCTTCTAGTGATGCTTAGAATAGTCTAACATAAACCTTTGGGCGGCAAAGTGAATATCATGTTTAAGATGATATGATAGATCAGGTGCATGAATATCAGCATATGATAGTGAATGAGAACTATAAGGATTACGCTTATATTTTCCCTACATGAAGAGGGCAGCCATGAAGGCAATTTTAGGCAAAATCCCTGAATCCATGGCTTTATTGGAGATTTAAAGAAACTAGAACTCTTATAGACTAATACTGGTTCATTCGAAGAACAATTTCATGAGTTGACCTAAACTATTTTGGATCAGATGAAGGTGATCGAATAGAAATCAAGTAAATTGGCTAGATTATTGGGATGCCTCTTAAACATAACCCAAATAGTTTTAGATTGAAAGAACATAATCGAATCCCGAATCAATAGTATAATATGGTTAGAATCAGAATTACTTGTTGCTAGCCTTTAGTGCACTGGACATGTCAAAGGTAACTGAAAATCTTAAGGTATATATCTCAGCTAGCCTAGAAAGCCAAGAAGAGCTAGTCTCCAAGATCAAAATAATGGATACCACCTAGTCTCAAATTATCAAAGGAAACTGCAACTCAAAACCACAGCCCATGGTAGCTAGCTGTATTGATTCAAGCCAAGTATGAAGAAGAGAAACTGTAATGTACCTTAATTCTTAATATCAAAAGTAGGGTTTATTGATTTAACATTTTGTAGATGATAGGGTTATATAAATCAAATTGTAATACATTAAAACTAGCTATAAAATAGAAACTCTATTTTTTAATTACTACAATAGATTTTGGCTGGTCAAGATAAGATCAAGCTTTCAATCTTTGAATGCAAGGTCTAAATAGTAATTTCTCTAGAGTCCCACCCGTGTTGTTGTTGTTCGAGACAAAATTAAGCTTAAAATCTTGATTTTATTAAAATGAGCAACTCACAATTTGCCACAAATATCTTTTCAAGTCTCTGACTCTTAAGCATGGATATGGATTGTGTTCTCAGTTGTAACATCCAATGGCGAAGTCAAAACTTTTGGCTTTTGGGCTCATTTATGCAAAACCTTCTAAATTCTGGTCATTCCAATCAAATGAGTGTTTGAAAATATCCCATTTTTTCATATTAAAAACGAACCCTCAAAATAAATATCCCATTTTTTCATATAAAAAACGAATCCTCAAAATTGTTGTCTTTTGGCCTCATTTATGGAAAATCTACTAAATTCTGGTCATTCCAATCCAACGAGTGTTTGAAAATTTATACTTTTCTTCGTATAAAAAAAATCAACCCTTCAAAATTGTCAAGTCATTGTCTTATTTGCAAATAGTGCCGTTATTTGAAGTGAAGTTATAAACCAAAAGGAAAAAATATATAGATCTTTTAATTAAAGATTCTTTTTAATTAAATAATATTTTATTAACTAAACTAAAATTTATATTTTGAACATTACATTATGTCCTGGCCCTTTTTCTTATTGACTTTATTTGAATGCATATGTCACGTGGGTTTCAATCTTCCATTTTATTAACTTACCTTATTCCGCTCTTTTCAGACTTTGGTTACTGAAAATTATCCAATGTCATATTTACGAGATTGAGTTGTAATGTTTTAAAATATTTTATCCACCTCCAAATCAAGTATGGCTCGCTAAAACAACCATATTTATGATAAATATCAAAACATTTATTTATGGCTCGCTAAAAGAACCATATTTATGATAAATATCAAAACATTTATTTATGAAAAATTGGTTAATGCAGTATGATATTTTGCACATAAATTACTCTAAACTCCCGTGAATGGTTAGGCCAAGCTTTTCATGTTATGTTTTCCATTCTGTTCTTTCAAAACATTTATTTATGAAAAATTGGTTAATGCAGTATGATATTTTGCACATAAATTACTCCAAACTCCCGTGAATAGTTAGACCAAGATTTTCATGTTATGTTTTCCTTTCTGTTCTTTCGACATATATACAGGGAATATAATCTACAGCAAATGCTCTTCCCTTTTTGCGGAGGAAGGAATCATTTTTTTTTAAATTTGTGGGAATATAATCTACAACAATGCTCTTCCCTTTTTGCGGAAGAAGGAATCATTTTTTTTTGAATTTTGTTAGGGCTCGTAGCTTATTAATAGGGGAACTTAATTTTCCTTCAGGCCACCAGTTACAGGCTTCTGCATTATAAAAGCAATCCTATCAATTTATATTTCTTCTTTTCTTTCTGAAATATGGGAGATGTGATCGTTATAAATTAGAATGAAATTATGGGAGCTTATCAAGTTATTGTTGAGAAAACCAATGTTCCACCAAGACTCCGGTGCGGGGAGACGCGGATGCGGGGAGACGCACAAGGGGATGTATGGGAGTACCCTCAAATTGTAGTGAAATTTCGGGGGTGTGGGGGACATCAGGGTGTATATATATATATATATAATTCAAGTTCATATTCATTGTTCAATAATGAAAGCATAAATATTAAATAGACTAATAGTAATATGGATACCAATACATTGAAATTCGTTCCACATAAAATATATATTCATAATTGAATTAAATAATGACATACATTGATCCATATCAATCATCATTGATTTTAAAATTGAATTCATCATTCATCGTCCTAGAATCTAAATTGAAAGCAAAACATACTAGTATATTACTATATACTATATACTAGATAATGAAGCTTTGAGGAGGGACGCCCAGATGCACCACTTTTGTGGAGTTTCGCCCCCCACATTAGGGAAACACACCCCCTTTGCGTCTCCCCAAGATTATCCAAAAAGGGTGTGTGGGGAAACGTACCCCCAGTAGACTCCCCGTCCCAGGTGCATGGGGTGCGAGGGGTGCGTGCACCGACCCTAGGGGACGCGTCCCTGTGGAAAATAGGAGAAAACTGAAGAATGGGTGGACTATAACATTCAGTGCACAGGGAATGTCAAGGCCGTGATTCAAGCCTTTGAATCTTGCCATGACTTATTTACTTTGCCTTCTCTTCCCTTTCTTTTGAAATTGTAAATATACGCTCAGTTTTAGCAAATGCATATGCTGATCACATGGGTATGTGTTTGTTCAGGGATGGGGTGTAGCCGTTTTAGTGGGGGTCACTCATTCAGACGCAGTGTTTGCAACCAACCTCGTGAATTTTCTAAATGAGAGGACATTGAAAGGAACCTTCTTTGGAAACTATAAGCCCTGCTCTGATTTGCTAGGCCTTGTAGAATTGTATTTGGATAAAGTAAACCTTCTATCATTTATTTATTTATGTTACTTCTGAAACAAATATATTTCTCTCACACCATGCCTGCTCATTTCCTTTCCTTTCCTCGTACTGAATCACTACTCGTCTTTAATTAGGCTTTCAATCTAACTTCCTTTCTTGGTGTATGGCTTGCAAAAGCTTGAACTGGAGAAATTTTATACACATGAGGTTTATACAGAGAGGTTGCTCTGCATTGAATAAATAACAGGGCTCAACACTGTGAAATAATTGTTAAAATTGTGAAGAAGTAGAAAAAATTATATTGGAAATTTTGGAATTTTGGTTGATTAATTGTTATGGTTGTAATAAATCAAATCAGATTATTAGAAAAAAAATATTTTTATTGAAAATTGAAGTTAAAGTTGAGCCTAACAAAACACCAAATTGATTTTAACATAGTACAACCACAGAGAACTAATAAAGCATCACTAACTCTTTTATTTGTTTGTCGCATGGGTACTTCAATTTCACTAGCATTGACCTTTGCAGCAAACCTCAGACTACACAATGTATCACCAAATGATTTAGGATTTGGGGAAATGTTAACAAACATAAGTGTCTTGGAATCCCCTCAAAGACATGGCTAAAGTAGATATGTTAACTTTGACTTTCTAAGGTATGTGTTGTTCCTTATTAGTTGTGGCAAGATTGGAATCCCCTCAAAGACATGGCTGAAGTAGATATGTTAATGTTGACTTTCTAAGGTATGCGTTGTTCCATATTAGTTGTGGCGAGAATCACATTAGCTATGGTGAGAATCGCATCCCCTAAGCTTGATAAGCTTTTGTTAATGGCTTGTGTTTACATTACTTGTAGATCATGGATCCCCACAATTCATTCAATTCTATTTTCTTTTTTATATGATACATATTATTCTGATTTTTGAATGACTTCGACGACTTAATTGAATGAATGCTTATGGGGTAGGCAATATGCTTCTTCATAGACTCATACAAGTATGAATCTTCCATGAAAACATGGCAGTTGCATTTTATTGAATACTTACTATAGAGCTTGTGCTCTTACCCCTATCACACTTCAAATTGCATCCTCTCTACTTAGCTTGTCCTATACTCTGCATCATCCTCCCCTGATTTACACACTTTGAGTTATCTAGTTCAAAATCACTTGGCTACTTGCTTGGCTATATTTAAGTAAATTGGTGTTCGTGATACAAATGTTGTAGGTCCTATAATTGAGATAGTGAGTTTTGATTTCGATATTACACTCAATAACAATTTCATTATTCAATGATTAAAACTTGCCACAAAATCTATATTGAGATTATCTGTTCAGATTTAAAATAAATCATGTATATTAACATGATGAAACATTCAATAAAATAGTCTATTAATTCTACACATGGTAATTTTATTAATGAATCCAACTTATAATTATAATCCATGATATAACTCAATTTTGCAAAATTTAAATTTCAAATTTGAAATTTCTTTTCTCACAGATAAGTCAATAAATAAATCGGGCCTGGAGTATGCCCTAAAACTGCTTCTGCTTGGCTAAGAGCTCGTCTTCCTCGGACGTAAGGAAACAGGTTAACGGCCCAAGACCCAGAGGCATCTGGCAGGAGTGAAAGCCTGCTCCCTTACGGACCACCAGCGGGTTATTTCAGGTGGCGTGGTTTTCCTTGATAACAGTGATGTGTCAACTGACATTCGCGGATAGCAGCCAGAGATGGCTGTCCTCACTGTTGGTTTGACAAACTGAGTTTGATAGGTTTTTCCACCTTTTGAAAAAAAAAAAAAAAAAAAAAGTCAATAAATAAATAAAATTGCATTAAATTTTTACTTCTATCTTCTATGCTACTATTTCCTACGCTCTTGCCTTACAATGTACCAATTGCAACATGTGGTGCAGTTGCTAGTGGTAATGGCTTGGAAGTTTATTAAGTCTTCCATATTTTG
Organism: Pinus tabuliformis; assembly: GCA_031772625.1. Classification (NCBI taxonomy): domain Eukaryota; kingdom Viridiplantae; phylum Streptophyta; class Pinopsida; order Pinales; family Pinaceae; genus Pinus; species Pinus tabuliformis. The sequence continues at coordinate 888,695,894 of CM062809.1, forward strand.
ATGTGACGAAAAACCTCAACATGGTATCAAAGCCTCGACCCACGTTTGATTCCCAAATTTGCGTTTCACTATGGGTGCTGGAGTAAGTGTTACACCTCCCTCATTGGGAATTGATCTGATTTGTGTTACACTTCCCTCATTGAGAATTGATCACATGGACTAACTAGTACCCTAAAAACTTGGAATTAAATGCCCACTCACTCAAGGTAATGGTAAGAATTTGAAAATTTACTAACCCAAAGTAATAGAAAAAATTCTAATCATCAATCCATCTTAATCTAAGTAAGCCATGAAGGGTGAAATCAATTTGTGTAAAAAAATTAGTCTTTATTTCTAAAATTTTGATGTCTATTTAAAATTGGAATGAGATATGCAATCAATTTAATAGTAAAATATAAAACCATTTGGAAATGAACTTGAAATCAATGTCTCAAAAAATTTTGAGATGCCAATTTAAAATTAGAATGAGATATTCAATCAATTTTCTATGCCTTGTTTGTTATATAGCTTTAAGTGGTCCAAATGGATGAGAGTTTAAGTGGTAAGACAAGTATTGCACTTTTGGTGGTATTTTTTCACGAGGATTTAAATCTTCTATGAAATAGCTTTTGTTTGAAAAATGAGGGTTATAACTTGTAGTAGTAATGTTTACTAGAATTTAAATCTTCTATAAAATAGCTTTTATTTGAAGAGTAAAGATTAGAGCGGTAATGTGGGAGGTTTAATGAGTGAAATTTCATTGTTGTACATTTTTGCATTTAAACTTGAATTTCCAATAATTATAGCCATTTAACAATAAATCCATCTTTTACACATTATAAAAGCATACGCTTAAAATTTCAATTTACCTTTATATAAAAAAACACATATTTCTTATTTATTTAAATTAAAATTTCTATACAATAAATTTAACACAAAATTAACCAATATTTGAAAATTATTCAACAAAGTGAAGGATTATACATTACGTTAAAGGATTGACTTTTCTTGTACCCTTTAGATACAAAGAATGCCCAATGGAGATATCCTTAAGGGCTTAAGTTTAGGGTTAATCTGATTGCAAACTCATAACCTAAAATTCCTTGTGTTAACTATAGGTTCACATAAACTTCATCTTCTTATAAAATCCTTTAGAAATAATCCGCACATGGAAATCAACAAACCCTTGGTAATTTAAAAATTAAAAAAAAAATTTATACATGATTTTATCTACCACTTTGATGAATTACAAGCTTCCATAAATTGGGATCGGAAAAAGGAACTCCTCGTTCCTGGAAAAAAGAGCAACCATGGAAGTCAAGTATATTGAATCTAGCATGTGATGTGATTTGTAATTATGAGAATTTTAATGAAAATTTATTATTATTATTATTATTAATTTAAATTTTAAAGTTACATATATATATTAAATTATTGTCAATTTGTAATTAGTTGGAGTAATTTAGACAAAGGTCAAGATTATACTTTTCTTGCTACCATAATATCAAGAATATATCCCTCTAAGTCAGATTTACCAATAGCTTATGACTTAATTTTTTTAAATCATGGTAAAACTGTAATTAGTTGGAGTAATTCAGGCAAGGTTCAAGATCAAACTATAACTCCAAGAATATATCCAACGTAAGTCACATATACCAATAACTTATGACTTAGCAAGAGAGTTTCCAACCCCATAGTAATGGAATCTATCCAGACCTTCTACTCCTTGAGCCTTATCACAAAATCATTTTGTTTGTAGGATAAAAATCTCTTTCCTTAATAAAATATATGAATACCAATAACTTATGATTTAGCAAGAGAGTTTCCAACCCCATAGTAATGGAATATGTCCAGACCTTGTACTCTTTGAGCCTTATCACAAAATCATTTTGTTTGTAGGATAAAAATCTTTCCTTAATAAAATATACAGAGGTGTAGATATCTTATTCCTATTTCCTTTTAAAAATTGAATCTATTATTTTCCAAACATATATTTTGTATAAGTAAAATATGGATATAAAATTAATTGGTTTAATTAAAAGGACAAAAAAGACATCACTACATTGGAAATAAATCTCACTTTTTGATTTGTGACTACTATTAAAAAAATTTAGAATATTTTGCGAGGTCAAATCCCACCATCCACCTAATAATTAATGATAATTAAAATTCTGGAACATTTAGATGTAATTGTCAATAATTAATAGATGGATGGTAGAGATTTAACCTTATTGAATATTCATTGAAGAGTTCAGATTTATTTCAAAAGTAATTATGCCTTTTTTGTTTTTCAATTTAATTAAAAAAAGTTATAAAATTAAATTATATATATGTATATGTATATGCCCTAAGAAAAAGCATAACTTTTATTAGAGTAGATAAAAATTGCATTTTGTATGTGCATAAAAATGCATTAAAAAAAGGCTTGAAGAGTTACCACATCCCTAAAAAAAAAGCTTAACCGTGTAGTAGATCAACATCCAATACATAGACCACAACTATATAAGATAGCCTATGATCATACATCATGATATCAAGCATTTTATATACATCAAAATATCATCATTAAAGACCATAGAGAATAGTGTCTACCAAAAAGCTAAAAAGTCATCAAAACACCAGCATTCAATCTATGTTATGTGGGATGTCTAGTTGAAGGCCCTCTATGAAAGGTCTCTAGTATTATTTTGAAGTGTCCCCATTTAGCTGCTCATAAATTTTCCATAGTCCCAAAGTCTATGTGGCACCAGGCTTAGAGAGTGTGTCTATTGTGTGGGTTTGTTCCTTGTAAATATGTTGACAAAAATTTGATCAAATGAATGTTTAAGTTGTAATACCTCCTCAAGAATGGGAATCAATATGTGCATGTGGAAATGCTAAATCTCATTAAACCAATTTATAATAATCATAAAATCACCAAAAATATATGACATTATTTTTCGATGGCAAAATGAAGAAGGAGCTTGAGACTAAGTAGTTATGTGTAGTTCTTTGTTCCTCTTACGAGGCCACTCTATAACTTATAAAGATGATTTTCATGGAGGTATTAAACAACCCCCCCTTCATAGTCTCCACCTTCTGAAGACGCACATCAAAATATCCCCAAGGTTTAGATTTGTCAACATCTTCAACCATAATGATCGTGGGATATGGACAATTACATTAGATGGGAGAATTGCAAAATCAACAACTACTTTGGAAGCCACCTGATTAGCAATGAATGATTTATCTTGAAATATGGCACTGTTTCTAGCATTCCAGATTCCCCATCAAATTATAGGAGGAATGTTTCTATTATGTTTAGGAGAGACATGTTCCCACCACACTTTCCATATTTCCAAAAAAGATGCTCCATCCCAATATAAAGTACAACCAATTTGGTTCCTAATGGAGTTCCAAACTTCCACCATGAATGGGAAGGAGATGAAAAGGTGCTCCATTGTTTCTATTGTGTTTTTGCACAATGCACACCAGTTGTGACCACTTGTACACCGCCTTCGTAGATTATCCTATGTCAGTGCTTTGTTTTCCAATAGGCACCAAAGGAATAAACGAGTTTTTGTGGGACTCTTAAGCATCAAAAGCTTCTTCCATGACCAGGCCATAACATTCAGCTGTCTATCATCACAAAAGTACAAATAACTAGTTTTTGAGGTATATTCTCCAAAAGGGGAGTGTACCCAATAAAATGTGTAATGCTCAACCCCTTAGATGCACATGAGCAATATTTATAGAAACAATATAATTTTTCAATGTTCATGGTGCTTAATTGGCAAATTGAGATGAAAAACATTGACCCATCCTTGTGTTGAAGAATCTAGGGAAACTGAATTTAATGAGATTCCTCTAGCACGATAACTTCTTGTGAGGTATTTTAATTTTTCTTCTTAGCACAATCTTCATTTGTTCTTATTACAATGTGTCTTCTTGTATTCATCAAATAGTTACCAAAAATAAAGAGACAAGAACACCAAATATGTTTGGCTTTCTGCCAGGGCCAAAACCTCTCCCTCTTGGAGAGGAAAACCTGCACAAAATTGTTCTTATAGAGATTCCAATTGACAAATACCAAGACCATGACCCTTGACTTATTAGGCCACTCCAAGACCAAGACACCAATCCTCTTCTTCGTCGCTGCTTAGATCATCATCATTGCTGCACCATTGAGGCCATCACTACCGCATCATTGAGATCTTCATTACTGCTTCTTCACCATGTCAACGAGGTCTCTTGTCTTCATTGAGATATTCATTGTGACCTCGATTCCATGCCTTTATCAATGCGCTAAGAACTTCATTATGACCTTGTCTAGTATGTCGATTATATTAATGTGGGATCATAGTTATGCTGAGGCAAATATCAATTGTCTAGAGAGTTTATCATCTCCCATTTTATCCATCACAAATATAGTGATCAACACTACGCTGAGACAGTGACTATTATCCTTGCATTGAAATTATCATCATAGATATGCTGAGACAGTCATCACCAAGGAGGATGAGACTGTGATTTTCTTACTGTAATTATCCATGAAGATTGCAAAGGTGTCCGAGATTGTATCTTATTGTACCCATTCGAAGTTTTAGACCTTCGAGAAAGACATCCAAAACTATCCTCTTGTACCTCCTGTACCCATCCGAAGATCAGAGAAAAATCTGAGTTTCTGTGTTTCCTATGGTGAACCTAGCGTGGTATTTATAGTTGTTTGTCCTCCATAATTAGCTAACATGACGATGAACTGATGTGTCACATTATATGAGCTGAAATGTTTGCATTTAATTCCTTTTGCTGGTTGACATGATGAAGAGGATTGTGCTTGTCATTTGGAGGACTACTTGACATTGTTTATAACTAAAATATATTTTTCTCATGCTCAAGAAGAGCTGCTTCATACATGAGTTGACTCTTTGACATATCAATAAATCGTAAGGCTCTCAATGGGAGCCACTAATAAGTAAACCTCTTTCTCATGAAACCCATTTAGCAAGGTAAAAATAATTTTGTTCTCTTTATTACATCACATACATTAATTATAATTACATGTCATTATGAAGACCGAACCTAGTTACACTTTTCTTCAACACTCCCTCTTAACTAGGGAGGTATTCATAATGGTACTTGGTCATTCTCAATCTGAAGAATTTCTCATAAGAAGAATAAGATTGGTAACCCATCTGTATAGCATCATAAATGTAACCAACATTGTTTCCACAACAAGGCCTTGACTGGCAGATCTATCTCTCCTTAGATCAGAGCACAATGTTGGTGAGACCAATGACTATAGACACCTTCATCATTGTCTCTCTATGTACGTACCCACCTGGGTGTTCATTGAGTATGACCTTCTAGGACTATTCTTATCTTGGGTTCCCAGCCCTCAAAGAATATTGGTCCTCTTTCCTACTCCGGTCTTGGATCCCCTACACATCCTCAAGGAGAATAAGATGCCACATGATTACTCAATCCTCCATTCTTTCTTCCAAAGTGAAGACAATAATGTTGTGTCCATCTCTCCCTCTCAACTGGAGAAGATATGCCTAAGTTCCCTCTGATTAGGAACTTGCCTAAGATCCCTTTTAATCAGGAACTTGTTAGAGCTCCCTCTTAGCTAGGGACTCTTCTATACATCAACAACTTCTTCTTCGTGGGTCCTTCAGCTGCTTGATCAACTTCTCTCCTTGATGTCATGAAATTCAGTTGACCTTCTTCCTTGTAGGGCAACAACCATCGATCACTTTCCTCCTTAATTTTTCATGTCATTCCTTTCTTCATGGAAAGTGGCCTTCTTCATGTTTGGAACCTTCGTCATATGACTACTTCTTTCTCATCATGATTCTTCTATCCACCATTTGTATGCTAATTGTATTTGTATTTACAACTCTTGTTTGATTATCCCTGCATGAACTTATCTAGATATTATTCAAGAAATCAAAACATATTTAATCAAATCATACCTTACAAGATGGCTCTTCATCATGAAATCTTTTTGTAGTTATCAACATCCTGCATTCATGTTGACACATCTCCCAAGGATATCCATTGTCAAGGGTCTTCATCTTTTCCATCAGAGTCTTCATATCTTTTTGGGAGATTTCCTAGTCAAGTCTTCTTGGTCTTTTGGATGTTGATTGCCTTCATAAGGGTTGCATATCTCACGATCTCTTCCTTCCTCACATATTCCATTCCCAGGAGATTTTAATCAGAGTTTCTTAATTGTAGTCACCCACCTCATACTTCATATGAGGACATATTATGTTGATTTAATCTAATGTGTCTTATGTCTTTCTACATTATTCCAGAGGAGATCCTTTTTCTCTTGATCATGCTTCTCAAGATAGAAGTAATGATCCATGTTACCTGCAATCATATGACATGACATTATAATATTAAACACAAGCATGCATACCTTCTTTTACCTTTAGTTCATCTAGGTTTCTTTTAGCAACTTCCTTGATTGAAAAGATCTCCAATCCCTTGATCTACTTCTTCTCTTATGTCACCATAACATCATCCATGAATTCCATAAGTTGGAGTTTCAAATGAAACACTTGCTTCCTCTCTAGATTAGTGAACCATCTGATGAGGATTCCATTAGAGAATATTTAAGATCTTATATATCCTCATTTGGCAGATGTTTCCTTTTTGATTTGATGTATGATGAACCTTGTCATGGATGACTTCTTCCTTTCCTTCAATGTTCAATGAGATTCCCAAGAGCTATATCCTTCATGTTTGACTGCCATGGATTTTGTCCTTCATGATTCCCATGGTGATGTCACGAGTTCTCGTTTCTAATGCTTTCATGATGCCACGATGCATCTTATTATCTTGGTCATATCTATAACACAAGATCTAGGAGCTTATGATAGGACCCATTATGTGAGAGATACTATCTTACTCATAGTAGAGATTTATTACTCCCTCTTTCCTTGGCCCTTTTTCTTCAGCTTCCTCCATATTTCCAGTGATATGAGATTCTTTCCATAATATTTCCATAGCATTGAATCTTAGCTATATTTTTCTGTCTTCCTTGACGACCAAGCTTGCTTTTCCTTTCTGTACATGTTTGAGTTCTTTTATCCTTCAATACTTTTGCCATCAAGTTGTCTTTCTCTATTTAGCATAGAGACCATAAATTGTCGAATGGGGTAGCTTTCTCATCCCATGGATATTTGTTACCTTGATTGTTAGTGAATTATGAATCAATGATGGTTATCTTCCTTCCTAGATCTTGTAGATGGGACCTTATGAAGATATCCTACATCCTTTGATACCCTTTACTTTCATGTAGATCAGATTTCATGTGACCTTTTTCATTGCACCTTCAAAGAATGAGTTTATCATATACATCTCTTTGATGTCTCCAATATTGCTATATGAGGAGATTTTTCATAAGTATCCCTTTCCATGAATTCAGAGGAGACCTTTTGATATGTTCAATGACTTCAAATACTTAGATAACTATGTCTATTCTCCTTCTTCATGCAAGGGATCTTGATGACCCAACCGATTTATAGATCTCCTTGCAAACACGAAGTCATTTAACCAAATTTGATTATAGAATGAAAAGATTCTTACTTGACATGTGAAGATGAAATCTTCACCTTGATTTCTTTGATGATAGTTGAAGAAGATATATTAGAGCTTATTCTTGTTTGCCCTTATTACAAATGAGAAAGCCTTTCCTTAATAGAAAAGGTTTCTCCTTTTGATATGGATGATTTGTTGCTTCCTCAGATGATCTTCTTCTAGGGCAAGGATATGATCCTTTGAAGATGTACATGCATTATTGCCGTCAATTTGCCTTCTTTTGTAGTTTGGATTAAGATTGATTTGTAGACATCTTGATGAGAGTCTTGGTGGCCTTTTGATCATGAATGTGGAGATAAAATCTCTTCTTGTTGTAGACTATCTCCTTGATTATGTAGTCAAAAACCCTTTGCTGTTGTAGACTGATCTTTCAATTTTTGACAAAGCCCTTTATCTTCAGGTTTAATGCCCTTCTTGAAGCTGATCCTTGAGTGTCTCTTTTTGCTGCCCTTCCTTTGACTTCAACACCTTAGCTCCAATTCCATGTTGAAGAATCTAAGGCAAGTTAATTTAATGAGATTCTTCTAGCATGATAACTACTTGTGAGGTATTTTAATTTTTATTCTTAGCACAATCTTCATTTTTTCCTATCAGAGTGTGTCTTCTTATATTCATCAAATAGTTACCAAAAAAAAAGAGACAAGAACACAAGATGTTTGGATTTCTACATGGAAAAAACCTCTCCCTCTTGGAGAGGAATACCTGCACAAAATTTATCTTATATAGATTCCAATTGATGAATACCAAGACCAAACTATTAGGCCACTCCAAGACCAAGACACCAATCCTCTTCTTCATCACTGCTTAGATCATCATCATTGCTACACCATTGAGGCCATCACTACTTCATCACTGAGATCTTCATTACCGTTGCTTCACCATGTCAACGAGGTCTCTTGTCTTCATTGAGATCTTCATTGTGACCTTGATTCCATGCATTTATCAATGCACGGAGAGCTTCATTATGGCCTTGTCTAGTATGCCGAGTATATTACTATGGGATCATAGTTATTCCGAAGCAAAGGTCAGTTGTCTAGAGAGTGTATCATCTCCCATTTTCTTCATAAAAAATATAGTGATCAACACTAGATCGAGATAGTCACTGTTTTCCTTGCACTAAAATTATCATCATAGATACATTGAGACAGTGATCACTGAGGAGGATGAGACTATAATTTTCTTACTATAATTATCCATGAATATTGCAGAGGTGTCCGAGATTGTATCTTACTGTACCCATCCGAAGTTTCAAACCTTCGAGAAAGACATCTGAAACTGTCCTCTTGTACCTTTTGTACCCCTCCGAAAATCATAGAAAAATATGAGTTTCTATGTTTCCTGTGGTGACCCTAGTGTTAACACCCAGGTTGTTCCCTATGACTCCCAAGGGAATACGGCCGGGGTAACCACTAACCAATCTTTGGATCACGGCTTCTAGCCAAACTGTGATCAGAGAGGGCTCTCTCTTTATAATTTGTCTCTGTTATGATGGTGTTTTAGGCTAGCTATTATGCTCAGGTTTTGGTTTATGTTTTTTGGTTGAGGGATTTCTTTTAGGTCTTATGATATAGTGTTTAGATAGTATAATACCATTGGGCAATGGAGTCTGGAGTTGTGAAATGATCTGATACGCTGGATAGGTGGTGTTCAAACAGCAGGGCCTATTGTGTATTTAGACAGACAAAAATTTGAATCAAATGGTGATGTATGTCAACCAACAGAAAGCAATTAAGGATTTTCTATTAAGTTGGTGGGATGAAAGTGAGCGCACTGCACAGGAGCAAAAGTCAAATTCCTGAGACAAAGGCCACTGTGAAAGATGTATTCTGTAAGTGCAGCAATTAAGAATTACACTTATCTAGATTACACCTGAAGAAAACATTTATAAACAACACAGATTGAACTCAGGGTACTCAGTGAATAAATCCTGAAAGCTATTCTTTTTCCTTGTTGCTTAGTATTGAAACTAGATAACGTATATGGATTTTAACAAAACAACTGATTAACAGAGAGAGATACAGATACTTATTGTGTGGTGAAATACACAGGAATCCAGCAGTTACCAACAGACACCAGAACGCATCCAACACCTCAGAAATCCGAGAAATTCCATTGCTTTGCTCTATTAACTTCTAAAAGAATTACAACATAAGAACTTCTTCAGGAGAAATCAACAACAACCTCATCTCTAGTGCGAGGGCTCTATAAATACAAAACATCTTTACAAAATATCAAGGCGTTGAGTCATCTGAGAAATAACTCTTTCACCAACTTTGTCATTACAGCGGAGTAAAAGTTAATGCTTCCTTTAATACAACATAAATGCTTTTGCATTTGTCAGAAGATATTTTAGCTTTGGGAATCCAACGAGTCGGTTGGAGTGATCCGCATCAATGCTGAAGAAGGCGTTGTGGAGCTGTTCCGCTGTCTTTCTTGGCTGGGACACCTGTAGCTTTCCCTTTGCTGTGCTGGCTATGGGCTCTGCTGAGTTGGCTCGGCTTTCGTCTTAAATGCCTGCTGACCGAAATAAACTGTCCTGTGCATGACAATTCAGTTTTTTCTGTAACCGAAATTTAGTGGATGGCCTGCTGTTCATAAAATCATTTGAATTGCCTTGACCCACCAGTTCTGTGGAGGCATTTGATGCCTGAGAATGGCCTCCATTGTTTCCTCTGCCTCTGTATATTTGAAAAAATTTGGGGCTACATCAAACAAGTGATTAATTTCATTCATTATAAAAAATAGATTTTCTATCTTACTATAGAAATCCTGCCCTGTAATAGGTCCTATGTCTTCTGAAGTGCTGGCCTTCTCATTGATCTGTGCTGAGGCAAAAACGTTTACTCTTTTAGCATACTGTTCATGGGTGAATAATTTCCCTCCGCTGTTCAGTAAGCTAGGGAGTCCTCTGTTCTGCAATACCTGAAATCTCTCCATGAACCTGTTTACCTCAGTGTGCATATCCTGAGTTCTTCTGTCCAGTGTTTGTACCAAATTTCTCAAAGTAAGCACCCTCTTGATCATTTGAATAGTCTCAGTTCTGTTTGTGATTCCAATGGTGGCTAACTGAGAGCTTGTCCTATTATTGAGTACATTGATCATTCTGGTGGCCACTTCAGGCATATTGCTCAATGCAGCTCTTGCCCTATGGACCTCCTTTTGTGCTTTTGGGATGAGATCTAATTGCTCATGGATTGTCTCAATGTATTGCCATTGATTTGTAATAGATTGGCCAATATTGGCCCATATCATTGCTCTGACTTCAGATACAATCTTATCCAATCTGAGCTGCTTTTCCAGCTCTTTGATCCTGTCATTAAGGGCCTTGATCTCCCTGCCCTTTTCTGCCACTTCTCTTTTTGATTTATCATATTTATCATCGATCTTGGCCAGCTTTTCCTTGGTCTCATGCAGCTCTGTCATTTGAGCTTCCAGGATTTGTATCTCATTCCTCAGTTTCTGCATGTCTAGGCTATGTGCCTGTTCTGTATTTGTAGGTGCTGCTGAAGTGGATGTGGCTGTTTGCTCAGTTTGTTGAGGTGGAGGCACAGTGGTAGGAGCAGTGTTCTCAAGATTGATGACCGGGGGAGGCTGAGAGGTCTGGCCCTCTTCCCTTAGCTTTAGTGCTGCTTGCAGTGCCACCTGTGCGGCCTCAGACTCTCCTAATTTCTCTTGTGTCTGCAGGAGCTGCTTATATATAGATATTAGTAGATCTGTGGCATCCTTTTCCATCCTTTGTTGGGCTACCTCATCTGTTTGGGGGTGAATGGTAGCTGGGAGTTTGACTTTCTTCCTTAATGCAGCCATGTCAGCATCCCTTAGTTTCAAGATCTCTTGTATCCCTTTGATGTCCTTGGGGTTATGCCCAATTTCCACAATGATGTCCTCTAGGGATCTTATCCTATTGTATTTGGCCTGAGATGAAGCCCTCTCCAATTCTAGTTGGGAGGCTGTAGCATTGAGGCTGCTTGTTAGTTTGTAATTCTCCAACGTTTTGTCTGCCAAGGAGGCGTACACCATTTCACCAGTTTGCTTGTGCAGCTCAATTTTATCCATTGGGTGGATGTCCTTGGCCAGGACCTCTAGATTAGTCCTGAGATAATCTGCAGTAGATTGTGGCTGGAGTGCGGTGGGTATGAAGTGACTCATAGTCAACTTGCCTTCGTCCACATCAAAGGCAGCCATTAATCTTTGTTGGTTGGAGGGAGCCATTTTCAACAAATGGTTATATAATTTGACTTTCATGGGTTCACTCCTTCTTTTGATGTCTATAAACTGCTGTTTGATGCCTACCTCTCCTTCCCTCTGCTGGCTGGAGGAAGTGACCTCCCCTCCCATGGTTCTGTCTTGTTCTTGGTGGAAGGAACTCACCGAGGCTTCCCTGCTGGGTGGGCCCATACCCATTGCTTGTCTAATTGCTGCATCATCCTCTGAGAAGTCATTTAACCTCTGTCTCTTCTCCTCTTGGTTGATGGATGAAGTCATGGGTGTTTCTCTGTCCCTTTTTCTACTTAGGTCCTCCTTCTGTGGAGTTTGAAGGACCGAGGCATCAGTAATGTTTTCAGGCCTTGAGTGTTCTACATTTTGGGCCTGCTGCTCAGTGGTAGTTGGGGTATCTACCACTCTTTCTTGGTGTAAGGGCTGCTGTGTTTCAGGTTGCCCTTCTCCTTGCTGCTGTTGCTGTTTTTGTTGTTGCTGCTGCTGCTCTGCCTGTTCTTTCTCTTGCTGCTCTGGCTCTATCTCCATCACCTTTTCCTTTCCCTTCTCTGATATATTTCCAGCAACTCTCGTGGCTTGCTGTTGGGCGGTTGAAGAGGATGCTGCTGCTCCAATTTGTATGCTTGGTAGTGAGCTGACCTGTGAATAAAACTCAAGGTCAGCCATTTTCTTTATGTTTCTTTGAGCTCTTTGATTAAGCTCTTCTTGAGTAACAGCTTCCTCTAAAGTCCCTCTCCTCCATTTACTTTGATTGGCATGTTTTTCTATGTGAGGAAGGCTGCAATGATCATAAGCAGACAACTTGTATTTGAGCCTCCTCATGGTAATGAAGTTGTTAGGGTCATAAGGTTTCCATAGGAAGCTGTATTTGAGACCAAGGCCCCCAAGTATTCTATCTGCTTCCTTCCACCCTTCCTCCCTTTCGTTATAGAGGAAATGGCCAAGTTGACTTTTGACCTTTAGCTGTGCCTTCTTACCTTTGCCTGAAAAGTGGAACATATCCACAAAGCCAAACTGCCTGAAGTATTCTAAGGCAAATAGTCTCATGGGCACAAACCTGGGTAGTCTAAATGGGGGCAACTCACAGCCATATATTCTAATAACGGTGTGGTGTTGGTAGAAGTACCAATCCCCAATGCTGTATGCTTTTGATAAATGCAGGAGTCTTTGCATCTCATCTGTCAATCTGGGAGGAGGTGAGCCCAAAAGTAGAGTCATGGCTGGATGAATGAAGTGATCAATGAACTCACAGTAGGTGTATGGAGAATAGAAATTGAGGTGGAAAGCAGATGTCCAGTACACCACCGATCTCAAATTTCCCTGTGCATCTTCTCTTTTCATTGGGAAGGAGAACTTCTCATGCTGGAAGTATAAAAGCAAATGATATATGTAAGAAGTATATTTAAATACCCTATCTCTTGATAGGTTCATCAACTGCTCATGCATCTTGTCTGAGATGTATGTGGCATAGTCATAGCAGACTGGTTTTCTTCCTGGAGAAAACATGAGCATTATGTGCATAACTGTTTCATCCACATACTCCACTGAATCATATCCCAGGATGGGACTGATCATGTCAACAAGGTCCAGGCCCAATTGGTTGAGGTAGACATAGTTGATGGGAGGGACTTGCACAGTGTCAGCTTTGATGAATAACTGGTTAAGTTTTGTAATCTGGGCCTCTGTCATTCTGGCTCCCTCCATAATCAAATCAGCTAGTGATAGAGGGACCAACTTCTTATCTGTTTTGAACTGCAGCATCTCCCTGATGGCTTCAGGGGTAATGAAAAACAAAATTGCGCCTGAAGAATCAAGCACTGCCCTCTGGGATGCATCATAATACTCAGCACACAAGTGGATGAGTTCTGGGAATTGGTTGACCTGTGGTAGCTTGAAGATTGGGAGAGAGGAATCCCAAATTCCCAAGATGTCTGTCCCATTCTGATGTTGGACTTTGATTTCATTTAGTATTTGGAGATGAAACCTGCTCCTGCTTAGCATTTCTTCTGATATCTTATAGTCTAAGTCAGCTAATGCTTTCCAGTCCAATGCTCTGTGAGGGGCATTCAGAGGGGCTACATTGAGGGCTATAGGAGCCACAGGGGGATCCATAGTTTTTCTTAGGATGTGGTTCTCTTTGAAGACTGCTGTTGCTATGCAGAGTAACACCGACAAAGTTTCTTTGCAGAGAATGATGGTTTTATGAGTGAAGGGTGAAGGTGAAAGGCTGCAGCAGTTGAAATACTGCCTTTGAGTGATTAGGTGGGTGGCAGAAATGCTCAGAGTATGCTTTTTGTGGTGGATTTGTTTCCTGCAGGTGAAGGGTTCACGATTGCGCGAACCAGCGACAGTTTTCTTTCAAATTACCCACAGTGGTTTGACAGAAGTGTAGTGACGGCTCTGGTTCAGTCTAAATGTCAATTCAGTGGCATTTAACGGTGAATTTCGGGTCTTAAGGTCTGTTACTTATTGATACGAGAAATGCAGTGAAAATGGAGTTTCAGAGCTCAAATGAGGAATACCTGTAGAGTTGGACTGGTTAGAGCTTGCTGGCGCTGAAGAGATGAACGTTCTGGCGGTCAGGAAACACTTTTCCGCGGCTGGTGCAGGTTTGGTCGTAATTATGCATGCAGGATAAACGACGATGAATGCGCTCAAAATGGCAAAAAACACGAATTTTCGGCCAAAATAGACTTTTTGGTGATTTTGGCGCGAATTCGTGCTGACGTCATTATGACGTCATGAGTGGGGTCGGGGCCGGATGACGTCAGCAGGACGTCATCGGGCCAGGTGGCGGGGTCTGGTTGGTCCACTGGGGCAGTGAGATGGCAGGGCAGGTGGACCAATGGCTGGGCAAGGGAATGACAAGACGGCGTACCTGGGTGACGGAGCGATGACGGGTTGCTGAGGTCACATAGGCAGGAACGGCAAAACCAGAAACCGCGGCGGTTTGATATCGCACCGCCTACGGTACGATGGCGGTTTGCAGCTGTAGTACCTCCGACGGATTGTGGAGCCGACGCGTGGATACAGCGTGACGTAACCTTTATACGGCCGTCGGGAGGTAACCTTCGGGCATCGGACGAGCTCCGACGCTATGGTGGCCGTCAGATCTAGAGGAGCCAAATCGGACGGTAATCGGAATACTGATGTGACAGGGAGATAGTGTACTTAATTTTCAGACATTGGAAGGACTCCGACGCGATCAGGGCCGTTGGAACGGGAGGTATTGGATCGGACGATTGTCGAGACAAGTAAAGTGACAACCAAGTACGGGGAAGGGGAGGATTAAAATAATGTTTTTCTGGGAATTTGCGCGATGGCGGAGACTGTGTAAAAGTGGGTTTTCACGTTTTGTTTGGAAATAGCTCCGCCCTTTAGACTTAGCATAAAGATAACATGTCGGTTTTCATGATTTTTGGCCATTTGAAGCGGGTGAGGGTAGAAATTAGGCTTTTTAGGGGTTTTTATGTGCAAAAAGGGGTCAAAATGAAGGAATTAGCTCATGAAGGGGTAGAGGTACTTGGCCTAGGTTCATCAACATGACCAGGTGTCATTCGATCCCTGACTCAAGACTTATTGGCTATAATACCAAGGGGTGGGTATTTATATAATGCTTGGGGTTTATACACCATGGTGTTAGTAGTAATAGGGGAAAAGGTAATATAGGGGATTTACATAGTAGAATTAGAGTTAATATGGATGAGGGGGTAAGTGGAGGGGAAACCATTTAAGTTTATGTGAAACAAACTTGGTTTTGAGAGTAGATCAAAATGAAAAGATTTTTAGACAAGAAATGTGGCTTCTAAAGATTAAGAACCACCATGAAACCTTAGTCTTTTCCATGAATCTTAGCTGATGGGGGAATGTTAGAAATGAAATTGGAGGGGAATGAGGGAAATTAGTCATGGTCCTTGCTGCAACTTGATGAATATGCACACCTTGTCACTTGATAGACTTTGCCTTGGTAATCATAGTCACCATGCCTGCAATGGTGAAAGTAGCCTTTTCTGCAACCACCACTACCTACCCAACTATTTTGCCTAGCATTTTTTATTTCTTCTTGGAGGGTGCACTTGAACTTGCAGACCCTTACTTGCCTTTTCTTTTCTTTGGCTTTTTCTTTGTTATTTCTATCTATTTCTACCCTTATTTCCTCCAAGGTCCCAGATTAAGCTGTTGGGAGCCTTTTCTTCTCTACCTGAACTGCTTGTCTGCCAAGATTAAACAGTTTGGACAGACTCCTTTCTCTATTCTATAACTGAAAATTGAAAACATGGCATGATCTAGATTAAACTGTTGAGTCATCCATCAAAATTGAACCAAGGTGATCAATATTGAAACACTTTACACACCTTTGTTCTCTAGAAAATATGGGATCTTTGTGACATCAAAGCAGAGCATATTTGGACTTTCCCTTGTCAATCATGAAATATGAAACCTATTGGTATAGGTATCTAACAGTGGCTCCACATGGGGATGGTGTTTCTTTTGAAAGACCAAGAACAGCAGGTCAGATTGCCTTGTTCCATTGCTGCCTATATCATCCTTGAAGTTTGCTGCTTTGAAGTGCCAAACTTTGTGCTTCCCTTCTTGGTAGACCTCTGATTCTATTTGCCTTTTGCTGGTTGGTGAATAACTTGGAAAACTGCATTTTTACAATCTAAACAGAAAATAATATGTACATCCGCATATATACAAAGGAACCTCAGGCTGCACTCATGGGAAATAGTCAAAATAATGCTTCAGCATCCTGCCATTGACAGGACCTTCATCCAAGTCAGCTTCAGTTAGACTTTTGAGGAAGTAAGTGTTGTTACCTTGTACTGCTTGGACAGCAAATGGTCCTCTCCAAAGGGAATCAAATTTCCCATGTTTTCCTTTTTCTTCTCTCCTTGCATCCCACTTGAGGACTTTATCACCAATGCTGAAATCTTCTGCCTTAGTTCTTCTATCAAAGGCCTTTTTTAATTTTTCTTGTAATATCTGAACTCTGCTGAAAACTTGTTCCCTAGTCTGCTGTAAACAGATTATCTGATTGATCCTCCTTTGCACATCATTTGGCTCTGCTTGACTCTCTTGAAGAAGCTTCATAACAGGCACTCCTAGTGATGAAGGAAATTTGGCTTCTAATCCATAAACTAACTCATATGGGCTAGTGCCAATTGATCTTTTTGTTGTTAGTCTATCTGCCCATAAAGCATTGACTAGTTTCTTGTGCCAGTTCTTTTTGTTCTCTTCCAGCACCTTCTTTATGATATTTATTAAGCTTTTGTTAGATGATTCAGCTAGGCCATTTCCTTGGGGATAGTATGCCGTAGAGTGACCCAAAGTAATATGATATTTGTGGCAGAAGTTTACCATTTTCTTGGATCTGAAAGCAGCAGCATTGTCTGTTATTATTTTGTCAGGACAGCCAAACCTAGCCAGTATGTTATTTTCCAAAAACTGAATGATTACTGAGTCATTTGCTTGTCTGCATGGGGCAGCTTCGATCCATTTGGTGAAGTAGTCTGTGGCTGTCAAAATCCATCTATGTTGGCCTGAAGATGAGGGATGAATTTCCCCAATGAAATCCAAGCCCCATTGTTGAAAAGGTCTCTCTGTTGCAATAGGTCTTAGGGGGAGTGGCAGCAACTGTCTTTTGCCCTCAAACAGTTGGCATTTGTGGCATGAGGTAGTGAATCTCTTGACGTCAGAGAACATGGTGGGCCAGTAATAACCAGCCCTCAGTATTTTGTCCACAGTGGACTTCCAGTACAAATGTCCACCGCAATGCCCTGCATGAAATTCTTCCATGATTTTGTTAGTTTCATTT
The DNA here is from genome assembly GCA_031772625.1 of Pinus tabuliformis. Classification (NCBI taxonomy): domain Eukaryota; kingdom Viridiplantae; phylum Streptophyta; class Pinopsida; order Pinales; family Pinaceae; genus Pinus; species Pinus tabuliformis. The sequence goes on from CM062809.1 coordinate 888,713,499, forward strand.
TCAATTAAACAGTGCAGCAATATACCTTCATGGTTTTTCCAAAGCAGATTTCCATCCATCACACAAAATCTTGATGTTTTCATTTTTAAGAACCTACACTTAGTCCTGGACAGTCCTGGGGGAGCACACAGGTTTTGTAATACATAACAGATGTCAGAGTACCAAGGAGATTGTTCAAAGGCTACATTGATCTTTGGAGTCGCCAGCTCTGTTTCACTGTCCAGCTGATTGATATCTAGGGCTTGGAAATTTGTTTCTGTCATTAATTTGGCCAAGCCTTTCCCTTTTATTAGCTTTGTAGGTTTTATTTCAATGTCAAATTCTAGTATGCTGGCAATCCATTTTCCTCTTCTGCCCTCTAAGTTTTCTTGGGTGAGAATGTCTTTGACAATAGGGCTTGGTACATAAGCCACAACATGGGAATAAAGGATGTAAATCCTAAAGTCTTTAATGGCCTTAACCAAAGCATATGCTTGTTTCTCCATAATTTGATATTTTAGAGGTGCATCTCTAAGAGCTCTGCTGAAAAAGGCAATAGGCTTCTCATTTCCTTGGTTATCTTTCTGTAATAAAACAGCAGCAATAGTATGCTGGGAGGCAAAAGAGAAGATAATGAACTCTCTGTCAAACTGAGGATTGGTTAACACCGGGGTTTGAGTGAGGGCCAGCTTTATGCCTTCAAAGGCTTGCTTTGCTTCAACTGTCCATTTCACCTTTGAATCTTTCTTTAGCATATTGTTAAGTAATCTGATCAACTCGGCCAGATTTGGGATAAATCTCCTTAAAAAATTGATTTTTCCCAAAAACCCTTGTAATTCTTTTATATTTCTTGGGTGGGGCATTTGTAGGATAGCTTATATCCTATCTGGATCAATTCTTATGCCATCTTTAGAGATGATGTGGCCCAATAGTTTACCTTCCTCTAGGCCAAACAGGGATTTTTTGGGATTCAACGAAATTCCATATTTCCTACATGTAAGGAAGATCTGTCTCAAATGTCTCAAATGTTCTTGGTCAGACTTGGAAAAAGGTGTGAGGTCATCCAAATAAATGACAAGGAAATCATGAATCTCCTTCGCGAAAGCAATGTCCATTGCTCTTTGAAATGTTGCCCCAGCATTCTTCAACCCAAAAGGCATTTTAACATACTTGAAAGTTCCCCATGCGGTTGTAAATGCCGTTTTGTCTTGATCATCAGGGTGTACTAGGATTTGATTGAAACCCGAGAATCCATCAAGTAATGAGATCCTCGAGGCCCCTACCACTCTTTGGAGAATATGATCCATCTTAGGTAAGGGATAATTGTCTTTGAGGGATACTTGGTTCAGATTTCTTAAGTCCACACACAGCCTAATTTCACCGGTCTTCTTTCTTGTAGGGACTAAGTTGGAGATCCATTCAGAGAATCTGATTGGTGCTATGATGCCTGCCTTAAACATTTTTTGTACTTCTTGTTCCATTGCTGGGAGAAGCATAGGATTGATTCTTCTCAATTTTTGTTTAAAGGGTTTTTGATCAGGCTTGAGAGGGATAGTATGCTGAATAACAGAGGTGTCATAGGACTTCAGGTCCTCATAACTCCACGCAAAGACATCCTGGAACTCTTTAAAAAGGTCAATGTATTTTGGCTTTTGATCAGGAGGTAAGGATGCAGACAATTTAATTATTTTGGGTTTGTCAATTGTACCTATGTTGTACTCTTCTATGGCATTGTTGATGGGCTGCATTTTTGGCTTGCTGGGAACATCATTTGAATTAAAAATGTCTTCCAAAGGAGCCAAACCAGCGGGTAAAAAGTTGTCTTTCAGCTCTATGATTTCAGCCTCAGCGCTGGTCACCTCTTCACAGTCAATTTGGTGAATTTGCTGAATGTCTTCGTTGTTGAAATTGGTTGGATTCAGTAATTGTTTTGCTGTTCTAGGTGATATTGGATGAACCATTTGTTGAAACAGTATTTGTGATTGACTTGCTCTGTCAAGCATTTGTGATTGACTTGCTTTGTCATTGTCAATATTTAGTCCTGAAAATTCCTGCTGCAAAGTCAAGAAATTGTTTATTTGCTTGTCATCATCAAACACTTGCCAATCTTTGACATTGTTTGGAATGGAGGGTCTGTACTTGACCTCGGCAGTGAAGCAGTTGTTGGGTTCCAGTGGAAATTTGAAAGTGCTGGCAAATGTTGCCAAACTGTGTGCATGGAGATTGTGACTCCTTGAAATTTTTGTGATAAGGAACTCAGAGAAAGTGTTCAATATTTCAATTACAGCGGACCTGTAAGACCTCAACCTTTTGTCATTGGTGACAAAGCTTCCTTTCACTTGTTGAATCACTAGATCAGAATCTCCCATGATCGAAACTGTAGGAGCTTGTAATGCCTTTACTAGCTTGAGACCTAGTAACAGAGCTTCATACTCTGCCATGTTATTAGTGCATCTAAAGTTTAATCTATAAGCTCTGCCTTCTGCATGGGTTTTCTCTTTGTTATGTATCCAAACTCCAGCTCCTGCCCCTAACTTGTTGACAGAGCCATCAAATTCTAGGAACCACAGGATATCTTGCTTGACAGGAGATTTAAAAATCGGTTCATGGGATGGCAATGTAAGCAGGAGTCGGGGTTTTGTCTCAAGCTTGTCTTCTAGGGCAATTTCCTCACTTGATTGGCTATGCTTGGGATTTAAAATAGCAGCAGTATTTAGTGTTTGTTTAGCTGCTGTTTCGTGGGTGGTGATACTTTCAGTTGAGTCCTTTTTTTGTATGACTGTCTTGGTTTCAACTTCCCCTTGTAAGGGAGTTGTGGTGTCATTGAAAAGGATATATGAGTCTATGTCTGAATGGATAGCATATATGGGGAAATTTTGAGGCTTTTCCTCACTGCTGACCATGTATTTCATCAGTGTTTCTCTATATAGTCTTTTTGGTTGCCCAAAAACAGAGATGGTGGCATATGACATGTCTAATTGTAAGGAACCTTGGAGTTTAGCTCCCCATGATCTTGATAACAGCATCCCATACTTGGGTGGGATGTCAGCGACTACCACATCCATTAGGATTGTCTTGTTTGGGTATTGAACTAAAGACACACATAAATCTTTTATGAGACCTAGACATTTGACTTGGCTGGAGTCAAAGGAAAATAGGTCCTTATATGGTCTTGCTATGTCTAGGTTCAGTCTTTCCATAACAGCTTTTGGCATAAGATTGTGAGACGCACCTGAGTCAAACATTGCGTTGTGTAGTACTTTATCATGGATGTGTAAGCTGACATAAAAAGGTAATACTCCTGCAACTGCTGTTTTTCCATCCACTTCTGGGCCAAACAGTAATTCAGGAGTGTCATCCAGCACATTGACATCATCTTTGCTGCTAGTGAGTTGTAGTGATTTTTTGATCTGTTGTTTATAGATGTCATGCTTAGCTAATTCTGAGAGGGGAATCACTATCTTTAGTTTGCCAATTTCTGTACCTAAGTCAAAAGGTTTATCAGATTGGGTTTTGAGGTTATGGATAGCAGTCCTTTCTTTGTTGATCAAGTCTTCTTGTTGGTTTTCATCTTGAATTTTAGGCTTGCCCTTTTCACTCATCTCATGAGGAACAGAGTTTAGATTAGAGCAAGAGGATGAAGCTGCCAAAGGCTGCTGTTGTGGTGGCAATGGTTCAATGATCTCTTCAACAATCACTTCTTGTGTATGTGAATTTATTTTGTCACCAGGTTCTGTGCCTGTGACTCTTTCAGGCTGCTGATTATCCTTTTCCTTTTCAGGCTGGTTAATATTTACAGTTCTGCTCCTCAGCTTGTATTGTTTATGGACTTCATAAACTGCAGTGTCATAGCCTTGTTTGAAGTCAAAGGATTCTCCTGATTTAGTTTGGAATAGTTCGATTTCCTCATCCTCTTGATCTTTTTGTGTTAGAAAAACTTGGCTTTTACCATCCAGACCTATTAAATTAATCTCAGGATCTTCATTGGGCTCAGTTGATGTTGAAGTTTCTGCATAATTTTCTTGGAAAAAAATAAAAAAAAAAATAAAAAACATTTTCAACTTATAAAAAAATGTGTTTTTGATTTAAAAAAAAATTAATTTTTTTATTAAACTTTCATTTTTTATTTAAAAACAAACAAATAAAAAAATTTAATTTTTATTTTTTATTTTTTTAAAAACAAAATTTTGTTTGTTTGTTTGTTTGTTTGTTTTTTATGTTTTAAAAAAAAATTTATTAAAAAATTTTAAATTTATTTTTTAAAAATTTTGTTTTTATTAAAAAAAAATAAATTATTAGCGCCCATGGCCACGCCACCACCGGGCGGCAGGCGGGCCATGGGGCAACTCTGAAATTGCCCCACGACTCTCCCGCCGCCCGCTGGTGGCGCAGCCGTGGGCGGAGGGGCTGCACGGAGGCCCCCCTCCCATGGCCGCGCCACCATCGGGCGGCGGGTGAGGTGGTGGCGCGGCTGCATGCAGGCCCTCCGCCCATGGCGGTGCCACCACCAGGCGACGGGCAGGCAATCGCGCCACCACCGAGCGACGGGCGGGTCATGGGGTGATTCTGAGAATTGCCCCACAGCCCGCCCGTTGCCCGGTGGTGGCACGACTGTGGGCATTGAGATTTTTTTTTTTTTTTTTTTTTTCTTTTTAAATAAAAACAAAATTTTTTAAAAATAAATTTAAATTTTTTAATAGTTTTTTTTAAAATAAAAAAACAAAATTTTGTTAAAAAAAAATTAAATTTAAATTTTTTTATTTGTTTGTTTTTAAGTAAACAATGAAAGTTTATATATATATATATATATATATATTTAAATCAAAAACACATTTTTTATAAGTTTTAAATGTTTTTTAATTATTATTATTTATTTATTTAATTTGAAAAGACATATATTTTTAAAATTTTCATAATTAATTATTATTATTATTATTAGTTTTTTTTGGAGTCTATTCTAGTTTTCTTTAAATGTGTTTAATATTAATTTTACTAGTTTTTATTTTTTTTGTTTGTTAATTTTCTATTTTTGTTTAATTTAGTTTATTTTTTATTTTTCCTAGTTTTTGTTTTTTTGTTTTGTTTTGTTTTGTTTTTTTACATATATATATATATATATATATTTAAATTTTGTTTCTTTTTTTTTCAATATTCTTTTATGATTTATGAGATAAATTTTTTTTTAAACCATTTTTTTAATTAATTAATTAATTTATTTTTAAGTAATCAACATTTTAATTTTAATTTCACTAGTTTTTAATTTTTTTTTTTTTGTTAATTTTCCATTTTTATTTTTTATTATTATTATTTTTTTAAATATAGTTTGTTTTTAATTTTCATTTTTTTTTTTTTTTAGTTTTTTGTTAATGTTTTTTTTTTTTAATTTTTCTATTTTTACCTACTTAATTTTATAGTTTATTTTAATGTTTTTTGTTTTTTGTTTTTGTTTTTTTTTTTTTCTTTTCGAAATTTTTTAATGGTTTACATATTTGTTTTTGTTTTTTGTTTTTTGTTTGTTTGTATTTTTGTTTTTTTTAAATATGTTTTTTTTACTATTTATTTCTTTATAATTTTTAATTTCTTTTTAGTTTCTCAATTCTTATATTTTATAGGTTAATTTTGTTTGTTTGTTTGCTTTTTTTTTTTTTTACATTTTTATGATTGGTTTTTTTTAGTATATATTTTAAGTTATGTTTTGTTATTTTGTTTTGTTTTGTTTTGTGTTTTTTCGTTGTTTTAATTTTATTTTTTTTTGTTGAAATTTTAATGTTTTGTGGGGTCATGATAAAATATTTTACGCCATTATTTCAAAATGTTGAAATTTTACCCTTGAAAAAAAAATTGTTATCCCAACGTCAACACTTTTCATTTTGAGGGTGTTTTTTGTACAAAATTTACCATTGAGAAAAAAAATGTTATTCGAACATCAACACTTCGTTTTGAGGATGTTTTTTGGACAATTTTTGATGTTTTTACGGGGTTTTTTGGCCAGAGTTCCCGTTTTGAGTTTATAGTTCTCGTTTCAAAGTTTAAATTGTTACAGTTTTGATGAACACAAGTATATCTACTTTGAATAGCCATTTTAAACACCAAATCTTAATTCTCTTTTCTATTTTTGTTATTAACCAAATCCAATAGTTATTTCTATAGTCATTTGGTTTTAGGTGAAAGCCTAAGTATTTCAATCTGACATCAAAATTTAAAGTTTATAAAGGAAACATATGTTGAGCATAAGTAACTTCATCCCTCAAAAATCTATTAGGGGAAAGAGAATATTTCTCGACATTAACAAGAATTCTAGTTCCCTTCTAACATAGATGTAACACTTCCTTAATAGTTGCAAGACAATTTTCGGAATCATTGTAGCAGAGTAAAACATCATCTACAAACAATAGATAGGTTATGGTCAGATCTTCAACCACCCGTGCCCCTCTAAGATCACCCCTTCTTTTTGCTTCTTCAAGTAACCTACTAAGGCGCTTAGCAACCAACAAAAATAATAGGAGGGAGAGAGGAAATCCTTGCATAAGACCCTACTGTGCATGAAAGTAAGGCGACGTAGATCTGTTAGTTAGAACAACAAATGATACTGAAGTTAAACAGCTCATCACCGAGTTGAGGCACTTTGAAACCCAAATTCTTGAGGATCATCCTAATATAACACATGTTGATGTGATCATATTCTTTTGATAAATATGACTTGATTATCAATCCCTTTCTCTTCTGTGTCTTAAGGCTATGTAAACCTTCCTAAGAAACTCCTATATCTTCATGGGATTTGATGATTCTCCAAAAAATAAAACTCATCTCTGAACATATTTTTGGATAGAATTAACTTCAACTTGTTTGCAATAATCTTGGCAATAATTTTGTATATGCAGTTGTAGAGAGAGATATGTATAAAGTCATCAAAATACTGCGGATCATCATATTAGGAAGGAGGGAAATGAAAGTGGAATTGAAAGAAGCAAAAATACGCCTTGTTTGTTGTAAAAATTCTGTCACTCTTAGAAGATCATTTCCCAATATCATAAAGCCCAAAGAAGAACTCCATCGACCATCCATATGGACAAAGAATTTTGTATTTTTGGAAACTACAGATCACTTTTTACAACTTAGATTTAGATACAGGCTCCATTGGATCCTGATTATCCTCCTACTCTGCCAATTGAGGGTTATCTTGAGCTAATTAAATGGTCTTTGCAATGGATACTTCATGGGGGGCATTGAATAGATTACTAAAATGATTCATTCAAAGCTTAGATAGATCTATAAAAGAGGAAACTCTCCCCACTTTTGAGTTTTCCATAGCCCATATAGTGTTGTGAAATTTTTGACCCTTTGCAAATTTCTGAATATATTTATTTATTATCATCACCACTTTGAAGCTGGATAACTTGACTTTTCTATCTCCACATCTCCTCTCTATCACCCAATATTTTTATTTTTTCCTCTTCTAGATGGAGGATCCTTTGTTTAGCTTCCTCATAATGGTATCCCTCTCCTTCGGGATCCTCCAAATGTTCTAATTCATCCTCCACTTCTTTGAGGGTTTCTTCATCACTTTGTTTCTTTTAGGTTGACCATATGACAATTGCTTTTTTTCACCCTTTCCAGATTCACAACAAATTGTTCCACTATAGATTCTCCCAAATCAAGATTATAGGGAAACCAATTCTCAGTTACCAACTTATGAAAGGATTCATATTTTAACCATGAAGAATTCAATTTGAAAGGGCTTCTGAGTTTGTTTTGATCCCCTCTTAATTCCAAGAAAATGAGATGATGGTTTGATTCTCCTCCAACACCTACCCATTGATGGAAAAATGGAAACATTTCCATGAGGGATTTAGCCATTAAGAAGAAATCAATCATTTTGGCGACCATGACATCACCCATACATCAATTTCTCCATGTTATATTGCTTCTTATCAAATCCACATCACATAGCTTATGTTCCTCTTGGAGATGTCTGATTACTCCACCAGTGAACCCACATGAGCATGGGAACCCAAATTTCAAAGGCCCCTACTGAGAAATTAAAATCACCTCCCAAAACAAGAATGTTTGCTCACATATGATGTGTCCTCATCATCCCATCCTAAAAAAAATGCCTTTTTTGACATGGGCCATAGATGTTTATCACCTTGATTTCCTTTCCCAAGTCAACAAAAAAAAGATTAACTCTTAAAATAAAGTTGGAACTCCAAGAGCCTAAAACTTTTATGGTTTTTTTATTCAGGCCCCCCAACCTGCCTTTTGCATCGGAAGAAATAAACCAGAAACCAAGAAATAAATATTCCAAAAGCCTCTTTATCATCTCCCCATCCCCCAAAGTCTTGTAGAAAAATAACATCTAGATTGACCAAATTAACCAACCTCCTTAGGGCCAACTTTTTTTATGGGATTACCAAGCCCCTACAATTGAAGGAAAGAAAAATCATGAGGTCACATGCTCGGTGGACTGCACTACCCTAAGAGCCCCAATAATAGATGTTTTTTTCCAGATGTAACATCTTGGATGGCTTTGTGTTTCGCCCTAGAAACGAAAGATTTCCTACCCCACAAACACCCACCCATATTTACAGACGTCATTTTCCTAGACCTCCATTTCATCCCAAACTGTCCCCCTTAGCATTGCAAGGACATATATTATAGGGATAGGAGGGAGCCAAGGTCTCTAACCTAGCCATAGAATAAGTAGGGCTTTGGGAGGGACAACAAATATGGGATGGGGGAATGGGACATGAGGCCATAGATATAGAGTGAGAAGGAGAGGAAACTATATATGCATTAACAATTTGTGCCAACATCCCAGTATCCATATCAATAGATCCAAAAGAATTTATCAATTTTTTTACCAAGTGTGTGGGAGAGAAATTACCTGAAAGTGAGATTCATAGATTGGACAGAGTGCCATATTGTATCCCTTCAAGCTTCAGATCACCCATAGATCTATTTGTCGCACCTTCATCTTTGATATATGAACTAGGCACCTCAGTATTAATCAATAGTTCATTTGTCTAGAAACCCTTATCTTAATGAAAAGCCCCATTATTTCCCCCTTCTGGATACCATGACGACCAAACTTTCTAGTATAGGGCATAGGAAGAAACATATACCCAAGTTGTAGCAGAACATCTAAAAGGGAAACGCTCATAGTCCAAATCTTGACAACGAGCATATCCCCTCTAACTTATATTCAACTATTCTAGAAAACCTTCATGCAGGTTTAAGTTGACTAATGCCCTTGCCATCATCTTCCTACCATCAGTAAAAAAAACATATCTACCTCCAAGAAAGAGCCCACTTTATTACCAATTCTTATGAAAACGTTCAACGTCCACAATTGAGGCAGAAGGCCTGACATCCTTACCCAAATAAAGATAATGTCAACTTTCTATTGACTAGAATCAAACAAGTGGTTCTAGTTTACCACTTTATCAAAAATCCAAAAATCAATTTTACCACTTTAGATGACATAAATTCAAACATAAACCAACCATGAGCAAGAATACTAACCTTTGGGGCGATTTCCATGAAACCACTATTGAATTTTTGTAGCTATGTTCAATCTTCATAATTTATATTCCATCCTTTGTAATGTATATTGTATATGTAAGACATGGTTTTCACGTCATTTTCATTGTTTAGCCCTTGAAAGAATTATTATAAGACATGTTCTTCATGTCAGTTTTAAAAGATAATATTTCAAAATTTGAATTTTTAATATTTGGCTCTAAGATAGTCAAGTCCACCCTCCCTCAAGTCAAGTTGGCTGAAGTGAAGAGCCACAATCATTCACGAATGCAGAACACTATATAAAGGCATTCAACCTCCTCCCCAAAGGAACCATTTGACCTATCACAAGCAAGACAATTTTTGGGAATTAAAGCAAAGGACAAGAAGGAAAATAAGGATGAAGGTAATCTCTCTCTCTCTCTCTCTCTCTCACACACACATCTCTCTCTCTAGCTCACATGTGTGTTTTTTTGCATCATATTCTGTGCAAATTAGGAGGCCATATTTCTGGGTTTCTGGACAATTTTTGGGAGGCGGAATTTCAGCCTAGGGCATATCAGATTGGGATGAGTTGTAGGGCATATTGGAGGCTTGACTTAAGGTTGTTGACCAAGTTTTTCCATAAGCATTGTTGGTCAATTTGACCTCATAGTTGACTAGCAACATTAGATGTATCTCTTGTTTGAACTAAATAATTTCTTTAAGAAGAAGAATGTTTGTTTTTTCCCCTAAGTGGGTTTTCCCAAGGTAAATATCGTGTTCTCTTTGTGCATTGTGATCTCTATTGTTCTTATGGTTTTGAGATTGAATTTATGAAGTGTAATTTCTTAATGATAATCTCGAATTATTAAAAGAATAACTATATCATTAGAAGTAATTATCAAAATTTTAGAAATGTGTGCTTATCTTTATTGCACTTGAAAAATAAACAACCCCCCCATTCATTTTTGACCCATTTTCTCAAATATTTAGTCGAGAAATGTTTACCTCTAGCTCTTCCCACCATGTCCTTTTAAGACATATCAATAAATTCATCTAGCTACACATTCGCCTTAAGAACCAAGTTTTTGTTTGCCTCCTTGACCTTTGAGCCTTTTCTTTTCTTTATTTTTCTACTCGAGCTGGAAGGGCTCTCTAGATTAGTTGATTCACATAGGGTTTTTTCTTGATGGTGTTTTCCTATGCCTTTTTTAGTCATTCTAGTGAGTTGCTTAGTTTTTTTTGTCTGGAGGGGGCTCGCTCCCTATTCTACCCCCACTAATTCCTAAAGGGAGCCTCATCTCGATCCATCATGTGGCCATGACACTACTTACTTAAAATCCCTTTCCCTTCAACCATACATTCACTTAAAAAAACCCTTAACAAGAATTAGGAGGTATCTTCCAACTGTGCTTCAAATTTGAAGAGGAAGATTCCAAAAAAACATTTGGGGGATGTAACAAACCTGGTTAAAACTCATGTAAAATGTATAAATACCATGGATGATGGGACACATATTCTAAGTTGAATGGTGGGAGAAACATCCTAGTGTTCTTTATTATGGCTAAGGAAATTGGCAAAGGCAATGGCTAAGGTTTTGGAAAGGCATGAGGCATTAATTGACATGTATTTATGAAAATAATGGAAATTAGGAGAAAAGGAAGGTGAAAGGTCACAAGTTGCATGTGAAGAGGAAAATGAAGGAAAATGAAGAAAATAGAGGCCTCATTAATAAAAGGCTTCTGAGGATCAGTTGGCAAGCTCCTGGCTCAAGCTTTTGATAGGTTTTGGTGGAGCTCTCTTCTACTCTCTCTCTCTCTCATATTCTTGGAGACTTAGAGTTTTCTTGGAGCACTCTTGGTGGGTGTGGCATACTTGGAATCTTGGAGAAAGAAGGCAAAGGAAGAGCAGGAAAGTGCAAGAAGACATTAGGATCAACAATTAAATTAGATTTGTTGGTAGGTACCAAGTTGCATGTATGATTTCTTCACTAGTTTTGGCATGCAGGGTGTTATCACTCAAGTTGTCCCTCAGGTTGTAAAAGGGATACGGCCGAGGTAACCACATACCAACTTTGGACTGCAGGTTCTAGCCCACCTACAGTCAGAGAGGGCTCTCTCTTTATGATTTAGCTTTGTTGAAAAGGATCTTAGGCTAGTTATTGGGCTTACGGGGTTTCGTTTTGATTTTGGTGGGAAAAATTGATGTTCTCAGCTAGAGAGGCAGAGCATAGTCTGAAAGTTTCAAACCATTGGGCGTGGAGTCGAAAAGGAGGACTGCTGGTGCGTTTTCTTGGTCACAAGAGAGAAAAATGGAGCAGGGTAGCTGCGCATGAGACAATGTTTTAGGTTTAAAGGATGGGATGAATGCTAAGTAATTAGGGGAAGTTAAGAATCTCTCAATTAGATTAACAAAGGGAAGTAACAGAGCTCTACCTAGGGGCAGTAAAGAATCCCTAGATAATTGGCACACACAGGTGAATCGGGGTAAATATGAGCTAGAAGGAATTCATATTCATTACCAATTCATTTAGATGAAAACATAAAGAAACAACAGAAATTGAGCATAGAGTGTATTTAAACAAATTCTAAGCTAATCTTTCTTTCTTCTATTTAGATAATGGTAAACAGTGAACAGAGGTAGGAAGCACTTATTGTATCAGGTTGCAGCACAAGAATTCCATCTTCAGTCTCCAGAAAACATTAACAACACATCAAACAGTCTCTTCTCAGAACTTTCGGCAATCTTTGATTACAGAAACAATTTCAGGTATACAGTGCGAGAGTCTAGTGAAAAACTACCAATTTACCCACCCTTGAAATAATGTTGAGGGCGGTATATATAGGGAAAACTCTCTACAATTTGTTTATTACATCTTGACCTAAAAATAGGTCCTAAAGAATAATTAATCTGACCTAATCCTATCTGCAATAAATGCATGAAAATATCTTTGGCTGCGCTAAGGGTTGCCGTATCAAAATGAAGTGAATGTGCTTGTCCTTGGTGGTTTGGTGTAGTTGCCTCTGCAATAACTGTGCATGGGTTTCTGTTCTTTGCTGTTCAGTTGCCTTAAATGTTTTAGCTCTGATTTGAAGGCAGGGATGGGCTTACACTTATTGATTTGAATTTGCTGAGGGGGCTCATCAATGTTTAGCTGTTTCGAGCCCCTAAAAATCTTGACTGGTACTCTTTGACGTCTTTTTCTTCCTCTAATACTCTTTGGCAATAAATTGGGCTGCTGCTCTAATGTGATGTGCGTTTAAATCAACATTTAATGGCCACTGTTCGGCCCTCGGTTTCCTTCAAAACTGTCTTCTGCTCCTTTCTGCATGCTTCGCGAAGAAAAACGGGTCATTCGGCGCCTTTTGGGCTTGCTGGGGGCTGCGCGATGAAAAGATTCCCCATTTTGGCCTATTTTATACTGCCTTAGAAACTGATTCCAGGGCTCCAGAGTGCGATTTTCGCCCTTCGCACCAAAATTGTTGATGACGTCAGCATGACGGACCTCGTACGGCGGATGACGTGGCAGAATGACGTCAACATGATGATGTCAGCATGTACGGAGGTGACGTGGTAGTACGGCGGGTCTGATGATGTGGCAGGACATGTGGCAGGGACGTGGCAGGGTGACTCGGCGGTACAGTGGCAGGAGGCCATGCAGGCGGATGACGCGGCAGGTGACGTGTGGCTTACGTCACAGGGGGAGGGCGGTAAATGGTTTCGGGCGCACCGCCTTTGGACAGAGGTGGTTTCGGGGGAGGGGGCTCCGCCACGCCTGGGAAGGTGACGCGTGGCGGGAGTACGGCGACAATACTGCCCATCTCCCGGATGCTAACCTTCGGGCGGCTCGGAGATGGGAAGGACTCGCCCACCGTTGATCTGCGGGGCGGGGGATCAGACAGTTGGCGGCGAATGTGAAGCGGCGGCGGTATAAGGGCGGGGATATACATGGAATATTCTAATTTTAATAAAGCGCGGCGGGATTTGAAACTTTGGTTTATGTGGGTTTTGGGGGTTACAAACGGGCGCGGGTTCATATATTTACACTTGGGACTTAGGGATAGGGGCGAAATATGGGTTTTTTGAGGGTTTTAGGGCTAGGGGAGAGGTTGTTAGCATGACCAGGTGTCATCTAACTCCTGCTATGACACGGATGGGCTAAAAACAGCCCCAGATAGACTGCTTTTTCCCTGACTTAGAAGAAATATGGCTAAATTGCCAGGGAGGGGATATTTACATAGGGGAGTATTATATACATAGTTTTAGTAGGGGAAGGGGAAAACTGATAGGGAGTTATGTACTAGAGTTAGTAGTTAATATGGAGATGATAAGCAGGCGCTAAGGTAGGGGACCTTAGGCTAATTTTGGGGAAAAGAACTTGTAAACGAGAAATAAAGGATCCTTGAGTGAAGCAGATCTTCACCAAGACAAATGACGTGGAGAATGATGAAACTAAGAGGAATCAAGCATATCTTGACTTCTTTGGGGAAGTTAGTAAGTGACTTGGGAAATGAGAGGAAGGGGGAGTTAGTGATGTCCAGCTTGAGCTCCTCCAGCTAAAAATTGCTTGATAACTGTGATTTGAAAAGATATAAGACTTTAAAACTCAAGATTGATCGTGAATCATTCTGCCACCTCAAAAAACTACCTACCCAGCCTACTTTCCTAACATTTTTTTCTTCTTTTTGGTTTGGGTGCACTTAGACTTGCAGACCCAGCTTTACAATTTTTTCTTTTTTCTGTTCTCCTATCTAAGTCTACCCTTATTTCTGCCAAGGGCCCAGATTAAGCAGTTGGGTCCCTTTGATTCTCTACCTATCTACAAATCTGCCAAGATTAAACTGTTTGGTCAGATGTTATTCTCTATATTCTAAAACAGGAAATTGAAACCTAGGGAGACCAAGATTAGACTGTTTGGACCTCCCTTTAAAAACTCTTCAAAATTGGAACAACTCATCAAAATTGGAATACAGCAGTGCCCTTTGGACTAGCACACTTCATGGCATCTTGTGGAAATATGGAACACTGCAGCCTGCAAAGTATGACATATTTGGCATGTAAAAATGTCAATCATGAAAAATGAACACATGTTGCAACAGGAGGCTAACAGTGGCTCCACTTGGGGATGGCTTTTCCTTGTGAAAAGCCAAGAACAGCAGGTCAGACTGCCTTGATCTTCTGTTTGTTGCTGTAGACTGGAAAACTTTTTTGTTTTGATTGCTAAAAATGTGAAACTTTGAAATTTGAATCATTCTCTCCTCAACTGAGTTACTGTGAACTGTATAGCATCGCCTGCTTTCTTCTGCGTGCTTGATAACTATGTACAATGCTGCTGGAACATGCCTTTGACTGCAAATAGTTCTTTTCTACCATGAATTGCTTGTAATGTGACAGTTTTCCTCTTGCTGTTTTGCTGGAATTGGTATAGAGACAGAGCCTTTGAAACTGGAATACTTGCATTGGCTGTGTCTTCATAAAATTTACTGCTGTTCCTTAAGCAATCGGCTTGTTTGTAAAAAATAAAAACAGAATGCTAATATATACAAATATTACTGTACAAATATATATACAAAGCTGCATTATGTCCCTTAAAAGGGGTCATGGTAATGTTTCAGCATACGGCCATTAACAGGGCCTTCTTCAACAGTGTTGCCATCTGTAGATCTGAGAAAGTAAGTGTTATTTCCCTGAACAGCAGAAACAACAAATGGCCCTTTCCATAAAAAATCAAACTTGGCATGTTTGCCCTTGTCTTCCCTTCTTGAGTCCCATCTTAGAACTTTGTCACCAATATTGAAATCCTCAGCCTTGGCTCTCTTGTCAAACATCTTTTTGAGCTTTTCTTGCAAAATTTGAGCTCTGTCATAAACTTGTTCTCTGGTTTGCTGAAGATGAATGGTCTGATTAATCCTTCTTTGAATGTCATTTGGTTCAGCCTGAATTTCCTGTAACAGTTTGATAGTAGGAATGCCCAGGGATGAAGGAAATCTGGCCTCCATGCCATATACTAGCTCATAAGGGCTCATCCCAATGGGTCTCTTGCTTGAAAGTCTGTCTGCCCATAGGGCATTCACCAGCTTTTTATGCCAGTTCTTCTTGTTTTCTTCCAGCATTTTCTTTATGATGTTGATGAGGCTTTTGTTAGATGATTCGGCCAAGCCATTACCTTGAGGGTAATAGGCTGTAGAGTGGCCCAAGGTAATATGAAATCTGTGGCAGAAATTGATCATCTTTTTGGACTTAAAGGCAGCGGCATTGTCAGTGATGATTTTCTCAGGGCAGCCAAATCTAGAAAGGATATTGCACCCAAGGAATTGGATAATGATGGTGTCATTGGCTTGCCTACAGGGAATGGCTTCAACCCACTTAGTGAAATAGTGGGTGGCTGTTAGGATCCATTTGTGCTGGCCTGTGGAAGAGGGATGGATTTCTCCAATGAAGTCAAAACTCCATTGTTGAAAAGGTTTTTCGGTTGAGATGGGTTTCAGGGGCAGGGGTAACAATTTTCTTTTGCCCTAAAAAATTTGGCATTTGTGACATGACATGGGAAACTTCTTTACATCTGCAAAAAGAGAGGGCCAATAGAAACCAGCCCTTAAAATTTTATCAACAGTGGACTTCCAGTATAGATGTCCTCCACAGTCACCTGCATGGAATTCTTTCATGACATTGTTAGTTTCACTCATGGTTAAACAATTAAGCAATATACCTTCATGATTTCTCCAAAATAATGCACCATCTATAACACAAAACTTTAAAGCCTTCATTTTCAAAAATATTTTCTTGGTCCTGGACAATCCTGGGGGAGCACACAGGTTTAACAATACAAAGCATATATCAGCGTACCATGGGGATTGCAAAAAGATTTCACTGATCTGTGGAGTCGCCAGCTCCGGTTCATTGTCCAGCTGGTTAATGTCTAAGGCTTGAAAATTTGTTTCGGACATCAGTTTAGCTAAACCTTGTCCTTTTATCAGCTTGGTTGGTTTTATTTCTATGTCATATTCAAGGATGTTTGCAATCCACTTGCCTCTTTTGCCTTCTAATCCTTCTTGGGTCAATATGTCTTTTACAGTAGCGTGTGGGACATAGGCAATCACATGTGAATATAAAATGTACACTCTGAAATCCTTGATGGCCTTAACCAGTGCGTAGGCCTGCTTTTCCATGATTGGGTACTTCAAAGGGGCATCTCTTAAAGCTCGGCTGAAAAATGCAATCGGTTTTTCAGCTCCCTGCTCATCCTTTTGCAAAAGGACAGCGACTATTGTGTGATTAGATGCAAACAAAAATATGATAAAATCCTTGTCAAACTGTGGGCTGGTTAGGACAGGGGTTTGGGTTAATGCAGTTTTGATATTTTCAAATGCTTGCTTGGTTTCCAGGGACCATCTTACCTTGGCATCCTTCTTTAACATGTTGCTTAACAGTCTTATTAACTCAACTAGATTTGGAATAAATGTTCTTAGGAAATTGATTTTCCCAAGGAATGCTTGTAGCTCTTTTATGTTTCTTGGATATGGGATTTGGAGGATGGATTGGATTCTTTCAGGGTCAATTCTGATCCCATCTTTTGATATGATGTGGCCAAGTAATTTGCCTTCTTCAAGGCTAAAGAGAGATTTCTTGGGATTCAAGGAAATGCCATATTTCCTACATGTCATGAAAATTTGCCTAAGATGCTTGAGGTGTTCTTCATCAGATTTGGAAAATGGGGTCAAGTCATCAAGGTAGACAACTAGGAAGTCATGTATTTCTTTGGCAAAAGCAATGTCCATTGCTCTTTGAAAGGTTGCACCAGCGTTTTTAAGTCCGAATGGCATTTTCACATACTTAAATGTTCCCCATGGTGTGGTAAAGGCAATTTTGTCTTGGTCGTCCGGGTGAACAAGTATTTGGTTGAAACTTGAAAAGCCTTCTAGCAAAGAGATTCTAGATGACCCCACTACTCTTTGTAGGATGTGGTCCATTTTGGGCAAAGGATAGTGGTCTTTTAGGGAGACTTGGTTTAAATTTCTCAGATCTACACAAAGTCTGATCTCACCTGTATTTTTTCTTGTAGGAACAAGATTGGACACCCATTCGGAAAATCTGATAGGTGCTATGATGCCTGCTTCAAACATCCTCTTTACTTCCTTCTCAATCGGGGGGAGAAGCATAGGGTTAATTCTTCTAAGTTTCTGTTTGAAGGGTTTTTGGTTTGGTTTTAAGGGAATTGTGTGTTGGATCACCGAGGTGTCATAGGATTTCAAATCCTCACAGCTCCAAGCAAATACATCTTGGAATTCTTTGAATAAATCAATGTACTTGGGATTTTTATCAAGAGGCAAATTTTTGGACAGTTTCATCATTTTTGGATTTTCTGCTGTCCCAATGTTGTGTTCTTCTATATCAGTGTTTATGGGCTGCAGTTTTGGCTCTCTAGGCACATCATTAGTGTCAAACATGTCTTCTAATGGGGTTAGGCCAGTAGGCAGAAAATTATCCTTTAGCTCAATGATTTCTGCCTCTGTTTTGTCTATTTCTTCCAAGTGCATTTGTTTCAGCTGTTCTATGTTTGTTTTGTCAAAAACAGTCGGGTTTAGGATTTGTTTGGCTGTTGCAGCTGTTACATCTTGCTGATTTTCAGTTGTTTGCTGTTGGGAGTCGTTCATAGCATCCATGTCAATGTTAATATTTGAAAACTCATGCTCAAGGGTAAGAAAATTATTAATCTGGGCATCATTTTTGAATACTTGCCAATCTTTAACGTTATTTGGGACAACGGGCCTATGTTTTATTTCAGCTGTGAAGTGATGGTTTGGCTCAAAAGGAAGCTTGCATGTACTAGCAAAGGTGGCTAGGCTGTGAGCGTGAATGTTGTGTTCTCTTGAAATTTTGGCCAGCTTGAATTTAGTGAATGCGTTGAGTATATTAGTGGCAACAGTCCTATAGGCTCTCATTCTATTGTCGTTTGTAACAAAATTACCTTTCATCTGTTGTATGATTAAATCAGAGTCTCTTAGGATAGACACTTTCGCAGCTCCTATAGCTTTGAGCAGTTTAAGGCCTAGCAGCAGAGCCTCATACTCTGCCATGTTATTTGTGCATTTAAAATTCAGTCTGTAGGCATGACCTTCTGCATGGTTGTTATATGTATTGTGAATCCAGACACCTGCCCCTGCTCCTAACTTGTTGACAGAGCCATCAAATTCTAAATACCATGTGATTTCTTGCTTGTGGTTAGTGCTAAGAGTTTCAACCAACTTAGGATTGGGCAGATTTGAAATTTCTGTTTGGGGAGTTTCTTCTAGTATGCTGGTTGCACTAATTATTGTGACAGTCTCATGGGTATGTGCAACTGATTCTTCATTGATTTGTGCTTGTTGTTCTAGAGCCAAAGGCTCGCCTCCAATTGGAAAATTTATCTCATCATTAAACAAAATAAAAGAATCCATATCAGAATGGATTGAGTAAATGGGAAAATTTTCAGGCTTGCTCTCACTACTTACCACATATTTCATGAGCGTTTCTCTGTACAGTCTCTTTGGTTGCCCAAAGACTGAAATAGTGGCATAGGAGAGGTCTAGTTGCAGGGATCCTTGGAGCTTTGCTCCCCATGATCTTGACAGGAGCATACCGTACTTTGGTGGGATGTCAGCCACCACTACATCCATGAGGATGGTCTTGTTGGGATATTGGACCAAGGAAACACACAAGTCTTTGATGAGGCCTAAACACTTGACTTGACTTGAGTCAAACGAGTATAAATCTTTGTAAGGTCTTGTGATATTGAGGTTCAGTTTATCCATGACTGCTTTGGGCATAAGATTGTGCGATGCACCTGAGTCAAACATAGCATTGTGCAAAACTTTGTCATGTATATGCAAACTGACATAAAAGGGTGGGACGGGTCCACATGTTGATTTTCCATTAATTTCTGAGCCAAATAGCAGTTCTGGGGTGTCATCCAAAACATTTACGTCATCTTTGTTTTCTGGGATATAAAGTGACCTTTGAATTTGTCACCTATATACATCATGTTTGGCAAGTTCTGAGAGGGGAATGGATATCTTCAACTTAGCTATTTCTGCCTCTAAATTAAATGGCTTTTCCAATGGAGACTTGGTGTTGATAATGGCAGTTTTTTCTTTTTCATCTGAATTATCCGGTATTTGCTCTTGTTTATCGGCGTTATGAGGACTGATTGCTTGCGGTTTTTCAGTTTCAGGAAAGTTTTTTGGAACACTGTTTGAGCTTTCTTTCAAGGAAGAAGGTGGCAAAGGCTGATCTCCAGAAGGCTGTATTTCTGTTATGTCTTCTACAGTGACTTGTTGCGGTTTCCGGACAGTTGTATCAGCTGGTTCTAATACAACAGCTTTGCCTTTAATCTTGTTGGGCTGTTTGCCATCCTTTGTTTTGCTAGGTTCAGAAATGTCAATGGTCCTAGTTCTCAGCTTATATTGTTTGTGTACTTCATATACAACAGTATCATAACCTTGTTTGAAATCAAAAGACTCACCAGATTTAGTCTGAAACTGATTGTAATCGAGTTCATTTTGGTCTTCTTGGCTCAGAAATGTTTTATGCTCACCCTTTAGATCCATCAGGTTCATGTGAGTGTCCTCTACGGGTTCACTAGAAGTAGATCCTTCAACATAGTTATCTTGGAAAGGGGGTCTTATATCATGGTCTTGGTTAGACCTACCAACATTTGTGTTCTGCGTTTTCCTAAAATTTGGGTTCCTTATGGTATTAGACTGTTGTCCTTCCCATGATGCTTTCCTTTCGACATTTTCTACTCTTTCTCCCAGTCTTTGCAGGCAACTGATGATAGCATCAAGCTTTTGATCAAAAGCTGAGGGTTCTTCCTTAAAGGTGGTTCTTCTTTCCATTCTAGCTCTGTTTCTTTTGGCAATTAAGTTGGCTTCTACGCTAACAGCAACGTTTTGCATGTCTGCAAGGGTTTGAGGAGCTCTTTCTTTTAACTGGTATGCCATATCGGGGTCGAATCCATCAGGGAATTTATACAAGGCCAGATCAGGGGGAGGCCGTAGGTTCTGTGGTATTGCGTTATATACATTATTGAATCTTGCACAGTACTCCAAAACAGTCTCTTGAGGACCTCTTTTAATTGTATCATATTCTGCTAGTATGTGAAAGGGGTCTTTCTTTTTCTCCCATCTGTTGGTAAAGGATTGGTAAAGCTCATCTGGAGTGGTTATGGAATTTGCAGCGAGTGATCTGAACCAAGTTCTTACATCACCTGTTAAACTCTGAACAAAAATTCTCATTCTCACGCTATCATCATCTATTTCATAGTTTTCAAAATAATCTTGCATCTTTTTAGTGTGCTGAAGGGTAGTAAAAGGACCAGTGCTATCAAAATATGTGATCTTCGATTGGTACTCTTGAGGTAAAGCCCCAGGATTAGCAGGCAGTTGCAGGGGTGCATATCTATTGGCCATATTGGCAGGGATAAGTGGAACAACGGGGATTAATGGAACAACAGGGATAATCGGAATAACAGGAACAACTGGAACAGTGGGAACAACAGTAGTGGAAATGGGAGTATGTGCAGTGAATGGAGGTGTGGAAGGAGTGCTATGAGATGTGGATGATGAATTAGGGGAAACAGGGGTTTTACAAAATAAAACCTTGACAGGAGTCGGAATACAGCTAGGGTAAGCTGTTTCAGGACTCAAATCAGCAAAATTTTCCTGTCTTTCTTGCTTCCTAAGGATTTTTGGGATTATGTTAGGGTTCTCAAAAACAGCTGGGGGATTCGGGTCTAGATTTGACCTTGTGTATCGTGGATTTTTCTTAGGAGCCAGCTTCCGAATTTGTTTTTTGGTATTTTTTTGGGAATATTTTTGTGATTAGCAAGGAACTGATCAGATTTTGGAATGGCTGTGTATAGCTTAAGACTAGCATGAAGATTGACTGAAGCAGCTTTTATCTACTCCTGTAAATGTAAAACAAGAACAGTTTCAAAGGCTTCCTGGCTGACATTCAGGCTTCATCTGTAGTTTTAAGGGATATACAGCAATTAGAAAATCGATTTTTCCTGTGGAATTTTACAACCTTCTTTGTGAATTTAACTGAGGAAATTCCCCAGCGGAGTCGCCATTATGTTATCACTCAGGTTGTCCCTCAGGTTGTAAAAGGGATACGGCCGAGGTAACCACAGACCAACTTTGGACTGCAGGTTCTAGCCCACCTACAGTCAGAGAGGGCTCTCTCTTTATGATTTAGCTTTGTTGAAAAGGATCTTAGGCTAGTTATTGGGCTTACAGGGTTTTGTTTTGATTTTGGTGGGAAAAATTGATGTTCTCAGCTAGAGAGGCAGAGCATAGTCTGAAAGTTTCAAACCATTGGGCGTGGAGTCGAAAAGGAGGACTGCTGGTGCGTTTTCTTGGTCACAAGAGAGAAAAATGGAGCAGGGTAGCTGCGCATGAGACAATGTTTCAGGTTTAAAGTATGGGATGAATCCTAAGTAATGAGGGGCAGTTAAGAATCTCTCAATCAGCTTAACAAAGGGAAGTAACAGAGCTCTACCTAGGGGCAGTAAAGAATCCCTAGATAATTGGCACACACAGGTGAATCGGGGTAAATATGAGCCAGAAGGAATTCATATTCATTACCAATTCATTTAGAGGAAAACATAAAGAAACAACAGAAATTGAGCATAAAGTGTATTTAAACAAATTATAAGCTAATCTTTCTTTCTGCTATTTAGATAATGGTAAACAGTAAACAGAGGTAACTAGCACTTATTGTATCAGGTTGCAGCACAAGAATTCCATCTTCAGTCTCCAGAAAACATTAACAACACATCAAATAGTCTCTTCTCAGAACTTTTGGCAATCTTTGATTACAGAAACAATTTCAGGTATACAGTGCGAGTCTCTAGTGAAAAGCTACCAATTTACTCACCCTTGAAACAATGCTGAGGGCGGTATATATAGGGAAAACTCTCTACAATTTGTTTATTACATCTTGACCTAAAAATAGGTCCTAAAGAATAATTAATCTGACCTAATCCTATCTGCAATAAATGCATGAAAATATCTTTGGCTGCGCTGAGGGCTGCCGTATCAAAATGAAGTGAATGTGCTTGTCCTCGGTGGCTTGGTGTAGTTGCCTCTGCAATAACTGTGCATGGGTTTCTGTTCTTTGCTGTTCGGCCGCCTTAAATGTTTTAGCTCTGATTTGAAGGCAGGGATGGGCTTACACTTATTGATTTGACTTTGCTGAGGGGGCTCATCAATGTTTAGCTGTTTCGAGCCCCTAAAAATCTTGACTGGTACTCTTTGACGTCTTTTTCTTCCTCTGATACTCTTTGGCAATAAACTGGGCTGCTGCTCTGATGTGCTGTGCGTTAAATCAACATTTAATGGCCGCTGTTCGGCCCTCGGTTTCCTTCAAAACTGTCTTCTGCTCCTTTCTGCATGCTTCGCGAAGAAAAACGGGTCATTCAGCGCCTTTCGGGCTTGCTGGGGGCTGCGCGATGAAAAGATTCCCCATTTTGGCCTATTTTATCCAGCAATGCGCAAATCGCGCATCAAAAAATGCCTCAGAAACTGATTTCGGGGCTCCAGAGTGCGATTTTCGCCCTTCGCGCCAAAATTGCTGATGACGTCATCCACCGTATGAGGTCCGTCATGCTGACGTCATTAGCAATTTTGGTGCGAAGGGCGAAAATCGCACTCTAGAGCCCTGGAATCAGTTTCTGAGGCAGTTTTTGATGCACGATTTGCACCCAGAGCAAATCGCGCATCGCTGGATAAAATAGGCCAAAATGGGGAATCTTTTCATCGCGCAGCCCCCAGCAAGCCCAAAAGGCGCCGAATGACCCGTTTTTCTTTGCGAAGCATGTAGAAAGGAGCAGAAGACAATTTTGAAGGAAACCGAGGGCCGAACAGCGGCCATTAAATGTTGATTTAACGCACAACACATCAGAGCAGTAGCCCAGTTTATTGCCAAAGAGTATCAGAGGAAGAAAAAGACGTCAAAGAGTACCAGTCAAGATTTTTAGGGGCTCGAAACAGCTAAACATTGATGAGCCCCCTCAGCAAAGTCAAATCAATAAGTGTAAGCCCATCCCTGCCTTCAAATCAGAGCTAAAACATTTAAGGCGGCCAAACAGCAAAGAACAGAAACCCATGCATAGTTATTGCAGAGGCAACTACACCAAGCCACCGAGGACATGCACATTCACTTCATTTTGATACGGCAGCCCTCAGCGCAGCCAAATATATTTTCATGCAGTTATTGCAGATAGGATTAGGTCAGATTAATTATTCTTTAGGACCTATTTTTAGGTCAAGATGTAATAAACAAATTGTAGAGAGTTTTCCCTATATATACCGCCCTCAGCATTGTTTCAAGGGTTGGTAAATTGGTAGTTTTTCACTAGAGACTCGCACTGTATACCTGAAATTGTTTCTGTAATCAAAGATTGCCGAAAGTTCTGAGAAGAGACTGTTTGATGTGTTGTTAATGTTTTCTGGAGACTGAAGATGGAATTCTTGTGCTGCAACCTGATACAATAAGTGCTTCTTACCTCTGTTTACTGTTTACCATTATCTAAATAGCAGAAAGAAAGATTAGCTTAGAATTTGTTTAAATACACTCTATGCTCAATTTCTGCTGTTTCTTTATGTTTTCCTCTAAATGAATTGGTAATGAATATGAATTCCTTCTGGCTCATATTTACCCCGATTCACCTGTGTGTGCCAATTATCTAGGGATTCTTTACTGCCCTTAGGTAGAGCTCTTTTACTTCCCTTTGTTAAGCTGATTGAGAGATTCTTAACTGCCCCTCATTACTTAGCATTCATCCCATCCTTTAAACCTGAAACATTGTCTCATGCGCAGCTACCCTGCTCCATTTTTCTCTCTTGTGACCAAGAAAACGCACCAGCAGTCCTCCTTTTCGACTCCACACCCAATGGTTTGAAACTTTCAGACTATGCTCTTCCTCTCTAGCTGAGAACATCAATTTTTCCCACCAAAATCAAAACGAAACCCCGTAAGCCCAATAACTAGCCTAAGATCCTTTTCAACAAAGCTAAATCATAAAGAGAGAGCCCTCTCTGACTATAGGTGGGCTAGAACCTGCAGTCCAAAGTTGGTATGTGGTTACCTCGACCGTATCCCTTTTACAACCTGAGGGACAACCTGAGTGATAACACAGGGCATATGCATGTGTATTATTAGTCATGATCTGTGATTGCCTCAATTGAAAGTGGATTTCCTAGCCTTTCCATTTCTTGGATAGGCATGGATTTTGTGGGTTTATTTCCTTGTTGTGTTTTTGGTTGGTGCTCATGTTTCCTTAGCTTGGGTTGAGTTATTAGTTTCTGGAAGCCTTGGTTGGACAAATGATATGGAAGCCATGTAACAACTTGGGTTGAGTTACTAGTCCTAGAGGCCTTGGTTGGAAAAATTCTCTGGAATCCCTTGGTCGTTTTAATTACTAGTCCTATAAGTGTTGGTTGGACAAATGATCTAGAAGCCCAATGACAACTGTGGGTTGAGTTACTAGTCTTGGAAGCCTTGGTTGGAACAAACACTCTGGAAGCCCTAGAAGGCTTGGATGGAGACCAATCTCATAATAGTTTTGTCATGTTCGACTGTGAGGTGGAATCACTATTTGATGGGTTGAGGTGGATGGCCTCTGGAAGCCCTGGATGAGTTTTCATTGATGTGTTCTATGAGATCCCACGTTAATGTTTGGAATATGGCACTGGGTGTTATAGCTCCAAATCTCTCTCTTGATATTTGTGATGCTGCATTTATGGCCTAGGGAAACCCCTCCTTCCAGACTTGGTCCAAATACTTAAAAAACAGTGTTTACTCCCTGTACGCGACATTGCCCTGAGCTAAACGTGTGTGTACGTGGGTCAGTGTATACCCAACCCGCGTATATGTCTTAAAACACTTAAAAAAATTAAATCTCCTTAATTTCGGGAGGACATCACAGGTTTTACCTGTTGATTACCTATTAGTGCCCGTGGCCCAGCTGTTCCCAACAAATTTCCAATTAAAAAACTACTTTGGGAGAAGTATAAAAAGGCTTTCAATGGGAAGGCCTAAGGGAGGAGAGAAGAGAGAGAATTACTCTGCTGAGATTATCCCTGATCAAGTCTGAAGATCCTTGTGCTTCCACCACTTCTCACACTATAGGAAACCCTTATTTCCTTGAGTTATGATGTCATTTCACTAGTTGAGATATTCTTGTGTGAGTCATGGAAGGAGCCTTTTGAAGACTTGGGATTGGACGGACCTGGAGGACGGTTCTGCTTGGAGCCAGCAAGAGGAAGATTTAGGTGATATCATTCCTTGTTCTATTTTGGTTCTCTGCAATAAAGAAACATTTGTCTTGTTCCTGAAATCAATCTTGTTTATGCATATGATGTTATTGTTATGGTTTACATATGAATAATTGTTTCAATGTATAACTAACCATCTTTCAATAAGTTATGAAGTTGATTTCTATATGATACTTTGTCCATATATTGATATGCTTCTTTGAATTGGCTGTTTTGTAGGTTCAAGGATCGAGAGGAACTCCAAGAGGGTATGGACCCTGGCTGGATCTACCCGAACGAAGGATCCCCAGGTGCACCTCTCTTCATGTAGTTTGCTTATTTAAGTATCATGTTTGTGTGGAATGCTTGTCTTTTTACTATAGATAACCTCCGCTATGCTAGGGTGTTGACCCAAAACCCTAGGGGATTTAGTCCCTCAATAGAATTGGTGACTCCGCTGGGGACAACAGTATTGTTGTTCCTAGTTTGGGTTAATTTAAGCCAATCAGGGCTCAACCATTGATTTTCTTGCTGTAACTGATTTGTTTGTTCCTGTAGGAACTCAGACTTTAAGTCTGAGCAGTTTCTTCAGACCTCATTTTTGTTTTTTCTTGTGAACTGTCATATATGCATCTTTGTCAGGTTACAATAACGTAAGTACGCAAGTTTCCCCATATGAACCCACGTATACGCAGGTTTCTTTGGGTTGAATCGCGTATACATGCAACTGTGTATTGACACAGTCGCGTATACCCTAATTTTCCAAGATTTTTCAAGTCTTTTTGTCTCAGAGGATTTGTTTGCTGGTCTGAGTGTTTCCTGAGCAGTCAAGTTTTGGTATCGGTCTTTGTTTTGAAGCAAGTTTACAGTTTCAAATTCTCTCCTGTTGTGGAAAGTTTTGGTCTTGTTTTGTTTTGTTGCAAGTGTCATCATTTGTGTTTGAGAACACGAGATTTCTTTTTGGGAATCTTGGTTGTTCTGGTCTTCCAGAGCAGAAGGATTGGTTTCAATCTTTGTGACAAACTTAATCTTTGTGATCTTCTTGCTTTGTGTCAAAACTGCATCATGTGGCCATTTGCTTTTCTCACTTTTTGAAATTTGTTGATTGACGATGTTGAAAGTTGTCTTTCTTGGTCTTTTTATCATTGTCTCCAAGCTTTTTTTGCTACTTTTTGGTCATTCAAAGCATCTTGAAACACCTATTTTGTTGAGTTCTCGCCCATTTGGAGTTGATAACTTGCAAAGTGTTTTGTTGCCTATTTTTCGGTCTCAAAGTCTTCAATAGTATTTGGAGCACTTTTGAAAAGTTGTTTTTTGCTTTTATGAAAAAGAAAACTTCTTGAAAAACTTGGTTTTTGCTTTCTTTTGCCTTGTTTTGATTTGGTTTCTTTTTGCGAGTGAAAGTGCATTTTGTTTGTCTTAAGATTTTCTTTTAGTGTTTGGACGAAAATGAGCATTAGGAACTTATATTCTATCTAAACATCAAAGTGGCTAATTAGAAGCGATAAACAATTTGCTTTCATTCTTTGCTTTAGAGTAATCTTAATCTTTTTTGCATCAGCATGTACTCATTGCATTAGGATAGTTTGTGCATATTTTAGGGAATCCAATGATTTTTGTTAATATTTTGTGAGTGTGAAGCTTGTTGAAATAAAAGAAAAGAGAAATTTATTGTTTTCTTAAAAGTTCCTTAGAATCTGGTAGAAATTTCTTTTCATCGAAGAACGAAACAAGTGCATTTGCATATAGTTTGGTATTTATTAATTTCTTTTGCATCGATAAACACCAAAAGTTTCACTTCCATTTATCCCTTGACTTAAAAACAACCCATTTAAAAACAAGCGCTAAATAAAATATATTGGGACTTTTTTATATTGTCAATTTAGGCACATCAACAAATTTAAGGATATTTAGGGCCTTGGATTAGGCAAGTGGAGAGAAAACTCTCCAAGGCCACTTTAAATTGTCAAACATAGAAGTCTGAATAACGAGTGCAAATCCAATAGCATTAGGGAGTCCAGGAAAGCTCCGGATCTGGGAGTTAAGCACGGGGATTTTTGAAGATAAGGAAGAGAGATACCCCCTGTCCTACTTGTCAGATCTTACCTCAAGACTGTTTCCCTTGGCTTCTGACACGAGTTGGTAACCTTAGTTGCTTATCCTAGGGATCTGCACAAGTGGTTGCGGTGGGGAATCCCGTGGCACTTGAGGTCAACGTTGTATCACTCTCAACAATACTTCTGGAGGGAACCCTTGCGAAGCTTAGGGGCTTGCACTGACACAGGCTGTTGTTTGGAGGTCAGCGTAACTTCCTCTAATACCTTCGTTGGCAGGCCTGGGCCATCATTATCCCAGACTATCTTCGGACGACCCCTACTTCACTTTCTTGTATTTTGGTGTCCGGTCCTCATCACCTGGAGCGGAAATTATTTGAAAGTTGTTTGACTAGCTGATATATTTTAGGGACATTTGTTAGTGTGTACTCTGTGCTCTTAGTTGGCCTAGCTTTCATTTTTTCTTGAGTCTTTAATTAGATCTTAATAAAAAATTCAAAGTGGCTGATCGATCACCTAGACAGTCTCGAAGACTTCGTGGTCTTTCATCACCAAGTTCAGAGCCTTCTCTTAGAAGGCGCAGAGACAATACTGCCAGTGGGTTTCACCCCATGGCAGCCGACACATCGGAGATTGATCCTCCGCTCGGGGGCATTAGTGTTTAGGATAGGCCTGGTACTTCTGTAGAAGTAGAGAGGAACACCCCAGTTCTTTCTCGAGTTCTCTTTCAGTCGGAAGATAACATTGAGGTACAAGAACTCCCAGAGCCATTAGTGGCTTTGAATTCTCCTCTACCTTCTAATCATCCAAACGTATTGCAATACGTTTGGACTCCAATGCATAGACCGTCAAGTCCAGGTTATTTCACGCACTTACCTTCGATGACCACCACTGGAAGCATGGCTTCTACCACAAGTTCTACCACCGTGTAGACTCCAACATCAGTACAAGGTGGAGGAACTATTTCCATCCCCTCTGCATCATTATTTGGGTCTATTGCTAGCACATCATTAGTAGGGTCTACCTCCATTCCATCTACGAGTGGAAATTCCCAAGCCAATGCATCTAGTTCAGGATTTTTCCTGTTTGGCACCCATTCACAAGGTATTCTGTCAGTTTCGTTTAGTGCCTCCACATCCATGATGAGTGGATCGACTTCATTTTAGGGTTTTCCTTTTGGAAGTGGTCATATACCACATTCCAGCCCGACGATAGGATCTATGCCTTTTTCTTCTATAGGTCAAGGCAGTAATCCCTTTCAAGGTTGGACTAATCCTGTGGTTAGTGGCATAGGAACTTGGAATTCGTCTTTCGGCTAACAAGGGAATACACCGTACTCCACAGTTAGTTTGTTTCAAAGTATTCCTCTCTTAGCTACTACTTGGAATCTGTATTAGGGGTTATCGACTCCTTATAATGCTTTAGGAGGGAACTTTGCTGGTTATGGAGGCTTTTCGGTTGGAGTTGGTCAAACTCTGAGTTTTGTTGGACCACAAGGGTCACCTTTTGGTTTAGCGGGTTCTGCTGGTTACTTCGGGCACCCTGGTGCCTTTCAAAATCCAGGCTAATCTTTTTAGAACTTTGGGAACTCTGCCCAATCTGGGTGGAATCCTCAAGGTCCTTCCAGGCTTCCTTTTCTGGCAACACTGAATTTGCCAGATCTCATGAAATCGACAAATGATCCAATCAAATACAATCCGGCCTGACCTCCGGTCCCAACCAAACTCCCATCAGATATTCCAAAGTTCGAGGGGAAGGGCTGTGAAGACCCAGGTGACCATGTAACCACATTCCATATATGGTTCTCATCGAACTCCCTCATCGATGACTCGATTAGGTTGAGACTTTTCCAACGCACCTTAACTGGCAATGCGGCTAAGTGGTATATAGAGTTTCCAGGGGGTAGCTTTACATCTTTCGCCGATTTTCCTAACATTTTTGTAAACCATTTCCAGTTGCCTATCTGTTATGATGCCGAAACTGAACTTCTGGCCAATTTCCATCAAGATACGACAACTCACATCTCTAATCATATTCAGGAATGGAGACAAAGAAAGAGGCTCATTAAAGCCGAAATTCCTCCTGAATATCGTCTCGAATGGTTCTTGAAATCATTACAACCTGAGATCTCCAAGGATGTCTCTCTGTCCGGAGTTTATTCTGAAGATCAAACTATTTTTCGGGCCCAACAGTTAGAATTGATTTACTCTCAGTCTGGGATTCTTCAAGAAATCTTTCCTGATGCTCCTAATATTAAGGTTCATATAGCCAAATCCAAGCCAGGTCCCAATGCAGATGGTATTGTTGGATTGATAGACACCAATGTGGTGAACCTGTTGAGCCAATTGCAGCATTTGTCTTTACAAACGACTCTTACCAATCAGGTCACATCGTCTAACCCTTCGCCTTCTCAACCCTCTTCCATTAACTTCGTCCAATCTTCTAACCCCAAAGAAAATCAAAATTCCAATGGGAAGAAGAAAGGACAAGGTAAGAAAAAGAGTCAAGATGGGAAGGCTGACACAAACAAACCTAGCAACAGTGCTGGTGAGGGTGGAAAGTAGTCCAAAAAGAAAGTTAAGTTTCCATGCAAGTTATGCAATGGAGACCATTTGACTCATCTTTGCCCCAAAATTCAAGATGCTCAGTGCTTGTTAGTGCAACAAGGGTCTTCTAGCTCTCAAGCTGTGTTAACCAACCCTTTTCCCCAAGGGCAGCAGTTGCTTGCTGGCGCAAACTCAAATCCTGGTACCTCTGTAGGGGGCAACCAGGAAGGGGATAAATCATCAAATGTTTTCATGATGGGTTCTCATGTTAATGTGGCCACTCGGTCACGTGATTATGGTGAAACTGAAACATCCAAGGACAAATCTACTCCCAGAACTACCGACCCACTTCATATTGAGCGACCCTCTATCGAGACTATACCTTGGATACTGAAAGGTTCTGCTAAACGCGTGACTATTAACCCTAATGCTAGGGCCACTCAGAATTACTCCATTGTTGAGGATCTGGGTCAGAGTCCATGCGCTATTTCCACTTTAGAGGTCCTCCAGTCGTGTCCAACTCAACGAAGTGCTTTGCTTTCGATGATAGGGGCAGTTGATCCAAATAATTCCTTAGCACTCACTTTTGACATGCTTAATGTCAAAAAGCGACTTCCTCATCATATGGCTTTTCAAATTAAGTCTACTTATCAAAAGATTAATATTTTTCAAATAGTTGTGGATGAGAGAGCTTCCAATGTGTAATGTCGATGCCATGTTGGAAGGCCATTGGATCGCCTTCGGCTATTCCTTCACCTACCCTCCTGACAGCATTTGACGAGCATTCTCATAGGCTACATGGGATTATCTTGGCCTTTCCTATATGTGTTGGGGGAAAGGTCATTAATATCAAAGTAGAGGTCATTGATGCTAACCTAGATTACAATATCCTCTTAGGACGGAACTGGATCTATGAAATGGATGCTGTTGTTTCGACTCTATTTCATGTCATTTGCTTTCCTCATGAGGGTAAAATTGTTAAGGTTGATCAATTGGATTATTCTCTAGTTGATCCTTGAGCAACTACAGATTCGACTATTCCCTTAGTGGATAACCCCCGTCCGCCTATTGAGAATCTAGGAGTTGGGATGTATTCCTCATTGATGGGTACATTTGATTTTCCCTCTCCTATTGCTAGAATCAATGTCATTTCATCATCCAAAGAGTCTGCACTTGAAGAGTTCTTCCGAACTCATTATTTTTCAGACCCTTGGACCTTGCCTTCGCCTATGACCACATTAGATGAAGGACAAGTCAGTGGAATGGCATTTCCTATGTCTGCAGCAGAGCTTAGATATCAATTTATTGTCAACTCTGCAGACAACCATTCTACTCCTTTCTCTGAGGATGAGTTAGATGGTGATGTGGCCCCAACTTGGACCCTTGATTCTACCTCCACTATGGACTGCTTAGATACAGTTTTACCATCGGAAGAAGCGATCTTAGAAGCAATGACTGGTGTAGATCGACCTTGGGAAGACTTACACCATCGTTCATATTTTCTTCCTCCATTGCAGGAAGTTGAATCTAGGTTCTCCGAGCTATTTATTAGTGATGTTTGTAAGGTATTGAATCCTTTGGCTCCAACACACATTCGTGCCAAACGTAATATGTCGGTGATTTCAAAAACGATACCTATAAACATCTCTAGTAACCTTAATGTGATTGAGAATCTCTTCATTGGAGCCGAATGTTCCTGTGAAGAAATTCAAATTTACACCGACCTTTTTAAATAATTTCGAGATGTATTCGCTTGGTCTTATGAAGAAATGCCTGGTATTGATCCATCCATAGTTCAACATGAGATCAAGGCGTATGAAAATGCTAAGCCGATTTGTCAGAAGCTTCGGCTGGTCAATCCTAGGAAAGCAGCAGCTATTAAAGCGGAAGTAGAGAAGCTGCTCAAGGCGGGTTTTATATACCTTGTTCCTCTTACGGATTGGGTTTCTAATCTAGTTCCAGTTGATAAAAAGCAAGGAACAATCCGAGTATGCATAGATTTTAGAGACCTAAACAAAGCTTGTCCCGAAGATAATTACCCCACGCCATTTATTGATCAGATAATTAATGAATGTGTGGGTAATGAGATTTTCTCCTTCATGGATGGATTTTCTGGTTATAATCAGATTTCTATTCGTCTTGAAGATCAGCATAAGACAACCTTTATATGTCCCTCAGTACCTTTGCATACAAAAAGATGCCTTTTGGTCTTAAAAATGCTGGAGCTACCTTCTAGCGGGCCATGTAGTATGCTTTCCATGACATCAAGCATATCATCGAAGTATACTTGGACGATTTAGCTACTCGTTCTTGAAAGAGAATCAATCATCTTAGTCACCTTCGATTGGTTTTTGAACGGTGTCGAATTTACAAGATCCGGTTGAATCCTAATAAGTGCGTTTTCACGGTTACATCAGGTCGTTTATTAGGGTTCATTGTGTCAACTGAAGGGATTCGAGTTGATCCCTTCAAGGTAGAGGCAATAATTTAGTTGCCCCCCTCGTCCTCTATTTGACAACTTCAAAGTCTTCAAGGGAAGGGTAATTTCTGAAGAAGGTTTATAGCGAATTATGCCGAGATCACTAAAGGTTTTATGCGTTTGCTGCGGAAATGAGTTCCATTTGTATGGGATGACTTTACGCAATGGTTGTTTGATGTCTTGAAAAAGGCATTAGTCTCTGCCCCGCTTTTGAGTCCACCGGATTATGGTAGAGATTTCCTTTTATATTTCGCAGCTGTAGAATCAACCATTGGTATGGTTCTCGTTCAGGAAGATGATGCTCTCTTTGAGCATGTGGTTTATTACTTGAGCTGAGGCTTGGTAGGTCCTGAACTTTGCTATTCTCCTATTGAGAAGTTAGCCTTGGCAGCTGTCCATGCTGTCCAGCAGCTCCGCCATTATATTTTTCTACGCAAAACTTTTGTCTTAGCAGCAGTCAATCCGTTCTAATTTGTCCTCAGCAGGCCAGTGATTGGGGGCAAATACAATCGATGGATCGTCATTTTACAAGAATTCGATCTTGAGTTCTTGTCTGCCAAGTCTAAGAAATCTTTGGTTTTCACAGAGTTAATTTCTGAGCTTCCTTGTGGGGAGGATACTGTTTATGAGGAAAGTTTTCCTGACAAACATTTATTCCTCATATCTTCACAAGACCTTGGTATGGAGATATCATTGTCTATCTCCAGACTTCAAAGTTTCCCTCTACTTTTTCGAAGGATGAACATCGAAAATTACGTCACCTGGCTAAGAACTATGTCATCATTGGTGATATGTTATATTGCCGAGGGGTTGATTCGATCCTTAGGCGTTGTTTAACCTTAGAGGAAGCAGAGTCTGTGCTCAATGATTGCCACCATGGAGCTTGTGGTGGTCATCTTTTAGGGCTTGCTACAGCCCAGCGTATCTTGCGTGCTGGCTACTTTTGGCCTTTGCTCTTCAAAGATTGTGTTGGGTGGCCAAACGTTGCCACCCTTGTCAAGTCTATACTCGGAAGATGCACTCCTCTTTTCCCTGTTGTCACTGTCGGTCCTTTTACAAAGTGGGGTATTGATTTTACTACTTGTAATCCGCCTTCAGTAGTGAATCACAAGTACATTATAGTGGTTGTAAACTACTTCACAAAGTGGGTTGAGGCCATTCCCACTTATAAAAACGATAGTGAAATAACGACATTGTTCCTTTTCAATCAGATTATCTCAAGGTTTGGTATCTCGAAAGAGATTATCACTGACCATGGCAGTCATTTCTAGAATCAACTAATGTCTGAATTGGCTCTTAAATTGGGTTTCCGGTAGGAGAATTCATCTCTTTATTATCCTCAGGCCAATGGACAGGTCGAGGCTATGAAAAAAACCCTTAAAACGATCCTGCAAAGGACGATCGACAAAAACCGGTCCAATTGGCATCTTATGTTGTATCCAACTCTTTGGGCATATCGAACCTTGGTAAATACTACCACAGGTTTTACACCCTTTTAGTTAGTTTACAGATTGGAATCTATATTTCCCATTGAATGTGAAATTCCATCCCTTAAACTGGCTGTCGAGCTCCTCCCCGAGACTTCGAGTCTCAAAGAGTGCCTCCTTCATTTGGAACATCTCGATGAGCAGCGTCGAGATGCCACCATAATTAATGAGGCTCATAAGAAAAGGGTTAAAACTCAGTACAATAAAGCTGTTCGTCCTCGAGTCTTTTCTGAAGGCGACCTTGTCTTGGTCTATGACCAAGATAAAGATGCCTTGGGGGCAGGCAAGTTCAAGCCTATGTGGTACGGTCCCTTTATAGTTAAATGAGTCTTAGAAAAAGGGGCTTATGAGTTAGTTGATTTTAAAGGGAACAAGTTGGCAAAGCCCTAAAATGGGCTCTACATTAAGAAGTACTTTGCTTAGCAGTTAGGCAATGGCTTCTTTGTATATTTTTTATCTTTTGTACATATCTCATCGGGGGTTTTGATATCAACACTTTTTAATCTGCTGTGGAAAGTGTTGATGGATGACTTGGTCTATTTTGGATTTGCCAATGGTGCTAGTCAGCACAATCGGAACCTTGCTTCCGCAGCTTGGGTGATCTACTATCCAACTGGTCAGTTGATGGTGTCAAGGGGAGTATGCATTTGTCCTGCATCAAATAATATGGCTGAGTATACTGTCATTATTAATCTACTATCTGAAGCTATTTCTTATGGAATTAATTTGTTAGTAGTATATCTTGATTCACAGCTGATAGTGTCTCAATTGAATAACATTTATCGGGTTAGGGATCCATGTTTATATCGCCAATATTTAAGAGTGAGGTTGTTGCAAAAATCATTTGTTTATATTACTTATTTTCACATTCTGAGATCTCATAATTGGTTAGCAGATTCTATTGCTAATCAAGCTTTAGATTGGCACATCATTCATTCATCAACATAAAATCAAACATCAAAAAGTCGAAACTATATATATATCATAAAACATCCCGAGTGTACATAGGTGTTTCCAAAATAATATACAAAAATTGGGACTCAAATGCCCATAATCATGTCCAGACTATCTATGACCTGGCTCAGGATGAGCAGCCAAGTATGTGACTATAGCATTAGCCACACGTCTAAGAGTCCGAAACCAGTCCTGTGGCATTCCAACCACGCGACGCTGCATGTCTATAGGGAGATCCTCTACCGCTATCATCAGTACTCGGTGAGTTAATCTCACCAAGTTCTGTTGAACTGAGTATAGGACCCGCTCTGTATGGGCCGCTGCCTCTTCAGCAGCTCGGCTGCAACGTCCATGCTGTTGGAAACCATCTAGTCATACTGGCCCAATATCTAGAATATGATCATTACGTTAGTCATTTGAATCCCATCAAAAATATTTTTAAGTTCATTTTCATAATTGAAAAAAATCATAAAAATAAAAATTATTTGTTACCTATATCTCCCCATGCCGCGCCCGGTGGTAATGCCAAATCAGGATCTCCCTGGAAGTCCAAGCCAGCATAGGGGTAATCATCCACTGCGATGATTTTCTGCTCCCACTAGGAGAAGAAATCATCATCAAAAGCTGTCCGCGATATGTCCCCACCTCCTAGTTGTTTCATCAGATCGGCCCACCTAGCCATCTGTGGATCTTGCAGGTTGCTGATCGGAACTAGTACTCTAGGGCGTAGCACAGGGACCTTCTTAAAAAATAAGGAGCACAAAATA
Source organism: Pinus tabuliformis (assembly GCA_031772625.1). Classification (NCBI taxonomy): domain Eukaryota; kingdom Viridiplantae; phylum Streptophyta; class Pinopsida; order Pinales; family Pinaceae; genus Pinus; species Pinus tabuliformis. The sequence continues at coordinate 888,749,561 of CM062809.1, forward strand.
TTCCCATACCCAAAGTTTTTGTTCTGACCCTTTTTGATAGATGATATCTGGCTCTTAAAGTTGGTGAGAATAGGTGTACACCAATCAAATACTATGGTGAGACAGTCTACAGCTAAGCTCATGGCGAGTCGTGAAGCCTGGTGTAAGGAGGTTGATCCATTCACTCTGGCTATAGTGAACAAGACGATCCTCAATGACAAACTCTCTACATGCTTGATTGGAATTTGGCTTCCAATCTTTTCTGGATGGCCCGGGCAGTATATACGTACATAATCCTCTATAGAGAGGCTACCTCGTGATCGACCTGTAGAATGTACTATCTCTCCCCTCCCTGAAAGGCCTGTGATAAAATAGATATCCTCAGTCTCTATCCTCAGTGGAATTTGATCAATCATGAATGAGTCATCCTCGATGCTCTAGTAGTGAATGAGCATTTCGAGCAAGCGATTATTTGCCTTCATATTTGGCATTTTGAAAATTTTTAAGAAACTGCATCCTCTTAAGGCATCCAACACCTGTTGATCGTTCATAACCTCATCATCAACAGTGGCATGCTCCCTTTCCCTCCTGGTGATTGTCATCCTGAGAGAAAAACAAGTTTGGACCATTAGTTTTTTGTTTGAAATCAAAATGGCGTATACGTGGGTCTGCTTTATACACAGTCACATCTAGGGCCTGCGTATACGTAGGTTGCATATAGCCAACCCGCATATACACCGCGACAAATTTTTTTGACATAAATTCAACGGTGAAACTTTAATTAAAATTCTTAAAAACAATCACAAATTGATGCAAGCTAAATTTGGGGGTTACCTGGTGATTTTGAGAAGATTTGAATGGTCGGATTCGGAAAAAGGCAAGCTTGCTTCTTTTTCTCCACTCCTTGTGCTCTCAACTCAAATGGTAACAATGGTGAGTCAAAAAGTCATTTTATAGACTTTGAAAATGTCAAAATTTTTTCAAAATTTGATTTTTTCCTTCTCATGTATCTTTTAACTTGGGAGCTCGAATTGTCGAGGATAGGTTGTTTTTCAGGACTTTTTGGATGCTTCTTCAAAGATTTCAAGTCGGTTCCATGACTGCTGACCCATCATGGCAGGTATCGTTTACTTACTGGCATATAGGTTAGGGAAGCCATTCTTCCGTTGCATTTTGCATAACTAGCCTCCATCTATCGATGTACTTGCCATAGGGTCGATCCCATCGTGTCATCATTAGTAAACCAACTTCACTCACTGATTTTTAAACTTTGACACGATGGTAGAGCCATCCTTTTCATGGGCATCGTAGTTAGCACCTCACTGACATTTGTTGCCCATGCTGCTTCATTTGAGTAGGCTCGGGAGTCCTCTTTAGTCCCGCCATGACTTATGCGTTGAAGACTCATTCCTCTTTGCTTCTTTGCTTCATTCTGGCCGTATACCCTAGAGGCTCCTTCGTGTTGAGTTGTACTACTGCATTGCATATTGACTATTTGCACCTTTTGGCCTTTAGCCGGCTTCACTTGGACTCGTGTTTAAGCCAACTTTTGACCATGACGTCTGCAAAATCAAACTTGCATCCCCTTGACTTCTGCAACTTGACACACAATGACCCGTGGAAGGAACACACCTTTGAGTGTCTTTGACCAGTTTTCACCTCCCTGCATTGAGCATAGGATTGTTCCAATCCTAGGAACTAGATCATCTGCTTCACTGACACTCATTCTTTCCACTGTATTATAGCATTCTTTTATTCTTTTTCAAGCTTAATGAAAAAGACAAAAAAATTATATATTCCAAAAAAAGAGTGGGAATGGGACAATATTTTCATTTATTGTTGGCATCTAGAGTCGTGTCACCCTTGAACAAAGCACTCAAACAAAGTCTCCTTCGTTTGGGTGGGATTTAGTTTGGCTTAGGTATGCCTTAACCTTGTTATTGAGTCAGTCCTCCTCCGATTGGTTATCTCTTCCAATCATATGGAAAGTTCGTTCATGCCTCCTGCGTGGTGAACTTATACAAAGTTATCATATGCTGCCACAAAGTCATCATTTGAGATGTGCTTTTGTTCAAGGGAAGTAAGCTTGAGTTGGCCTCTCTGCGATGTCTCTTGACTCATTTTTCAGTCAGCCATCCCTGGTTGTCAGTGTCTTGCCTATCATCACATCAGTTATATTGGTCCTTTACATGTGCCGGTTTGAGAAGGTCTCCATTGACTTCTTGCTAGCGGGTCTTCTCCTTATCGACGACGACATCTTGCTCTGAGGATAGGCCTAGAGCATCACCCTGGCCCTATTTTCATTATTGATAGGTTACCTTGTGCTCAACATTGATCAATATCATGGGTATTTGACTGAGTGGTTTCCCTTGTGTTCGACGTCAGCTTATAGTATCACACATTGGGATTTGTGCAGTACCTTGGTTTCCATTTGACCCTATTGGTGGATACCTCACCTCTGTGTCAGATTTCATTATTGGTTGGTTCAGAGTGTTTCTGTCGTGTGCTAGCCACATCTTGTGTACGCCAAAAACGTGCTTCGGTTGGGTTGCTACATCTTTTTTCGTCCGATTCCTTCCACATTATTGGCCTGCGGGTTACACTCGTGCTAGACTGATGAAGGATGCCTTAATGCCTTCCTTCTAGTGGATCTTTCCCTATTGACTACGACTCATTGCTCTTGGGCAAAGGTCTAGAGTCCATTTGACAGTACCTTGGGGTTTGCAGTCATTAGTGGCAGATCCTTCACTATCGACAGTGGGAAACCATGATTGTCTCCTGATTGATTGATTCTTCTACGTGTTCAACTTCAGATCATTTATTCACACTTTTTAGATTGTACTGGGGTACCTTGACTCTCATTATCATTATCGGTGAGTAGTCTTGCGTTTGTTAACGGTATACATCAATGACTGGTAATCAAAAGATTTCTCACATGGTCGACTTCAACTCATTCATTCCCATTGTGTAGAAATGTACCATGGTGTTCGGTGAAGACCTCGGGTTTCATCAGCATTCATTGGTTCACTTGATAGTTGCTCTTGTTGCTGCTAGTTGATACCGTCCCACCTTATATGTTGCAGTTATTCATGGTGACATTCTATATGCTGGCACCCAAGTTTGCAGTATAGTACCATCTTATTCAATCATGTTCACTTGGTACTATTGGGATTAGTTTTTGACATTAGTGATTAGCTTAATCTTTCAGCTTCATTGAACTTCTTATATGTGATATTCAAACATGTACTTGTTCGATCGTGATCAAATGATCCATTATGTATTTCCAGTCTTCTATAATTGTATACTTAGTGGATCCGCTTGTACTTGATATGCAAACATGCTTTACTTTCTCTGAGCATGGGTATGCCCACCTCAGACAGTGTTTCTTTCTTATCTCCTTTTGTGGCTTGGCAGGCTAAAATCTAGTGAAGTCCTTCTCAGTTTTTGACAGGTTTCCTTTCCATGTACTTAATACATTTCGGCCATCATGTACCCCTTCTGGCCTCATATATTAGGGGGCATCTGTTATAGCTCCAAATCTCACTCTTGATATTTGTGATGCTGAAATTATGGCCTAGGGCAACCCCTCCTTCCAGACTTGGTCCAAATACTTAAAAAACAATGTTTTACTCCCTGTACGTGACATCGCCCTGAGCTAAACGCGTGTGTATGCGAGTCAGTGTATACGCAACCCACATATATGTCTTAAAACACTTAAAAAAGTTAAATCTCCTTAATTTCAAGCAGAGATTACAGGTTTTACCTATTGATTACCTATTAGTGCCCGTGGCCCAACTATTCCCAATGAATTCCCAGCTAAAAAACTACTTTGGGAGAAGTATAAAAAGGCTTCAATGGGAAGGCCTAAGGGAGGAGAGAAGAAAGAAAATTACTCTGCTGAGATTATCCTTGATCAAGTCTAAAGATCCTTGTGCTTCCAACACTTCCCCCATGATAGGAAACCTTGTTTCCTTGAGTTATGATGTCATTTCACTAGTTGAGATATTCTTGTGTGAGTCATGGAAGGAGCCTTTTGAAGACTTGGGATTAGACAGACCCGGAGAACGGTTCTACTTGGAGCCAGGAAGAGGAAGATTCAGGTGATATCATTCCTTGTTCTATTTTGGTTATCTGCAATAAAGAAACATTTGTCTTGTTCCCGAAATCAATCTTCTTTATGCATATGATGTTATTGTTATGGTTTACATATGAATAATTGTTTCAATGTATAGCTAACCATCTTTCAATAAGTTATGAAGTTGATTTCTATATGATACTTTCTCCATATATTGCTATGCTTCTTTGAATTAGCTGTTTTGCAGGTTCAAGGATCGAGAGGAACTCCAAGAGGGTTTGGACCCTGGTTGGATCTACTCGAATGAAGGACCCCTAGGTGCACCTCTCTTCGTGTAGTTTGCTTATTTAAGTATCATGTATGTGTGGAATGCTTGTCTTTTACTGTAGATAACCCTCCACTCTGCTAGGGTGTTGACCCAAAACCCTAGGGGATTTAGCCCCTCAACACAGGGGTGAATGATTGAAGGGAGATTTTGCTCAACCATTCTATGGTAGGGTGGAACATGGAAGTCCTATCCTGGATTGGATTTTGCACCATAAATAAGAGGTTATTTCTCCTTGTATTTCTATGAGTATTATGATGGATTTTATGTGGTGTATATGGCTGTGATTTCATTGATATTTGTGTCCCTATTATGCTGGTTATGTATATGTTTTATGACAACAACTATGTATGGATCTTATCATTTTTCTCCTTGTATATGAATGAACAATGTATATCTGGTGTAATGGATGGAATGACAGTTAATGTGTTGATGCATTAATGCTTCATGGCGGATCTCAAATAAGTATGAGACCCCTATGCTTAGATATGTTATTTACACATGTAGATTACATATTTGTGATATGTTTGACGAAATACCTGTCATGGCTAGTAGGGGTCTAGTGAAGGTCTTAAACAAGTATTTGCTTTAATACTGTCATTTCCATGTTATTTTACTGTTTTGAAGGTATCATGAAATTTTGGGCAGTGACCTGGGCTCTGGGCCTAAAAAAGTGGCTCAAATCCTAGGGTTGATGGTAGGTAAGCCCGTGAGAGTGATTGTGGGTTTCTGGACACTCTCATGCCTATAGCATGAGAGCGACTGAGGCCTAAGTTGTCCAAAAGTTTAGTGGGACCCAAGGGAAAGTTGTTTGAAGTGTTGGATTGGTTCAGGAGAATCCTCAAGCTGATGTTGAATGTCTGTATGGTGTGTTTCTATGGGTTCCATTTCCTTAACGTGACTTAGGAGGTTGAATCATATCACAGTGGCCTCTCATCACATGTTTAGCCCGATAGGCCAGTTGCTTGGGTAGATGTGGGAGGAGGGTGTTTTAGAGTGGTATCAGAGCATGGTTCATTCCTCAGACTGGATGGGTTGTGTGTTGGTCATGCCTTCATGTCGATTGCATATGTGTTCCTTATGCATGTAGTCCATGTGCTTGTTACATTTGCATGGTGTTGATCATGGTTATAGTGATGTCGCCATGTGAAGGTTGAAGGTGTTCTCATGGAGTATGTATTCATGTGTGTATCGTTGATTATGCATTATAATGCACATCAGTGTTCACATGTTATCAAATGCACATGAGGTGGTTGTTGTTGTCATGCATGATGTCATGGTTTGTGTAGTTGATATGGTCATGCATTGATGACTGGACTCTAGCTAGAATGATGTGTATATGGTTTCATACTCATGTGTTATATGTCTATATGCAGTTGTTATGCATGCATGGTCTTGGTTATAGTTATGCATGAAATGTAGGTCAAATATGCCTTCTAAAGTCATTGTATGCAAATTTAGGTCATCATGGTGCTATTGGTTGTTATGATGCTAATGTGTTGGTTGAGATAGAACAACAAATGTAGACCATTAAAGTGAAGTTTCAACATTGGACCTCAAGGCAAGAGAAGATCATCATACATGTATTGTATGTTTGGCTTGCAGGTATGTAAGTTAAGGATTGTCATATGCATTAGGTTTATATGCATTAGGTTTATGTACATGTTTTTGATGTTATGGTTACATGATAGATGATAGCCGATTAGTATAGTCACATGCACATGTGTCATGAATGATAGTAACCTGTAGCTGTTTGCATTGCTATTTTTGTTTTATGTTAGATAACTTGATGATCATGTTATATATTGTTGATGAGTATTCTATAGGTTAAATTTTTGTTGTTATATGATAGTTACCTTGATGATTAGGTCATATGTTATGTATCATGCTAATTTGGATTGGACTATGCAGATGGTTATGGTTACGATATTCAGATATGAGCCGACATATTTGTGATGACTTTGCACACATGGTTGTTATGCATGAATGATAAATGGTTATGACTTTATGATGTGAACATGTTAGTTAGTTAGTGTTATGGATATCGTGATGTTATTTATGTTTGAGTTGACATGTTGCAAAGTTATATCTTACTAACTAGATTGATTGTGCAGACAAGATAGACTCCCCTCAGGTACACTAAGGTATGAGTTCCTTATGTAGTATACTTGGTGCTTCATTCTTGATTATGATCTCTATTTGATGTTGAGTGTTTGGTGTCTATCATGTCATCTAGTTGATTTATTTAACATGGTATGTTTGCAAGTTGTTTGAATGTTTGATGAGTTTCATAATACGAGTATGTGTTCCAATGATTTTGTTTTGAGATGATTGTACTAACACATATGTGTTGAGACAGTTGATATGTAATTGAATGTAGTTGACAATTGTAGCATTATGTGTAATGACTATGGGTTATGACATGATTGTTTGTAAAAGTTGGTTTCAAATTGATAGATATGATTGTCTTGATGTTTGGAACATGTGGTTGACATGTGTAAACAGTTGCAGGAAACATGCGTGGTATTAACATGACAAGCTAATAGTTGATGTATTTATATAACTAACAGTTGGATGATGTGATAGCCAATTCACGTGGAGAAAACACATTGAATTACAGAAACAACAGTGAAAGTGACATAAAAATTAAACAGATAAATGCAAGTATTTCCAACCCAAATCGCATAATAAAACTCAATTGCAACAAAGTAAAAAGGTAGAAGAAAGGAATTGGGCAAGAATTCATTTGGCTATGTTTGGAAACCCTAATTCCAAATGAATGAGTGCTTTGCATGCAGGAAGTCTTCTTAACCTTGACTTTGTTTGAAATTATGGGGATATGTTATATTCATGAACATGTAATTGACAGGTATATTAGCTAGTCTCAGGTTGTAGGTGGATTTGTCAAGGGAATTGGAGTCCCTTGAGAGATGGCATGGATGTGTTTAGTTGCAAGCAACGTATTTGGAACAACAAGGTAACTAGTATGTCATTATGTTTATTTATGCACTGACAGTTATGCATTCATGGCAATATGATGTAGGGAATTACATGGCAAAGAGATTGCCATGAAATATTGAAGAAGGATCGAGTTGAGATTTCCTCGGAAGCACTCGGAACCATGGGGATTGAGTCATGGTGTCTGTTGTCAGTCTTGTGCTTTTGGTCTTTCATGATTTGTTGTGCTTGATTGATGACTTTGTTATGTCTAGTGTATGGCCATACTGCTTTGTTTGCAGAGTTGTGTTGTTATTGGTTTTCATGTTTTTCTTCTTGTTTTTTTTTTGTGCTTGTATGTTAAGTTTTGAGCCTTGTGAATTGGTTGAGAAGGAGGAAATTTAATGGAGCTCGGGGAGATATGCGTGGTACCCAACAGGTAATGTAAGACTCAAATGACACTCTGTACATGAGTAAGCGCAACAGAAGGTAAGACTATGATATTCGGTTGGATTGATTGGGTCCATTGTGGTAAATGGACGATGACATGATAGTCACAATAAAGGTAACTAGGAAGGGTAAAGTAAATGGATCTGAGGTGTTAGGTGCCTTGGCTATGTTGGGAACGATTTTTCTAAATGTTGTACATGCTATGCATAAATAAGGAAGTTCTCTTAACCTTGACCTTATGTAATTATGTTGGGATCATGATTATGCTAATGTCTATATGCGTATACATGTATATATGTATATCGTTGACTGACTAGATCATTATTATCTTATGTTAATGCTTAATGTATGTGTATGTATGCATATCATTGGCTGACAAGTTCATGATTGTTTATGCTAATGCTTGTATATGTGTATGTATCTATGTATATGTGTCACTGTCTGACAGGGTCATCAAGAATCGTTCTTGTGGAGGAATGATTGCTTATGCATGCAAATGGAATGAAGAGGTTCCTGGTCTTATGAGGAATCAATTGGGAAGAGTAGTCATGACAAATATATGAGGTCAATATCATGTGGATATGAATTGCTATTATATGCTTGTATTATGCCTATGTTTACGTTATGAAAGGTAACACTGAAGGATGCATTAACGAAATGAAAGCAGTGTGGTTTGCGACATGTTGGGACAAGCATGGATAAGACACTAGAAGCAAGGTTTTTGGTAGAGACAATGTGCTTTTAGATGTGAGGTACTACTGTTGTGAATATGTTGTACATGTTTCATATGTGATATTGTCTGCATGCAATGTTGTATGTGTATAGTGTGTGTACATGTTGTTATGCAATGATTATGTACAAGGTTGTACAGATAGGGTTGTGCACATGGTGCTTTTCCCATGTTTGATATGTGGTGTTGTGTACAAATGATGCTACGTACATGTTGGATATGCAGTTCTATGTACATGTGGTGTTGCATGCATGTTGTACATGTGGTGCTATGTACATATGGTGTTGTGTGCATGTGGTGTTGTGTGCAGGTGGTGTTGTGTACATGTCATGCATGTGGTGTTGTGTGCAGGTGGTGTTGTGTACATGTCATGCATGTGGTGTAGTGTATGTGGTAGTATGTACATCTGGTATTGTGTACACGTTGTACAAGTGGTGCAGTGTACATGTGGCGTTGTATACACGTTGTGCAGGTGGTGTCATCTACATGTGATGTTGTGCACATGTTGTGCACATGGTTGTGGTGTATGGGTGGTACTGCGTACATGTGGTACATATGTGTTATAGACATTTTTGGGCACTGCAACCCCAATCATAAATGTCCATAAACCAAGGGATCTTAAGTCCCTAAAAGTTTTGTTCCAACCCCTAAAAGAACAAGGTCAGCTGATTACATCATCTCCCAGAAGTTCTCCATGAAAAACTACTCAGAACTGGTCAAAACTGGACCATCTCACCTGCTCCACGGTCAAAGTGCGATGCATCCCACCTAATGCACACGGGAAGTGCGATGCATGTTTAAAATCCCTTCTGTAGGGTGTGATGGACGAGAAAAGACAAGTGGCGGAGATAGTTTGCGAGGTGGATGATCATGGAATCTTCCAGAAACTTCTCCTGTGACACTTGCCTCTCAGAATCGCCCAAGGATGAGTAAGAGTTCAATGACATCTCCAAGTGGAAACAAGAACTATTAGAGAGAAGACACTAGTCAAAAACCCAGAGCTGACTCACACCTCTGCAAATATCTATATATAGATCTCTCATCCCAGAGATCCAGGGGTGGAGAGGCTGGAATTTTGTATCTTGTAAGGAAGTGCTGTTGGTTTCTTGGTGTAACATCATAGTGTTGGGTGATCTAAGATTTTCATGAGGTGAAGAAGGGCTTTCTTGCTGAGAGGATGATGCTGGGTTAGAACAATTGGTTGTAATCCTCTTTGCTCTTTCTTGATTATCAATAAAACTATTCAAGTTTTCCTCCACATTCTTGTATGATTGATGATTTATGCATTTGTGTGGTCAATATACATCTGGTCCTATATTGTTTATGGTAATAGATCTATGTTCTTTGATAGTGTTATGTTGCTTTGATTCTACAGGTACTCTTTGAAGTTGGGTAGACAAGGAAGCAAGTGGCAAAGACCTATCAGAAGAGAGAGGAATCGAGCAAGGAACCAAGCGCAAGACAGAGGTTGGTCTCCTTATTCTTCTCTTATCTATTTCTCATAAAGGAAAATGAAAGTAGTTTTTAGTTTGTTTGTTTCTAAGGTAGCTACCAGCCTTAGTGGGACTAGCAGCTCTGCATAGACACTAGTTTTCCTAATAACAAACTGACGACTCCACTGGGGAGCGAATAGATTGTTTGTTTATCTACATTTGTTTACTTTATAAACTTACAGACGGAGCTTGAAGTCAAGCCAGCTAGCCTTCGAACTACATTTGCTATGCAAGTGCAGAGTAGATCAATGATGCTTCAGTCTATCTCCGGGTTTTGTTTATGAATTAAACGAGTGATTTACAAGCTCTCTAATTTCCCTCGTGGTGGCTCTAGTAACCTCTTTAGATCTACCCCTGTGATTGATTTACTGATTACCACTTGCTCGACCTAAATCCCTGAACTGAACTGCAAACTATGACCCGGAACCCAGTCAAAGTCTCGTCCCTGGTCCAGCGCACTATCTGTTTTGTGAACTCCAAATGCATCGCACTTCCCGAGTGTAGTAGGTGCGTTGCATTTCAGTTTCACTGTGTTACAGGTGCGCTGATCAGACAAGGCCTTGTTCCTAAATTTTGGTTTCTGTGTTCATGCTTTTCAACTCTATTCAGGAGTTTTGCTGCCTGTAGTCAGTACACCTCTGTTTGAAACCCCTTTCCTTGCTGTTATTCCGCCTCCATTGTGCAAAGAACTGTAAATGTTTTTATGTATTTTTGAGTCATTTTCAGTTCTCCTTTACAAAGAAGTAGCGTAATTGTACTGTCGTTTCTTGATTTGAAAGTGTCGCAAGTGTCGTTTTCAGTCATAGAAGAGAATCTGATTGTTCTTGATAGTCGATTACACTGTTACTCTTGTATTTGATTTGAATTGGTAGTTTTTCAAGTGTCGAAAGAAAGTTTTCAATTCCAAATAACAAAGTGTCATCATTGTCTTCATTGTTGTTTTGAAAAGAAGCTTGTTAGTAATTGTCGCTTTGAAAAATAATTCAGATTTGCGCTTAGCTTTCTTTTTATCATTCACACATTAAGAAGGCTGAAAACAAATACATGCACGTGCATTTGCATTTAGACTGTTTGTTGGTTTGATTTAGGACAATGCATATAGTGTGTGCTCTTTGCTCTATGTTGAAAGAATATCATCTCTCTTTCCTTAGTAGCTAGGATTTTCATTGCAAAAAGAAGATTAAACGACTGTTTATCATCTTAAATTGCATTTTAGGAATTGTATATCTACATCACGCGGTGAACCTGAAAGGAAAATTTCTTAAGCAAGATCAACTGTAAAATAAATTTAATGAATCTAAAAACGCTTTGGAACCTAACGCACAACATTTAGAAGTCTAGGCTAGAGATGTATTCCGGCGTCGTGAAGCCTGGTAACTGTTGTTTTCATTGATGGTTGGGTGACTCCTCCACTTTGAGACGATAAGTGCCAGTACGGACTTGTGCTCCCACGTACCGTCGAGTATATATTGGGAGACCACAATAGGCTTTATTCTTTATCCATAGGAAGCCGTGTCTGCCGCCCTATCGATCGCAATGCACTGAACACAGCATTCGGGAAGATTGACTGCCGTACCGTAAAATGTATTCTGCAGTTTTGCGATTGGTTTGGTAATCCCTCTGTCTAGATTTCCAGAGTAGTCTCTTTCGTTCCTTTTCAGACTCCTTAAAAGAAAAGGTCCATCTGAGCACTTGTCACTTCAGGCTCATTAAAAATCGAAGGCGACTAGAGTCATCTTTTATTTTTTCTCGACTCTTAAAAATTGAAAAAACAAGTTGTGTCAAAGCGTCTAAAATTTATTTTAATCGGAATAACGTCACTGTTCCCTCATTGGTCTTAGAAGTTAGTCTCCCTTCATCGCAAGTTCTTGTAGAATCGCTAGGAAATCTTTTGGATAGACTAGATATGTCTGAACAACCGTCGACATCCAGGATTGTGTCATCTGACGCAGCAGTGGCAGAGCCTCCTGCTGCTACTCCAACGATGTTCGCTGGTATACCATCTGTCCCGGAAAGTTATCAACAACAAGTCGGAGTCCAATCAGGGACTGTTTCGATGACATGGTCAGTTCCTATTTCTTCATCCGGATTATCATCTGGTATTTCTTATGTTGAAACTCAACAAATTGATCCAATGTGTCTTCAAAGGCCAATCTACCCTTTAAGTACTGGATTGCCACCATATGGAGGGCAGTATGCCTTTTCATTGTTCCCTCCCGGAGAACAACCATATGAGAGTTTACAACAAAGTTCAGGTCAAACTGGAATTACATCCAGTGGTTGGGTACCAATACTGCCTCAACAACCAAGGGTTGTATATTCAATGCAACCAGTCCACCCTGTGTCGAATATTCCCACTATACCTGCTATGGTGATTGCGTCGCAAGTACAAGCGCTACCTGTTGTATGTCAACCCCAAGTTTCTCAGGTTGCAATACAACAGCCTCTTGTCTCAACGACTCAATCACAACCTCAGGTTAGTGCCTCCTTATCTGGAGCGACTCAGGCTCAAACAAGTACTATGACTCCTCATCTTGGTCAATCATCTAGTATTGGGCAACAACAAATGGTCCAACAACCATGGCTGATTCAATCTCAACAACCGCCATTCCAGCAATCATATCAAGGACCTGAGCAACAAGTCTTTGTAAGTAATGGGCAACCGCATTTCCAAAGCGGTTATCAACAACCATATTATAATGGTTATGCCCATCAACCTTATCAAAGTTACCAGCATCAAATACATTATGCTGGTATGCAAAGACCCACTGCTCAGGCGATTCCATCTTATCCTGGGTATGCTTCGTCTAACCTGAATCAATAGTTGCCCTTTGTAGCAACTCTAGAATTACCAGATCTAAACCGGCTGACGAATGATCCAATTTCTTATGCCCCTTGGTGGCAAACGATTCCGCATAAACTTCCGTCAGATATTCCTAAATTTAATGGAAATCCGGGTGAAGACCCTGTTAGAGTCGGTCTTGAAGCCCTCCATCAGTGATCAAAGCTCTTTGCATTTGCATAGGTAGGTGTCTCATCAGTGTCATGTTTTGCATTCCATTAGGCATGCCATAACCCTGATGGAGGAGCTGGTGTCTTTGTACCCCTCTTGGCATTGCTGGATCAGGTCATTTCAGTCATTAAGCACTTTCAAGCTTGTCTTGTTTTGTCTTGAAGTCAAATTCCTAGGTCTAGGGTTTTGGTCATTTATCTCTGCAAGGTCATGTCTCTGAAAGTCAATAAGTGCTCAACAAGCCAGAGGGAGGATTGTAAAGATGTTTCTTCGATATTTTTATCTTGTACAGTTCATTTTCACCTTGGATTTAAAAACTCTGTTTTTAAAGCCAAGGTCATTTTAAATTTTTGTAAAAGTGATGAAATTCCAAAAAGACTTCAAAAGGGCAGCAGTAACCCTGGTCCCCTTGCCAAGATCCCTCAGATGATCTCCCTGCAAAAAGAATCAAGTCAAAGCACTAAAAGAATCAATTTCAGGACAAAGGAAGCCAAAAAGTCAGTTTTAAAAAAGTGTCAATGAGAAAACTTTAGAAAGTGGGTTTGAGCATGAAATTTTTTCAAATGGAGTTTATAAACACTCAATCTCCCTCCTTTTACTCTCATTGTGCATCCAAGGCATTGAGGAGTGAGAGTGAGCAAGCATCCAAGAGTTTCGGGCAAAGACTGGTCGAATTCGGGCTCAAGACAGGCGCGCGACCCGTCAGGCCAGAAACGCGACCCGTCAGTGCCATTCCAGCAGTGCATTTTGTAACGGGCGCGACCCGTCAAGTGCGCGCGACCCGTTGGGCGTGGCGCGCGACCCGTCAAGGTTTCCCCTGCAAATTCAATTCGAAACCGTTCAAACTCCCTCAAATCTTCAAGATTGTTCGAGGTAGGCCCTCTACACTTCAGTTGGGTTGTTGGCTATGATTGATGGCCCTCATGCTTGTGTTTAAAAGTTAAATTGTGCAAGTGGAAGAAATTTCAAATGACTGTAATGTTAATGGTTAAATGTGCTAGGGTTTGTGTTGTTTCAAGGTTTTTTCCCTTTGTAATTGTTTCCCTCCTTCCTCTTTCCACTCATATGTGTACTCATATCTAGTTTCCCATACTATTGCATAAATAAAATGCAAACCCTCCCCTCTCCCTAAATCACTAAAAATGCAAACCCTACCCCTCTCCCAAAGCATCAAAAAACACTCAAACCCTAATCTTGCTACACCATATGCATGAGTAAACACAGCAATTTGTTGGAGTTCTGTAAATATATTTCCCTATCTTCCCCTATTAATACATGTATTCATATTCCTATATTTTCCCTTTCTATACATGTATTCCCATATGCAGTGATCTTTGCAAATGATTTCCCAATATTCCTGATTATAAAAATGTGTTCCTATATGCAATAATTGTTTGCAATGTTTCCTTAAATTCCCTGTTATGTTCATATATTCCCAATTCCTTGTAAAAAGGTCCCTCCCCTAACATTTCCCTCATGTCATTGTCCCCTTGAAACAGCATAGAATTCAACACTTTTAAAGGCAGAAACAGCAGTACATTTTTTCCACTCTGCTCCTCAAACATGTCAGAAACAGAAACATATGAGCAGAGTGATGACCATTCATCATCTCCAGAGGTTGAGGTACAGAGGAGGCCACATAAGGGTGGAAAGGGTGGACATCACAGGCGAGAGGAACCCACATCTTTAGCAGAATTACAGGCCTATCCTATGGCAGTCTCTTGCTTTCAGTATATGTCATGTTATGATTTTTGTGAGAGGATCTCTCGTATTCAGCACCACAGAGAGTTGGCTCGCCTGTTTGTTTTACACTTGCATGAACGACATGTCAACCTTGCCGGGGTAGATTTCACTTTGACACCTGAGGTGATTGCACATGCCACAGGGATACCTAATGTTGGAGAGGTATGGAACAAACGCAAGGTGCTGGACAATGTTCATTTTGAGCATTTTGTCAGACCAGCACTCATGAGACACTTGACAGGAGTGTTTCCCTTCAGATTTCTCAGGAGTGAGTATGCTCCCATCATGAGGCTCATTATGCATTATTTTACTTGTGAGGGCAGATTTTCACAAGTATATTCATACCACATTCGCCTCTTGATGCACTTCACCCGAGTGAGGATGATGAACATCCCTGTTTTCTTCTACCAGAACATTGAGAAGATGGTGTCCATGATGCAGAGGAAGAGCCCGGCACAGCAGTACAGGAGCCTTTATCATTATGGTTTGATTCAGCTAGTAGTATTGCATCAGTTGACTCAGCAGGGCATCTCTTGGGAGGAGTTCATCTCTCTCGCGTTTTTCACAGCACCACCTTCACCACATCATGGGGTTGTTCACGAGGAGGGAGGACCATCAAAGCAGCATGACATCCCTGCCACTGGACATGTCAGCTCCTCACCTCTGGTTACTTATCAGAAAGGCCCGAGGGCCTTATTTGCAGCAGCTAGGCGAGTACTATCTTCACAGCAGGTGGAAGGGGTCTCGCCTTCATCATCGGCTCAGCGAGTGTTATCTCCACATCAGGTGGAAGGGGCCTCGCTTTCTTCACCAGCACAGGTACCAGAGAGGGGAAAACAACCCATGATTGATGAGGGCCCATCAGGAGTTCCCGATATTGAGTTTGTTGATATTGAGGCCAGTTCTTCTAGCCAAGAGGCAAAGGAGGTCATTCAGCATCTCAGAGCTGAAAATGATGCCTTGCAGAGGAGATTAGAGGGAGCACAATGGACCATCAACTACCTTGAGCAGCGCAACAAACAGTTGGAAGATGAGCAGGCACTTGATGAGTTATGGAGGATTCGTAGTGACCGAGTCTTGAACCGAAGACGACCCGGTGATCCATTGCCCGCTGACCGAGAGTCCATGCTCATCCAGGAGAATGCACACTTAGAGAGGCTGTTGGTTAAGGCCAACCAAGAGAAGAAATTGCTGAGGAACATGAAAAACCATTACTGGGCAAGAATGCATGTGTGCAAGGCAAAGATGAAAATGTTTCAAAGGCGGTTGTCCGAGGCCCTAAAACGGAAAAAGAAGACCAATCCACTCCGTATCTTGGCTGAGGCTTCCCTCAAAGATCAAGGCACTAATTAGCTCAGCCACAACACAAATCCTAAATTTTTTTGAGAATTTTGGGTGAATTTTGGCAATTTTTGGCAATTTGCAGGTTTTTCCCATTAACGGGTCTCACCCCCCGTGGGACCCTTCATCATGGCAACTCAGTTTGGCAAAAACTCAGCATTTCTAGATTTTTCATGCAAAGTTACATATGCCTGTGAATGGACTTGAGTTTTTATGGAGTTTTGGGCCTCAAAAAGGTCAAAAAACTAGCGAAAAATGACTTTCTGCCCCTTTTTTGAGTTGCAGAAAGAAGTCTTGGGAGAATTGATTTTTGACTGGGCAAATGAACTCCAAATTCAGAAATTCCAGTTGGGTTGGAAAGTAGACTCACAGACCTTTCCAACAAGCCCACTTTTGCTCAATTTGGACACCTGTAAGTGCCTCAAACAGGGCTCCAAAGGCGCGCGACCCGTCAGGCAGGGGCATGCGACCCGTCAGGCAGATTTTGCCAGATTGCACTGTACAGCCCAGAAAACGCAGATTTGACTCAGTTTGACTTTTTGGGGTGAAATTTGATTCTCTTTGATGTAATTATTGTACTTGTAAGGCACTTTTACTCTTATGTATCACTTCTAGAAGATTCATTCATGTAAAGGGTAAATATTAAATGAATGAATTGGTTTCCTAGCTTATAGAGGCAAGTTGTTTTGACTGCCTAGTTTGTAGTGCTTAGTTTAGAAGTGGTTGAAACAGCTCCTAGGATAGTGAGCTCGACCCATGGAGGCAGGGAAAGAGGTTAGATCATCTATATTATGTACTTTCTTGTTCATTTTCATGGTTTGACTCTTAAGGGAGAAGCTATCATTGTATTTTTCACTTGTATCTCTGCAATTTTTGGCTAAGGAAGACCAGGGTTTGGCAGTCCTCTTTGGGATTCTTGTGGACTCATGTGTTGATGGTGTGTTTCTTAATGTACTTTTAAGTGTGTTTATGTGACTCATCTCCTTTATTTTACTTCTGCATATTAAACAAATGAAGTGTTAAAGTAAGAATTCATGCCTGCCATGCTCTGCTTTTAAGTTTGTTTAATTTCTATGTTTTCTACTATCTAAAGAGAATTCAAAGTCATTGTTTGCTCTCTTTAGCTCCTCATCTTTCATTCCTGATCATCCATCTCAACTAAAGGCATCAATACTGTCTCCTACCTCGCCCCAAAGAACCCCCTGCAGAAACTGTGTCCAATCCCCGCACCCAAAATTGCCCTCTCCTCAATTTGCCACCAAAAACCCAAAAAACTCCAAATCAACCTTTCTAATCAGTTTACTAGCCTAATATCAGTGTTACCTTGTTGGTCATCTCATCCATTGAAGATTTTACCGAGATAGACCGGAGAGAGCCTTCTCTTGCCCCGTAGGGCTAGCTACGAGGCTAAATGGTTTGATGTTGCCTTGAGGTTTACCTTTCTCAGCCTGAGGTGAAATTTCAAGCGCTAATAGACCCGTCGAATCATGTGATGACCTTTCATCTGTGGTGTTCTTCAAACACCCTAAACGATGATTCGATTAGGCTTTTCCTTTTCCAGAGGACGTTAACTGGTCCAGCAACAAAATGGTATATCGAGTTACCCAGAGCTTCGTTTGACAACTTCAGTGCCCTAGCCACAACCTTTTTAACCCATTTTCAGTTACCGATAAGGTACGAAACGGGAACATAACTTCTTACCAATTTCAAGCAAACAACAGCCACTCACATATCCGATCATATTCATGAGTGGCGACATCATCGTAGAATGGTAAAAATGTATGTTCCTGATCAGCTTTTAGCTGAATGGTTTATTAAGTCATTATTACCTTCCATTACGGAAGATGTGGCAAAAGGAGGAGTCGTCACTGAAGAGCAAGTAATTGCTCATGCACAATATTTAGACTTGATTTATACTCAGTCTGGCATGCTCTACGATAAAATCCCTGATGCTCCCAGATCGAAATTTTCCGTTCCTCCCCCTCCTAAATCAAACAAAGACTCTCATGCCGGTGATGGCGTGATAGGTACGACAAGCACGAAATCGATAAAGGCTACATCTAAGAAAGCCCGTAAGATATCTGATCAAAATGCAAATGAAGAACTTCTCGCCTCGGAGGTAAATGCCGTGTCGACCGACAAGGGCAAACAACTAAAGCAACCAGGGGACAAGAAGAAAAAGAAAGGGAGAAAAAAGAAGCAGGATGAGTCATCTCCTGAAAAACCTTCTACAAACCTTTCTGGGCAAAGGAAACCCCCTGCGGGGTGTCAGATATGCGATGAGGATCATCGGACGAGAGATTGTCCACATAAAGCTGAAGTTAAGAAACTCTTTAAGAGTTCAAAAACCTCAGCAGTATTGACTGATCCGTTTCCAAACCCGGGAACCAAACTGGTTACTAATCAAAATGCTTCCCGATCCCAAGTGCTTATGTTGTCTATCTCAAAGCAGCAAAATGATGCTTTGACAAGGAATAAAGATTACGGGAATCCACAACTGTCGAACAACAAGGATAAAGATCAACCTAGTAGTTCGACAACAACTTCGACCGAAGTTGTGCCACCCATCATTCCTGAGCTAACGATAAAGCCGCCAAAGGGAGTAGTACATAAATCGACATTTAATCCTCGTGCCAAAGTAGCACAGAATTATAATATAGTAGAGGACTTGGCCCAATCGTCATCCGCTATGTCGACACTTGAGGTATCGCAAAATTGCCCCTCCCAAAAGCAGACTCTATTATCAGTAATAGGTGGTATTGAGCCAACGGATTCCAATATTGTATCCTTTAATCACAAAGGATATGACCCTCAGTTACCAGCTCAACTAGCTTTCCTTATTCAAGTGAAAGCCCTCAAAAAAACTGTTCATCGAACAATTATTGATGAGGGGGCATCTACATTTATTATGTCGATGAGTTGCTGGAAAAATTTAGGCTCACCACCCTTGTCGCAATCGTCAACGATGTTAAAAGCATTTGATGGACGATCATACACTCCATACGAGATTTTAAGTAACTTGCAAGTTGAACTGGGGGGAAAAACAGTAGAAATTGATGTTGAAGTAATTGACGGAAACCTTGATTACAACATCCTACTGGGAAGGCCCTGGATATATGCCATGGCCACAGTTGTGTCAACCTACTTCAAGAAGATTGCATTTCCCTTCCAAGGAGGAATTACAATCGTCGACCAACAAAAATTTCTCCCCAACAGTTCACAAGTTACGGGAAGCATTTCAATGATCCATGGAAGCAATCATTCGCTTCAAAATATTGGAGTAGGCCTCCTAAAATACCCTGCCTTAATGGGTACTTTTGCCCTACCGCCTCTGAGTAATTTGGCGGAAGTGGCCACAGTGGAAACCTGCAATATGAAATCTTCTATATCTAATGGATTCGGAAGATTCCTAAACATTTTGTCAGCATGGATCATCGCCATTTTAGAAATATTGTAGCAATCAATTTTCTTGGCCTAGGGGGCAAACCCAAATCAACGCTCATCGAGTGTTTGGATAGATAGGTCTAAGGAATATGGTACCTCTTCAGATCCTTGGTCGCATGTACATTCTACAGACAGAGGAATCATTCAGTCAATGATGTTAGGAAAGGCACCATGGGAAGATTACCACCATCGTTCCCATCTTCCAGATTACCACGAAGGTTATTCCAGTGACCTTAATCATCCTTCAGTTTTTGATTTTGTATCAAATACTATAAATACGGTGGATTCCGAGGACGGTTCTTATCTCGTGTCGACCTCGTTAAAAAATGAAACAAGGAGTCATGAGGATAGTTCTTTTACTCTGCCAACCTCATTAAATAATGAAACAACTCCCTTTCCAAGTCGAGTCTTTCAAAGATCTCAAAGGTAAACCTTCATTCCAACCACCGCAATGAATGCAATGAACCTTGGGGGGCATGCACCTCAATTTGCGTTATTATGCTGGGGGCATGCAAACTTATCACGAGCAGTGTTACTAAAGGGTTCAAGCTCGTTAAAAAATAAACCCGCATCAAGCAGTTTTAACGCGGAATTCAAGCTCGTTAAAAAATAAACATAAGCAATGAGCAAGTGTTCCCCCAGCGTTTAAGCTCATTAAAAAATGAACCATTTTCCGGTAAATAACCATCTTGAATGTATTATCATCAGCCTTTGAAGCCTTGGTCGTGTTCTCATCATCACCTCCACTCTGTATTGGCCGATCATTCACCTCCACTTGATTGTTTACCTTTTTTGAGGAACAGTTGCGAATATTGATCCTATTAGCCATCCTTGTGACACTGCCATGATTGGAAAATCCCAAACCTTACCTGGAATCAGCTGCTACCCGAATCTATCACTCGTTCCTCAAAAAACGAGTCTCCTTTAAGCTCTTTTCAACTGACTCGTAAAATATGAAAAGATTGCCGATCCATTGGCCTCTCCAGCTCGTTAAAGTGACCGGAAGTGCTATCCCTCCTTTAGATTTTAATCTTTTTGGACCTGAGGGATTATTACACAAAAATATCGAGCGCTTGTTTCGTTCGGCTCGTTAAAATTACTGAAAATTCATCCCTTTTGTATTATTTTATATTTTTTCAGACTTAAGGGATTAGATGACGAAAAACGATTTTTGGAGTTTCCTTTACGTCCCTTTTCACACTCTCTAAAATTGAAAAGGACCGAGTTATCTTTGTCGTTAAACTCGTTAAAACTGAATAGCGACAAACTTGTCCATAATAGAGAAGAACGAGTTTCACTATCGCTAGGCTCGTTAACACATAGCGATGGGTTTGCCCGAAGGGCAAATTATAGAACAAGCATATGTTATCCTCCTCAAGCTTGACAAAAATAAAGAGGTACTGGTCAGCAATGACTGGGGAAAAATTGGGAAGAAAACTTGAAGAAACTTTGTTGGTAGCAAGTTGCTCTTGAACATGACACTTTCGCTCCCCATCTGAGTCGGGTTGGGTTGTTCCATTCATTGGTCACATCACCATGGTTCCGTCACACCATCCACAATTGGGGTTAATGCTACTAATCCATCATGTCAGTGTCGCTGATATGTTCAAGAGAAGTCGCTCAGAGAATTCACCTGTGTCTCACCCACTGCAATACATTCACGCTCCGTTCTTTTATGACCGCCACCCTGAACCTTATATCACTAGATCATTTTCACCTTCATTAAAATCATTTGCTCCGTTTCGTGTCATTGATGTGGGATTCACTAAGGCCCTCCTATGACAGATCGCTTCTTGTCGACATCAGCTCATTATCCAAGAATTCGATCTAGGAACAACCCTTTCGGTACTTTGAAGCTTGCATGCCTCAATGGCAAGTTTCTCACTTTCGGCGACAGGTTTACATCAATGGCCTTCGACCGAAAGATTTTGCGTGGTGTTCGATGCCAAGTCCCTTATTCACACCACGTGAATTGTACTGTAGTACCTTGAGGGTCATCATCATTATCAGTGATTCCTCTCGCGCCTGTTAACAGTTTACATCATTGGTTGGTGATCAAGCGATGTCTTTCCATGTTCAACTCCAGAACATCTCTCACATGGATCGACTTGTACTTTGAGTGAAGATCGAACGAGATTGAAGACCCTGGATCTAGTTTCATCTATCCGGGCTATGATATATATTCAGGAAAATAAAGACATCCAATGTACATCATTGTTGCACAGATAATCATCCAATCTAAGGGATTATGGCTCTACCAGAATCATCAGTCTACACTCAGACGATTGTCTGTCCTATGTACATGAAAATGAATTTATAAAGCTGAGCATGGGAATGCCCGCCTCAGCTAGATCATGAAAATATTATGAAGATAATGTATTGTATTGTATTTATTACAGGTCACCTTCCAGCTCGAAAAAACTTCGGATCCTCATGATAAAGCATTTCACCCGACTTCAAAAAGATTAACGACCTCATGCTTTAGGGGGCAACTGTTATAGACATTTTTGGGTACTACAACCCCAATCATAAATGTCCATAAACCAAGGGATCTTAAGTCCCTAAAATTTTTGTTCCAACCCCTAAAAGAACAAGGTCAACTGATTACATCATCTCCTAGAAGTTCTCCATGAAAAACTACTCAGAACTGGTCAAAACTAGACCATCTCACCTGCTCCATGGTCAAAGTGCGATGCATCCCACCTAATGCACACAAGAAGTGTGATGCATGTTGAAAATCCCTTCTGTAGGGTACGATGGATGAGAAAAGACAAGTGGCGGAGACAGTTTGCGAGGTGGATGATCATGGAATCTTCCAGAAACTTCTCCTATGACACTTGCCTCTCAGAATCGCCCAAGGATGAGTAAGAGATCAATGACATCTCCAAGTGGAAACAAGAACTATCAGAGAGAAGACACTAATCAAAAACCCAGAGCTGACTCACACCTCTGCAAATATCTATATATAGATCTCTCATCCCAGAGATCCAGGGGTGGAGAGGCTGGAATTTTGTATCTTGTAAGGAAGTGTTGTTGGTTTCTTGGTGTAACATCATATTGTTGGGTGATCTAAGCTTTTCATGAGGTGAAGAAGGGCTTTCTTGCTGAGAGGATGATGTTGGGTCAGAACAATTGGTCGTAATCCTCTTTGCTCTTTCTTGATTATCAATAAAGCTATTCAAGTTTTCCTCCACATTCTTCTATGATTGATGATTTATGCATTTGTGTGGTCAATATACATCTGGTCCTATATTGTTTATGGTAATAGATCTATGTTCTTGGATAGTGTTATGCTGCTTTGATTCTACAGGTACTCTTTGAAGCTGGGTAGACAAGGAAGCAAGTGGCAAAGACCTATCAGAAGAGAGAAGAATCGAGCAAGGAACCAAGCGCAAGACAGAGGTTGGTCTCCTTATTCTTCTCTTATCTATTTCTCATAAAGGAAAACGAAAGTAGTTTTTAGTTTGTTTGTTTCTAAGGTAGCTACCAGCCTTAGTGGGACTAGCAGCTCTGCATAGACACTAGTTTTCCCGATAACAATATGGTACTAGTGTACGTGTAGTATTATGTGCATGTCGTACATGATGTGTCGTGGGAATGTGGTAATATGTATGTGCATTGTGTTGTTGTGGTATCGTGACAAGTGTATTCCTTGTGTTTTAATTTGTGTAGTACATGTATTTTGTTGTGTTGTACGCCAGGTGTAGGTATATGTATTGTGTGGCATTATACATCAGGAATAGATGTATGAGTTGTGTTGTATATTAGGTGTATGTGTATGCATTTTGAGGTGTCACACATTGTGTGCAGATGTATGTCTTGTGATGTCAATTGTGTATGTATACGTGTTGTGTTTTGTCATACCCCAGACATAGGAGTATGTATTGTGTTGTGTTGTACAATGGGTGTAGGTGTATGTGTTGTATGGCAGGTGTAGATGCATGTATTGCATGGTGTGGTATGATGTGTGTGGTTGTCTGTGTGGGATGTACACTATGTGTGCGTGCACACAGTTGAGGAGAAGACACTGGGTGTTTGTCGAGTGCGGTAACTAATCCAAAGTGCGTATGGAATAAGGAGAAAGGTAGAAGATAAGGATTGATTAAAGGGTAAGTATCAATATTTTATTCAATTTTATTATGCATGTGATTTATGATTCTGGTCTATGATGATTACATGTGATCTACGATTATGGTTTATGATGGTTACATTTGATTGATGATGTTGATATATGATGGTTGTATTCTGACATAACCTGATGTGATATGTTTATACATGATGATTTGGTCAAATATTCTAGTTTGACTTGTTTTGTCAGGAAGTAAACATGATTGCAAGCGTACCTTATTGATGAGTCACCAATGAGGTATGATGTGAATTTATTTGAATTTATTTTGAATCTAATGGAAATTATGTGGTTGGAACAGGGATACATGAACATGCCTGGTTGGGTGGTTGAAATCAACTGCAAGAATTAGCAACGATAACAAAAGGATTTGGAACAGGTAGCAGTGTGCTAGTAAAGCACTTCAGGATCAGGGCCATTGTGGGACACTGGTACCCAATAGTGTCCATTGATTTCCATGAGCATGCTATGATTGATATGATGGTTTGAGGTAGGTATATGCCTTGGTTTTGTATCTTCTAATGGGAGGAAGCCTTGCCAAAGGATGGACTGCCCAAGATGGGGGTGCCAGCTGAACTTGAAAGGTGAGTGACTCCACGGAATGGGATGACTGGATTTCTCGAGGGACTGTGTAGAAGAGAAGGGAAGGTCAAGGATGGATTTGTTTTGGTTATTAACATTGCCAGATAGAATCAAATTCACATTGGGAGCTTGCCTTGGATCAATGATGCGGAAACTGTTCACTGAGAGGACAAGTAGCACTGGATTATAACACTGGAAAATGGATGAAAATTTGACTTTTGCAGTGGATTTTGGACTTCCTGGGATGGAGGTGAATCCTACTATTACCTTGAGGGTCGAGGTGTGAGCCTCTGGATTCCCTTTTTGTAGATGTAGGCCTCGTATCATTTTATTTGCTGGTTGAGAAAATGTGCATATGTGTATATCATTGTAAATACCGTATTGAGCTGGATTTATAAAGCTCCATAGACAATATGGTTATTTGCTAGTTGAAGCAAATGTGTATTTGTATATGTGGATTTTAAATACCATAATGAGTTGTGTTATAAAGCTCCATTAAATGGTATGATTTTCATGTTTCAGTAGCGGTCATTGTAAATACTGCAATGAACTGTCTTATAAAGCTCCATGGGTAGTATGTTTTGTTTTCAACAGTCTTGTTGGTTATAGGTGTCATTGAACATCGAGGACGTTGTTCCCCCAAGGGGGAGGGTTCTGTAACAACCCTTCTTAAAAACTCATGTAAAATGTATAAATACCACGAATGATGGGACACATATTCCAACCTGAATGGTGGGAGAAACATCCTAGTGGGCATTGATTCAGTTTATTATGGATAAGGAAATTGAAAAAGAAAATGGCTAAGGTTTTGGAAAGGCACGGGGCATTAATTGGGATTTATTTATGAAAATAATGGAAATTAGGAGAAAAGGAAGGTGAAAGGTCACAAGTTGCATGTAAGGAGGAAAATTAAGAGAAATAATGGAAAATGAAGAAAATAGAGGCCTCATTAATATAAAGGCTTCTGAGATCAATTGGCAAGTTCTTGGCTCAAGCTTTTGACAGGTTTTGGTGGAGCTCTCTTCTATTCTCTCTCTCTCTCTCTCATATTCTTAGAGACAGAGTTTTCTTGGAGCACTCTTGGTGGGTGTGGCATACTTGGATTCTTGGAGCAAGAAGGCAAAGGAAGAGTAGGTAAGTGTAAGAAGGCATTGGGATAAGTAGCTACATCAGATTTTTTGGTAGGTACCGAGTTGCATGTATGATTTCTTCCCTAGTTTTGGCATGCTTGGCATATGCATGTGGATTCTTGGTCATTATCTATCATTGACATGGAGGATTGCCTGGATTGATAATGGATTTCCTAGCCTTTCCATTTCCTAGATAACCATGGAGTTTGTGGGTTTATTTCCTTGTTGTGTTTTTGGTTGGTTCTAATGTTTCCTTAGCTTGGGTTGAGTTATTAGTTCCTAGAAGCCCTAGTTGGTCAAATGATCTAGAATCCATGTAACAACTTGGGTTGAGTTACTAGTCCCAGAAGCCTTGGTTGGACAAACACTCTGGAAGCCCTTGGTGGGTTGAGTTACTAGTCTTGAAAGCCTTGGTCGGAAAAACACCATAGAAGCCCGATGACAATTGTGGGTTGAGTTACTAGTCTTGGAAGCCTTGGTTGGAACAAACACTCTGGAAACCCTGGAAGCCTTGGTTGGAACAAACACTCTGGAAGCCTTGGAAGGCTTGGATGGAGACCAATCTAATAATGGTTTTGTGATGTTCGATCGTGAGGTGGAATCATTATCTAATGTGTTGAGGTGGATGGCCTTTGGAAGCCATGGATGAGTTTTGATTGATGTTTTCTATGAGATCCCACATTCATACATGGAATATGGCACGAGGGTGAATGGATGAAGAGAGATCTGGCTTAGTCATTTTACGATCGGGTGGAACGTGGAAGTACCATCCTAGGTTGGATTTTTCATCATCAATAAGAGGTTATTTATCCTTTTATTTCTATGAGTATTATGATGGATTTTATGTGGTGTATATGGATGTGATTTCATTGATATTTCTATCCCTATTATGCTAGTTATGTATATGTTTTATGACAACAACTATGTATGGATTTTATCATGTTTCTCCTTGTATATGAATGAACAATGTGTCTATGGTCTAATGGATGGAATGTAAGTTAATGTGTTGAGGCATAAATGCTTCATGGCGAATCTTAGATAATTATGAGACCCATATGCTCATATATGTTATTTACACATGTAGATTACATATTCGTGATATGTTTGACGAAATTTCTGTCATGGTTAGTAGGGGCCTAGTCAAGGTCTTAAACAAGTATTTGCTTTAATACTATCATTTCCATGTTATTTTATTGTTATGAAGGTATCATGAAATTATGGGCAGTGACCTGGGCTATGGACCTGAAAAAGTGGCTCAAATCCCGGGTCGCTGGCATAGCATTAACAAATTTAGTCTCTGGACACTAGAAAATAACCCTGTGAGAGCGAATGTGGGTTTCTGGATGCTGTCATGCCTATAACATGAAAGTGACTAAGGCCTAAGTTGTCCAAAAGCTCTGTGGGACCCAAGGGCAAGTTGTCTGAAGTGTTAGATTGGTTCCTGAGGGTCCTCAAGCTAATGTTGCATGTATGTATGTATGGTGTGTTTCTCTCGGTTCCACTTCCTTAACATGACTTGGGAGGTCGAATCATATCATAGTGGCCTCTCGTCGCATGTTTACCCCGGTTCAACAGTTGCTTGGGTAGATGTGGGAGGAGGGTGTTATAGGGGAAACCCAAGTTCTGAGATATAGGGGTAGAGCCAATTTTTTTAAAACCCTCATAAACTACCTTTGAACCATTTCCCCTTTGCAAATTTTGTAATGTCACCAACAACCTAGCTTCCAGTTTCCCCCCAGCAAGAAACCCTAGATTAGCTTCATTCGCCACCTCCAAGCGCGCCACCTCCAGAAGTTGTTGCATTACTATGTAATCATTTCTCAACATGCCATCTATATCCCATGTCGCCACATCAGTTGTTTGTGGTGGCATCTTCAATCAAATAGGATCTATGTCATTAGGGTCTTCAGAATAATCAACTTCTTCCTTCATCCCGTTGCTTAACCAAATCACAGTCTCCTTCTATAACCTCTTGCTTTTGAATGCCTACCTTTGGTTGAATCAATCCCACACACACACACATATAATATTTTTACTGTAAAATGAGTTATGGTTTTTTTGGCATGTGGTATTTATAAATCATGGTATTGGCCCTAGTATTGCAACAACACCTTTTTACAAGTTAAGAATCTCCACGATTAAAAATATTATTACATTTTTTTAATGTATATATATGTTTAACTTATACATTAATTTTTTTAATCATAAATAATAATACTATAATAATGATAATGTTATAAGGGTTGACAGTAGTAGGAGGGGTGATTCTTGGTCCCTATGGAAAAATTGATTCACAATACGTGTGGGGATTGGGATCAACAACCAATAATTAGGTGGATTTCCTCACTCTTTGGCAAGGATTAAATCTAGCCATGGAAAAGAAACTTTCAGAGAATTTTGATATTTTGTGATTCAATGATAGTGATTTAACAAATATGGGAGGCTAAGCATCTCCCTAAATCGATCCATTCACCCATGGAGCTAAGGATCCTTATTGAAAATCATCAATTTGAGCAGGTTGATCTCTTCTATGTTTTAAGCATTTTAAATTCTATGGCATATACATTAGCAAACAAAGGAACAAGATTGTCTCAAGGGATTATAAAGTTGAACAATAAACATAAATTAATCATCCCATTTCCATGATGTTTTCACATAGCAAAAACAAAATATTATATTTCATTTATGAAAATTTAATAAGGAGGAAAGCTGAATATTTTGTGGAGCATGAAATTCATTGGAGAATTAAAGTATTAAATTTGAGGGCCTCCAAGGTTTGGCAGTAGTCATTTATTGACTGGCCACGATTATCCCCCATGAAGTACCCCTGTCAATTTAGTAATAAGACTTGGCTCGCACATTCAATCTCTCACTACCTTGTGTATCCTTAGATCAACATCGGGTTTTATTTAATTAGTTGACCGAGAAAGAGGCATTCAATTCTCCTCATGCCAAGGCCATTTCCCTATTCTCTCCATAGTAATTGGTTCTTTCAGCAAGGAATTCAAAGCCAATTTATCATGGAGTTTTCAGTCCCACATTAAATGAAGACAAAGCAGGATAACATAAGTCATGATGGCTTTCATAGTGTAGGTATTGGGATCCCTCAGGTTTGTGTATGTCAACAAAGTATATATTTATTTCTCTAGGCTCTAAACATTGCATGGTCTGGCTCCAGTATCTTAGTGTTTAACAAAGTTAGTCCATACAAACAACCACCGCCCAAATTTAAATCAAACAACCACCAAACAAAATTTTACATGGGTGGGTTTTAAACGTGTCATCCATAGGAATCAAAGTGCTTAAAAATAGCCTGCCAACCAACTGCCCAATGGGAAATTCTTTGAAAATTCCATCGACGACTTTTTATTTAAACACAAAATTCATTTGTGTGCCCAATGAAGGACTGAACTACAGAACTAAGAGCAGAACTGTGCCTAGACGGGGCATGGATTTCAAGAGAAGCTTAGAGGGAATATTCTTCTAGGGAATATTATTTATGCATAATTAGTGAGGAATCTTAGAGATTCTCTGGAGGGAAATTTTTGAAGGTCTCAGAACAAGGTCGACTTTATACTCATTTTTCTTGGTTTTTCGCAACGAATTTATTGGTGTGGTCAGTTTCTTCATATGAGCAGTTGAATTATAGTCAACCTACAAAATAAAATATTTGAGGAATCTTTGAGATTCCCGGGTAGCCCAAACTGTATTGAGTCGGAAGGGGGTCAAGTTTACAATCATTTTTCATGATTTCTCACTAGGAATTTAGCGGTGCAGTCCATTTCTTTAGTAGAAGTGTGCATTTTCAGACCATCCACGGAAGTTGAGGTATAATGTGTCTTTTATAAATGCATGCAATTTTATTTTCGCTGCATATTAATGAAAGAGGCCTCCCCACATTGAGAAGGACCCATGCTAGGTGAATTTTGTTATCAAGTTATTTTGTGTATTTGTTCCCCATCGTTACATTTTATTTACGCTTCTTTTATGTAATATTTTTTCATGGTTACATACTCTTTTATATGCAATTACATATGCATCCTTGAAGTAAAAATATATGGATCACATGCAACTTACCTTCAAGTAGAGATAAGAAGTTGAGGAAAAGGCTTGCAATTCGCTTTTTTTGTTAACCAATCATAAGATTGAGGTAATGCAGAA
This sequence comes from Pinus tabuliformis, assembly GCA_031772625.1. Lineage (NCBI taxonomy): Eukaryota > Viridiplantae > Streptophyta > Pinopsida > Pinales > Pinaceae > Pinus > Pinus tabuliformis. The sequence goes on from CM062809.1 coordinate 888,779,090, forward strand.
TAAAATTTATCACTTACAAAACGAATTAAGGACTGAAGTGGCATCCATTCACTACAAAGTGATGGAGATGGAGGATCTATTTGTTGTTGGGCTATAACAAGTTCCAGCAGATGCCGAATCTAGTGAAGATGCAACAAGAAAAATAAGGACATTTGGTCAAAACTCAAGAAAAACCAAAATAATTCTTAAGACGCGCCTTTGGTGACAAGTTTTTGGATAGTTCCCATCTAAATTTTAGTTTCTAATGTTGTGCAAATTTTGTATGTATTTAAGAATCTACTTCAGGATGTACAGTAAGCATCTATTTAGAGTTTTCAGTAAAAAATGCCATAAGCATAAGTTGAATGTATAATGGTCTTTAAAGAGTAGGATTATGATGGAACTTGATGAATTATGTGAGGGTTTTAGTCCATAAAACAGATTTTGTTTTTAATAGAAATCCTCTAACCACTTCTTTGATTTTTTTTTTAATAATGATCTTATAATTTAGATAATTTGTATCATTTTTTACTTTTGATAATGTAAAATGTATTATGAGATAAGTGTATTAATTCTTATTATGAATAAATACATATAGACATTACCAACTATTTAATTTATAAAATTACAATAATTAAAATTACTTTACATTCATAATAACAAAAATAAAGTATTCATCCATTCTAAATAAATAAATAAATATATATATAATATTTTTTACTCTTAAAAATAAAAAAAATCATAAACTTTTCACTTTCATAATAACAAAAATATAACTATTTGTTAATTATAAACACAATTAAAATCAACTAACATAAACCTTATAAAAAAATTACAATTATAAACATATCCATATCCTTACATCCATATCCTTACAATGAGTTATTAATATTCTTACAAATGAGTTATTCCATGTGTACAAAGATACATCTATGTACCTTTTTAACCATTCAATTTTTTATTGGAAACTTAAGAATCTTAACTAACTCTTTCACTACCATAAGTGGCTATTTACATATACATTAACATATCTAAAAAGGCTCTAGAGCCATTTAGAACATGAAAATTGGGATTTTCATTTTTAGATTTTATTGCGATTTATATATTTATTTTTAAGCATGACAACAAGGTTTAAGTTTTGGTTTCGATTTTTAACTTTAAATAAATGTTTAAATATTGTATAAATGAGTTGATGTAACATTATTAATCCATGTTTTACTTGGGACTATAGCATTCATTTCGCGGTCAAGTTATGTTGACTGTGCATTATTTGGCTGTGTTTTTTAACCAAAGTATCGGGAAAATGTTTAATATTTCTATTTTTACATAACTTCAAAATAATTTTCGAATTTTCAGTGAATGTTATTTCTAATTTCCCATTGGATGAAGAAGCTCTGAAAGAACATAATTCCCCCGGTAGAGGGCATTTTATTTTTCGTTTTTTTCTAGTGCCTGAAAGTTCATTTTAAAATTAAAATAAAAGTAATTTTGTGAGTGACCATTGCGCTAGTGAGTGCTATGACATTGACACTATTATGTTAGTGCTCTGCTCAATGATGTGATAATTGATGTGGTTGCAAGACACTATTATGTTAGTGTTATGTTCAATGATGTGAGAATTGATGTGGTTGTAGGTTGTTTGCATAGGCCCTGGGCAGGCTGAACAAATCTCGAATTAATATTATTATGTTTCCTTGTGCGGAGGATGGAGTATGTATGGGAGAACTAGGGTTCTTTGCATAGTGAGTGTTGTGACACTAATCAATGGTGCAAGAATTGATACAATTTCCTTGTGTGTAACTTTTACTATGTGGACGACAAAGTATGTGCAGGAGAACTGGGGGTCCTTTGCATAGAAGGGGGTGCTCTCACACTAACAATGCTCTAGCCAATGATGTGAGAATTTATGCATTTGTAGGTTTTTGCACAAGCCTTGGAGAGGATTGGGGGGGCAGGCTAAAAAAATCTCTAATTAATATTATTATGTTTCTTTGTGAAATAGTGATTTTAGATCTTATATGACAATTCCTGCCTTATATGCATTATCATTCTTGGCGAATTATATGTAGTATTGTTGGCTTTTGTGCCATTTTTGTAACAATTATCGTAGTTGTTGGACTATAAAAGCCACTCTGATTATGCAGTACTAAATAAATTGTGTTTTCAATCTGTGTGAGGAAGAAGTCTTGTGTGTTAAAATGAAGTGAGTCAATGGGATAAACCAAATTCTCATTGAATTCAATCTTTCCATAGAAAGGAATTTGTACATGTTCTGCAATATCACTAGTAAATACCTCCTTAGCATGAAAAGTTCTTTGTGTTAGTTGAATTCATGGTTCACCAAACGTGTTGAAAGCTTCGTGCAAGGCTTATTAAAATAATAAATATAGAAATATATTTTTTAATTATTATTTATGAACTTATTTCTTGACTGCGAAAGTAGCCGTGTGGAGGAAGTTGTGCGGAGGTGGTTGTGTGGAGCTAGCTGTTCCGAGGAAACGTGTGAAAATTGATGTGCACAAAGATTTTATTGTGCCAAAATATTTGTGAAAAATTTATTGAAATAATATAAATACAAATCTCCTTTTTAATTCTTATTTAGGAATGTATTTATCAACGAACGCTTCCTCCCCACAATATCTAGGACCCACAATAATTAATATCCTGAAAGATTTATGTAAAGTTTATTAAAATAATAAATATGCAAATCTCTTCTTCAATTATGATTTAGGAACATATTTCGCAATGAATGCTTCCTTCCCACGATATCTCGGACCCACATCAATTAATATCAGTTTTGAATGTAAATGACTGACCAAAGGGTGTTATTGAGTTTGGAAGTAGTTGTGCAGATGAAGCTATGTGGAGGTGGTCGTGCATTTACGAATGTTATGTAAAGAACAAATGCATGTGCGGAATTAGGGAAGTGCGGAGGGATATTTTAATTGTAATGTGTTTCCAAATATTTTGGAGTTAGTGAGCATGCAATTTGATATTAGTAGATTGTGCGCAAGAGCAATGATTATCTTACTATTAATAGATTCCATGGAGTGCGTAGGTTCACATATTGTATGCTTTACAATACACATGCATTTGTGTTATATTGAATCTCTTTTTTAATTATTATTTGTAAATTTATTTCACAACTACAAACGTATTTGTGTAGAGCTGGCTGTTCGGAGGTAGCATGTGCAAAGAACAAATACATGTATGCATAACTTTCACTGTGCTGAAAGCTTTGTGTACAATTTATTAAAATAATAAATATAAAAATCTCTTCTTTAATTCTGATTTAGGAACGTATTTTGCAATAGATGCTTCCTCCCTATGATATCTAGGACCCATATCAATTAATATAATCTTCAAATATTAATGATTGACTAAAGGGTGTTATTGAGTCATGAAGTAGTTGTGTGGAAGTGGTTGTGCATGTGCGGAGGTTATGGAGAGAAAAGATGCATGTGCGGAATGAGGGATGTGTGGAAATTGTGCAAAATGAGGGAAGTGCAGAGGGGTCTTTTAATTCTAATGCATTTTCAACTATTTTGGAGTTAGTACATGTGCAATTTGATATTAGTAGATTGTGCACAAGAGCAGTGATTTATTTTATTATTAATAGATTCTGCGTAGTGCGTATGTTCATATAATGAAATCTTGAGAGCTTTTTGTGCACAATGGACTAGGTTGTTTAGAGGAAGCGTGTGCGGATAACAAATGCATGTGCATAGAGCTTTCATTGTGACAAACGATTTGTGTAAATTTTATTATAATAATAAATATAAAAATTTCTTCTTTAATTCTTATTTAGGAATGTAATTCGTAGCGAATGCTTCCTCCCCATAATATTTGAGACCCACATCAATTAATATCAACTTCGAATGCCAATGACTGGTCGAAGGGCATTATTGAGTCTGGATGTAGTTGTATGGAAGCTAGTTGTTTGGAGGAAGCATGTATGAAGAAAAAATACATGTACGCATAAATTTCATTGTGCTAAAAGCTTTGTGTACCATTTATTAAAATAATAAATATAAAAATATCTTATTTAATTTCTATTTAGGAACGCATTTCTCAATGAATGATTCCTCCCTATGATATGTAGGATCCACATCAATTAATATCATCTTCGAATGTCAATGAATAACTAAAGGGCATTATTGAGTCAAGAAGTAGTTGTATGGAGGTGGTTATGCGAGTGTGGAGGTTATGCAGAGAACAAATGCATGTGTGGCATGAGGGATGTGCGGAAATTGTGAAAAATGAGGGAAGTGCGGAGGGATCTTTTAATTCTAATGTGTTTTCAACTCTTTTGGAGTTAGTTCACATGAAATTTGATATTAGTAGATTATGCACAAGAGAAATGCTTTATTTTATTATTAATATATTCTACGGAGTGCGTAGGTTCATACAATGAAAGCTTGATATATTTTTGTGCACAATGGACTAGGTTGTTCGAAGGAAATGTGTGCAGATAACAAATGCATGTGTGTAGACCTTTAATTGTGCCAAAATATTTGTGCAAAGTTTATTAAAATAATAAATATACAAATTTATTCTTTAATTCTTATTTAGGAATGTATTTCACAACGAATGATTCCTCCCCACGATATTTGAGACCCACATCAATTAATATCAACTTCAAATGTCAATGACTCATTGAATGGAATTATCGAGTTTAGAAGTAGTTGTGTAGACGAAGTTGTGCGGAGGTGGTTGTGCATGTGGTGGTTATGCAGAGAAAAAATGCATATGGGGAATGAGGGATGTGCGGAATTTGTGTGGAATGAGATAATTGTGAAGGGATCTTTTAATTGTAATGCGTGTTCAACTCTTTTAGAGTTAGTACACGTGCAATTTGATATTAGTAGATTGTGGGCAAGAGAAATGCTTATTTGATTATTAATAGATTTTGCAGAGTGTGGAGGTTTGCACAATGAGATTTATAGTACATATGCATTTATTTTATTTTTAAAGTATACATTAGATTGTGTGAAATGTGGAGGTTTGAACAATGAAAGCTCGAGAGTTTTTTGCACATAATGGATTTTCTCTGCAATCTCACACATATGCATTTGTGTTATGTTAAACGTATAATAAATAATGTTTCTAGATTTGATGTTTTAAATCCTCTATGGTTTTATGAATATGTGGGCATGTGTGTAGTTAGTGAATTGAATGCTGAAGGGACTGGGATTTTTTTTAATGAAACATGTAGCATTTATATATATAAAGTTGGAAATAGGTCAGGTCCCTTACATTCAAAATCTGCTTTGTTTCAAATATTTGCAGAGATAAATCTAGAGAGTATATGATACTACCCCTATTATATATAACTATACTACTTACAACATTTATAATATAGCTTCTCCAAAAGACACCACAAAATTTAACAACACGACAAAACATATAAACTGTAAAGTGGATGACTACCCACTGCTTTCCATATTTTCCAAAGGATTGTCCTCTTGGGCCGCTTCAACAGTTTGACTAGGAACTAGGATCAACTAAGATGGACGTTGCTCCTGTTTTGCCTCCCCTTCAGCCTGAGAAATGGAAGTGGTCATCTCTCCCAGCCCAAAGACCTCCTTGAGCACGCCAACAATAGTTTTTTTCAACATTTATCTGCATATTATCCACCTTAAAATTCAATTTAATCATACTAGTGTTCAGATGCTCCATTTCTTTCTGAAGCAACTCTAGATCCTTTCCAATCCCTACAAGGTGAGTCAAAACCACCGTAATTTGATCCTGTACAACTTGTATTACTTCCCTATATTTTCTACCATGGCCGCCACATTTTCATTGCTCAAATTTCCCTGTTCCTTTGCACTATCACCACTTCCGTTAAGGTTTGTAGAAGCCATTTTGCGAGCTATCGTTCCCTGCACCTGAATTATTCTGTGGTTTATCTACATCACCTGGTTCCTTAACATAATTCATTGTTTCCTTTCAGTCGAAGTTCACATCCTATCATAGTTAATATCCTTCCCTATCTGTAGATCAGATAAGGCACAATCATCTATCCTTTTCACTAAAATATTTCATTCAAATTGATATTCAACCACTTGAATCTGTTGAAGGAGTGTACTATAGTTTCCTTCACCTGCCTTCACATTTAATACCAATCAAAAGGATTTCCACATGGTCTTCAACATGGTTCATAGATTCAAGTGCCTTCATCTGTAGTTAGTACCAACCAACTGCCTACGCCACCTCCCAAGAAATTCCTACCCTTCCATGAAACATGACTTGAGCATGTTTGATCGATGCTCTTTAATTCTTGCATTATTCCAACTCTCTCCCAATGATGGTTTATTTATACGATCAATTACAGGAGGTGACATATTTGATTGGATTGATCTATGATCAAAGCTCCTTGTTCCAATGCAATGCCAATATTGGCTTGACAATATACCTCTTGATTATTCTCTCGTTTTACATGGTAGAATTTAAATTCATCTAATTTGCTAAGAAGAATTATAATCCTTATAAGTATAGGGGAAGTTTCAAAGTCTACAAGATGTTTGTTCCTGGAGTACCTTGAGCACTTTTGAATGACAACCATTGAATCACCAAATATGTTCAAATGCCTTATGCCTTTGGAGATAATGACCTTCAAACCTTTACAGAGTGATAAAGCTTCAACTTGATTGATCATTTCTTTCTCCTGTCCCTAGGCAAAGCTTGTTTCAATTGTTCCATCGAGGTTATATAACACCCCTCCTGCTCCTACCTCCCAGGGGTTTCCTTTTGATGCACCATTGAAGAAGAGATGCACTTGTCCCATATTTCATTGCCATTTATCGAAGCATTCCCCAACCAGTCTAATGTAAATGGATGGTGCTTTATATATTTTGGAGCTAAGAACATGTTTTCTAGCATTAGATTTCCTAAGCCATTCTTTTTCATTAATACTGAGGTTGTCCAATTTTGATTCATCATATCCCCTGGAAGAGATTACCTCGAAAAGCAATTACATTCCTTTAATAGCAATTGTTTTAGGAGAAGATATTTTGTCTTGAAAATTACTTGGTTTCAACATAGCCAAATCGACCAACATAGATATTTAGGAACAACCATCCAATACCTCATTAGGATGGAGTTTGAGTTCCTACTGAGAGGGTATTGGAAACACCAAAGAATAAACATCTCATGCCACTCCAAAGGAATAGAATGAAAATGAAAAATCGGCAGAAGGGAAAGCCTCCAGGTTTACATAGAGAAAGGAAGTTGATAGAAGAGGTGCTTGATAGTTTCCTCCACCTTGTCACAGAGAATGCAATGAAAGGGACCTTGGCCATTCTTTTTTTAGGGTTTTCAATTGTTAATACTTTCTCGTGGACCATTTCCCAACAGAAGATGTTGACCTTTGGAAGCCCAACCCTATTCCAAATCCTTTCCCATAATCTTGATGGGGGAGGGGAAGATAGTTTCTTAATAAGAGAGGATATCCTTCCTTTACTATGTAGTGCTGATTTTTCCCTCCCAACCATATGCGTTTTTCAGTTTGTAGGTTGTTATTTGCGCAAATCCTTTCAGATGATTTATCAATGTTTTCCAATGTTGTTGAAGATGTATAGGATACTCTATAGGTATCCAACCACACCATATTATATTCTCATCCCATATGGACATATCAACTAGATGATTTATACCTTGCTCTTTCATCCACTTAGAAAGATTTGAAAATCCTTGATTAGATGACATTAAATCTATCAATGGAGTGTGATATTTCCATAAATGGATGTGTTTCCCATTACCAGGTTGAAATCCTAGATGCTCCAATAACAATGGAGTTTTCTATTTACATAACTTCCATAATTTTGTTCCTTTCCCCTTCCATAACTTGCCTTCAAGCCTAAGAAACCGAATTTTGTGGAAATACTTCCTTTTAAAGGCATTTTTCCACCATTGATTAGTATCCAATATAAGATGCCATACCAATTTAGCACCTGGTTCCATATTCATATATTCAGGATATTTAATTTCATCCTCTTAGATTCTTTGGCAATCTTACTACTTTCCAGTAGACTAGATGGAATTTGTTTTCATTATTTTTGCCTCCCTGCCATAAAAATTTCCTAATTAAGCTGCTTAAACTATGAATTATGTATTTTGGAGCTAATAATCCAGATCCAAGATACCAGGGATGATATAATTGATTTAATGAATGTCACTCTCCCATCTAAGTTCAACCACCTTACACCCCAAGATTGGATTCTTCTTTTATTTTTCTGCATAACTGACTCCCAATCATCCCCCAAAACCTGCTTGAAGGAGATTGGGATGCTAAGATAGGAAAACAAATTCCTCTCTAGATTGGCTGGGAAGCCCAAGATTACAGAAATTTTAAGCAGAGTGGGCCTAGGATAATTCTAGTCTATCAACCGACATTTCATTTTATTGATCACACCAATGGGACAGCTTGAGATAGGAGTATAAAACCTTTTTAAATGTTGAAGTAATGCCATGGTATTGACCCAAGGTATTCATATGAAATATAATCTATTTAAAGGGGAAATTAAACTAGCCTAGATCCATCTTAACTTCGGATCTACCAAGCACCGAGAGGGATCACATCTCTTGATATGAAAACCTCTTTTAGAGTGAAAAGAGATTTGATTCCTCTCGGTGCTTAGTAGATTCAGAGTTAAGATGGATCTATGTTGGTATGTATATAATCAAAGTAAATAATATTCACCAAAATTTCAACATTTGATCCTAGTTAACAATAACGAGATTATATTATATTTTCCAAAAAAGTGATGAATATATGCTAGGTATGATGATGATGAACCTCCTGCTCAAAAAGGTGATGAATATATGATGCCCTTGGTAAAGCTTCCATAGGATGCACAACGCTGATGATGGCCCATCGTCTCTTTGCAATTCAAGGCACTAGTAAAATTTTAGTGTTGAGAAATGGTCAAGTCATTTAATTAGACTAACATCAAGAACTAACTCTAAAACCAAATGGATCATATGCAACTTTGGTGCAAATACGGAAGAAAACCCCAACATAGAAAACCATTGATCTTAATATAGTATTTGGAATATCTAGCCAGAGGCAAAGCTTAGATTGGAAACTATGTGCTTCAAATTGCTTTGAGGGTTTCATATATGACTTGGAACAAGAAGAATAAGAATTTAATGCAAAGACTAGATTATAGAAATATCCTTCCTTTTGCAGGTTACTTGCATTGAATGCTCCAGAATGGTAGCATGCTCTCTTGGGATGTAGAGGTGTCACATCCCTCAAGTTTCATTCATGCGAAGGGGTTTCACGTAAGTTAATTAAAGTTGAGTATCAAGGAAACCAAGTGGCCTTGGAATGTGTTACCCATCATAGAACCATAACAACCTTTTCCTCTCTGAGAATAATTATTTAGTTATTTGACTCCACACAGGAAGGGCCATGTAGAGAGATCAATAAATGACCATGGTACGCAAGATTGGCCCTGTGAACTTCTAGATTTTTTGAGATATGCTATTCGCCACTTGAGTTTTGGTATGGAGGGAAGGTTATTTTTCGCAGATATATCAGTTTCCATGCATTTTTATTAAACCACTTTTTTTTTTGTAAGAATGGGTCGAATGATAGTGGATGTTGGAAGTATGACTTCCAACTTGACTAAGGGATATGATGTCGTTAAATCTATGTTTAAAATTTTGGACATAAATAGTCATATAAGATTGATGACCATGAAGGAACTAAGCCTGATAAAATATAATACACTATAGAGGTGAATAATATAGATTTTGTTTATCCAGCTTAGCCAAATGCCATGATCTTGAGAAATTTATGTCTCAGAACCAATGCAGAGAGTAGTGTATCAATAGTTGGAAGGAGCGGGTGTGGTATGTCCACCATCATTGGATTGTGTTGTAGCGACTACAACCACCCTACAAAATTTCGCATATGCTTCATTTTGGAGCCTCACTTCTAAATTACAACAACTCATCTTGCACTGACCCATATAATTGTGGTTTGATTGAGCCTCATCTTTGCATTGGGGCTTGTGTTTTCTTACTTGATTTTCTGTCTAACCCACAAGCTGATCTATTGACTTGGTTTCCACCCAGTTCTGAGTTTGCCTTAGAGAACCATGAATTCCTTGAGGGAAACCAACTTTTCTCTTAGGAATTGCGTAGTTCAAGATGACAGTGAGCCTTCAGCTCCAAATTTGCGTAGATCAAGTTGAAATTCATCCTTTTGCTGGGAAATTGAGCAGAGCTTGAGAGGCAACCCAAAGCCACTCACCCCAGAAATTGCACAGAATCCTCTTGCTCAGAAGCTGCTCAGTGCATGAGCTAGTGAGTTTCCTAGTCCTTCCCAGAACTGCACAATCTCTTCGAACAATGTATGGAAAATTTCCCCGAAAAAGAAAACAAAGAAAAAAGTGAAAAATAATCGCTAGAAATTAGGGATCTATTTTTAGCAACCGAGAGGAGACACTTGAGTCATTTTGGAAACTGTCGTCAAGTGTCGTTTTTTCCTTGATTTTTGGTGTTCACATCATAAACCCCGAATCGAACAAATATATTTAATCGATGCAGCTAGCACTCATTTTCACATTTGATATTAGAGCTCTAGCATTCTCGAGGAGATCAAGGAACCTTCAATGCGATCATCGTCGCTTTTCTAGGTAAGTTTTACTTTTCTAGTGTTTTGTCATTTTTCCTTGTTTAGTTTATTAGAGTGTTGTTTCACTTGTTTTATTGAACGACTACTGACATTTTAACTTGTTTTATCTTGTTGAAGTGTTGTTTTAAATTTTTCATTGCCTTTCCTGAGTGTCACATGCATTACCCAGTTTTTGCACTAACGGTCACCGTTACAACGACTATCTATACATGCATCATTTTCCTTTAATTTGATTGATTCCTACACTTGTTTTACTTGAATGCATCATCACTCAATTACATCTGCGTCCAACATCACACCATCATTCATATATTCTCATTTTCACACTCCTCTTGGGAAGATCTGGGCTTCCCTTGCTGATATCTCACCTTCCCTTGCACGCACTGCGCATTATGGGAGGTCAAGGCCCAAAAGTGGCTTCTAGAATTGTGCAGAGGTTGACTTGGCCTGGCTCCAACTGCGGACTACGTGGTTCAAGGAGCTAGTTTCCAAACCTTGACCATTGAGACTTCACAATGCACAGTCTCTCCTAACCTGTGACCATACAAGGCTGGGCATTGCGTTGTTCTAGTAAGAAAGCCTCCTTCACTGACTGCTAGGACTACGCAATATGTAGTTGCAAAAGGCAGCCAATCACCTCTATGAACTGAGATTGTGCAATCCCTCCCAACATTTTCCTAGTTTGTTGCTTGATCTTGTCTTGAAGTGATTTTGGTTTTAAGATAACATTTGCATGCCATGAGTGTCCTCTCTATCTCTAGGTACAACAATTGTTGAGCATTTCTCTAGAATTTATAGTTAACATGGATTCCAAGAGAGATGCATCAAAGGAAACTATTGAGAGTAGTACTAGGAAAGCAATTGAGAAGGTGTTAGTTAACTTGCCAGTTTATGCAGACACTGAGTTGTTCATTGAGAAGGGCATGAAGTTGACATGGTAGCAAATCAAGGATACTTTTGCAGAGGAATTCAAGGAGGACTTAGAGGACCGACAAGTTTATATCAGTATCCAATGGTCATGCTTTCACAAGGTTGCATGCTGGTACCTCACCTTCCCAAGTGCGGAAATCATCAACTTGATTGTCTCACACACAGATCCAAAGACTATGACATTGAGTAGTGCTAGCAGGATAGAGCTTGCCACCTTTAGGTCATATAATTATCATCAAATGTGTCATTTACCTCAGCTGACAAGGCACATGGACACACTTTTCTATGCCACCCACAACCAGGTGAATACGAGAGATATAGTCAAGCATTGGGTGAAAGATCCATCAAAGTTATGACAAAAACCCAATCATGTTTATAAGAACAAGTCACTCAGGAAGGCGTACCAGTTCTTGATCATATTTTCATGCCAAATATACGGTCAAGAAAGCACCAAGACCTTTCCTAAAGGTTGGGTAGTTGTGTTGGACCAGTTGGTGAATGATGGAAGGCCATTCAACTGGTTAGAATTGTTGGCTTATCAGTTGAAAGTCCATCTGACTAACACCCAAAATTTGCCCAAGGATGAGAAAGTGAGATTCTAGATGTCTGCATACTTACTGGATGCAATCTATGGCAAACAGTAATTTCCTAGCATGAGCTAGACATGGACACCGAAAGAGACTATCACCAACATTTATTGCAAGTTTCTTTTCGACTACAGTTACTAATCAGTAATGGCAAGGCTGACTGACCATTTCATCATCCCATTGTAAAAGTTGATCTTTGAGCAGGATCCACCTTGCATGTCCCAAGAAGCGATGGATGTGATACTTAACATTGTATATTGGTATGCCTCACCTGGTGGAACCTTCATCAGAGTGTTTGGCAGAGAGAAGCCTCCGCATGTTCTACCAAGGTATTCCACAGACAAGATGGTCATGCAAGAGGTCTCATATCACCTCTCCACAGGGTTATCATCAGGATTTCACAGGAAGAAGAAGGCACCATGGCCCGCTCTTCCTTTGCGGATTGGGTTGTACAAGATTAAGAGATTGAAATATGTTGATGTCGAAGCTAAGGAGATATTGAAGTTCAAGTTCAAAAATAGAGACATCAATCCATATGATCCCCACGGTGTACTATCCATGGATCCATGGGACATTCCACTAGCATGAGGAGGATCCTTGGAGATACTGTTACAATGACTCCAAGCTCCACGAGCCAGTCAGTATAGCCACAACTTGGAAGGATGCTCTGCAGGAAGCAACAACAATAACAACAACAACAATCCAATGCATGATAAAGGTAAGAGGAAGATTACTGAGAATATAGAGGTTGAACAAAGCTATAAGATGAGAGAATATCCTATCACTGAGAAAGTAGCTTTGGTAGTGGAGGCAAAGAGGCAATAATGGATAAAGAGGGCAAAGAGAAGGAAGAAATAAAACGAAAGGTTGGAGGAAGCAGAACATAAGTTGCAGGAAATGGAAAATAAGTTGAAGGAAGAGCATGAGATGAGAAGGAGAGAAAGGGAAGAGAAGCAAAAATAGGAGGAAGAAGAAAGGCAAGGTGCGATGATAGAGAAAACATGGCCCATACAGGTTGAGGAGTCATAACAACTGATAGCTGAAGAAGAGGGTGAAGAGACGTAGGATTGAGAGCTTTCTAAGCAGATTGAGAAACTGATTGAAGTGATGGACATGGAGTTGGGGGATGAGCCACAGGATGAAGACATAGAACTCATGCCAAGATCACTTGAGGACACTTCTCAGTCTTCTCCACCTCCAGTGTCAGAACCAATCACAAGTGAGCAAGGAGAGGTTTTTCTCCTTGATGATGATCCGGTGATGGATGTGTATAATCTTTCATTTGATGAGTTTCAGAAGAAGATTTTCCAGGCGTGGAGGAAACACTTTTCGGATGATCACACGTCACCTACATTCATAAAGGAAAGGGTGATAGTGTAAGATGTCAAAGAACATCCAACTGCCATTGCTGATGCCACCTTGGGCTATGGAGGAGAGACAAGCTCTAGTGTTAAGTTCTTGTTGGTCGAAAATGAACAAATGGTAAAGAACTTGTAGGTGGCTAGGCAAGAGGCAAAACAATTTAGAGAGCAGAGCACAGTTTCCACAATGGCAGAAATAAGGAAAGCGATACTTGATGAATTATCAACACTTGAGACTACCATGCGGAAGCTCTATGAAAAATTCATCACCATTCATAAAGCAGTTGTCCGTGTGCATGGCTTACAACAACAAAGTAATTTATTTTTTTCAAACTCTCAGGGACATACATGCTGCCATCGCCCATGTGAAAGATTGGAAAATGCGGTACAAAGGGGCCCCACTTCACTTGCCAAAGATGATGAAACCTCATGAAGAGCTGGAGAAAGAAAAAGTCTGGATGTTCATCTATAACTAGGAGGAAATCTCCCCATTTGTCACCAGCATACATGCCTCATATGCACAATTGTACAAGATTTTGAAGGTCATGGTGAGAACCTACATGATCCCTTCAATCGGTTCCCTCACCAAGGCTAAACAAAAGAATCAAGTTCGGCTAAATATCGATAGGTACATGGAGCAGCTAAGGCGAGAGGCCACCAGGGATGACTTGGAGCTCAACACACATAACATGCAGAAGTACATTGGTGGTCCCATCATGGTCAACACCATGCTGCACATCATTCAGGACGAGTTGGATACAAGTTCGAATACCATATACCTAGATACTATGGAGGAAAGATTCTGCTATTAGAAAGACACCATCAAGAAGTTTTGGGGGCATCATGTCACAGTACCAAGCTTGGCATGAGTACATCATCAAGAAGCATCAAGTGGAGGTTACTGAGTTGGTCTTTCCCCAAACATCAAAGTCATAGTGTTTTGTCCTTTTAGGTTGTTTGTAGCCTATTTTGTCTCACATGGGTACATGTGGAAAATGTAACATTATTTGTAAATGTTTTATAAGTGAAATTCCAAGTGCCATTAGTGGAATATGAAAGGTCATCATATTATGTAATGAGTTATTTGTAAAGAAGTTTAAGAGTCATGACGGTAGTCAAAGAGTCACAAAGGGGAATGTCAAGGGTCACCCTACCCCTTGTTATAAATAGAACCTCATAACTCCTAGAAGGGGCTTTTGGGAGCCAAGCTTTTGGCCAAGCTTAGGCTTAGAAAAGGTTTGGGAGTATTATGATGATCCTTGGCTTCTCCACAACATAGAGAGAGTATACTTCTTTGGAGGAGTAGGTGTGTTGACCCTCAATTTTGGTCCATTTTTGCTTAAGGAAAATTACTTAACACTTATATTATCCATCCATTTTCCATCACATCCACCTCATTTTGATGCATTTTATGCACATTCAAGTATTTAATTGTAATTTTGCAATTTCTAGAAGTTTTTATGAAAATTGTATTTCAAGTGCAATTTTTGGACAGAATCAAAATTCCCGTAATAGCTATATGGATGTCATACTTGTAGGACACCTGGGCTCGAGATGGATACATGTATGGAAATATTGGGAACTAGGAATGAACCAAATCCAATTGGTTTGGTCAAAACAAGATAAATTAGGCCCGGTCAAAGCTGGTCAAACAAGACTAGTCATCCAGAAAATCCCTAGGAAATAGGGCAGTTTTATGATTTCATGGGATTATCCATATTTTTAGAGATAGATTGGATGGATTCGACTTGGATAGATGGATATGAGTAGATAGAGTTGTTAGAGAGACTTTATATCAGTTTGTTTCATGATCTTCTATTTAAAGCCAAACTTTGAAGGCTTATGTATGTAGTTTTTGGTATAACTTTATGCTGAGACATTTGAATATTTGAAGTTAATTTGAAGAACTTGTTCTACTTTCATTTTGCTATTCATTGGTGTGTATGAGTGACTGAAGTTTCAGTAGTTGAGAGAAGCCTCAAGTGTGCAAGGCAAGGATGGAGGACTTCATTGTTAAACTAGCTTCATTTTCATGTACTAGTTGATTGAGAGTTATTTATTTGTTTTGTTTCAGATTTTATTGATGTGTAATGATTTATATTGCTGATGAACCTTAGTTTTTTTATCACTTTGATAAGAAGGGACAACAAAGAGTTCAAGTTGAATTCTCCTTCTGTTGAATTAATGGATCAAAACTAGAATTCACCCTTAGTGTGTTCAAGCAGTTTTAAGCAATTTTAGTTTTCCAACAATAGCATAATGATGAATGAATTGTGATGAGGAATACCAAAGATCTCTTAAGTTAGGAGTATCCATTGTTTATTCATGTATCTTGAGTTGTTGTTAATTAATGATTTTTGATTTCTATTCATTAAGCGATATTGTAGAAGAAGGACACAAATGGATCTCTTAAGTTAAGAGCCACTTCATCTCATACACATTGAAAACGTGAATTAGAAATTGTTTAAATAGATTTATATTTGTAATATGAACTTCCTTAATTCCTTATATTTTATCTTCTAAGCTTGGCTACATCTGATATCCGTACATTTTGGACATGCCTCCAAGTTTTACAAACCCAGATTGATAAGGAATACTTATGTTAATTTGTGTTAATAAATTAGCTCAACATTTTGGTGACATTGTTGGGGAGGTAGTCATCGAGATAGTCAAATAGGAAATAAACAAAAACACTAGAAATTTGATAAAACAAAAATAATAAAAATTCAGTTATGTTACATTTCTCTTAGTTATGTTTCTTTATGCCTAGAAATAGAGATCCTAAAGGTATATTTATTAAACAAAACCCCCCATCACTAAAAGTAGAACCACCAAAACTAGCCACACCAGTTGCTGGTAAACCAACAATAGAGGAATTAGAAGAAAAACAAAGAACAGGACAAAGATTAACTTTAATTGAAAGACAAACTTTGTTAATCTGGGAGGTGAAAAGAAAACAAATTCCAAAAGCAACACCTACTTTAGGAAAACAAAAAAATTTTGTTAAAGTAAATCAACCCATTTTTGAGTCCATAGATCAACCAATTTTTGAACAACCTGAGCCTCAAGTTAACATCGAAATAGCTGAAGCTATGACAGAAGAAGGGCATGAATCTATTATCTTTACTCCTGAACAAAGACTTGAATATGAAAGACAATAAATGGAATGGAGAAGACAAAGAGAGGAAGATGCAAAAAGAGAAAATGATAGGAAAGGAGAAGAGGATAGGAAAAGACAAAATGATAATGAACGAGAAAATTTTGGTGATCCAAAAGCTACTTTTGGCTTTCCAATATTGGATTCAAGTGCAATATTAGGAGAAATTGTGAAAATGAAAAATATTCCACCTTCTGTATTGCCTAATTTTTATGGAATGTCAAAAAAAGATCGTGACTCATTTATGTTTGAATTTGACATCTTGTGTAGAACTTATGGATACACAGATGACACACACAAACTTCGTCTCTTTCCTGCTACTTTGAAAGCAGTAACCTTAAAATGGTTCATGGGTTTAGGAGAGCGAACAATAACTTCTTTGGATGAAATGAAAACAACCCTTCTTAAAAAATACCAAGCCTATTGTAGGCCTAGGGAATTGAAAGAGGATGTCTTCAGAATGACACAACAAGAAGATGAAAGTTTAGAGGAATACTTAGAAATATTTGCTTATAATCTACAAAAATCTAAACAACACTCGCTAAACCAAGAAACCATTCAAACAATCTTTCTCAAGGGTATAAGAGATGAATACCTTGATATTCGAAATGTAATGGGAAAGTGTTACAGGGGAAAGTGTCTACACAGAACTGCTTATCCCACTAAGGTGTGATAGCTACCTTAGAAACAAACAAAGTAAAGCTACTTTCGCTTTTCCTTTATGAAGTATAGATGAGAGAAGAACAAAGAAGACCAACCTCTGTCTTGCGCTAATCTCCTAATTCGATTCCTCTCTCTCTTCATAGTCTTTCGCTACTTGTTCCCTTGCACGCCCAGCTTCACAAAGTACCTGTAAGATCACAGTAGCATAACACTATACAAGAACATGGATCTATAATCATAAACAATCTAGGATCAGATGTAAATTGACCATACAAATGCAGCAAACATGAATGACACGAGTATGGAGGAAAACTTGAATCGCTTTTATTGATAAATAAGAAAGAGCCAAGGGGAATTACAACCAGTTGTTCTGACCCAGCATCATCCTCTCAGCAAGGAAGCCCCTCTTCACCTCATACAAAGCTTAGATCACCCAACAATCTGATGTTGTCTCAAGAAACCAACAGCAATTCCTTACAATATGAAAAATTCCAGCCTTTGGATCTCTGGGATGAGGGATCCATATATAGATATCAGTAAGGGAGATGAGTCAGCTTGTGATTTGATTAGTGTCTTCCCTCTGATAGTCCTTGCTTCCACTTGGAGATTGATGATCTCTTACTCATCCTTGGTCGAATTCAGAGAGGCAAGTGTCACAGGAGAAGTTTCTGGAAGTTTCCATGCCTCTCCACCTCGCGGAATGACACTGCCATTTGTCACTTCTCGCCCATCGCACCCCATAGAAGAGATTTTTGAAATGCAACGCACCCACACAGTGTGTTTAGGTGAGATGCAACGCACTTTGCCTATGGAGCAGCTGAAATGATCCTGTTTTGACCAGTTCTGAGTAGTTTTTCATGGAGAACTTCTGGGAGAAGCTATAATCAGTTGACCTTGTTCCTTTAGGGGTTGGAACAACACTTTTAGGGACTTAGGAGCCCTTGGTTTATGGATATTTCATGCTTGGGGTTGTAGTGCCCAAAAATGTCTATAACAGTTGCCCCCTAAAGCATGAGGTCATTAATCTTTTGATGTCAGGTGAAATGCTTTATTATGAGGATCCGAAGTACTTTCAAGCTGGGAGGAGACCTGTAATAGGATACAATACAATACATTATCTTCATAATATTTTCATGATTTAGCTGAGGCGGGAATTCCCATGCTCAGCTTTATAAATTCATTTTCATGTACATAGGACAGACAATCGTCTGAGTGTAGACTGATGATTCTGGTAGAGCCATCATCCCTTTGATTGGATGATTATCTGTGCAGCAATGATGTACATTTGATGTCTTTATTTCCCTAAATTTATATCGCAGCTCAGACGGATGAAACTAGATCCGGGGTCTTCAATCTCGTTCGATCTTCACTTGAAGTACAAGTCGATCCATGTGAGAGATGTTCTGGGGTCGAACATGGAAAGACATCGCCTGATTACCAGCCAATGATGTAAGCTGTTAACAGGCGCGAGAGGAATCACCGATAATGATAATGACCCTCAAGGTACTGCAGTACAATTCACGTGGTGTGAATAAAGGACTTGGCGTTGAACACCACGCAAAATCTTTCGGTCGAAGGCCATTGATGTAAACCTGTCGCCGGAAGTGAGAAACTTGCCATTGAGGCATGCAAGCTTCAAAGTACTGAACGAGGTGTTCCTAGATCAACTTCTTGGATAATGAGCTGATGTCGACAAGAAGCGATCCGTCATAGGAGGGCCTTAATGAATCCCACATCAATGACACGGAACGGAGCAAATTATTTTAATGGAGGTGAAAACGATATGATGACATACGGTTCAAGGTGGCGGTCATGAAAGAATGGAGTATGAATGTATTGTAGCGGGTGAGACACAGGTGAATTCTCTGAATGACTTCTCTTGAACATATCGGCGACACTGACATGATGGATTTGTAGCATTACCCCAAATGTGGATGGTGTGATGGGACCATGGTGATGTGACCGGTGAATGAAACAACCCAACCCAACTTGGATGCGGAGTGGAAGTGTCATGTTCAAGAGCGACTTGCTACCAACAAAGTTTGTTCAAGTTTTCTTCCAAATTTTCCCCAGTCATTGCTGACCAGTACCTCTTTATTTTTGTCAAGCTTGAGGAGGATAACATATGCTTGTTATATAATTTTCCCTTCGGGCAAACCCATCGCTATGTTTTAACGAGCCTAGTGATAGTGAAACTCGTTCTTGTCTGTTATGGACAAGTTTGTCGCTATTAAGTTTTAACGAGTTTAACGACAAAGATAACTCGGTCCTTTTCAATTTTAGAGAGTCTGAAAAGGAACGTAAAGGAAACTCAAAAATTCCTTTTTTGTCATCTAATCCCTTAAGTCCGAAAAAGTATAAAACAATACAGAAGGGATGAATTTTCGATACTTTTAACGAGCCGAAAAAAACAAGCGCTCGATCTTTTTGTGTAATAATCCATCAGGTCCAAAAAAGATTAAAATCTAAAGGAGGGATAACACTTCCGGTCCCTTTAACGAGCTGGAGAGGCCAATGGCTCGGCAATCTTTTCATATTTTATGAGTCAGTTGAAAAGAGCTTAAAGGAGACTCATCTTTTGAGGAACGAGTGATAAAATTGGGTAGCAGCTGATTCCAGGTAAGGTTTGGAATTTTCCAATCATGGCAGTGTTACAAGGATGGCTAGTGAGATCACTCTTCACAGTTGTTCCTCAAAAGGGGTAAACAATCAAATGGAGGTGAACGATCGGCCAATACAGAGTGGAGGTGATGATGAGAACACGACCAAGGCTTTTAAAGGCTCAAGTACTTCATTCACGATGGTTATTTACCGGGAAATAGTTCATTTTTTAGTGAGCTTAAACGCAGGGGAAACATTTGCTCATGGCTTATGTTTATTTTTTAACGAGCTTGAACTATGCGCTAAAACTGCTCGATTAAACCAATCGTATAATAAGAATGTCCCATTTAAAACGACAACTTTTAGAGTTTTGCCCCACATCCTTTCTTTATGCAAGTTAGGAAATGACCACTCCTACGAGTTTAAAGGGTTAGAGGACCTACAAATTTACAAAATAAATAGTCGCTCTTCGCTTGCATGCCAAAAGGTTTGCATGCCCCCAGGTATAAAACAAAGTTTCAAGGCCACCTTTTGTTCAAACCGACAAAACATTTGTTTTATTAGGAAAGGTATACCTCTTTCAGGTTACCTAAAGATTGTTCTATTCACAGCGCAAACAAAACACTTCTTCGGCGATGTCTATCGAAATAGACAAAGGTGAGTGGAGGAGGCTACTCCACTCACGTAACTTTGACAAGAGAATCTTGTTCCAGAATAACTCCCTCTTCCAATCACGGACGGGAGTACAGACCAGTCATATATCTCTCACGGAAACCTACCCTATACCCGAAGTTTTCCTGCCGAAGCAGACCAGGGTGCATGCCCCCTGGGTTTCAGTCATGTCCCCCGAATCACTCGCGCTCATCGGGTGGGCGGACTGGGGATTGATGAGACATTCCTTGTGTGAAAAGACCATTTAGGGATGGTATATGACTATTTGCTATGCGTGATCCGGGAAATGAAAGCTGGTCCACGAGCTTGACCACTCTTCCTTCGTGCGGAAAACACATTACTCTAAAGAGTGAGGAGACAATGGCTCCCATGCAATAAATATAGTCTCGTCCAAGGAGTAGATTATAATCCAGGGGTCCTTGAACTACCATTACGTTCATGTGAACGGTTTTTCCTCTCAATGTTATGGGCACATTGGGAAGGATCCCTAATGGTCGACTGGTTCCTTTGTCAAAGCCTGTTAGATTTCTCATCTCAGGCAAAAGCGATGGCGAACCAAGCGCTTTCCAAGCAGTCGAGGAAAGGATACTCACAGAAGCCCCTTCATCTATGATGGTACTGGCCATAACCATTCTATATACTTGAGCAATAATTCGGAATGGTACACTAGCCGGTAAACGGGGTCTGCCTAGCTGATTCCAGTCGAAGGAAACAACT
This sequence comes from Pinus tabuliformis, assembly GCA_031772625.1. Classification (NCBI taxonomy): domain Eukaryota; kingdom Viridiplantae; phylum Streptophyta; class Pinopsida; order Pinales; family Pinaceae; genus Pinus; species Pinus tabuliformis. The sequence continues at coordinate 888,800,402 of CM062809.1, forward strand.
AGGTTGCTTGGAGGTGGGACCGAATAGACGGCCGGGTACGACTTTGACGAATTTCCTTCCTGCGGTAAAGGAACGGGTAAATTTCCCCCATGTTCATCGGAGTCTATGCTTACGAAAAGAATTTGGACGGTGTCATCCTTATTCTCTTCTGTGACTGTATCATTTGAAGATAGAACCTCTGAAGGCAAGACCTAGTCAACTACCGCCTCGACCTTTTGACTTTCGTCTGGTATGGGTTCATATGGTTTGTCTTCAATGATAGATGCTTCGGTCGACCACCTGGGCGGGTCAGCCGGCTTTTCAACTAGTGACGGACTCGGCAAGAGTTTTTTATATCCAGAAGGAAGTCGTAACGGTGAAACCGGACGATCATCCAAAACTCTTTTAGCCTCGTCTAAGAAGGGACAACGGTGGACGGCATGGTCGCCTTCACACAGTTTACAAGGAAATCTATATTTTCCTTTTTGTCCTAGGGCTTCACTTTCACTAGTCGACGGTGTGTTTTCAACATGATCATCAGAGGTTGACGACACTGGGTTGTGAAAACGAGGAGACCAGTCCCTTAAGATCCGAGGGATGCAAGGACAATCTCTATGATAGTGGTCTCCTTTGCAAATGACATGTGGTGATTTAGGCCTGGTCGGTGCAGTGTGTGGATTTTCGCTAGACGACGCTTGGTTGCACCCCTTCGCTTTGAGCTCCTTCTTCTTCTTCTCTTTCTTCTTCTTTTCCTTCTTCTTCTCAGGTACTTGATTTTTGGCTTTACCAACCCCATCAAGCGAAGAAGAAGGAGGAGAGGAAGAATTGGAGGAAGTAGAAGGTTGGTGGGTAACTCTGGATTCGTCTAGTTGCTGATTCGACTGTTCAGGAATTGCGGTGTTCTGAACGACAAAGGTTGAGAAGATCCATACAGGCAAGCCGATTGTCAATCCTGGAAGTGACAATGTGGCCATATGGGGTGCACCAACATCTCCCCAAGAGGAGAAAGGACTAGGATTTCCTCCAAGGGGAATTCCTTGGTTGGTGGGTTCCATTTTCTCAACCTAAGATCAACGTAGGAAAGGGTGATAATTATTCCGTTTAAAATAAATTTTAGACGCTTTGACACAACTTGTTTTTTCAATTTTTAAGAGTCGAGAAAAAACAAAAGATGACTCTAGTCGCCTTCGATTTTTAATGAGCCTGAAGTGACAAGTGCTTAGATGGACCTTTTCCGTTAAGGAGTCTAAAAAGGAACGAAAGGGACTGCTCTGGAAATCTAGGTAGAGGGATTACCAAACCGTAGAATACTTTTTACGGTACGGCAGTCAATCTTCCTGAATGCTGTGTTCAGTGCATTGCGATCGATAGGGCGGCAGACACAACTTCCTATGGATAAAGGATTAAGCCTATTGTGGTCTTCCAAAATATACTCGACGGTACGTGGGAGCACAAGTCCGTACTAGCACTTGTCATCTCAAAGTGGAGGAATCACCCAACCATCAGTGAGAACAACAGTTACCAAGTTTTATGACGCTGGAATACGTCTCTAGCCTAGACTTCTAAATGTTGTGCGTTAGGTTCCAAATCATTGTTAGATTCATTGAATTTATTTTATAGTTGATCTTGTTTATGAAGTTTGCCTTTTAGGTTCACCGCGAGATGTAGATGTGTAATTCCTAAAATGCAATCTAAGATGATAACCAATCTTTTATCTTCTTTGTGCAATGAAAATCCTAGCTACTAAGGAAACAGAGACAATATTCTTTCACAAAGAGCAAAGAGCACACTCTAAATGCACTTTCCTAAATCAAACCAATCAAACAGTCTAAATGCAAATGCACATGCATGTATTTGTTTTCGGCTTTCTTAGTATGTGAATGGAGAAAAGAAAGCTAATGCACAAATCTGAATTACTTTTCAAGCGGCAATTATCAACAAGTTTCTTTTCGAAATAAAAAATGGAGGCAATCACAACATTTTACGATTTAGAAATGAATACTTGCTTTCGACACTAGAAAAATTACAAGTCCAGACCAAATACAATAGTAACAGGATAATCGACTATCTACAACAAGAAAACTCTTTCCTATGACTGAAAACGACACTTGCGACGCTTTCAAATCAAAGGACGACAATACAATTACGTTATTTTTGCAAAGGAGAACTGAAAATGACTCAACAAATACACAAAAGCATTTACAGTTCTTTCGTACAAAGGAGGCGGAATAACAACAAGGAAAAGGGGTTTCAAACAGAGATATATTGATCACAGGTAGCAAAATTCATGAATAGAACTGGAAAGAATGAATCACAGGAACCAAAACTGGACAATGCCTAGTCTGATCAGCGCACCTGTAACACAGGGAATTTGAAATGCAGCGCACCTACTACACTCGGGAAGTGCGCTGAATTTCAGATTCACAGAATAGTACCTACACTGGGCCAGAGACGAGACTTGGCTTGGGTTTTGGGTCACAGTTTGCAGTTTAGTTCATAGGTTTTGGCCGAGCAAATGGTAATCAGTAATGCAACAATCAGGGGTAGATCTAAAGAGGATCTAAGAGCTATCACAAGGGCAATCAGAGAGTTTGTAAATCAGTTGTTTAATTTATAAACAAATCCCGGAGATTGACTGAAGCGGCATTTATCTACTTTGCATTTGCATAGCAAATGCAGTTTGAAAGCTACCTGGCTCGACTTCAGGCTCTGTCTGTAAGTTTATAAAATAGACAACAAGGAAGATAAACAAACAAACTAATTTGTCCCCAGCGGAGTCGCCATTTTGTTACAGGGAAAAGTGTCTACACAGAACTGCTTATCCCACTAAGGTGTGATAGCTACCTTAGAAACAAACAAAGTAAAGCTACTTTCGCTTTTCCTTTATGAAGTATAGATGAGAGAAGAACAAAGAAGACCAACCTCTATCTTGCGCTAATCTCCTAATTCGATTCCTCTCTCTCTTGATAGTCTTTCGCTACTTGTTCCCTTGCACGCCCAGCTTCACAAAGTACCTATAAGATCACAGTAGCATAACACTATACAAGAACATGGATCTATAATCATAAACAATCTAGGATCAGATGTAAATTGACCATACAAATGTAGCAAACATGAATGACACAAGAGTATGGAGGAAAACTTAAATAGCTTTTATTGATAAACAAGAAAGAGCCAAGGGGAGTTACAACCAGTCGTTCTGACCCAGCATCATCCTCTCAGCAAGGAAGCCCCTCTTCACCTCATACAAAGCTTAGATCCCCCAACAATCTGATGTTGTCTCAAGAAACCAACAACAATTCCTTACAATATGTAAAATTCCAGCCTCTGGATCTCTGGGATGAGGGATCCATATATAGATATCTGTAAGGGAGATGAGTCAGTTTGTGATTTGATTAGTGTCTTCCCTCTGATAGTCCTTGCTTCCACTTGGAGATTGATGATCTCTTACTCATCCTTAGTCGAATTCAGAGAGGCAAGTGTCACAGGAGAAGTTTCTAGAAGTTTCCATGCCTCTCCACCTCGCAGAATGACATTGCCATTTGTCACTTCTCACCCATCGCACCCCATAGAAGGGATTTTTGAAATGCAACGCACCCATACAGTGTGTTTAGGTGAGATGCAACGCACTTTGCCTATGGAGCAGCTAAAATGATCCTGTTTTGACCAGTTCTGAGCAGTTTTTCATGGAGAACTTCTGGGAGAAGCTGTAATCAGTTGACCTTGTTCCTTTGGGGGTTGGAACAACACTTTTAGGGACTTAGGAGCCCTTGGTTTATGGACATTTCATGCTTGGGGTTGTAGTGCCCAAAAATGTCTATAACAGAAAGGGTGACATTTCAAACTTGCCATTATTGAAATTGCAGAATTATGTCAAAAAATATTCTAGAGGAAGATCAAAAGCTGGAAGAAGAGATGTTAGTTCAAAAGCAGCAAAATCAATAGCAGGAGGGGTAACAAGAACAAAGATAGGAAGCTTGCTAGAAAACTTCAAAACTGATCTCCTAAGTACATTAGGGACATAAGTAGATGTTCTAAAAGCAAACAAAAAGAAATAAGAACAAGAAAAAATCTTAGTAATCTTTTGTCCCAAATGTAGGAAGAAGCATGCATTAAGAGAATGTCCTTTAGATAGTGTTCAAGTGTGTGGTCTTTGCATAGAAAATTATTCAACAGAAAACTGTCTAAAGTTGAAAGAATTGCAAATGAATCCAATGGAAGAAGTATAAGGAACATAAGGTTTCTATTATGTGGCCCAAGAAGGCCTTGGCAGCCAAGGATTCCTCAAAAAATTCCACAACAATTCCCTCAACAAAACTGTCAGTATCCTCCTTAAAACTCTTGGAATACCACAATGCCATGGCAAGATTGGTCTCCACAACAATATCAAAACCAACATGCACAAGGTTGGAGAGGATATTGTTATGGAAACCAGCGACCTCAAAAAATGTATCCTCAACAATCCCAACAACAATACCATCAACAATATCAACAACCATTCCCATACCAGCAGTTCCAACAATATCTACAATCCATGCCACAACAAAATTCCACATATCCACTATCCATGCCATTTCCACAACAAAATTCTGCACCATTACTAACACAACCACAATAGCTACAACTGCCTTCAAACCAGCCTAGACCAACTCAACTACTAGCCCAGCTGGTGGCAAATCTGAGTAATAAAATGGATAAACCTGCATACAATGTGGAAGAAGCAACATACTTTCCAACATACTCCATTCTTCCCATAAATGATGTCCATTTAAGGTCTGGGAGAGTGCTTCATAAGATCCTCCTCCCATCATAGAAGAACCAGTTGAATAAGGAGAACAACCTAAAACATCACCTTCAGAAAAACAAACTCAGAAAGGAAAAACTATTATAACTCAAACACCACCCTATCCAGAGAGGTTAGTAGAGCAGAAAATTTGAATAACCCTTCCTAAATTTGACATTCTGGATGAACTGAAAAATTATTATGTAAAAATTCCTTTATTACAAGCAATCAAAGAAATACATATATATGCTAAAATAGTAAAGGAATTATGCATCAAGAAAACTGGTAAAAAGAAGAAGGATCCTACTACAATCAAAGTCATTGGGAAACTAGCAAGCCTCATGTCTACAAAAACAACAGTAGAAAAATATATTGACCTTGGTATCCCAATGGTTACTATTTCAATAAACAATTTTTTAGTTCCGAACACATTGATAGATTTGGGAGCAGCTATAAATATAATGACTACAAAGACAATGAAACATTTGCATTTAAACAACATCAGATCTACCACTACAATCCTAAATTTACCATACATATCTAAAGTTATACTAGAAGGAATATTAGAAGATATCATAGTCTCTTTGGATTCATGGGAATATCCTCTGGACTTCCTCATTTTGCAGCCAAAAACAAACTTGGGAGGACATCCTATAATTTTAGGCAGACCGTGGTTAGCCACTACTAAAGCCTTTATGGGATGCAGATCTGGAAGTATGATTATTGTTATAGACTTATTTGGGCACTGCAACCCCAGTCATATATGTCCATAAACCAAGGGCTTCTAAGTCCCTAAAAGTGTTGTTTCATACCCTAAAGGAGCAAGGTCAGCTGATTACATCATCTCCCAGAAGTTTTCCATGAAAAACTACTTAGAACTGGTCAAAGCAAGACCATACAGACTGCCCAGTGCTAAGGGTGCAATGCATCTCACCTGCCACATGCAAAAAGTGTGATGCATATTGGAAAGCCCTTTTGTAGGGTGTGATGAGCGAGAGCAGACAAATGGCACAAGCAGTTTGCTAGGTGGAGACCCTGAGAATCTTCTAGAAGCTGCTCATTTGACACTTGTCTCTCTGAATTCGCCCAAGGATGAGTAAGAGATCATGAAATCGCTAAGTGGAACCAGGAACTATCAGAGAGATGACACTAATCAAAATCCTAGAAGCTGACTCACCCCCCTGCAAACATCTGTATATGGATCCCTCATCCGAGAGATCCGAAGGCTGGAATTTTGTAATTTGCAAGGAAGTGATGTTGGTTTCTCTTTGAAGACATTGTTGGGTGATCTTGATTTGTATGAGGTGGAGAGGGCTTTCATGCTGGGAGGATGGCGCTGGGTTAGACCAAGTGGTTGTAATCCTCTCTTCTACTACTTCTGTCAATAAAGCTATTTGAGTTTTCCTCCATATTCTTGTATATCTCTGAACATTGTGTTGATATATGCATTTGTATGGTCAATATATATATGATCCTATATTGTTTACGGTGATAGATCTCTATGCTTTGATGGTATTATGCTGCTTTGACTCTATAGGCACTCTTTGAAACGGGACAAGTAAGGAAGGAGTGGTGAGATTCTATCGAAGGGGAAAGGAAACAAGCAAGGAGCCAAGCGAAAGACTGAGGTTGGTACTCTTTGCTTCTTTCTCATCTATCTCTCGTAAAGGAAAACACAAGTAACTTTAGTTTGTTTGTTTCTAAGATAGCTACCCATCTTAGTGGGACTAGCAGCACTGAATGGACACTAGTTTTCCCGATAACAAAATGGCGACTCTGCTGGGGAGCGAATAGTTTCATTGCTTGTCTCTATTTGTTTTCTTTATAAACTACAAACGAAGCTTGAAGTTAAGCCAGCTAGCCTTCGAACTACATTTGCTATGCAAGTGCAAAGTAGATCAACGCTGCTTAAGTCAATCTCTGGGTTTGTTTATGAACTGAACAACTGACTTGCAAACATCCTAAGTGCCTTGGAGGTAGCTCAAGTAACCTCATTAGATCAGCCCCTATAATTTGTATTTACTTACTATCATTAGCTCGGCCTAAATCCTTGAACTGAGCTGCAAACTGTGACCAAAAACCAAGTTAAAGTCTCGTCCCTGGACCATCGCATTGTCTCCTTTTGGCAGACTGTATGCATCGCACCTCCCATGTGCAGTAGGTGAGATGCATCCCTGTTTGCTTGTGTTACAGGTGTGATGATCAGGTAAGACTGTTTCTGCCTCCATATTTTGATTTTTTCTTCATTGTCTTCAGCTTTATTCAGGAGTTTTTCTATCTGTGATCAGTATACCATTGTTGAAACCCCCTTCCTTTGCATTATTCAACCTCTAGTATACAAAGAATTGTAAATTTTTTTATGTATTTTTTGCCATTTACAGTTCTCCTTTATGAAATAGTAACTTAATTGAATTGTCGTCTTTTGATTTGAAAGTGTCGCAAGTGTCATTTTCAGTCAAAGAAAAGAATCCTTTCCTTTTTGATAGTCGATTACATTGTTACTCTTGTATTTGATCTGAATTTATAGTATTTCAAGTGTCGAAAGCAGTTTTCAATTCAAAATCGCAAAGTGTTGTCTTGTCTCCCTTTCATTTTTTGAAAAGAAAATCGTTAGTACTGTCGCTTTGAAAGAAGAAATAATTTAGATTTGTATTGAGTGTTCTTTTTGTCATTCACACATTAAGAAAGTGGAAAACAAATACATGCATGTGCATTTGCATTTAGACTGCTTATTGATTTTGATTTAGGACAGTGCATCTAGTGTGTGCTCTCTACTCTATGTTGAAAGGATTTCACTTCTCTTTCCTTAGTAGCTAGGATTTTCATTGCAAAAAGAAGAGTAAACGACTGTTTATCATCTTAGATTGCATATTTAGGAGTTGTATATCTACATCACGCGGTGAACCTTAAAGGCAAACTTCTTAAGAAAGATCAGCTGTAAAATAAATTCAATGAACATAAAAACGCTTTGGAACCTAATGCACAACATCTAGAAGTCTAGGCTAGAGACGTATTCCGGCATTGTAAAGCCTGGTAACTGTTGCTTTCATCGTAGGTTGGGTGATTCCTCCTCTTTGAGATGACAAGTGCCAGTATGAACTTGTGCTCCCACGTACCGTCGAACATATATTGGGAGACCACAATAGGCTATATCCTTTATCCTTAGGAAGCCGTGTCTGCTGCCCTATCGATTGCAATGCATTGAACACAACATTCAGGAAGATTGACTGTCGTACCGTAAAAAGTATTGTGCAGTTTTGCGATTGGTTTGGCAATCCCTCTGTCTAGATTTCCAGAGTAGTCTCTTTCATTCCTTTTCAGACTCCTTAAAGGAAAAGGTCCATCTGATAACTTGTCACTTTAGGCTCATTAAAAATCGAAGGCGACTAGAGTCATCTTTAGCTTTTTCTTGACTCTTAAAAATTGAAAAAGCAAGTTGTGTCAAAGCATCTAAAATTCATTTAATTCGGAATAACATTTTCCCCTCTTATTTTGAGTTGATCAAATAATCCGGAATCATGGAAGAAAGTCAATAAAAACCCCGTCATTCACAGAGACTGATGATTCAACCATCTTTGACTCTAGAAACGAAACCATTCCGGGGCAAGCGAACTCATTTAACTGGGTCAAAGTCTCCTGGTTTGTTTGAAACTTGTGTTTCAACATCCTCTGAAACTCCAGTTACTCCAACCATTTATGGTATCCCTGCCTCTACAGAAGAACTTATGTAGTTACAAGAGGACATTAGAACTAATCCTAGTGTAACAATAAACACTTCTATTCCTGAACCAGCTCCATCTAGAGTTGTTTCGGAAGGTGGTACCCCTCCAACATCTGTCGCTGTAGAATCTATACCTTCTTCGACACCAGAAATATTTTACGGACTTGACGGTCTACCTCTTCCACCTGGATTGATTGCTATAGAAGAGATTACAGAGGATCTTCCATCCAGTACTCCATTGCATTTTGGAACTGGGATCCACCTATATCCTTCTACTTCAGAAGTTAATACCCCTTCATCGCAAGTTCCTGTAGAATCGCTAGGAAGTCTTTTGGATAGACTCGATATGTCTAGACAACCATCGACATCTAGGACTATGTCATTCGATACAGCGGTAGCAGAACCTCCTACCACCACTCCGACGATGTTCGCTGGCATACCATCTGTCCCAACTAGCTCTCAACCGCTAGAGGGAGTCCACCCAGGGACTGTTTCGACAGTATGGTCTGTTCCCGTTTGTTCGTCCGGAATGATATCTGGAATTTCTTATGTTGAGTCTCAGCAAATTGATCCTTCACAACAGTATCAATTTGGGCAGTTCAGTCTCCAAAGGCCAATCTTTCTTGTGAGCATTGGATTGCTGTCGTATGGGGGGCAGTATGCCCTTTCATTGTTCCCTCTGGGAGAACAAACATATGAGAGTTCACAACCGAATTCGGGTCAAATTGGAATCACATCCAGTGGTTGGGTGCCAATACTGCCTCAACAACCAAGAGTTGTATACTCAATGCAACCAAGTCTACCTGTGTCGAATATCCCCACTACACCAGCTATTGTGACGGTGTCGCAAGTACAAGCGTTGCCTATTGTATGCCAACCTCAAGTTTCTCAGGTCATAATACAACAACCTCTTGTCTCCACGACGCAACCACAATCACTGGTTGGTGGCTCCTTAGTTGGAGCGACTCAGGCTCAAACGGGTACTATTACCCCTCATCTTGGTCAAACATCCAGTATTGGGCAACAACAAATGGTTTCACAACCATGGCTGGTGCAACATCAACAACCGCAATTCCAGCAAGTGTACCAAGGACTTGAGCAACAAAACTTTGCAAGTAATGGGCAGCCGTATATTCAAAATGGTTATCATCAATCATCCCAAATTGGTTATGCCCAACAACCTTATCAAAGTTATTAGCATCAAATGCATTATGTTGGTATGCAAAGACCCACTGCTCAGGCAATCCCATCTTATCCTGGGTATGCTTCGCCGAACCTGAATCAACAGTTGCCCTTCGTGGTGACTTTAGAGTTACCAGATCTAAATCGGCTAACAAACGATCTAATTGCTTATGCCCCTTGGTGGCCAGCGATTCCTCATAAACTTCCGTCAGATATTCCTAAATTTAATGGAAATCTGGGTGAAGATCCATCGAATCATGTGATGACCTTTCATCTATGGTGTTCCTCCAACACTCTAAATGATGATTCGATTAGGCTTCACCTTTTTCAGTGAACATTAACTGGTCCGGTAGAAAAATGGTACATCAAATTGCCTAGATCTTCGTCTGATAACTTCGGCGCCCTTGCCACCACCTTTTTAACCCATTTTCAGTTACCAATAAGGTACGAAACAAGAACAGAGCTTCTTACCAATTTCAAGCAGACAACAGCCACTCACATATCTGATCATATTCATGAGTGGCGACGTCGTCGTAGAATGGTAAAAACATATGTTCCTGATCAGCTACTAGCTGAATGGTTTATTAAGTCATTGTTGCCTTCTATTACAGAAGATGTGGCAAAGGGAGGAGTCGTCACCGAAGAGCAAGTCATTGCTTGTGCGCAATATCTAGACTTGATCTATACTCAGTCTGGCATGCTCTATGACAAAATCCTTGACGCTCCCAGACCAGAATTTTTCATTCCTCCTCCTCCTAAATCAAACAAAGACTCTCATGTCGGTGATGGCGTGATAGGTATGACAAGCATGAAATCGACAAAGGCTACATCTAAGAAAGCCCATAAGGTTTCTGGTCAAAATGAAAATGAAGAACTTCTAGCCTCGGAGGTTAATGCGGTGTCAACTGACAAAGGCAAAGAACCAAAGCAACCAGGGGGAAAGAAGAGAGGGAAGAGAAAAAAGAAGAAACAGGATGATTCGTCTCCTGAAAAATCTTCTACAAACCCTTCTAGGCAAAAGAAACCTAGTTAGCCATGCCTCATATGCGATGAGGATCATTGGACGAGAGATTGTCCATATAAAGTTGAAGTTAAGAAAATATTTAAGAATTCAAGAACTTCAGCAGTATTTACTGACCCATTTCCAAACCTAGGAACCAATCTGGTTGCTAGCGAAAATGCTTCCCCATCCCAAGTGCTTATGTTGTGCATTTCAAAATAGCAAAATGATGCTTTGACATCAACAAGGAATAAAGATTACGGGAATCCACAGCTGTCGAACAACAAGGCTACTGATCAACCTAGTAGTTCGAAAACAACTTCGACCGAATTTGTGCCACCCATCATTCCTGAGCTAACAATAAAGCCGCCAAAGGGAGTAGTACAAAAATCGAAATTTAATCCTCGTGCCATAGCGGCACAGTATTATAATAGAGTAGAGGACCTGGCCCAATCGTCGTTCGCTATGTTGACACTTGAAGTACTACAAAATTGCCCCTCCCAAAAGCAGTCTCTATTATTAGCAATAGGTGGGATTGACCGAGAAGATTCCGATCTTGTGGCCTTTAATCATAAAGGATATGAACCTCAGTTACCAGCTCAACTCGCTTTCCTCATTCAAGTGAAAGCCCTCAACAAAACTGTTCATCGAACAATTATTGATGAGGGGGCATCTACATGTATTATGTCAATGAGTTGTTGGAAAAATTTAGGCTCACCACCCTTGTCACGATCGTCAACGACGTTAAAAGCATTTGATGGACGGACATACACTCCGTATGGAATTTTAAGTAACTTACAAGTTGAACTGGGGGGTAAAACAGTAGAAATTGATGTTGAAGTTATCGATGGAAACCTCGACTACAACATCCTACTGGGAAGGCCCTGGATTTATGCTATGGCCACTGTTGTGTCGACATACTTCAGAAAGATTGCATTTCCTTTTCAAGGAGGAATTACAATTGTCGACCAACAAACCTTTCTCCCCAACAGTTCACAAGTTACGGGAAGCATCCCAATGATCCATGGAAACTCTCATTCGCTCCATAATATCGGAGTAGGCCTGCTAAAAGACCCTACATTGATGGGTACTTTTGCCCTACCGCCTCAGAGTAATCTGGTGGAAGTGGCCATGGTGGAAACTTGCAATATGATATCTTCTATATCTAAAATATTCAGAAGATTCCCGAACATTTTGTCAGCATGGATCATCGCCATTTTAGAAATATTGTAGCAATCAATTTTCTTGGCCTGGGGGGCAAACCCAAATCAATGCTCATCAAGTGTTTGGATAGATAGGTCTAAGGAATATGGCACCTCTTCAGATCCTTGGTTGCATGTACATTCTACAGACGAAGGAATCATTCAGTCAATGATGATAGGAGAGGCACCATGGGAAGATTACCACCATCGTTCCCATCTTCCGGATCACCATGAAGATTATTCCAACAACCTTAATCATCCTTTAGTTTTTGATTTTCTATCAAATACTGTAAATACGGTGGATTATGAGGATAGTTCTTTTACTGTGTCAACCTCATTAAAAATTGAAACAACTCCCTTTCCAAATCGAGTCTTTGATTACGATCTCGTAAAATCCAAGTCGAGTCTTTCAAAGATCTCGAAGGTAAACCTTCATTCCAACCACCTCATTGAATGCAATGAAGCTTGGGGGGCATGCATCTCGATTTGCGTCACTATGCTGGAGGCATGCGAACTTATAACAAGCATACTTTCTCGTTTCAAGCTTGTGTAAACATGAAACCAAATTTGAGCATATGTTGTCGCATGGTTCAAGCTCATTAAAAAATGAACCAGGCCATGAGCAGTGTTACCGCAGGGTTCAAGCTCGTTTAAAAAAAAAACCCTGCAATGATCAGTTTTACGCGAAGTTCAAGCTCGTTAAAAAATAAACCTAGCAATGAGCAGTTTTATGCGAAGTTCAAGCTTGTTAAAAAATAAACCCAACAATGAGCATATGTTCCACCAGAGTTTAAGCTCATTAAAAAATGAACCCACCTCCGATAAATAACCATTGCGATCGCATTATTATCAGCTTTTGAGCCTTGGTCGTGTTCTTACCATCACCTCCACTCTTTTCTAGCCGATCATATGCCTCTGTTTTATTGTTTACCCATTTTGAGGAACAACTGTGACGAGTGATCCTATTAGCCACCTTCTTTACACTGCCGTGATTGAAAAGTTCCAAACATTCCCTGTAACCAGCTGCTATCTGAAAACATCACTCGTTCCTCAAAAAATGAGTCTCCTTTAAGATCTTTTCATCTGACTCATAAAATATGAAAAGATTGCCTAGCAATTGGCCTCTCTAGCTCGTTAAAGCGATTGGAAGTGCCATCCCTCCTCTAGATTTTAATCTTTTTGGACCTGAGGGATTATTACACAAAAAGATCGAGCGTTTGTCTTGTTTGGCTCGTTATAACTATCGAAAATTCATCCCTTTTGCATTGTTTTATACTTTTTCGGACTTAAGGGATTATATTACGAAAAAGGAATATTGGAGTTCCCTTTTCGTCTCTTTTCAGATTCTCTAAAATTGAAATGAACTGAGTTATCCTTGTCGTTAAACTCGTTAAAACAATAGCAACAAACTTGTCCATTCAGACAAGAGCGAGTCTCACTGTCGCTAGGCTCGTTAAAACATAGCGACAGGTTTTCCCGAAGGGAAAATTATAGAACAAGCATATGTTATCCTCCTCAAGCTTGACAAAAATAAAGAGGTACTGGTCAGAAATGACTGGGGAAAATTGGGAAGAAAACTTGAAGAAACTTTATTGGTAGCAGGTCGCTCTTGAACATGACACTTTCACTCCATCACCATGATTGAGTCGGGTTGGGTTATTCCGTTCACCGGTCATATCACCATTGGTCCACCGTACCATCCACTTTTGGGGTTAACGCTACCAATCCATTTCAGTGTTGCCGATATGTTCAAGAGAAGTCGCTCAGAGAATTCACGTACCCAGCTTGTGTCTCATCGGCTGCAATACCTTCACACTTCATTCTTCATGACCGCCACCCTGAACCTCATATCATCAGATCGTTTTCACCTCCACAAAATCATTTGCTCCATTCCATGTCGTAGATGTGGGATTCATCAATGCCCTCCTACGATGGGTCACTTCTTGTCGACATCAGCTCATTATCCAAGAAGTCGACCTAGGAACAACCCTTTCAGTACTTTGAATCTTTCATGCCTTAATGGCAAGTTTCTCACTTTCGGCGACAGGTTTTCATTAATGGCCTTCGACCGAAAGATTTTGCGTGGTGCTCGACATCGACTCATGTATTCACACCACGTGAATTGTACTATAGTACCTTGAGGGTCATCATCATCGTCGGTGATTCCTCTTGCGCCTGTTAACAGCTTACATCACTGGCTAGTAATCAGGCAATGTCTTTCCATGTTCGACATTAGAACATCTTTTCACATGGACCGACTTGTACTTTCCGGCGAAGATTGAACGAGTTTTGAAGACCCCGGATCTAGTTTCATCCATCCGGGCTGCAATATATTCAGGAAAATAAAGACATCAAATGTACATCACTGCTGCACAGATAATCATCTGAACCAAAGGATGATGGCTCTACCAGAATCATCGGTCTGCTACACATATGATTGTCTGTCCTATGTACATAAAAATGAATTTGTAAAGCTGAGCATGGGAATGCTCGCCTCATCTAGATCATGAAAATATTATGAAGATAATGTATTGTATTGTATCTTATTATAGGTCACCTTCCAGTTCAAAAAACCTCGGATCCTCATTATAAAGCATTTCACCCGACATCAGAAGATTTACGACCTCATGCTTTAGGGGGCAACTGTTATACACATATTTGGGCACTGCAACCCCAATCATATATGTCCATAAACAAAGGGCTTCTAAGTCCCTAAAAGTGTTTTTTCATACCCTAAAGGAGCAAGTTCAGCTGATTACATCATCTCCCAAAAGTTTTCCATGAAAAACTACTCAAAACTGGTCAAAGCAGGACCATACAGACTGGCTAGTGCTAAGGGTGCAATGCATCTCACCTGCCACATGCAAAAAGTGTGATGCACACTGGAAAGCCCTTCTGTAGGGTACGATGAGTGAGAGCAGACAAATGGCACAAGTAGTTTGCTAGGTGGAGACCCTGAGAATCTTCTAGAATATGCTCATTTGACACTTGCCTCTCTGAATTCGCCCAAGGATGAGTAAGAGATCATGAAATCTCCAAGTGGAACCAAAAATTATCAGAGAGATGACACTAATCAAAATCCTAGAAGCTAACTCACCCCCCTGCAAACATTTATATATGGACCCCTCATCCCAGATATCCAAAGGCTGGAATTTTGTAATTTGCAAGGAAGTGCTGTTGGTTTCTCTTTGAAGACATTGTTAGGTGATCTTGCTTTGTATGAGGTGAAGAGGGATTTCATGTTGGGAGGATGGTGCTGGGTCAGACCAAGTGGTTGTAATCCTCTCTTCTACTACTTCTATCAATAAAGCTATTTGAGTTTTCCTCCATATTCTTGTATATCTCTGAACATTGTGTTGATATACGCATTTGTATGGTCAATATATATCTGATCCTATATTGTTTACGGTGATAGATCTCTATGCTTTGATGGTATTAGTTTTCTTTGACTCTACATGCACTCTTTGAAATGGGAAAAGTAAGGAAGGAGTGGCGAGATTCTATCGAAGGGGAAAGAAAACAAGAAAGGAGCCAAGCGAAAGACTTAGGTTGGTACTCTCTGCTTCTTTCTCATCTATCTCTCGTAAAGGAAAAAACAAGTAACTTTAGTTTTCTTGTTTCTAAGTTAGCTACTCGTCTTAGTGGGACTAGCAGCTCTGAATGGACATTAGTTTTCCCGATAACAATTATTGCACATGGAGATGAGAGAAAACACATCACACTTTATTCTCCAGCACAATCATCTTCTTTAGTATCAATGCTTAAAGAACAAGAACAACAACAAACTAAATCAGTTCTAAGTATTAACCAAGTTTTTAATTTTATAGAAGAAGAGGAGAACGAAGATCTATTGGATATTTTCATCTTAGAACCGGATATTTCATAGCAGCTTAGGGTAACTCAATATGAAGCTGCAAGTAATCTTTTTAATCAGTGTTTTTAGGAAACTTGTACAATTTAATCCCTGCAAGAATCCTTCAGAAATATTTTTCCTGTAAACACAATTACCAATTCAACAACAAAAACAATTGATATATATCTTGGAAAACATTTGAACATTGGTAACCATCTACAATCGTCACAAGAACAAGAGGTAATAGCATTACTACAAAAATACTCAAAATATTTTTCCTGGGATTACACAGATATGCAGGGAATTCATCCCAACACATGCATCCACCACATCTATACACATGACTAGATTAAACCAGTAAGGCAACCTCAACGGTGAATGAATCCCATGATGAAAGAAATAGTGAAGGAAGAACTACAGAAACTACTGAAAGTTGGGTTCATCTATCCTATTTCAGATAGTTAATGGGTTCTCCCTTAGTAATTGTACCAAAGAAAAATGGGAAGTGGAGAATATGTGTGGACTACCCGGAGTTAAAAAAAGCAACATTAAAAGATTATTTCTCGCTATCATTTATTGACCAAGTCCTAGACTCATTAGCTGGGAAGAAATTCTTTTCCTTTTTAGATGAGTTTAGTGGGTATAATCAGATTAGAATATCAATGGAAGACCAGGACAAAACAACATTTACCTGCCCATGGGGAACCTATGCATATAATGTTTTACCATTTGGACTCTGTAATGCACCTGCTACTCTCCAAAGAGCAGTGCTTGTAATATTTGTTGATCTGATCCATGAATGTGTAGAAGTCTATATGGACAATTTCACTGTATATGGAAACACATATAACAGTTGTTTGAAAAATATTGAGAAAGTTTTGAAACGTTGCATAGAGACAAATCTGTCCTTGGGTAATGAAAAATGCTATATGATGTTGACAGAAGGGATAGTCTTGGGACACCATATTTCCTCATCAGGAATTAAGGTGGATCAAGCTAAAATACAAGTGATTGTGAATTTGATGCCACCCACAAATCAAAAGGAGGTAAGAATTTTCTTGGGTTATGTAGGCTACTATAGGCAATATATAGAAAACTTCAGTAAAATAGCACAAGCTCTATTCAAGTTACTTGCCAAGGATGTCGAATTCCAATGGACAAATCAATGTCAAAATGAATTTTGAATATTAAAAGAAAAACTATCAATTGCCCCCATTCTTCGAGGACCAAATTGGTCTTTTTCACTTCATATTTCAACTGATGCATCTGATACTGCTATAGGTGCATCACTTGGACAGAAAGAAAACCTGTTCAATTATGCTATATACTTCATAAGAAAAAACTTAGCACCGGCAAAATTCAACTACACAGCCACAGAGAAAGAGATGTTAGCTATAGTACATGCAATAAACAAATTCAGGAATTACATAACAGGATAGCAAGTGTTCATTCATACAAACCACTCAGCGAAAAAATAGTTAATGAAAAAATCAGTCACAAATGGAAGAATAACAAGATGGTTATTGTTAATGAAAGAATTTAACATTACAATTCAAGATTGACTAGGGAAAGACAATCAAGTAGTTGATTTCCTTTCAAGGCTTCATACACATGGAGATCCAAATCCTGTTGTAGATAATTTTCCAAATTTAAATTTGTTTGCAATAACTATAAAAACGCCATGGTTTGCGGATATAAAAAACTATTTATCCTCTGGGAAAGTACCAACTCAGTTCACAAAAAAACAAAAACGAAAGATCATTAAATAAAGCTCTAGATATAGTTGGGTAAATGGTGATCTATTTTATAGTAGCTCTGATTTAATAATAAGAAAATGTGTTAGAGAAGACGAAATACTAGAAATTTTGAAAGCATGTCATGACGAGCCATGTGGTGGTCCTTTTGCAAATAAGTGGAAAACCTATAAGGTACTGCACTTGGGCTACTACTGGCCAACAATATTCAAAGACTCCAAAGCCTATTTCAAGCGGTGTGACAGTTGCCAAAGAATAAGAAGACCAATAGTATCAGATGAGATGCCACTTAAACCACAACTGCTCATAGAACCATTCGAGCAACGGGCTCTGGATTTTGTGGGACCAATAAATCCACCATCAAACAGAAAGAAGTGCATCTTGGTATGTACAGATTATGTAACTAAGTGGTTGGAAGCAAAGGCAGTAGTAAGGGAAACATAGAATATAGCGGTCACATTCCTCTTTAAGAAAATCTTTGTTAGATTTGGCATACCCAGACAGATTGTGACTGACCAAGGCATACAGTTCACTTCAAAACTTGTTCGAGATCTTACAGAAAAATACAAGATCAAACACAAGAAATCAACACCATACCATCCTCAAGCAAATGGACAAGTGGAAGTGACAAATAAAGTCCTAGAAAACTATTAGAAAATTATATATTACGGAGAAATGGAACACATAAAATATTGCAGAAATATAAACACAGAAAAAGCATAAAACAAGAGAGACACAGATATACGTGGCTCACCCAGTTTGGGCTACATCCACAGAGAAATAGCCAGTCCTTCTTTTATTATATTATCCAGCAAACTGAAGAGATACAACCTATAGCAGATCCGCTGTAACACCCTCTTCGCTCTCAATCTCCTTTCTCTTCCTCACTTAGAATATAGATATACATAGACACAATACAATTCCCTCATATATATAGAGGGGTTTCCTTCTAGGGCAAAAAACCCTAAACTAAACACAACTTCCACCATCAGATCATTCACCTAAAGAACGGCCCAGATTGACTAGAAATTACTAGACTTTTACAAGGCAATTTTACATCTATTTTTAGCTTCAGGGGTGCTGCCCCTGAACCCCCAACAGGGGACTGCTGGCCCCTGGACCCCCCAGTTGGGGGAGATTTACCCCCCCGTGGAGGGGTGTACAGTCTTCCTGGGGTATACATCCGGCTGAAACCTTTGAATATAGAAGATAATCAAGCTTCACACCCAACAATCTCCCACTTGGAGACTGATTATAGCAACTCCACCGCTGCTTCATTTGTTAGAAAATGACTCCACTTTGGACCTGGTTGTTTCTCATCTTCTTCATCATACTTGAAGACCAATTGAAACTGAGCAGATTCTCAGTTTCTCCCTGGTTACAACTTGTGTTAACATATCTGCAGGATTCTGGTTAGTGTGTATCTTTTCCAGCTTCAACTGTCCATCTTCCAACGCTGACCGTATGAAATGGTACTTGAATTGTATATGTTTAGTCTTGGAGTGAAATGCAGAGTTATTTGTAAGATGTATGGCACTCTGGCTGTCAATGTATAACCTGCCCAACTCCTGCTTCTTACCCAATTCATCTAGAAACCTTTGTAACCAAAACATTTTTTTACTAGCCTCTATAGCAGCAACATACTCTACTTCTGTTGTTGAAAGTGCAACAACACTTTGGATTTTTGAAACCCAACTGACAGCCATTCCACCTATAGTAAATACATATCCTGTAGTGCTCTTCTTGTTATCTCTGTCACCTACCATATCTGCATCAACATATCCCTATAGAGCAATGTTTGAACCACCAAAGCATAATGCTTGATTTGTGGTACCTCTCAAATACCTGAGAATCCACTTCATCGCCATCCAATGTTCTTTTCCTAGATTGTTCATGTACTTGCTTACAACTCCCACTACATGTGCAATACCAGGCCTTGTGCAGACCATTACGTACATTAAGCTTCCAACTGCTGATGCATATGGAACTTTAGACATATGAGCCATTTCTTCCCGAGTCTTGGGACACACCTCCTTACTTAATTTGAAATTGCTAGCCAAAGGTATACTAACTGGTTTTGCATTCTGCATATTAAATCTTTTCAACACCTTTTCTATGTACTCACTTTGAGACAATGTTAATTTGCGATTCTTCCTGTCTCTAGTTATTCTCATACCAAGGATTTGTTTTGCAGCACCCAAATCCTTCATTGCAAATGAGTTTGCCAATTTCCTTATGAGCACATTTATTTCCTGCATGTTAGCACCTGCAATAAGCATATCATCTACATACAATAACAATATAATATAGCTTCCATCATTTTGCCTTTTGAGATAAAAACAATGATTAGAGTGACACCTAGTATAACCTTGTTCAAACATAAACCTATCAAATTTTAGATACCACTGCCTTGGAGCCTGTTTTAAGCCATACAAGCTCTTGTTCAACCTGCACACTAGTTTCTCCTTCCATTTTACCTCATATCCTTGTGGCTGCTACATATATATATCTTCCTCCAAATCCCCATGGAGAAAGGTTGTCTTTACATCTAACTGCTCAAGATGTAAATCTTTAGCAACTACTAGACTTCGAATAGTTCTAATTGAAGTCATTTTCACAACAGGAGAAAATATTTCATCAAAGTTTGTGCCCTTTTTCTGTGCAAACCCTTTCACCATAAGTCTAGCTTTGTACCTCTGTTTTCCTCCATCTTATTCCTTCAGCCTGTAAACCCATTTATTCTGCAATGTTGTTTTACCTACAGGCAACCTGACTAAGTCCCAAGTCTGGTTATGTTCTAAGGAGTCCATCTCTTCTTTCATGGCTTGCTCCCATTTCTTCCTGGTTTCTACCTGCACTGCTTCTTCATAATATTCTGGTTCACCAGAATTAGTCAACAATACATAATATAAAGAAGGAGAGTATCATTCAGGGGGTCTACTTATCCTAGTAGATCTTCTAAAACCACTTTTAGGTATTTTAAGTGCTTGTTGCTATTGTGGTTGTTGTTCTGGCTATTGATCATTATGATTTTTAGGCACCATCACTTATCCTGTGAAATCGTCAAGCACTGTGTATTCTCTGTTTTCTTTTTCTTATTTCTTTTCCTGCAACTGATTCTTATACAAGACTTTTTCATTGAATATTACATCTTTGCTCCTAATGATTTTGTGATTTTCATAATCATATAAGCGATAACCAAAATCATTAACACCATATCGAATAAAGGTACATTTCTTTGATTTTGCCTCAAGCTTTGTTTTATTTTGTTTATTAATGTGGACAAAGGCTTCACAACCAAAAGTATTTAAAAATGAGCAATTTACCTTTTTACCTGTCCATGCCTCCTCTGGAATACCACCATCCAAGGAACTTGAAGGCCCTATGTTTATTAGATAAACAACAATATCTACAGCATCTGCCCAAAATTGTAAAGGTAATCCTGCATGCAATCTCATGCACCTTGCACGCTCCATGATTGTCCTATTCATCCTTTTTGACACACCATTTTCTTGTGGTGTTCCTGGAACTGTCTTCTCTCTACGAATTCCATGCTCTGAACAGTACTTATCAAACTCTTTGCTGCAATATTCACCTCCATTGTCTGATCTTGGCCACTTCAATTTCTTTCCTATCTCAATCTCAACCAAAGCTTTCCATTTTTTGAAAGTATCAAATACATCAGATTTATTCTTAATACAATAAATCCAAGTTTTCCTAGTTGCATCATCAATAAAAGTAACATAATAATGAGAGCCACCGAGAGATGATACCTGAGCAGGTCCCCATACATTTGTATGCACAAGCTCTAATTTTTTGCTCTTCTTTTCTTTCCCAACTCTGAGAAATATGACTCTCTTCTGTTTTCCATAAATGCAATTCTCACAGAAGTTCAAATCAATATTCTTCAAACCTGGCAACAAATTACTTGAGTGAAGAATCTGCATCCCCTTCTGTTATGAAACTAGCTCACAAAAAGATAGAAAAGAGAGATCAACGCCTTAGAATTTAGCCTCTTCGAGGGGGCAACCTCCTTTACATTACACAAATGAACAATTCTTGGACGATTCAAATGACAAAACCTCCTTTCTATATATAGGAGTCTATGGAGTCACAATATAACTCAGCCGACCTAACAATAATAATATAAAGCCACAAAAATAACAATAGAGCGATTCTATGGGGCACAGTAATAAAAATATGGGGATAATAGGGGCTCAACAATATTAATAAGGGATACAACTATAATAGTAATGGGGTAATCACTAGTATTATAGGGACCTAACATGCCCCTCTCCTTCAAAAAACTGTTGTCCTCAACGCTTGAGTAGTTTTGGATGCTTTTGTATAAAATTCTCATCCTCCCATTTGGAATCTTCAGCGGATAAGTTCTTCCACTTGATGAGATACTCCGAAATTGATCGATTTCGTAGCTGTCGAGTTCTTGTTTCTATGACTGCTTCCGATTCCAATATAATTTTTCCTTCCTCATCAAGTTCTGGCAATATTGTTTGAACTGGGAGCTTGTCTCCTATAACCTTCTTTAAACATGAAACTTGGAAAACTGGGTGCACTCGAGACACTGCAGGAAGCTCCAATTTGTATGCCATAGTACCAATCTTTTGCAACACCTTGTATGGACCATAATACTTTGGTGATAATTTATTATCCTTCTTAGCTTGCTTGAGGGACATTTGGTTATATGGTTGTAGCCGTAGGAATACCCAATCACCTACATCAAAATTTCTTTCGCTGTGATGTTGATCTACCTATTGTTTCATTCTATTCTGTGCCAACACGAGGTTATCCTTTAAGAGTTGGAGGACTTGTTGTTGATGTTCGATGTGATGTTCCACTGCTTGAACCTTAGAATTTTCTCTTAAATATGATGTGATGGATGGTGGCTGATATCCATAAAGTGCCATAAATGGGGTCATTTTTGTTGCTGTATTGAAGGAAGTGTTATACCACCATTCAGCCAGAGGCAACCATTTGACCCATTGTGTCTGTTTATCAGATACAATGCAAGATATCCTTCCAAACATTTGTTTACTATCTCAGTTTTCCCATCAGATTGAGGATGATAAGATGAGCTATGAGCTAACTGAGTACCAAGACAAGAAAATAATTCTGTCCAAAAATTTCCAGTGAAAATGGGATCTCTGTCACTTACAATAATCTTTGGGTTTCCATGTAGCTTTTGAATTGTTTCCATAAATGCAGTAGAAACTGTACTGGCTTTAAATGGATGTGATAATGCACAAAAGTGTGCATACTTGGTAAGTCTGTCAACTACCACCATGATGACACTCTTTCCCTCAAACTTGGGTAAACCTGTGATAAAATCCATTGAAAAAGGATAAAGGTTGTAATAGACCTGGGGTCTTAATTGTTTCAACTTTATTTTGCTGGCAAACCAAACATTCTGCCACAAACTTTTGAATATCCGATTTAAGGCAATCCCAAAAAAATTCCTTCTTAACCCTGTGGTAAGTTTTTAAAAATCCTGAGTGCCCTCCTAAGGGAGAAGTGTGCAATTCCATAAGAATCTTTTGTTTGAGTTGGGAATTCTTACAGAGGTATAAGCGATCTTTGTACCATAAAGAATCATTTTTCTAGCTAAATGTATCAAATGTCTTGGGATCTTGTTGTAACTTTTGAATGAGTTCCCATACTTCTTCGTCATTCTTTCATTCCTCCCTTGCTTCATTTATCCAATCTGGTTGGATAATAGAAATGGCGCACAACAATGCTTCCACATCCTCATCCTTTCTTGAGAGTGCATCTGCCACAACATTTTGCTTCCCTTTTTTGTAGATGATTTCAAAGTCATAACCCAACATCTTTGTGACCCATTTTTGTTTCTCTTCAAAGGATAATCTTTGTTCTAAAAAGTATTTAAGGCTATCATGATCCATTTTTACCTTGAAGTGTCTTCCCATTAGGTAGGGTCGCCATTTCTTAAGTGCATGTAGTATTGCCAACATTTCCTTCTCATAAATAGCTTTGTGTCAAAACTTTCCCTTGATTGGACGACTTTCAAAGCAATGGGTCTTTCATCTTGCATTAAAACAACACCAATTCCATTTCCTGAAGCATCACATTCCACAATAAAGGTTTTTGTGAAGTCCGGTGTAGCTAAGACCGGTGCTTGGCACATTGCCTCTTTAAGATGTTCGAAGGCCTTTGTTGCTTCTGGAGTCCATGAAAATGCATCTTTCTTCAATAATGTTGTTAGAGCTGCTGCTATTCTCCCATAATTCTTAACAAACTTGCGATAATACCCTGTCAACCCGAGAAATCCTCGCAGATGCTTTATGGATGTGGGGATTTTCCATTCCTTAATGGCTTTAATTTTGCTAGGGTCTACTTTAACTCCTTCATGAGATACAATATGACCCAGGTATTCCACCTCTTGTACTCCAAAGAAACATTTGGATCTTTTTGCGTATAATTTTTTCTTCTCCAATAGTTGTAGCACCATGTCAACATGTTCAACATGATCCTTCCAAGACTTGTTGTAGATTAGTATATCATCAAAAAATACTAACACAAATTTTCTAAGGAAGGGTTTTAAAATGGAATTCATCAAACCTTGAAATGTAGAAGGTGCATTGGTAAGGCCAAAAGGCATGACCAAAAATTCATAATGACCCTCATGAGTTCTAAATGCTGTTTTTAGAATGTCTTCAGTCTTCATTCTGATTTGATGATATCCTAAACGAAGATCCAACTTGGTGAAGTAAATTGATCCATGCAATTCATCCAGTAATTCATCAATGACAGGAATGGGAAACTTATCTTTAATAGTGAGCTTGTTGAGCTCCCTATAATCCGGACACATGCGCAATGATCCATCCTTCTTGTGCACCAATACTACTGGAGCAGAGAAAGAACTTTGACTAGGTTGAATTATACCAGCCTCTAGCATTTCTGCAACCATACGTTCAATTTCAGTCTTTTGGGCATATGGATATCTGTACGGCCTGATGTTTGGAGGAACACTTCCTGGAATCAGATGAATAGCATGATCATGATCACGAATAGGTGGGAGACCTTTGGGAGTCTCAAATACCTTGGAATGATTGTCCAAGACATTTTGGAGATCTAGAGAAATAGATGATTCCGATGTGGAAACATCTAGCGAACATAATTGTGCAATTACACCTCTTTGTTCCTTTTTTAGAAGCTTTGTCATACCGTTAGAGCTGATTATCTTTCCCGGTTTCCCTGCAATACCCCTTAATTCAACTTCCTTTCCTTCAGCAAAAATTTTATGAAAAGTTCTTGAAAATTAAAAGCTATTGTACCCAAGGATTGTAGCCATTGGACTCCTAGTACAACATCAGCACCTCCCATTGGAATGGAAAGCATTGGGCTAGTCAATACATATTCTCCCATGGATAGCTTGATATTATGGCACTTTCCAGAGCAATTTATTGTTCCTCCATTTGCAATCATCACTTGACACTCTGGTGCTGGATATAGGAAGCAATTCAATTCTTTTGCTACCTTACAATGAATAAAATTGTGGTTACTTCCTGAATCAATCAACACTATTACCTTTTTCTTCTTGATTTGTCCTTCTATCTTGATGGTTTGAGGAGTGGTAATTCCAGCCAATGCATTACAAGATATGGTCGGATTCATTTCTTCTTTATCTAGGCTTTGTTCCTGGAGTATATCCTTTTCTTTTGACCTTTCTTTCTCCTTTTCTTCTTCCTCTTCACAATCTATGTAGAATAATTTCTTTTCAGCACACTTATGACCTTTAGTGTATTTGCTATCACAACTGTAACAAAGCCCTTTTGCTCTTTTTTCTTCCAATTGTTGTGGTGTCAACCTTATAGGTTGTGGAAGGCTAGGGGTAACAACACTTCCATCTTTATAGTTGTGACTGGTATGCCTCCTGGTTGCCATAATTTTGCTTTCCATTTTTCTTGCTAACCTGAATGCCTTCTCTAATGAATCAGGTTCCCAAAGGCGAACATCATGTTGGATATTATTCTTTAAAGTTCCTATGAACACATCAATCCTATGCTCCTCTGGAATATTTTTTACCCTTATGTTCAATTTTTGGAACTCTTCAATGTGCTCCATTATTGAACCCTTTTGTTTGAGACTTATCAATTGGCTAAAAAAAGTGTTGCTTTTTGTATCCTCATAATGTGTTGTCAATTCTTTCGTAAAAATTGCCCAAGTGATAATTTGTTTATGAGATAAAAGCCATTGATACCATACAAACTGATTTGGTTCCAAATATAATTTTGCAATACGTACCTTTTGTGTGTTTTGCACATTATTGAGATCAAAAAATTGCTCCATCTGTAATATCCATGTTGCGGGATCCTTGCCATCAAACTTCCTCATATCGATTTTTGGAATATGGTGGGTCTTCGATCCAACATTAGAGTCTATGGAATCATGATTAACATTTTTTTGTTCTCATCATGAGTTTCATTTACTATCCTTTCACCATTAATGACCATTTCTTGTAGCAACTTATTCACATTTATCTTCAATTCTTCCATCTTATCATCCATACCATCCATTTTAGCGTCCATGCCATTCATCTTAGCTTCCATGCCATCCATCTTAGCTTCTACACCTTTCTTTCAACAATCCATCTTAGCTTCTACACCTTTCTTTAAACCATCCATCTTAGCTTCTACATCTTTCATCTTAGATTCTGTTACTTTTTGTGCAAGTGACACTTGTTGCACTCAGTCTTGTAATTTTGATATATCATGTTGCATTTCTTCCTCTTCTTCATGAGTCACGCTAGAGCTTTCAGGTTGCTTACTAGGTGTTTGCATTTTCTTTCCTCAGAGCATCAATTACCGATAATAATGCTTTACTATGCCCTTTGAATTCCTTCAAACTAATTTTCCAAACCAAGCTTAAGCAAAAATTTAAAAATAAACTACACACCTTTTTTCACTTTGTAGGAGCTTGATATTGAATCTGATGTATCTCTGTAATTTCGTATCATCCAGTTCTAAAATTGCGACTTGTAGTAGCCCTCTCGGTCCTCTTTCCAATGCCACCAGTCTGATCCAAATTGGATTCTCCAAGAAAGATTTATGCACAATCTCCGAAGATGGCCTGACTATAGACCTTTCCAGAAGAGAGAACTTGTATGAAGTGCCATGTGTCACTGTTTCAATGTTATGAAACCAGATCAAGAAAAGATAGAAAAGATAGATCAACACCTTAGAATTCAGCCTCTTCGAGGGGGAAACCTCCTTTACATTACATAAATGAACAATTCTTGGATGATAAAAATGACAAAACCTCCTTTCTATATATAGGAGTCTAAGGAGTCACAATATAATCCAGCCGACCTAACAATAATAATATAAAGCCACAAAAATAACAATAGAGGTATTCTATGGGGCACAGAAATAACAATATGGGGGTAATAGGGGCACAACAATATAAATAAGGGGTATAACTACAATAGTAATGGAGTAATCACTAGTATTATAGGGACCCAACATGCCCCTCTCCTTCAAAAAAGTGTTGTCCTCAACGCTTGAGTAGTTCTGGATACTTCTGCATAAAATTCTCATCCTCCCATGTGGAATCTTCAGCAGATAAGTTCTTCCACTTGATAAGATACTCTGAAATTGATCGATTTCGTAGTTGTCGAGTTCTTGTTTCTATGACTGCTTCCGGTTCCAATATAATTTTTCCTTCCTCGTCAAGTTCTGGCAATATTGTTTGAATTGGGAGCTTGTCACCTATAACCTTCTTTAAACATGAAACATGGAAAACTGGGTGCAATCGAGAAGCTGCAGGAAGCTCCAATTTGTATGCCATAGTACCAATCTTTTGCAACACCTTGTACGGACCATAATACTTTGGTGATAATTTATTATCCTTCTTAGCTTGCTTTAGGGGCATTTGCTTATATGGTTGTAGCCGTAGGAATACCCAATCACCTACATCAAAACTTCTTTCACTGCGATGTTGATCTGCCTGTTGTTTCATTCTATTTTGTGCCAACACGAGATTATCCTTTAAGAGTTGGAGGACTTGTTGTTGATGTTCGATGTGATGTTCCATTGCCTGAACCTTAGAATTTTATCTTAAATATGATGTGATGGATGGTGGTTGATACCCATAAAGTGCCATAAATGGGGTCATTTTTGTTGCTATATGGAAGGAAGTGTTATACCACCATTCAGCCAAAGGCAACCATTTGACCCATTGTGTCTGTTTATTAGATACAAAGCAACGAAGATATCCTTCCAAACATTTGTTTACTATCTCAGTTTGCCCATCAGATTGAGGATGATAAGATGAGCTATGAGCTAACTGAGTACCAAGACAAGAAAATAATTTTGTCCAAAAATTTCCAGTGAAAATGGGATCTCTGTCACTTACAATAATCTTTGGGTTTCCATGTAGCTTTTGAACTGTTTCCATAAATGCAGTAGAAACTGTACTGGCTTTAAATGGATGTGATAATGCACAAAAGTGTGCATACTTGGTAAGTCTGTCAACTACCACCATGATGACACTCTTTCCCTCAGACTTGGGTAAACCTGTGATAAAATCCATTGAAACCTCCTCCCAACGTTGGTTTGGAATGGATAAAGGTTGTAATAGACCCGGTGTCTTAATTGTTTCAACTTTATTTTGCTGGAAAACCAAAGATTCCGCCACAAACTTTTGAATATCTGATTTAAGGCCATCCCAAAAAAATTCCTTCTTAACCCTGTGGTAAGTTTTTAAAAATCCTGAGTGCCCTCCTAAGGGAGAAGTGTGCAATTCCATAAGAATCTTTTGTTTTAGCTGGGAATTCTTACAGAGGTATAAGCGATCTTTGTACCATAACGAATCATTTTTCCAGCTAAATGTATCAGAAGTACTGGAATCTTGTTGTAGCTTTCGAATAAGTGCCCACACTTCTTCGTCATTCTTCCATTCCTCCCTTGCTTCGTTTATCAAATCTGGTTAGATAATAGAAATGGCACACAACAATGCTTCCACATCCTCATCCTTTCTTGAGAGTGCATCTGCCACCACATTTTGCTTCCCTTTTTTGTAGATGATTTCAAAGTCATAACCCAACATCTTTGTGACCCACTTTTGTTGCTCTTCAAAGGATAATATTTGTTCTAAAAAGTATTTAAGGCTATCATGATCCGTTTTTACCTTGAAGTGTCTTCCCCATTATGTAGGGTTGCCATTTCTTAAGTGCATGGAGTATTGCCAACATTTCCTTCTCATAAATAGCTTTGCTTAAAAACTTTCCCTTGATTGGACGACTTTCAAAAGCAATGGGTCTTTCATCTTGCATTAGAACAGCACCAATTCCATTTCCTGAAGCATCACATTCCACAATAAAGGTTTTTGTGAAGTCCGGTGTAGCTAAGACCGGTGCTTGGCAAATTGCCTCTTTAAGATTTTCAAAGGCCTTTGTTGCTTCTGGAGTCCATGAAAATGAATCTTTCTTCAATAATGTTGTTAGAGGTGCTGCTATTCTCCCATAATTATTAACAAACTTGCGATAATACCCTGTCAACCCAAGAAATCCTCGCAGATGCTTTATGGATGTGGGGATTTTCCATTCCTTAATGGCTTTAATTTTGCTAGGGTCTACCTTAACTCCTTCATGAGATACAATATGACCCAAATATTCCACCTCCTGGACTCCAAAGAAACATTTGGATCTTTTTGCATATAATTGTTTCTCCTCCAATAGTTGTAGCACCCTGTCAACATGTTCAACATGATCCTTCCAAGACTTGCTGTAGATTAGTATATCATCAAAAAATACTAACACAAATTTGTTGGCATTATGATTCAGGTGTTGTCCTTGATGGCAAACCCATTCAGGTGATAAATCAAGAAGGACGCAGGAAATATGTTCAGCAAGTGCGTCCCCGCAGGTATATTATACAGAACCCGCGTCCAGGGACGCAGGCCAGCCGTTCAGGAGGTGCGTCCGCCCAGTGCACACATTTCAAGGCAGAGAAAAGCACGTGGGGGTTTCTTGTGTGGTATCTAGCCGACGGTTTTGTGTTTCTATGGTGTCGGCTCGTGGTTTTATTCCATGTTTTGGGGAGAAGCTTGCCTATATAAAGCAAAGGAGTTCATTTGGATTTATAATCATCTTGGTTAAATATCTCTTGGTGAGATCTAGTCCAGATCTATAAGGGCGAATCTTCTAATGGACTATGATCTTTATGGCGCATGATCAGATCTGTGGATCTGAGAGTTTGGGTTGGTTCTGAAGTCCTCATATCTTTTATATCTGAAGGGACGCAGGTTCAGTGAAGGGCAAGTGCGCCGGGACGCAGTACAGTAAAGGCGCAGGTGCATCTCTGAGGCAAAGGACGCGGCGCGACTGTGTTATTGGGTGCGTCTCTGAAGCGAAAGACGCGGCGTGATAGTTATTCTGGGTGCGTCGGTCGCAGCAAAGCATAGAGGAACAGTGCGTCTGCACGCAGAACAGTGGAAGGTAGACTGCGTCCAGTCGCAGGCCACAGAAAGAAAATATGCGTCCCTGTCTTAAGATGATCTGTTGACTGTATATTTCTGTTCATAAGGTGTTCTGGGTTATTTCTGTAATTACTGATCTGATATCTGTAGTGGACTGTATCTGTTGTATACTTGTTGATCATTTGATTCTTCATGAAAAGAAGTAGGGGGTTGTAGCTCCCTTCCAGGAGAGACTGGAAAACGAGAGAGAGTTGTAGCTCTCTGCAAGTTGCAGCCTGCGTGCTGGTAAAGGACTGCACCAGTACAAAATCATTGTAAAAAGAATTTCTTGAAAGAAGATAGAGACATATTGCAGCAGGTGGTTTTCTCCCACATTGGGTTTCCACCTTACATCTTGTGTTCTTTGGTGTGACTGTCTATTTTCTTTATTCATGCTCATTATTTTATGGTACTGATATGCAAGAATAATTCAAAAGATCAAATAAGGAAAGATTTGGTAAATTGCTTGATAATACTGATTCACCCCCCCTCTCAGTATTATTTCCAACAATTGGTATCAGAGCAGGTCCTTCAGAAAAGCTTGATCGCTTGAAGGAAGATCATTCATCATGAGCAACTACGAGAGAGAAGCATCAATCAGGCCACCGGTTTTTGATGGGACAAACTTCAATTATTGGAAGGTAAGAGTTACTGCATATCTTCAATCTCTTGGTACAGAAGTTTGGGACATTGTAGAAACAGGCTATGCTTTTCCTTCAGCTACTCCTACAGATCCAGCTGAGAAAAAGAAGTATGAAACAAATGCAAAAGCAGTCAGTACTCTATTAGGAAGTATATCCCAAACAGAATTCATGAAGGTAATGCACTTCAAATCAGCAAAAGAAATATGGGACAAAATGATCACAAGCTATGAAGGAGATGAACAGGTAAAACAAGCTAAACTTCAAACTCTCAGGACTCAATATGAGACTCTCAAGATGTATAATGATGAAAGTGTGGCTAATTATTTTCTTCGGGTAGATGAGATTGTTAATTGTATGAAAAATTTGGGTGAAGAAATAAAAGAGTCTATAGTAGTTCAAAAGATTCTAAGATCATTATCCCCCAAGTTTGAATCTAAAGTATCTGCTATAGAAGAAAAAGAAAATCTCCGTGTTCTCACTATGTCTCAGCTACATGGAATTCTAACTGCTTATGAAATGAGAAAGGGAGGTCCATCAGACAGAAGGGAGGCTGCTCTTAAGGCATCAGGCAAAGAAGATCACTATGAAGCAAGCCATGTTCCAGAAGAAGAGGAAGAAGAATCAAATTTTGTCAGAAATCTTCAAAGGGGTTCTGGAAGGTTCAGAGGTAAGCTACCTTTCAAATGCTTTGCTTGTGGAAGAGTAGGTCATTATGCTGCAAAATGTCCTTATAAGGATAAAGGAAAGGAACCAGCTAGATGGAACAAGAAACAAAGTGCAAATAAGAAAAGCTACTACACCCATGAAGATAGTGATGGCTTATCAAACAGTGATGAAGATGAACAAGGTAACAAATATAGGTTGTTAATGGCATTTGAAGATGATGATTATGAGGATGCTATAAATGTGGATAACCTTTATGATGAAATTACTAGACTCAAGAGATGTATAGAAGAAAAGAACATGATCATTGATACTCTACAATTTCAAATTGATGAAAAGGAAAAACATCTTGAAAAATTAGAAGGTGAAATTGTTGGTCTTAGAAAAGAAATTGAGAAAACAAAAGCTATTAATCTAAAGTTTGTCAAAGGATCTGAAACTTTGGATGAGATTATCAGTGTGCAGCGGTCTCCACTAAATAAGACAGGTCTGGGCTATAATGGAGAAAATTCTCAAGCATCCACTTCAAAAAGTTATCTTGATGCAGCAAGAAGAAATGAGCAAAAGCACAATGAAGATCATCAGGTAAAGCAGGGACAAACTTCAAACAGAAACTATCAGGGGCAATCCAGCTTAAGGGTGAACAAAAGCCACAACCAGCCACAGGTAAAATCTTCCCAGTTTGGTTCAAAAATAGATGAAAATAGAAATTACAATCAGTTGGCTGGTAGATTCAATAACCGCAGAAGCTTCTTCAATGGACAATGCTTTTCTTGTCATAACTTTGGTCACAAAGCAGCTCAATGTGTTGCGTATAAAACAATCATGACTAGGGAAGCTCAAAAACAAAGAAGTATGGCAGGGATTACAAAAAAGACCTATAACAGCTTTTCGGCTCTTGAAAATGAAGTTGAATGTTCTATTTGCAATAATTTTGGTCATGAAGACTCTGAATGCAGGAGCAGGTTTCAGGAGAAAAAGGAACAAGCCACAAGCACCAAAACATGGAGAATAAAGGAACCTCAAACTGAAAGATGTGGGATAGCATTTTATGCAGAAGGACAGGAAAATCTATGGTACATTGACAGTGGATGTTCGAAACATATGACAGGTGATAAAGAAAAACTTGAATCTTATTCTACTTTAGAAAAGGGAAAGAAAGTTTCTTTTGGAAATGATACTCCTGCAACTATAAAAGGAAAAGGTATTGCTCCTTTGAAAGAAAAGGTCAAGGCTGGAAATGTTTTGTATGTTGATGGATTGAAGCATAATCTACTAAGTGTCAGCCAGATGTGTGATCAAAAAACCGAGGTTATTTTCAGATCGAATGGATGTCTTGTTCGTGATCTTGATACAGGTAAAACAGTACTCAAAGGCAAAAGAACTCCAAATAATCTGTACATATTTGAAGAAGGAGAACAACAATGCTATCTTAGCAAGGATGAAGAGCACTGGTTATGGCATCGAAGGTTGGGACATCTAAGCTTCTCACAAATAAGGAAAGCATGCAAATATCAGGCAGTTCGCGATCTTCCAGATATCAAAATTCCTGACAACACCATATGCAGATCATGTCAGTTTGGAAAACAAACCAGGACTAACTTTCCAGAGAAAGAGGGATCAGCTAGCATGCCTCTTGAGCTAGTACATACAGATACATGTGGCCCATTCAGAAAAAGAACACCTAGAGGAGAGGAATACTTGATATTATTTATTGACGATTTCTCCAGGTTTGTTTGGTTAGGACTTATGAAGCACAAAGATGAAGCATTCGAAAAATTCAAAACCTTCAAAGCCTTGGCTGAAAATGAATCAGGTCACAAAATTAAGTGCCTCAGATTTGACAGAGGTGGGGAATTTACTTCAAATGAATTTTTCGATTTCTGTGATGAACATGGGATAAGGAGAGAATTCTCTACAGCTAGAACTCCTCAGCAAAATGGAGTTGTTGAAAGAATGAACAGAACAATCCAACAAATGGCTCGTGCTATGCTTGATGAATCAGGAACTCCCGCAACTTTCTGGGGTGAAGCTGCACATGCTGCGGTTATTATTCTCAACAAAACAAATGTCCGGGTGAACAGCACTCAAACTCCTCATGAGCTCTGGAGTGGTAAAACTCCTTCGGTAAAGCACTTCAAAATCTTTGGGAGCAAATGCTATATCAAGAATACTGATGAGCAGCTTGGCAAACTTGAACCTAGAGCAGATGAAGGCATTCTTCTTGGCTATTCTCCACATAGCAAAGCATACAAATGCTACAATAAAAGACTTGGCAGAATTGTTGACAGCATTGATGTAGTGGTTGATGAAAAGGGATATATTCCTAGGCAAATACATCGTGAAGACATCGAAGAAGATGAGAGCTACCCTCAAAGACAGAATGATGAAGAAGAAGAACCTCAAGAAGAATCTCAAGAAGAACCTCACGAAGAAGCAGAAGAACGGACAAGAATAGAAGAAAAGACTCCATCCAGATATGTTCAGAAGAATCATCCAGAATCTCAGATTGTGGGGCAGAAAGAAGCAGGTGTACAAACAAGAAGAACAGTTGCAGAAGCCTCAAGCTATTTGGCATTACTCTCCTCTACTGAACCACAAAATGTGAAAGAAGCATGCAAAGATGAATGTTGGGTAAAAGCAATGGATGAAGAACTTGAGCAAATCGAAAAGAACAACACTTGGGAGCTGGTTCCTAGACCAAAAGATAAGAATGTTATTGGAACAAAATGGGTCTTCAAAAATAAATTGAATGAAAATGGAGAAGTAATTAGAAACAAAGCCAGACTCGTTTGTAAAGGGTATGCGCAGCAAGAAGGAATAGACTTTGAAGAAACTTTTGCTCCTGTTGCAAGACTTGAGGCCATCCGAATGTTCCTTGCTCTCTCAAGTTTTCAGAACTTCAAAGTATTTCAAATGGACGTGAAATCAGCCTTTTTGAATGGAGACTTGGAAGAAGAAGTGTACATTGAACAGCCAGATGGGTTCATTCTTGGAAATGATCCAAATCTTGTATGCCGATTGAAAAAGGCTCTCTATGGTCTCAAACAAGCTCCAAGGGCTTGGTACTACCGGTTGGACAAATATCTTCATCAACAAGGTTTCTTAAAAGGTTCAGCAGATAGCAATCTGTATATAAAAGTTGAAAATGACAAATTGCTAATACTTGTTGTGTATGTAGATGACATTATTTTTGGCAGCAATGAAGAAGCTATGAGTCAAAGCTTTGCCTCAGTCATGTAGAAAGAATTTGAAATGTCCTTGCTAGGAGAACTGACATATTTCCTTGGTTTGCAAATCCAACAGAAGGAAGGAGGAATCTTTTTATCTCAAACCAAGTATCTCAAGCAGATTTTGAAGAAATATGGCATGGAAGATGCAAAACCAGTATGTACACCCATGGTCACAGGATGTAGTCTCAGTGCAAATGATGAATCTGTAGCAGTACATCAACCAACCTACAGATCTATGATTGGGAGTTTACTATATTTGACAGGTACCCGACCAGACATCATGCATGCAGTTGGAATAGTTGGAAGATTTCAGGCAAATCCAAAGGAGACTCATCTTCAAGCAGTGAAGAGAATTTTCAAATATCTTCAAGGGACTCAAAATTATGGCTTATGGTATCCTAGAAATACAGATCTCACTCTTCATGCTTACACAGATGCAGATTGGGCCGGAAGCGTGGATGACAGGAAAAGCACAAGTGGCGGTGCATTCTTTATAGGCTCCAGACTGGTATCTTGGTTCAGCAAGAAACAGAGTTCAATTGCCTTGTCTACAGCTGAAGCGGAATATGTTGCTGCTGCATCTTGTTGCACCCAACTTCTTTGGATGATGCAGACTTTGCAGGATTATCACATCACTTGTACACCTCCTATTCCTATCTTATGTGACAACACAAGTGCAATCAGCATCTCAAAGAATCCGGTTATGCATTCAAAAACCAAGCACATACCAATCAAGTACCATTTTCTCCGGGAACAAGTACTTGAACAGAAGGTCAAGTTGGAGTATGTTCCTTCTAAGGAACAAGTTGCTGATATTTTCACCAAACCATTGCCCAGGGACACTTTTGACTACCTCAGGCAAAAGCTGGGGGTTGTTGATGCATCATCTTACTGTTGATCATCTTCCTATTGGTGGTATAGGCTCAGGGGGAGCACATAATGCATTATTGGCATTATGGAGAAGGAGATCTTGGAAATAGCTGCAATATGTCTCTATCTCCTTCATGATGGATTTCTGGTTACAAATCTGGAGATGCATGAGCATAGGGGGAGCATACCCTTTGCCCTTGATGTCAAAGGGGGAGAATGAAGCTGAAGATTATGTGGTTGCCATCAAGTCCAAAGGGGGAGATTGTTGGCATTATGATTCAGGTGTTGTCCTTGATGGCAAACCCATTCAGGTGATAAATCAAGAAGGACGCAGGAAATATGTTCAGCAAGTGCGTCCCCGCAGGTATATCATACAGAACCCGCGTCCAGGGACGCAGGCCAGCCGTTCAGGAGGTGCGTCCGCCCAGTGCACACATTTCAAGGCAGAGAAAAGCACGTGGGGGTTTCTTGTGTGGTATCTAGCCGACGGTTTTGTGTTTCTATGGTGTCGGCTTGTGGTTTTATTCCATGTTTTGGGGAGAAGCTTGCCTATATAAAGCAAAGGAGTTCATTTGGATTTATAATCATCTTGGTTAAATATCTCTTGGTGAGATCTAGTCCAGATCTATAAGGGCGAATCTTCTAATGGACTATGATCTTTATGGCGCATGATCAGATCTGTGGATCTGAGAGTTTGGGTTGGTTCTGAAGTCCTCATATCTTTTATATCTGAAGGGACGCAGGTTCAGTGAAGGGCAAGTGCGCCGGGACGCAGTACAGTAAAGGCGCAGGTGCGTCTCTGAGGCAAAGGACGCGGCGCGACTGTGTTATTGGGTGCGTCTCTGAAGCGAAAGACGCGGCGCGATAGTTATTCTGGGTGCGTCGGTCGCAGCAAAGCATAGAGGAACAGTGCGTCTGCACGCAGAACAGTGGAAGGTAGACTGCGTCCAGTCGCAGGCCACAGAAAGAAAATATGCGTCCCTGTCTTAAGATGATCTGTTGACTGTATATTTCTGTTCATAAGGTGTTCTGGGTTATTTCTGTAATTACTGATCTGATATCTGTAGTGGACTGTATCTGTTGTATACTTGTTGATCATTTGATTCTTCATGAAAAGAAGTAGGGGGTTGTAGCTCCCTTCCAGGAGAGACTGGAAAACGAGAGAGAGTTGTAGCTCTCTGCAAGTTGCAGCCTGCGTGCTGGTAAAGGACTGCACCAGTACAAAATCATTGTAAAAAGAATTTCTTGAAAGAAGATAGAGACATATTGCAGCAGGTGGTTTTCTCCCACATTGGGTTTCCACCTTACATCTTGTGTTCTTTGGTGTGACTGTCTATTTTCTTTATTCATGCTCATTATTTTATGGTACTGATATGCAAGAATAATTCAAAAGATCAAATAAGGAAAGATTTGGTAAATTGCTTGATAATACTGATTCACCCCCCCTCTCAGTATTATTTCCAACAAAATTTTCTAAGGAATGGTTTGAAAATTGAATTCATCAAACCTTGAAATGTTGAAGGTGCATTGGTAAGGCCAAAAGGCATGACCAAAAATTCATAATGACCCTCATGAGTTCTAAATGCCGTTTTCGGAATGTCTTCAATCTTCATTCTGATTTGATGATATCCTGAACGAAGATCCAACTTGGTGAATTAAATTGATCCATGCAATTCATCCAGTAATTCATCAATAACAGGAATGGGGAACTTATCTTTAATAGTGAGCTTGTTGAGCTCCCTATAATCTGGACACATGCACCATGATCCATCCTTCTTGTGCACCAATACTACTGGAGCTGAGAAAGAACTTTAACTCGGTTGAATTATACCAACCTCTAGCATTTCTGCAACCATACGTTCAATTTCACTTTTTTGGACATAGGGATATCTGTACGGCCCGATGTTTGGAGGAACACTTCCTGGAATTAGATGAATAGCATGATCATGATCACGCATAGGTGGGAGACCTTTTGGAGTCTCAAATACCTTGGAATGATTGTCTAGGACTTTTTGGAGATCTGGAGAAATAGATGATTCCAATGTGGAAACATCTAGCGAACATAATTGTGCAATTACACCTCTTTGCTCCTTTTTTAGAAGCTTTGTCATACCATTAGCACTGATTATCTTTCCTGGTTTCCCTGCAATACCCCTTAATTCAACTTCCTTTCCTTCCGTAGAAAATTTGATGAAAATTTCTTGAAAATTAAAAGCTATTGTACCCAAGGATTGTAGCCATTGGACTCCTAGTACAACATCAGCACCTCCCATTGGAATGGAAAGCATTGGGCTAGTCAATACATATTCTCCCATGGATAGCTTGATATTATGGCACTTTCCAGAGCAATTTATTGTTCCTCCATTTGCAATCATCACTTGACACTCTGGTGCTGGATATAGGAAGCAATTCAATTCTTTTGCTACCCTACAATGAATAAAATTGTGGGTGCTTCCTGAATCAATCAACACTATTACCTTTTTCTTCTTGATTTGTCCTTCTATCTTGATGGTTTGAGGAGTGGTAATTCCCGCCAATGTATTACAAGATATGGTCGGATTTATTTGTTCTTCATCTAGGCTTTGTTCCTGGAGTATATCTTCTTCTTTTGACTTTTCTTGCTCCTTTTCTTCTTCCTCTTCACAATCTATGTAGAATAATTTCTTCTCAGCACACTTATGACCTTTAGTGTATTTGCTATCACAACTGTAACAAAGCCCTTTTGCTCTTTTTTCTTCCAATTGTTGTGGTGTCAACCTTATATGTTGTGGAAGACTAGGGGTAACCACACTTCCGTCTTTATAGTTGTGAGTGGTATGCTTCCTGGTTTCCATAATTTTGCTTTCCATTTTTCTTGCTAACCTGAATGCCTTCTTTAATGAATCAGGTTCCCAAAGGCGAACATCATGTTGGATATTATCCTTTAAAGACCCTATGAACACATCAATCCTATGATCCTCTGGAATATCTTTTACCCTTATGTTCAATTTTTGGAACTCCTCAATGTGCTCCATTACTGAACCCTTTTATTTGAGACTTATCAATTGGCTAAAAAAAGTGTTGCTTTTTGTATCTTCATAATGTGCTATCAATTCTTCCGTAAAAATTGCCCAAGTGATAAATTTTTTACGAGAGAAAATCCATTGATACCATACAAACTGATTTGGTTCCAAATATACAGTTGCCATACATACCTTTTGTGCGTTTTGCACATTATTGAGATTGAAGAATTGCTCCATCTGTAATATCCATGTGGCGGGATCCTTGCCATCAAACTTCCTCATATCGATTTTTGGAATATGGTGATTCTTCGATCCAACATTAGCGTCTATGGAATCATGATTAACATTTATTTTGTTCTCATCATGAGTTTCCTTTACTACCTTTTCACCATTAGTGACCCTTTCTTGTAGCAACTTCTTCAATTCTTCCATGTCTGTCTTCA
This sequence comes from Pinus tabuliformis, assembly GCA_031772625.1. Lineage (NCBI taxonomy): Eukaryota > Viridiplantae > Streptophyta > Pinopsida > Pinales > Pinaceae > Pinus > Pinus tabuliformis. Next base: position 888,839,223 of record CM062809.1, read on the forward strand.
AATCTATCTTCAAATCTGCCATGTCTCTCTTCAAATCTATCTTCGAATCATCCATCTTAGCTTCCATGCCCTTTATCTTAGATTCCACGCCATTTATCTTAGATTCCACGCCACTTATCTTAGCTTTTGTTAGCTTTTGTGAGCGTGACATTTGTTGCACTTGCTCTTGTAATTTTGATATATCATGTAGCATTTCTTCCTCTTCTTCATGAGTCATGCCAGAGCTTTCAGGTTCCTTACTAGGTGTTTTCATTTTCTTTCCTCGGGGCATCAGTTACCGATAATAATGCTTTACTATGCCCTTTGAATTCCGTTAAACCAAGCTTACACACAAAAAAAAAAAACTACACACCTTTTTTCACTTTATAGAAGCCTGATATTGAATCTGATGTATCTATGTAATTTCAGATCATCCAGTTCTGAAATTGCTACTTGTAGTAGCCTTCTGCATCCTCTTTCCAATGCCATAAGTCTGAGCCAAATTGGATTCTCCAAGGAAGAGTTATGTGAAATCTCCCATAGTGACTTGCTTTTAGACTGGTTCAGTAGAGCGAAGTTGTACGACGTGCCACGAGTCACTGTTTCAACCTTTGAATCTGAAACACACACACAAGAAACTACAATCCGTCCTCTTTCTGTACCTTCTTATGAAATTTCAATCCGATCCCCAGAGAGAAAGTTATGATGATTTTCCCCAGGTCACCTGTTTTGAATGTAATTCAGGAGTCTGCAAAAAGACCAACTTCCTCAGATCATATCTCCGAAAATATTGCGCGAAAAGCTCTGAAATTTGGACCCAAGGTTCAGCGCGATTTCTTCTCAAATGGGTTTTTTTGCGACTTCTGAAACGTCACAGAAAAAAAGTTATAGCGAGAATGCCACGATGACCTGTTTGGAGCAGCGAAACCCTAGAATCCAAAGCTCTGATACCAAATGTTATGAAACCAGATCAAGAAAAGATAGAAAAGATAGATCAACGCCTTAGAATTCAGCCTCTTCGAGGGGGCAACCTCCTTTACATTACATAAATGAAAAATTCTTGGATGATACAAATGACAAAACCTCCTTTCTATATATAGGAGTCTTAGGAGTCACAATATAATCCAGCCGACCTAACAATAATAATATAAAGCCACAAAAATAACAATAGAGGGATTCTATGGGGCACAGAAATAACAATATGGGGGTAATAGGGGCACAACAATATAAATAAGGGGTATAACTACAATAGTAATGGGGTAATCACTAGTATTATAGGGACCCAACATTCAACCTATGGCACTGAAAAATATATACAAGAAACTACAATTCTTCCTCTTTCTGTGCCTTTTTACAAAATTTCAATCCGATGCTCAGAGAGAAAGTTATGATGATTTTCCCCAGGTCACCTGTTTGGAATGTAATTCACAAGTCTGCAAAAAGACCAACTTTCTTAGATCGTATCTCCGCAAATATAGCTCGAAAAGCTCTGAAATTCAGACCCGAGGTTCAGTGCGATTTCGTCTCAAATGGGTTTTTTTTTTCACTTCTGAAACGTCGCAGAAAAAAGTTATATAGAAAATTCCGTGATGACCTATTTGGAGCAGCAAAACCCTAGAATCCAAAGCTCTGATACCAAATGTTATGAAACCAGCTCACAAAAAGATAGAAAAGAGAGATCAACACCTTAGAATTCAGCCTCTTCGATGGGGCAACCTCCTTTACATTACACAAATGAACAATTATTGGATGATTCAAATGACAAAACCTCCTTTCTATATATAGGAGTCTATGAAGTCACAATATAACCCAACTGACCTAAGGATAATAATATAAAGCCACAAAATAAACAATAGAGGGATTCTATGGGGCACAGTAATAAAAATATGGGGACAATAGGGGCTCAACAATATTAATAAGGGATACAACTACAATAGTAATGGGGTAATCACTAGTATTATAGGGACCTAACACCTTCTCACTCATGTGCCCGAGCCTATGATGCCACAATGTCGTATCTTCTCCTGTAGAGGTTAAAGCATTAACAGAATTAGAAATACCATTGCATAAATATAATGTACCAACCTTTTCTCCTTTCGCTATTACCAGGGATCCTTTAGTGACCTTCCAGGTTTTATCTGTGAAAGTACTTACACAACCTTCACCTCCCAACTGCCCTGTTGAAATCAAATTTTTCTTTAGATCTGGAACATGCCTTACCTCCTTCAATAGCCATTGATTTCCATTCTGATGTTTTATGAAAACTGTACCCATTCCAATGATTTTACAGGGTTTATCATCACCCAATCGAACTTGTCCAAAATCTCCTTGAACATAATCATGAAAATGTTTCTTCTCAGGTGTGGCATGGAATGAGGCCCCTGAATCTACCACCCAGGCATCAACAATATTTTCTAATGAAAGAATCAAAGCAACTTGCAACACATTACCTGTTACATTCACTTCATGATTAGTTTCTTGCTGCGCATTTCCTTCCTTTCCCTTCCAAGACTTGCAGTCTTTCTTCAGGTGTCCTTTTTCCTGCGTTTCCAGCACACTATCCCCGATCTGGACTTGGATATGCCTTTTCTTGACTTACTGCGATATCCAGAGCTCTTTCCTCTTTCCATTTTTCTTCCCCTAGTCTTTGCAATCAAAGCATTACCTGATGTATCACCGGAGCTTTTCCGTCACATTTCCTCGCTAAGGATTGCACCAACAACATCATCAAACTTTAAAGTAATAGATCCAGAGACAGAGTTACTAATGGCCATAACTAAACCATTCCAACTTTCTGGCAATGAGCACATAAATAACATAGCCCTAACTTCATCATCAAATTTTACCCCTACAGAACTTAACTGACTTGTAACTGTATTAAAATCATTTAAATAGTCTGCAATAGATCCACCTTCTGACATCTTCATATTAAATAAACGCTTCATAAGAAATACCTTATTTGAGGCCGAGGGTTTTTCATATAGTTTGGCCAATGCCGACATTAAACCCTGTGTTGTCATTTCCTTTGAAATATTAAATGCTACTGACGCCGCTAGGCACAACCGTATTGTTCCAAGTGCCTTTCTATCAAGAATATCCCATTCTGTGTCTATCATACTCATCAACTTCTTTGTCTTTCCGCTCAATGGTAGGTATAGATGTCTCTGATACAGATAATATTCCATCTGCATCTTCCACAGCTGGTAGTTTTGGCCGTTAATTTTTTTGATCCTAAACCTACCATCTTCCGCCATTTCTCCCACTCGAACCAGGAACCCTTCTCTCCTGCGAGTTTATCAGCCAAATAGACCTTCGGCTCTGATACCAGTTGTTAGAAAATTATATATTACGGAGCAATGGAACACATTAAATATTGCATAAATATAAACACAAAAAATGCATAAAATGAGAGAGACACAGATATACGTGGTTCACCCAGTTTGGGCTATGTACATGGAGAAACAGCCAGTCCTTCTTTTATTATATTATCCATCAAACTGAAGAGATACAACCTACAGTAGATCCACTGTAACACCCTCTTCGCTCTCATTCTCGTCTCTATTCCTCACTCAGAATATAGATATACATAGACACAATACAATTCCCTCATATATAGTGAGGGGTTGCCTTCTAGGGCAAAAAACATAAACTAAACATAACTTCCACGTGAGATCATTCGCCTAATGAACGACCCAGATTGACTAGAAATTACTAGACTTTTACAAAACAATTTTACATCTATTTTTAGCTTCGGGGGCACTGCCCCTGAACCCCCGCCGGGGGACCGCTGGCCCCTGGACCCCCCAACCGGGGGGGATTTACCCCCCAAGACCCCCACGGGGGGGACAAGTCCCACCCGCACCCCTCCGCGTGGAGGGGTGTACAGTGTTCCTGGGGTATACATCCGGCTGAAACCTTTGAATATAGAAGATAATTAGGCTCCACACCCAACAAAAACATAATGACAAAAACAGTACAGATGAATAGGAAGGATTGGTCAGAAAAGTTAAGAGATGCACTATGGGCATACAAAATAACATGGAAAAACACGACTGGGTTTAGTCCATACCAGTTAGTGTATGGAAAAGAGGTCTTACTTCCCATAGAGTTTCAGATACACACATTTAAGTTAGCAGCAAAGTTAGGACTAGAACTTTCAGAAGCACAACAACAACGGATAATGGAATTGAACCAACTGGATGAACAAAGACAGAAAGCAGTAGAACACACAACACTGTTCAACAAAAAATAATGAAATGGCATGACAGATTCATCAAGAACAAGACATTCAACAAAGGAGACTGGGCACTACTATTTGACTCAAAATTCAAATATTTGAGGGCAAAGTTCACAACTCATTGGCTAGGGCCATATGAGATAGAAGAAATCTTTGAAAATGGAGTTGTTCAGATAAAGACAATTGATTAAGAATCCACATCATTTTTAGTAAACGGACGTAGGCTTAAAGTTTACAATAAACCTATCAATAGAGAAGATTTTGTGAAACAATTGACAAAAGAGACAGATTTGGAAGTAATAGAACAACATAGCCATATGCCTTTCAGTACCCCAAAAGAAGAAGAAGAATAATATTAATAAAAAAAAAGATAAAAAAAAAACTAAAATAATAATAATAATAAAAAGTTTGCTAGTGAAAACAAGGAAACTAGAACCAAGAAAACAGGAATTCATAGAGGAAAACCAACTAGTTTTGGCATGTATGAATTCACAATTTGAATTTTACTCTCACAACAATTTGATTTTGTAGAAATATCCTCCAAAGAAAAAAGACTTGAGGACAAGTCTTCAGATAAGCAAGGGGGAAAGTTGCAAAAGAAACTTATTTGAGTAGCTGGAAGTTTGAGCAGCTGAATTGATGATGGAACTTGTATTGTATCGTAGTAGGGACCTAAAACACTTTTGAAACCATTAAGTAGAAGGGACCTGGAATGTTATAAAAAACATGTATATACTGCATAAAAAAATGTACATGACAGTAGGGACCTGAGTTATTATGAGTCAATTGTAGAGGGACCTGATCGACATCAACAATAAATGGACTTGAATCAATCAAGGGTGCAAGAACAGGAAGTAGAAATAAAGTTTATTCAATCCATCTTAGACATTTCATCAAGAGACATTTGATCAGAAGACATCATGGGATTTATCAAATATTATCAGGGAGTACAAGTACTGTAAGTAAAAAGTTATGCTCTTGAAAATTCAATTGTTTTTAGAAATTTTTAGAAGCATGTTAAAATTAAGTTTGTAACTGAAAGCATAATTTACTTACATCTTAATTTCACTACCCTCATCCTATTATTTTTACTTACATATTCTTTTTATTACACTTATCCTATTATCCTATTCATAACCATTATCCTATATCTAATATTATAAATTGTCCTCCAAATATTGATTTCATGGCCTATATTCATAATTCCATACCCCATTCCATATCCATTTCATCTCCTAACCATAAGTTTTTTTTTGCAAAGCAAAAAGGATCAGAATAGAGGGTTCAACAATTGAAACCCTAGAACCTGCACAACTAATAACAACATTAGTGTCATGGAATTAATTTTAAAACATGACCTAAATATGGTCATTTTTAAAATTAAAAAGAAATATATTGAAATAAAAACATATGGAAACATGCGCATTATAACAAATATAAAGCGGAAATGATTTATTGTAATAAGTTATAATGGCACATAAGAAATGATACTACTGAAGTGACAAGGGTTATTATAAAAAGCATATAATGAAAATACATGTTATTATAATAATTAAACTATGCATGTTATGAATGCTTTGGAGGAATAAGCCATACGTAATGGCAGTAGTGCATATAAGGGAAAGGACGATGACAGTTGAATAGGGATAGGACCATACAATGTGTAATAAAAACCATTCAAATGGAAATGAAAACATAGTGCATAAAAATACGAGCCAACTATAATGAAACATATGGTTTGCAAATAATACGATGGTATAAGTGGCATATCAGTCAAGGTCAAACAATTAATGCCTCGACAATACTAAGGAATGGTATGCAGGACAGTCACGAAAACCACGATGGAATGAGGGATGGCCATGATGGAAGCCATCACAGCAAGTAAACGGTCAAACACAATTTTAAATACAAACAACAGAAGTTTCAAACAACATTGTGAGTTTGCAAATGGTCTGCCATTGAATACAAAGAATCTGCCATTGTATACACAACCATTGTGAATATCATTCCCTCTCCACCATCACAGCCATTCTGAAGGCTCAGGGAGAGCGATGAGATATTGCGAAAGCATTCTAGCATATGGTTGTGAGCCTGAGATGCGTGTCTGAGTGAAGAAACATTAGAAGAGAGGAAAATAAACCGAGTAAGCAAAGGCAAAATATATAGCGGTTGGGGATTTGAGTGATAAGGAGGAAATCAATGAGGATCAAGAGATAAGCCGAGAAGACTAACAGAGAAAGTGGAGTTAGTTTGAAGAAATCTCGTGTGAAATAAGGTAAGATCAAAACTTGATCTCCCTCATTGAATGCAAAAGATGGTTATCAGGAAATCACGAGATTCTTTCATTAAAATAGAAGTTAAACTCCGAGATATGAAGGTGCTCCAACTTCTGTTGTTATTTGTCATTAGCTGTCTCTGCCATTAGTCAAGGAATAGATGTTTTGAACTGAGATTTAACAAGTGGCAACCATAATAAAATGCAAGTCGATTGAGTCAAAATCAAAGCGAAGCAATATAAGTCATTGTAGCCAGGTAACTCCATTAAATCACCGAACTGCATGTTTGATTGCAGAACAAAATGTTTTCGTTAAGTGTTTAGTGTAGTTATGGATACATAAACACAAACTTTTGCCAAGAATAATGAAAACAGAGTGTTTAAAGTGCAGTTTTGAAAACACATGCTATCGTCGAGTTAAAATAGAGAGTTTGTTGTAATTTTGATTGCATAAACACGTGTTGGGTAATGAAACATAATGATGAGTTAAGGTCTGGTTGCATGAATGCGTGTCTACACTAAATTGATCAATAAAACATATTATTGAACAATGATTCAATGAGTATACAGTGAGTTCAAAAACCATGGTTTAATTGTGTAAACATTGAGTTCAAAAGGCAAAAATCATGGGTTGATTGCATAGACAACGGATTTAAATTTGATTGCATAAACAGTAAGATTAATTGCATGCACAGTGGCATTACTATGATGAACAATAAACGAAGAAAAGAACCCTAGTTTGTTTATGAATGAGATTTATGAATAATGGCGTTGGCATATGATTGTTTGACAGATGAATGAGTTAAGAGAGTGACAAGGAAATTCAAAAGAAAAATCATGATATGATTTTGTTTTTTTTTTTTTAAACACAGAGATTGATTTCCAAGTCTTCATTTATAAATAGTGTTATGCATGAAAGTACTATTTTGTTGCATGGATAAAACAGGGAAGTGATAAAAAGGGACAGAGCCGAGAGTGGAATTTACATCAGAGAACACAGTTTGTTTGTGTTTTTCAGTCATAGAGCTTAATAAAAAAACATTGATTCATTGATTGTAGAAAGACAGAGACAAAAAGAAGCTTGTTTTTATCATTCTAAAGAATAACAAGAAAGGGGTAAGGCTTCTAAAACTAAATCAAAAAGGATTTGTATGCACAAATGATTGTTATTTTTATTTTTCAAAATGAAGTTAATGACAGTAGAAGAGTATATCCACTGGTTTTTCAGAAAACATGGCAACTGGGATAGAGCCAAAATTTCAAATAGAACAATGGAAGAAGGAAACAATAGAAAAGTTGTATCAGGCAGGGCTTTTAGGGTTTTTACAAAGGTTCAATGGTCACAGTGAGGGGATAACCAGAGAATTTGTGAATAACTATACTCAGGAGAAAACAAGGGTAGGGAACCTAATCATTACAGCGACTTAGGAATACATTTCCCAAGCATTAGACCTTCCACTGATAGGGGAAAATTATCACAAGGGTATACATTTCAAGCAGAAAGCATGGACTTTCTTCTTGGAAAAAAATAGGAAAGGAACCTTTGATAGGGCCAAAGGTATGCCCAAGGAGTGGTTCAATGAGCCATGGGGGGAACTAGCCTTGATTATTCAAAAATTATTCACTTGTGACAGGGGACAGAATGTGGCACACTTGTATCATGTTAGGCTCCTCCAACACATTAAGGGGGAAGTCGAAATAAACCTGCCATATTTCTTCTTCCGAAGTTTCATTAAGATGATAGAATCAACAAGAAATGAGAATAAACCAAGGGAGGCACAAGTCTGTCATCAGGGGCTCATAAAAATACTGGTAGAGCATCAAGTCAAAACATAGGGCATAACTTGGAGATAATTTTTAAATCAAAATAAGTATCAGGAACAGGTCATTGAGGAACATAAAAGAACAGAGAAGGAAACCAGGGGCATTGTCGCTTCACCATTTTATCCTAGAATCAGGTCCAAGAAACAAACCAACACTGCGATGGTTGAAAAAGAAACATCCATCATATCCACTCTTAGGAAGCCTAGGAGGAAGAGCCCAGTAGAAACCAGTATCAGAGACCAAGAAGTACCAATTGTGGAAACATGTTCTACAGAGAAGCAGGGAGAGGATATCATTGAGAGACTAGAGAAAGTAGCTCTAGGGAAAGACTCTTATTTTGATGATGTTGTAGCAACATCATTTGCAAAAGACACATAGGAACTCAAAAAAGAGTTACACTTGAACAAAATCAAAGAATTAACAGACCAGCTAGAAATAAATAAGATTCTAGAAAAGCACTTGAAGAAGGAAAACAAGGCAAGTAAGAAGAATAATGCAAAGCTAATTAAGGAGAATGAAAAATTAATTTAAGAAATAGGCAAACTAAAGAGAAAGAATGACATGATTTGCAAACATGAATTCGAGTGACTTAAGGAAAAGAACATGTGGAAAAACAAATATGAAAAACAGAAGGTCAAGGCTACTTTGTACAAAGAAGAACACAACATGGGGATAGATTATCTATTAGAGAAAGCACATCAGGAGGCATCAAGGTCAGGAACGGGCTATATAGTAGGGGTAAGGAGGTCCAAGAGGAAGAAACAAGCATGAAGACATGCTTGAAGATCAGCAAGGGGAAGATGTTGGCCCTCAATTTTGGTCCATTTTTGCTTAAGGAAACTTACCTAACTCTTATATTATCCATCCATTTTCCATCACATCCACCTCATTTTGATATATTTTATGCACATTCAGGTATTTAATTTTAATTTTGCAATTTCTAGAAGTTTTTATGAAATTTGAATTTCAAGTGCAATTTTTGGACATAATCAGAATTCCCTTAATAGATATATGGATGTCATACTTGTAGGACACCTGGGCTCGAGATAGATACATGTATGGAAATATTTGAAAATAGGACTGAACTAACTCCAATTGGTTCAGTCAAAACAAGCTAAATCAGGCCCAGTCAAAGCTGGTCAAACAAGACCAGTCATCCAGAAAATCCCTAGGAAACATGGAAGTTTTATGATTTCATGGGATTGTCCATATTTTTAGAGATAGATTGGATGGATTTGACTTTGATAGATGGATATGAGTATATAGAGTTGTTATAGAGACTTTATATCAGTTTGTTTCATGATCTATTTAAAGCCAAACTTTGAAGGCTTATGCATGTAGTTTTTGGTATAACTTTATGCTGAGACATTTGAATATTTGAAGTTAATTTGAAGAACTTGTTCTACTTTCATTTTTCTGTTCATTGGTGTGGATGAGTGACTGAAGTTTCAGTAGTTGAGAGAAGCCTCAAGTGTGCAAGGCAAGGGTGGAGGCCCCCCACTCCATGCTACGTACACTTCATTATTGCATTGGCTTCATTTTCATGTACTAGTTGATTCAGAGTTATTTACTTGTTTTGTTTTAGATTTGATTAATGTGTAATGATTTATATTACTAATGAATCTTAGTTTTTTTATCACTTTGATAAGAAGGGACAACAAAGAGTTCAAGTTGAATTCTTCTTCTGTTGAATTAATGGATCAAAACTAGAATTCATCCTTAGTGTGTTTAAGCAGTTTTAAGAAATTTCAGTTTTCCAACAATAGCATAATGATGAATGAATTGTGATGAGGAATACCAAATATCTCTTAAGTTAGGAGTCTCCTTCATTGTTTCTTCATGCATCTTGAGATGCTGTTAATGTTGGGCTGTGTTATATTCTTTCCACAACTAGCCCACGTAGTTGACCGGGGGGTGAGAAGGGGGGCAGAGGCTCCCCCCGGCCACCCTTCGTTGCGCTGATTACATAGCGGGGGGTCATAGGGGGTTTGATGGGTGCAGGTAACCCCACTCTATGGGGTCTAGGGTAGCCCCTTCGAAAATTTTGGTTTTGGACCCTATGTTAGGTTGGACGGACCCACCTATGGTTTTGTGCATGATTTTCGCACATGGTTTTGGACACGATGGTTTTCGGTCCATGGTATTGAATGCTTCGACATGTATAAATATGTATTGTAACATTGAAAGGAACATAATGAAAAATCAAGCTGGTAGTCCCGATTTCGGGATCCAGGGGAAATCTCTATGTATATGTATTTTACGTGTTATGCTTTCGCATTGTTTATTTTTTGTGTTTTAGAATTCATATGCAGGTAAGTTCTGTACGGGGTTAAAACCTACATTTGTTATCATAGCTATTTTGGCTTTAAGGGGAAGCCTTTGTTGCTGAGGGGTTTCTCTCGGGCCTGTGGTAGACCCTGTTCAGTGGGAGATCTGCGAGATCGATTCTGGTGGTGAAAGAAGATGGCGAGCAGTGGAAAGATAGAGATCGAGAAATTTATTGGTCAGAGTTTTGAGTTATGGAAACTCAAGATGGAGGATCTGTTGGTGGATAAAGATTAGTGGATTGTGGTAGATCTGGGTACTAAACCAACGGAGTGTCCGATGAAGAAAGGAAGAAGTTGGATCGGAAGGCAAAGAGCACAATACGATTTTGTGTCTCAAATTCAGTATTGTTGAATGTATCAGGGGAAGCTACGTCGAAGGATTTGTGGGACAAGTTAGGGACTTTGTACCAATCTAAGTCTCTGGTGAATAAACTGTTCCTACGGAAAAAGCTGTGTAACCTTAGGATGAAAGATGGAGGCTCGGTGACAAAGCATCTGAAAGCATTTAATACTGTGGTAAGCCAGTTATTATCTGTTGATATTAAAATTTTAGATGAAGATAAGTGCATCAGTTTGTTGTGTTCTCTACCAGATTCGTGGGATAGTCTGGTTATTGCAGTAGGTAGAAATGCAACTACCTTGAAGTTTGATGAAATAGTCTCATCCTTGCTGATGAAGGAGATGAGACAAAAAAATATGGAGATCTAGAATGGTGATGCCTTGTCTGTATGAGGACAGTCCCAGAACAGAAACAAAAGTAAGACATTGCGTGGGAGATCTAAATCTAGAGGGAGATCTAAATCTCTAGGAAAACCTGTAAAGGTGGTGTGATGGAAATGTGAAAATGAAGGGCGCTACAAAAGGGACTGTAAATCTAAAGCTCCTGACAAAGGAAAGGGATCTAATGATGCTCCTTCTGTAGAGGCGAAAACCACCTCAGATGAAGGTGGGGATGTGTAATTGGCTTCTTCAAGTACACATGTAGATCTTGAGGCATGGTTGATTGACTCAGGTGCGTCCTTTCACTTCACTCCCCATAGAGAGTGGTTTTGCAGGTATGAGAAATATGATGGTGGTGTCTTCTTGAGGGATGACAGGAAGGCTAGAAATGTTGGTCTCGAAAATGTAAAGTTGAAGTTGCAAGGTGGAAGGGTTAGAACACTTATGTGTGTTTTGCATATTCCTGCATTAGCTAGAAATCTCATTTTCGTAAGAAAGCTAGATGATGCAGGTGTAAAAACAATGTTCGAGAAGGATACCTACAAAATGGTTCGGGGAGCACTGGTATTGATGCGGGGAGTTTGGATTGGAACTCTGTACAAGCTACAAGGTAGCACTGTTATTGATGGGTGCAACAATTCTATGGTTCCTGAAAGTGGAGCAGAAAATCTAGTGGTCTCTAGAGAGAAGACCATGTTGTGGAATCAAAGGCTTGGACATGTTGGAGAGAAGGGCCTTCGAACACTTCATGGTAAATATATGGTAGAAGGTATGAGTAATAGATCTTTGGATTTTGATTTTTGTAAAATTTGTGTATATGGGACGTAGAATCAAGTGAGTTTCCCCTCTGGTAGTAAGAGGGCGAAACAGATATTAGAGCTTGTGCATAGTGATGTGTTTGGACCTGTGAAGGTTCCATCACTGGGTAAGTCTATGTACTATGTATCATTTATAGATGACTTCTCAAGGAATACATGGATATATTTCCTTAAGAAGAAATATCAAGTCTTTTACAGGTTTAAAGAATTTAAGGTTCTTGTGGAAAATTAAACAGAGAAGAAGATAAAGGTGCTGAGGATAGATAATGGTGGAGAGTTTTGCAGTAAGGAATTTGAAGAATTTTGTAAGAAGTGTGGTATAGCAGGACAGAAAACTACTCCATATACACCTCAAAAAAATGGAGTTGCAGAAAGAATGAACAAGACATTGATGGAAAGGGCAAGAAGCATGCTCAGTGGTGCTAGGTTATGATAGGAATTCTGGGCAGAGGCAGTGGAGACAACATGTTACCTGGTCAACAAATCACCTTCATCAGTGTTGGAGGATAAGACTCTACAAGAGGTATGGACTGGTAAGAAACCCTCTCTTTCACATTTGAGGGTATTTGGATGTGATGCATATGTACATGTTCCAAAGGAGAAACGAACCAAGTTGGATAGTAAATATGAAAAGTGCATCTTTATTGGGTATAAGGATGGTTTAAAGGGTTATAAGCTTTGGAACCCAGTATCAAGGAAGGTTGTGTACAACCGAGATGTGGTGTTCAGAGAGGTAAAAGATGTTATTAAACATGAAGTCCAACCAAAGGAACCTGAGAATATAGAGTTTGAGCTTAAGGAGGAAGAATCAGACTCTATAACAGAGGAGGAATCAAAAGATGAAGAGCCACAAACTCCAGGTGTGAGAAGATCAGTTCGAGAAAGAAGGCAGCAAGAAAGGTATAGTCCATCTTCTTTCTGTTCAAATTTTTTTATTATCTATTACTGACGTTGATCCCATAACTGTGAAGGAAGCAGTAGATTCAGAGGATGGAAAACTTTGGAAAGAGACCATGGTTAATGAAATGGCATCTTTGCACAAAAATGAGGCTTGGGATCTGGTGGAGTTGCCAGCTAGAAGGAAACCCATTGGAAACAAATGGGTGTTCAAGAAGAAGACAAATGCAGAAGGAAAGGTGTAGAAGTACAAAGCTCGGTTGGTAGAAAAAGGTTATTCCCAGGTGCCGAGAATTGATTTTGGTGATATTTTTTCTCCAGTTTCCAAGGTAGCTTCTATTAGATTGCTATTATCTGTTGTTGTTGCTTTTGATTATGAGGTAGAATAGATGGATGTGAAGACAACATTTCTTCACAGGGATTTGGAGGAGGAGATCTACATGAAGCAACCTGAAGGTTTTGCAGTGATGGGTAAGAAAGAATTGGTATGAAAGTTAAAGAAGTCTCTGTATGGGTTAAAACAGTCACCAAGGATGTGGTATTAGAAATTTGATACATTTATATGGGGACTTGGCTTCACTAGAAGCAAAGAAGATCACTGTGTGTATTTTAAATTAATTGGTGACTGTGTTATTTAGCTGGTCTTGTATGTGGAGGATATGTTTCTGGTTGGAAATGACAAAGAAATTATCAAGGATTTGAAGACCCAATTGTCCTCCAAATTCAACATGAAAGATCTTGGTGCTGCAAACTATATTTTGGGCATGGAATTTAAAAGAGATCAAGCAAAGAGGAATCTCTAGTTAAACAAGAGGAAGTATGTTGAGACAATATTACAAAGGTTTAATATGTAGGATATTAAACCGGTGAAGGTTCCTATTCCTATAGGTGTGAGATTATTCGCTGAACAGTGTCCCAAAACACAAAAAGAGGAAGAGGACATGTCCTGTGTTCCATATGCAAGTGCAGTCGGTAGCCTGATGTATGCAATGGTTTGTACTAGACCAGAGATTGCACATGCAGTGGGAGTATTGAGTAGGTTTATGTCAAAACTAGGGAAGGAGCATTGGACAATAGTGAAGCGGGTTTTCAGGTATTTGAGTGTCACTAGTGATTATGGTTTGTGCTACCAAGGAAGACCAGAATTGGACAGAGTGTTGGATTTTCGTGGCTTTGTTGATGCTTACTGGGCTAGAGATCTGGATCAGAGAAGATCTACAAGTGGGTATGTGTTTAACCTATTTGGAGGTGCAGTCAGTTGGATGAGTAAGAAACAATCTGTAGTGGCACTATCAACTACAAAGGCAGAATACATGGCAGCCACTCATGCAAGCAAGGAAGCAGTTTGGTTGTAGAGATTGTGTTCAAGTATGGGGATAGTGCAGGGAGCTATAAGGATAGACTATGACAGCCAAAGTGTACTTTTCTTGGCAAAGAAACCTGCATATCATTCAAAGACAAAGCACATTGATGTTCAGTATCACTTTGTGATGGATATGATAGAAGATAAAAAGGTGTTACTGGTAAAGGTGGACACTTTGAAGAATACTGCAGATGCATTGAAAAAATCTGTGAGCTCTAAGAAGTTCTCTTGGTGTAGAGAAACAATGGGCGTTGCAGGGCTGGATAAATGACTAAGCTTTCTTGTGGCCCCTTGTGGAAAGAAAACAACAAGTGGGAGAATGTTGTGTTGTGTTATATTCTTTCCACGACTAGCCCACGTAGTTGACTAGGGGGTTAGAAGGGACGCAGAGCCCCCCCCTGCCCCCCTTCGTTGTACCGATTACGTAGCGGGGGGGTCACAGGTAACCCCACTTTATGGGGTTTGGGGTAGTGCCCCAGAAAATTTTGGTTTTGGACCCTATGTTAGGTTGGGTAGACCCACCTATGGTTTTGTGCATGATTTTTGCACATGGTTTTGGACACGATGGTTTTCGGTCCATGGTATTGGATGCTTCGACATGGATAAATATGTATTGTAACATTGAAAGGAACATAATGAAAAATCAAGCTGGTAGTCCCAGTTTTGGGGTCCAGGGGAAAATCTCTGTGTATATGTGTTTTATGTGTTATGCTCTTGCATTGTTTATTTTCTATGTTTTAGAATTCATATGCAAGGAATTTCTATACGGGGTTAAAACCTACAATTAATTAATGATTTTTTATTTCTATTCATTAAGCGATATTGTAGAAGAAGAACACAAATGGATCTCGTAAGTTAAGAGCCACTTCATCTCACACACATTGCAGAAGTGAATTAGAAATTGTTTAAATAGATTTATATTTGTAATATGCACTTCCTTAATTCCTTATATTTTATCTTCTAAGCTTGGCTACATCTGATATCCATACATTATGGACATGCCTCCAAATTTTACAAACCTGGATTGATAAGGAACATTTGTGTTAATTTGTGTTAATAAATTAGCTCAACATGGTGTTCTTGACTATAATATTCCAATATCAAGGAAACCAAGTGGCCTTGGAATGTGTTTCCCATCATAGAACCATAACAACTTTTTTCTCTATGAGGATATTTATTTAGTTATTTGACTCCACACAGGAAGGGCCATGCAAAGAGATTAATAAAAAATCATGGTATGCCAGATTGGCTTTAGGAACTTCTAGGTTTTTCGAAATATGTTATTTGAAACTTGAGTTTTGGTATGGAAGGAAGGTTATTTTTCACAGATATATCAGTTTCCATTCATTTTTATCAAACCACTTTGTTTTTTCAAGAATGGGTCGAATGATAGTGGATGTTGGAAGTATGACTTCTAACCTCACTAAGGGATCTTATGTCGTTACATCTATGTTTGAAATTTTGGACCTAAATAGTCATATAAAACCTGATGACCATAAAGGAACTAAGCCTAATAAAATCCAAGACATTGTAGAGGTGAAGAATGTAGATTTTGTTTATCCATCTCAACCAAATGCCATGATCTTGAGAAATTTCTGTCTCATAATCAATGCAGAGAGCAATCTAGAAATAGTTGGAAGGAGTGGGTGTGGTATGTCCACCATCATTGGACTGCGTTGTAGCGTCTAAAACCACCCTCCAAAAATTTTCCTATGCTTCATTTTGGAGTCTCCCTTCTAAATTACAAAAGCTCATCTTGCACTGACCTAGGTACGTGTGGCTTGATTGAGCCTCATCTTTGCATCTTGGCTTGTGTTTTCTTACTTTATTTTCTATCTAACCCAAAAGTCGATCTCTTGACTTGGTTTCCACTTAGTTTCGGGCTTGCCTTAGAGAACTATGCAATCCTTGAGGGCAACCAACCTTGCTCTTAGGAATTGTGCAGTTCAAGATGACAGCGAACCTTCAACTCCAAAATTGCATAGAGTCAGTTGGCAGTCAACCTTCAACTGGGAAATTGCGTAGAGCCTGAGAGGCAACCCAAATCCACTCAACCCAAAAATTGCACAGAAGCCTCTTACTCAGAAGTTTCTCTGTGCACGAGTCAATGAGTTTTCTAGTCCTTCCTAGAACTACGCAATCTCTTAGAGAAATGCATGGCAACTTTTCCCAAAAAAGGAAAAAGTAAAAAGGGAAAAAGAATCCCTAGAAAATAGGGATCTATTTTTAGTAGCCCAGAGGATACACTTGAGTTATTTTGGAATCTTCTTCTAAGTGTCGCTATTTCCTTGATTTTTGGCCTTCGCGTCATAAACCCTAAATTAACCAAATTTATTTTATCGGTGTATATAGAGCTCATTTTCACATTCGATCTTAGAGCTCTGGCATTCCCGAGGAGATCAAGGAACCTTTGGTGCGATCGTCGTCGCTTTTCCAGGTAAGTCTTTTTTTCTAGTATTTTGTCATTTTTCTATCGCTTTTTATTGTTTAGCTTGTAAGAGTGTCGTTTCACTTATTTATTGAGCAACTCCTAGCATTTTAACTTGTTTTAGATTATATGAGAATTATTTTAGGTTTTGAATTTCCTTTCTCAAGTGTGGCATGCATTACCCAATTTTTTCACTAACGGTCATTGTTATGACGACTCTCTCCACATGAATTATTTTCCTTCAGTTTGATTGGTTCCTACACTTTTTTTACTTGTATGCATCATCACTCAATCATATCTGCATCCATCATCAAACCATCCTTCAGACTTGCTATTTTTCACACTCCTCTTGGGAATATCTAGGCTTCTCTTGCCCAGATCTCGCCTTCCCTTGCATGCACTGTGCATTCTAGGAGATCAAGGTGAAACCTTGGCTTCTATAATTACGTATAGGCCTACTTGGCTTGGATCCAACTATGCACTACATAGTTTGAGGAGCCAGTCTCCTAGCCCTGGCCTGTAAGGTTGTGCAATGCACAATCTCTTCTAGATTGTGCACATACTAGACTACGCATTACACAGTTCAAGTCAACAATCCTCCCTTAGTGACTGCTGGGATTGCACAATGCGTAATACCAACTGGCATCTAGTCACCTCTGTGAACCAAGATTATGCAATTCCTCCCAGAATTTGTCTAGTTTTTCACTTTTAAGCTAACATTTTCATGCCATAAGTGTCCTTTCTTTCTCCAGGTACAACAGTTTTTGAGCACCTCTCTAGAAGTTACAGTTAACATTGCTTCCAAGAGAGCTGCATCAAAGGAAACTTTTGAGAGTAGTACTGGGAAAGAAATTGAGCAGGTGTCAGTTAACTTGCCAATTTATGCAGACACTGAGTTGTTCATTGAGAAGGGCATGAAGTTGACATGGCAGCAGATCATGGATACTTTTGTAGAGGACTTCAAGGAGGACTTGGAGGACCGACAAGTTTATATTAGTATCCATTGGTTAGGCTTTTACAAGGTTGCATGTAGGTAGCCTACCTTCCCATGCGTGGACATCATCAACTGGATTGTCTCACACACAGATCCAAAGACCATGGCATTGAGCAGTTCCAACAGGATAGAGCTTGCCACCTTTAGGGTGGAGAAATATAATTAAATGTATCATTTACCTCAGTTGGAAAGGTGCATGAACACACTTTTTTATGCCACCCACAGCTAGTTGAGTACGAGAGATAGAATTGAGCATTGGGTGAAAGATCCATCAAATTTTTGACAAATACCCAATCATATTTATAACACCATGTCACTCAAGAAGGCCTACCAGTTCTTTATCATCTTCACATGCCGAATATATGGTCAAGGAAGCACTAAGACCTTTATTGAAGGTTGGGTAGTTGTGTTGGACCAATTGGTGAATGATGGAAGGCCATTCAAATGGTCGGACTTGTTGGATTATCAGTTGAAAGTCCATGTGACTAACACCTAGAATCTGCCCAAGGATGAGCAAGTGAGATTCTACATGTCCGCATACTTACTGGATGCAATATGTGCCCGACATCGATTTCCTAGCATGAGTTGGACAAGGACAACGAAAGAGACTGTTGTCAACATTATTGCAAGTTTCTTTTCGACTGCAGTTACCGAGGAGTAATTGCAAGGCTGATTGACCATTTCATCATCCCATTGTACAAGTTGATCTTTGAGTAGGATCCGCCTTACATGTGCCAAGAAGCCATGGAGGCGATACTTAACATTGCAGATTAGTATGCCTCACCTAGTGGAACCTTCATCAGAGTGTATGGTAGAGAGAAGCCTCCACATGTTCTACTAAGGTATGCCACAAACAAGAAGTCTCATATCACCTCTCCACATGGTTATAATTAGGATTTCAAAAGAATAAGAAGGAACCATGGCCCGCTCTTCCTTTGTGATTGGGTTGTATGAGATTAAGAGCTCGAAAGATGTTGATGTCAAAGCTAAGGAGATATTGAAGTTTCAGTTCAGTAACAAAGACTTCAATCCATATGATCCCCATGGGATTTGCAAGAACCACTGCACGCAAAGGTGTACTATCCATAGATCCATGAGACATTCAACTGGCATGAGGAGGATCCTTGGAGATACTATTACAATGACTCCAAGCTCCATGAGCCAGTCAATATAGCCACATCTTGGAAGGTTGCTCTGTAAGCAAAAACAATGTAAGAAGAAACAACAATAGTAGAAATAAGCATTAATCCAATGTAGGAAAAAGGTAAGAAGAAGATTTTCGAGAACCTAGAGGCTGAGAAAATCTACAAGATGAGATCAAATTCTATCACTGAGAAAGAAGCTTTGGCAGTGGAGGCAAAGAGGAAGCAACAGATAAATAGGGCAGAATGAAGGAAGAAAGAAAATCAAAGACTACAGAAAGGAGAATGGAAGTTTTAGGAAATGAAAAATAAGTTTAAGGAAGAGCACAAGATGACAAGCATATAAAGGAAAGAGAAGTAGAAGTAAGAAGAAGAAGAAAGGAAAGGTGCGATGATAGAGCAAAAAATGCCCATACAGGTTGAGGAGTCAGAACAATCGGTAGCTGAAGAAGAGGGTGAAAAAAAATGCAAGATTGGGAGCTTGCTCAAAAAATTGAGCAACTTATTGAAGTGACGGACATGGAGTTGGGGGATGAGCCACTAATGAAGACACCGACCTCATGCCAAGATCACCCAAGGTCACCTCTTAGTCTCCCCCACCTCCAATGTCCGAACCAGTCTCGAGCGAGCAAGGAGAGGTTGTTCTCCTTGATGATGCTCTAGTGATGGATGTGTACAATATTTCATTCATTGAGTTGCATAAGAATATTGTACAGGTGTGGAGGAAACAATTTCCAGATGATCACGTGTCACCTGCATTCATAAAGGAAAGGGTGTCAGTGTCAGATGTCAGACAACATCCAATTGTCATTGTTGATGTCACCTTGGCCTATGCAGGAGCCAAAAGCTCTAATGTTAAGTTATTGTTGGCCGAGAATGAACAAATGGCAAAGAATTTGTAAGCGACCATGCAATAGGCAGAACAACTTAGAGAGAAGAGCGCAGTTTCTGCAATGACATAAATGAGGAAAGTGATACTTGATGAAGTATCAACACTTGAGACTACCATGAGGAATCTCTATGATAGATTCGTCACCGTGCATAAAGCAGTTGTCCATGTGCATGGATTACAGTAGCGGAGAAAATTTTTTGTTCAAACTCTCAGGGACATACATGCTGCGATTTCCCATGTGCAAGTTTGGATAATGTGGTACAAAGGGGCCCTGCTTCACTTGCTAAAGATGATGTTGGAGAAAGAAAAAGTCTGGATGTTAATCTAGAAATATGAGCAGCTCGCCCAATTCATCACTAACATACATGCATCATATGCACGGTTGTACAAGATTTTGGATGTCATGGTGAGAATGCATATGATCCCTTCAATCGGCTCCCTCACCGAGGCTAAACACAAGAACCAAGTCCGGCTAAAGCTCGATATGTACATGGAGCAACTAAGGTGAGAGGCCACCAGGGATGACATGGAGCTCGATGCACATAACATGCAAAATTACATTGGTGGTCCCATAATGGTCAATGCCATGCTGAACATGCTTCAGGATGAGTTGGATATAGGTTCGAAGATGTGTTGGGGCCTCGAAAATCATTGCCACAACAAAGGGGAAACCACCCGGTCCGGAACCTTGAAAGCAGCTCCTTTTCCGTTTGGAATAGTGGCTCCGACTGGGGATAATGGGACCAGTTTCCGAATAATAGATAAAAGTGGGATGGATGAGTAGCTTATGTGGTAGGATAGTGATAAGCGAATAACTAAAACTATCAGCAAAATATATAATCCAATAATCTAATCCTGGGACTTATCAATCTTTCAAAGCGTAGCGTTTGATAATCTGTACTTTAGGGCAGGCATATAGATGACTCTAACACTTAAGCATAGATGTTTAAACCATTTAAGATTGCTCTGCATAATTAGTTATGCAGAGCGATTATAGCGAATTACTACACTTAATCATTTATATCATTGATACATGCATGGGTGAAAGAGATAACAAATCACCAAAACATTCAATAGTGAAACGAAATGAAGATTCGTTGTTATATCGCATACATGCATTCAACAATAGCAAAGATAATAACACAGTAATTCATACAATAAGAAAGAACATAGATACAAATAATAGTACCATATAAGCTGCTCGATCAATCCAGTATATTAATCACTATGTCGCAGTCCTTCCTTCAAATCAGAAAGCATTCCCAACAACAGAAAATCGTGCGCAATTGTGTAAAACAGCCTTCTAATCAAAATTAAGAACCGTTGGTCAAGTTTCACAAAAGAATATAGACTGAAGCACAATAGTGCAAACTTCAGCCTTTAATTCTATTACAAAATTTTACGACCCTTTCCAAAACAATGAAAGGGTCTATAAATACTATACTAATCTAAATATCTAAACAACTGAAAAGCTATTAAATTGGCATCAATAAATGTTTTTTCCATCTTTCTTGGCGATCTGGCAGTTGGCAGCAATGCTTCATTCGGTGGGTTGTTTGCCTTTACTCCTTAGCTGACATATCGCCAGCATTGGTTCTACTTCCGGTGGAGTGTTGAGACGCGAAGTTAGCTGGGCATCATATGTAGCATCCTGAATGTCGGGGATCAGGCATCCGAGGGCATCTGTTAGACACTTGAGAGCAGACCTTTGAGTATGTGGCTTGATTAGAAAGAGCCAATATGCATCAGAGGTTAAAGTATTTACTCCGGTAATTAACTTCCTCTGTTCCTCGAAGTCATGATAATTTTTTTGTTCAAGCATATCTGCTGTTGTTATGCTTCCAGGTGTGCACTTGGAGATCATGTTTGCCAAATAAAGTGTATCATTGACTAGGTCGATCATATTGCTGGCAATTATTTTACACCTGGAAGCTGCCCTTTCTGCTTTCATTACCTGAGTGTTCCATTCCGTGAAGAGTATGTCCTTGTATGCTTCATGGATTCGGGACAAATTCGCCGCTTTCCCTTCAACAGTGTCTTGCCACTCAAGATAATCGGATATGGCTTCTTCGGCCTGATCTAGCTCATTTCTGGCCTTCTCTATTTGCTCACACACTGTTGTAGATATTTCGCATAATGGCTCAGCCTTAGCAATTTGTTGACATAGAAGTCTGATCTGAGACAGTAATGCGCTATTTATTTGAGTTGCCTCTGCTCTGAAGACTTTCACATTCTGTGTGCTCTTGATACCTTCGAGCTGTGCTGATAGTTGAGCTATTCGCTCATCTTTCGATTTCATCATCAGCTCATTTGATGCTTTCAACTGTGACAATGCCTCCGACAATTCTTTTGCCTTCTGAGTTTCACTTTGGTCTATCATTTGTCTTTCAGTTTGCAGTTGCTGGGTTAACAAATTGTTTTCCTGCTGTTGAGCCAGCAAATGCTCTTCCACCTGTGCTGCTTTGTTTTTCGCTTCAATTACCTCTGCCTGTAATGCATATATTTCATGGTCCTTAGTCTTCAACAGAAGACTTACCTCCGATGCTTTGTCGATAGTTGCTGCAGAATAAGCTCCCGCGAATTGCGACAGCTTTGTTAGATCATCGGAGGGATCCAAATCCTCCTTCCAGACCATATTGCCCGTGACTGTTTGCTCAGGAAAGATAGAAGGTTGATCAAGCCTTCGTCTTTTCTTAGAGCGCTTAATAACGGCTCTATGCTTTGGGCTGTAGAAAATATCCAGGGGAGGAATTTCTTCCACCTGGAGAACAATTTGATCGGAAGGGTCCTTATTGGTTACCTCAACATCCTGTGAAATGGGTGGGCCGCTGGTTCCTCCTAGAACCTGAGAAGAAGTGGTATCAGGCGCATCGCTTGTTTTAGGGGTGTCTGTGTCTTTGGAGCCTTCCTTACCACTGATAATGGAATCGAATTGGTTCCATTGTTTAATCAATTCAGGATCGATGGAGGTTTGCTTATGTTGCTCTGTAGGGGCTTTGCTCCGTTCTTTTTCTTGTTCTAACTTCTGCTGTTCTTCAAGTGCTTTTCGCTGTTGCTCCTCTTGCGTTTTCCGCTGCTGCTCCTCCAATTCCTTTTTCTGCCTATCTGCTAGTTCTTTCTTTAGTTTCTCTTCTTCCTTCTTCTTCCTCTACTCTTGATCCTTCTGTGCCTTTTGCTGTCTTTCTATCTGCTCCTTTTTCTGCCTCTCTGCTTGCTCTTTTCTTTGCTTCTCAGCCTGTAGCTTCTTCTGCCTTTCCTCCTGTTGTTTATCCTGTTCTTCAGTTGTAACAGGAGGTGGATGTATCTATTGCCGACCAGGCTCGCTTGAGGAAGACGCTGGGGTTGTGGATAATAAATCTAGAGGCAGAGTTTGCAACCTCTGCTCCCTAAGTTTGTTAAACTCAGTCAACGCCTCATCATTGTATTTCATTCTGGCAAGCTGTTTGGTTTGACCTATTGTATCGGCACCTGCGAACAGGTCATCAAACATATCCTCGTGATGATCAACTTTTGTCAATTTTGCTTGTTCTAGGGCAGTGTAGGCAGTTTGCTTTGGATCATAGAGTCTGTTTGGGATAGTGGCCAGGGATAAAGCTTGGAGTTTTGTCGCTTCTTTTTCTGCATGCTTGTAATTAAGCAGAGTAAAAACCCCAATTCTTAAAGGAAAAGAGGGCCAACCTCTCTTCTTCTCCTCTTTGAGAGTTTGTGTGACACTCTCGGCCATAATCTGGTAGCAGATTTCACGGGCTAACAGTTTGTCTGGGATGTATAAAGGGAGGACATGCGGCCTAGCCTTACTCCCAAAAACTCTGATATAGGTGAAATGCTCTTCCCCAAACCAACTTGCTACGGCTGGTAAGTCAAAAGAAGCTTCATAGAAAATTCTGGGAATGGGCTTGTCATAAATAGAATAGTAAATGGGCACCATGAAACCATTACAAATTTGGTACAAATGGTCCTTGTAAGAGGACTTCCACAATTTCTGATGGTATAAATGAATGGGTGTTGGATCTTGGGTGGTCCATCTCCAACCGAGGACAGGAAACTCAGAATTATAACACAGGGTATCCATAATGTAAGCAGTATAATAAAATGGCGGGATTTTCCTTTCGGTGACTATAGTTTTGGCTCTAAATTCACGAATGGCTACGACCAACTTATCAGAAAGAATAGTGGCCCAATCCATAATTATACTATTGATAGCCGCTTCCATTAAGGGAACCATGTCAATATTGATATTAACGGAGTCATGTAATCCCCACAATCTACACATCATAATCCCCGCATAGCAATAGGGAGAAGCCAAAGAAACGTTGGAGTACTTACCCGAACTTTCATGCTTGTGTTTGGCTGGGTTCTGCCTCCAATCTCGGAGGGGTTCGGATGGTGATTCATTTTCTTTTGCGAATTTCTCCACGAAGGCTCTGTTATAGACTAGCTCTGGTTCAGGCAAATGATACATCCGCCTCAGGTCATCAGGCTTGAACGACCCGAAATCCTTCCATCTCTTGTGTGAAAAGTTCTATCAGTGATGGGGATTTCTTCAATTTCCCAGCGCACTACGTCAGTGTAAGGTAGGACCTGCTCTCTGGCTGCTATTCTGTGTGAAAAGGAGTCGGCCAAGTCTTTGAGCGTTGCATCAGACTTCCTTATTACATCTACACTAGCCGTTCTCACTGTCACTTGTGGTTGCTCGGCCTCCAACAGATTATATGTGCCCTGCCATGTGGTCCTAGCAAGACCAGTGCACGTAGTGTCCGAGATAAGGCCTTTCTTCGAAATTGTAGCAGCTTGACCTGCAACAGGTGTTGTAGTGGAACCGGTAGCCCTCTTGTGTTTCTTCCCCATCATGTTCAAGCTTTTCTCAACAAACGAA
Organism: Pinus tabuliformis; assembly: GCA_031772625.1. Lineage (NCBI taxonomy): Eukaryota > Viridiplantae > Streptophyta > Pinopsida > Pinales > Pinaceae > Pinus > Pinus tabuliformis. Next base: position 888,863,995 of record CM062809.1, read on the forward strand.
CTCTACACAAATGCAAGAGAAATCGTAACACGAGAAATAATGAAGACAAAGCATAATGGGAAAGATATATATCACTTGAAGCGTGGCGATATTAATTTTCAAAAGGTGGTTGCGGATCCAATGACTGGTAAGAGATCGCATATGCATTAATGGTGTTTTTAAGGCCTGCTACCCATTAAATGACCTTTACACTGTTATTCGGCTGAATGACCCCCTAACGCGTGCAACAGATATGAAAATGCTTTAGACGCAAGTATTCGTTAATTGAAGGGGCAAAGTTATTAAATACGCATGCATTACCTTATCCCTGCATTTAACGACATTTTGAAATCTGCGCTTGATCAACCGGATTTAAATATAATTTTAAGGCTCAAAGCAATCACTTTTTGAGAATGCCAATTACCGATCAACAATATCGCATCGCATCGGGGGAAGGAGTTACACTATCGTTTGAAAGAAGTCCTGGCGAATGCCGATTGCGACATCGCATCGGACTAGCGCGTGAGCACATTACCAGATGCATATTAAGTGATTTTCCGAATTCCGATAGCGATATCGCATCGCATCGGGAAAAACCTAAGCGCCTTATGAGAGTGCATGGGATTCCGCCGACGGCCGATAGCGATATCGGATCGGGTCGGGGTTTATAACTTAAAGTGTTTTCCCACAAGAGGCAGTGCCGATAGCCGATCGCCGATATAGCGTCGCATCGGGGTGTAAGATATGTGCTCTTTTTGTGTATGCATTGAATACCGCCGATCGCCGATAGCGATATCGCATCGGCAAAGAACGAAGTGCCATTTAAATGCGTCTCTTTTGTTATTGCGATATGCGATCTTGCGATCGCTTTATCGCAATAACGAAAGATTGGTTTTATTTTGGGAACATTGTTATTCGAAAAAGGCTTCAATTCACAAACACATTTGATTATCATATCCTTTTCGAACAAAATCATTAATGCCAATTAATTTTTTAAAAGGGACCCATTTCATATGTTGATTGTTTATGAATACAGATGATATGAAATGGGGGGTTGTTGTAGGGCACAACAATTGGCGATTCGTTGGTAGAACCAGTTATCTCTGAAATTAATACAAACACTCAAGCTTTTCAAAAATAGAAACTCAATCAGAAGGAGAACTTCTAATATAACTAGATATTCATGTGTTCTGACTAAAGTGAACTTCATTTTGTTAACTTCTTCCCATTTAGTTTCAAGAAACCAAATACATAATAAGTTTCAAAAATAAGTCTTTATTGGTTCATAGTGATAAAATAGAAAACTTTCCCACATCAGCTTTTATAATTAACTCCTTTGTCATAGGTAGAGCCTCTGTTGCCAGCAAACATTTATAGTCTCGATAGGGATACCTTTTAACCATAGTATTGTCCACTTTTCCATTCACATAAGAGTGTGATTAACAGAATGAATCCATAAAATGTTTTCATATTTTATTTTTCATCTGTTTTTCTTTGTAATTAATAAGATAAAAAGCCATTGTCCTGGTTTGGTGGCCAGCTTATGACATTGCCATTCACTGGTAATAATTTAACTGATCAAGCTGGCTCGTGATGAGACCCCTTGTCTTGAAATTTCAAGTCATTACCCTGTTTTGGTAGGCAGTATTGGTAATGTCAGTATAAGACCTCTTATCTTTAATCTTTTATATTTTAGAATTACACTCTGAGTAATCATAACCTTTAGTGAATGGGGTGAACAATCTTCTCCTTAAGAGCAAATGGATGACAGGTGAAGAGTTGAAGATACTGAAAATGGGTTAGCTTCTATCTTTTAACAGATAACCTTTGGAGACTAGTTTTGAAAACAGAAAATGATTCAGAACTTTTACCTCTTGAGAGGAGTCTTCAAAATTTAAATTATAGTTTCAGAACACAAGGATATCTAATTTCCTAGAAACTATTTCTTTTGATTGAGGGTTCTATTATCTAAAAACAAATATTTATATTATTTTTGTGAGACAGCTTCCTTAAACACAACAAAAGGTCAATGGAGATACTCTATAGTTTTATTTCCTACCAATCCTACAAACTACGCAAATCTACAAAAGGAGAAGGGGTTACCTTCTCAATTAAAGAATTTCTTCAGGATCAGGCCATTGACGGGGAGAGAATCTCTCAACCCTGATAAGTCTTGCAATATAAAAGTTGAATGGCCTATCTTTTCACAGATCTGAAATGGTCCAAGCCACATTTTCTGAAATTTGGTATGCTTACCTTTATCCTCATGGGCCTTGTCCCATTTGAGAACTAAGTCACCAACTTGAAGTTGTTTGGAACCGGATGATGCTGAGTCAAAAGATGCTTTAATGATTTGTTGATGTTTAGTATGAGTGATTCTGGCTTTTTCCCTCTCTTCTTCTAATTTGAGAATTTGGTCATGTCTAAGTTGGATAGAAGAAGAAGGAGTCTCTTCAATGTACTGTACTAGGGCTAAAGATGGAAGAACAAGATTTGTAGGCAACACGGCTTCTTTTCCATATACCAGATTAAAAGGAGAGGTCCCTATAGAAGCCTTTTGTGTTATTCTATCAGCCCATAATGCAAAGACCAAAGATTTATGCCAGTTTCTATGATTCTGTTCCACAGTTCGCTTAATGATTTTGATGAGATTCTTATTAGTAGATTCGGCTAAACCGTTTCCCTGGGGATAATAATTGGAAGAATATTTCAGTTTAAACCCCCTTTTAATAGCAAAATCATACATAGCGTTTCCTGAGAAATAGGAAGCATTATAAAAAACAAGAGCGTTTGGAACACCAAACCTGGTAATGATGAATTGGTCAATGAACTCGATAATTGCTTCTGCATTTGCCGCCTTCAAAGGAATAGCCTCTACCCATTTAGTAAAATAATCAGTAGCAGTAAGGATATACCTATGTTGTTTGGAAGATGGTGGAGTAATTTCCCCGATGATATCTAATCCCCATTGTTCAAATGGCTGTTCAATGTTGACAGGTTGCAGAGGGAAAGCTGATTTTCGTTGTCTTCCGCCAGATGTCTGGCAATTAAGGCATTTTCTTACGTACTCATGGCAATCTCTAAATAGAGTAGGCCAATAATATCCAGCATGAATAATTTTGTGAGCTGTTGTGTCAGCTCCAAAATGTCCCCCAGCTGGTCCATCATGTAGCTCCTGCAAAACCTTTTGAGCTTCAGGTTTCTCAAGACATCTTAACAGGATAGAATCATAATTTTGTTTAAACAACACATCATCAATGAGAGTGAAATTCTTAGCTTTTAACCTAATGGCCCTTTTATTTTTGTAAGATAAATTTGGAGGAGCATGACCGTTCTTCAAATAAAATATCAAATTAGCATATTGAGATTCAGAATCAGTGACACTTATCTGATTGATGGATTCAATCTGATCCTCATCGCTTGATTCGTGAATGTTTGATGCTCCTGCCAATATCCTGCAAAAACCTTGGCCCCTAACAATCTTTGATGGCTTTATTTCTAAGTCATACTCTTGAAGCGCTGTAACCCAATTGGCTCTTTTTTCACCCAATTCTTTCTGAATTAATAGTTGTCTTACCGCTGGGAAAGGAACTATAACTTTTGTGTGGGTTTTCAAAAGGAAGGGTCTATAATGTTTGACTGCTTTGAATACAGCAAAGGCTTGTTTCTCCACATCAGAATAATTCAATTCGGCACCTTGAAGATTTGAACTAAAAAATGATATGGGTGCTTCTAAGTTGTTATCATTCAGTTGTGTGAGTACTGCGGCATATGAAGTGTTGGATGCAATAGTATATAGTGTAAAATGATTAGAAAAATTTGGAGTATTCAAGGCTGGGGCATTGATTATTGACTGTTTGATAACATCAAAAGCTTGCTTTTCTTCTGTTCCCCATCTGAAGACTGAATTCTTCTTGATCATTGTCTGAAGTGGTAATACAATCTACGCAAAATCTGGAACAAATCGTTTGACAAAATTAATCTAACCCAAAAATGACTGCATTGATTTTTTGTTATGTGGGAGGGGGATTTCAGAAATTTCATTAATCCGATCAGGATCAATATAAATACCATCTTTGGATACTATAAAGCCTAAGAGTTTTCCTTGGTCAAGAGCGAAGAAAGACTTCTTTGGGTTTAGAGAAATACCATATCTTTTGCATCGCTGAAAGATTTGATTTAAGTCATGCAAATGATTATATCTCTTTTTAGAATAAACAGTAATATCGTCTAGGTAGACGACTACTGATCGATTAATTAACCCTCGGAAGGCCATGTCCATAGCTCTCTGAAATGTCGCTCCGGCATTTATAAGACCAAAAGGCATTTTCTGATATGTATAGGTTCCCCATTTAGTTCTGAATGTAGTTTTAAGTTGGTCATCAGGATGAACCAAAACTTGGTTGTATCCGGAGAATCCATCGAGAAAGGACATCAATTCAGAACCAGCTACTGATTGGAGAATTTGCTCCATAGTAGGTAACGGGAAATTATCTTTCAAGCTTGCTTTATTGAGGTTCCTGAAATCAATACAGATTCGAATGTCGCCATTCTTCTTCCTAACTGGCACCATATTAGAGACCCAATTTGAATGTCGGACTGGAAAGATAATCTTGGCTTTCAAGAGCTTGTTAAGTTCCGACTTTATCTGGCTCTCCAAACTTGGATGTATTTTCCTTAATTTCTGCTGAATTGGTTTCTGATCAGGAAGCATAGGGATGGTATGCTGGATAATAGATGTATCATATGTCTTTAAGTCATCATATCTCCAAGCAAAGACCTGTTTGTTTTTTCTCAATAGTTTAATAAATGCTTCCTTTTCTTCTTGGGAAAGTCCTATTCCTAAGTTGATGTTTTGAGGAGCATCGTCAGTGCCTAAATTTATTAATTCAAACCTAAGAGTAGAACTTTGAAGCTTTGCATTAATTACAGGTTTAAACCTGTCTTTGATATCGTAAAGATCTTCAAGCTTCACCACAGGTTTGGGAATTGAATTTTCTTTGGGCACTTCTTTCATCTGGGAATCATGATCATCTTCCTCAATAACTTGCTTATCATAAGAATTCTCAGAAGTTAAAAATTGCAAAATATCATCATCATGATTAAATACTCTCCAATTAGTGACATTGTCAGGAATTGAAGGTCTGAAAAGTAATTCTACAGAAAATCTATCAAGGCTGTAGTCTTCAGAAGGTAGAAGCTTTGAAGCTACATTGGCTAGTAAATCTGCGGCTGAATTTTGAGATCGAGGTATAGAAGAAATGTTGAATGCCAAAAAGTGTGAGGTAAGCTCTTGAACGAGCGATTGGTAATGTTTAAGGTGAGTCGAAAGGCAATGAATTGCATTTCTAACCTGTTTGACTATGATTTCCGAATCGCCGAATACCTTTAGATATCGCACCTCCAGGCCGATTGCTTTGTATAATCCTTGGATTAAAGCTTCATATTCGGCTGTATTATTAGTGCACTCAAACTCTAACCTACAAGACAACATTGTCTTTTCTCCTTGCGGACTAACCAATATACATCCAGCTCCTGAACCTTCAGTGGACTTAGAGCCATCAAAATACAGAGACCAAAATAAAGAAGTATTAACTAAAATATTTACATTTTCCTCAGCATCATTAAAACATCTGGATTTATCAGTTTGTGAAAAATTTTCTATTTGAGATGTAAAATGATTAACTGAAAAAGGAGATGGTTGGGCAACAAAGTTGCCAAAGAATGATTCTGCCGAATAGTTCCCCAAAATGTTGTTGTTGAATGCCACAGGTTGGTTTTCTTGCTCAAATTCAGTAACTGTGTGGGTCATATGCTTCTCACGATCGATCCTTATTTGATTTGGCTTTCCCTTGTAGGGAAGCCACATATGTGACCAATCTGTGGAAATATACCCATGTAGTTTTTCAGACCAATCTCTGCTTAAAATCAAACCATAAAATTCAGGTATGTCAGCGATTAGGATGTCAATCCTTTGAACAATTCTGGGGTCGGCTGACAACCTGATGGTTACAGAATTAATTTCTCCTACAACCTGCACTTTAGTTCTATCCAACTGTACAATATGAATGGCAGACTTCTGGGGTTCAATGTTCAGCTTAGAGCAAACTAAAGCTGGCATTATATTAGATGAGGCCCCTGAATCTATTAAACAGTTGTGTAGGTTTCTATTATAAATCTCATAAGTGAGCAGGAAGGGTGGAGTGTGAGAATTTGATTTATCTCCGATTAAGACTGAATCGACAATTTCAACCATACCTGCGGGAGGCTGGCCTTGATCGTTGGCAGCTCTTGTACTGGGAAGGGAAGTAGAGGGAACAGCATTTAATTCTTTGAGAAGTAGCTTTTGCTGATGTTTCAGTTTACTAAGTTCAAACATGGTTATATTTGCCTTGGTTTTCTTCATGTCATCAACAATGTTATATTCCATTGAATCGGATATCACTAGAGTCTTGGATGTTGAAGGAGAACTAGAGGTTGAAGGCTGGTTTTGAGGAACTACCACAGGTGACTTCTTTGGGGGAACTCTTTCCTTTGCTGTAGTAGCGCCTGCGCTCCTCTTCTTTGAAGTTGCCTGGGCGGGTTTTGGAGTGCTTTTACTTCTTGTAGTAACCGGAAAGGCTTCTTCTTCATTCTCCATATCAGAGTTTGGGAGTATAAAATCCCACATTCCGTGGCATTCAGCTACTTCTTCTTCATCATCGGTCTGTGAAGGTGTTTCCTCTTCCTCTTCTTCTTGGTCCGAATCAGCGTTATTTATAACATTAGGTGGCTTTGATTCGGTTCTCTTAAAAGTCCTAAATGGTCTTTTGCTTGATGTTTCGGCCACCTGCTTTTTAATCTGAACCATTTCATTAGACAATGTTTTAAGGACCTTTTGTAAACCTTCCATGTCATATGGGTCCTTCGGGGTTTTCTTCTTGGAATCTTCTTTGAACGAGACTTTTTTAGCTTTTCTATCTTCTAGAGCAGCTTTCTTTTCAAGAGCATTGATGCGCTTTTCAACGGCAAGTGCCTCTCTCATATTTTCAGCTAAGGTAGGTTTGCCAGCCCTATCTACAAAAATGGCTATGTTGGCAGGTAGGGCAGTGATGTACCATTCGCTTCGGATTTGCTCACTTGGTTTAGAAGCGGTAGGGATTTTATTCAGTAGTTTATTAAATCTGGCATTAAACTCCTTTATTGGTTCCCTGTGCTCTATTCTCAAATTGGAGAGGTCATTTATTAAAGTTGCTAGGGACCTATCATCTCCATATTTGGTGAGAAACTGCTCTTGGCATGTATTCCAACTGGTAATCGAACCAGAGGGTAAGGAAAAATACCAGGATCCTGCTGATCCTTGTAAAGTGTAGGGGAAAAGTCTTACAACAACATCTTGCTCTGTCACTCCTTTTAGGTTAACTGCTAACATGAAGTTGTTGATGTGTTCTTCAGCCTGGATCCCATCATCTGGATTGAATTTAGGCAGCCATTTTTCGGGATCATTGGGTAGATCATGCAATGGTCCAGGCATGTTGACTGCTCCTGGCCTAGTCCATGGATCTGCCATTATAATGGCGACAGTGGTTGGGACTACTGCTGGGATTCCGGATGTGTTGGAAAGGGTTGAAGATGAGGAGTGAATAGATTGGGATATTGAGGCTTCTGTTCCCTGGTGAACGACAATTTGTAATGGGGGAGTGGGTGGTTGACTTTGCAGATGAGGAGATGAAATGGAGGATGTGGAAGAAAAATCCCCACTATCAGATCCTTCAGTATTTTTCTTTGGCTTTTTCCTTTTGGGTAAAGGAAACTCAGTGGGTTCAATACCAAGTTTTTCGCTCTGAAGTCTGGTAAGAGGATGAGTGAGGTTGAACTGCGAAGTCGCACTGCTTTCTGATATCTCAGATTTCTGTGGTGAGATCGAGAAGCTCTGAAGTTTATGGATTAGAGACTGGACTTCAGGAGATTCAAGACTTAGCTGTTCTGGGATATGATGGGATTGAGCAGTGGTGGTAGATTCCTCTTCTTCTTGGTTATGGGCTGGCGAACCAGCATGTAATTGAGAAGAACGAGGAGATTTGGAGGGAGAATTACTCTTAGAATGACTTGCCGATTTGGGTCTGCTTGCCATTCACAGTCAAGCCCTCCTTCTAGCGCCAATTTTGTTGGGGCCTCGAAAATCACTGCCACAACAAAGGGGAAACCACCCGGTCCGGAACCTTGAAAGCAGCTCCTTTTCCATTTGGAATAGTGGCTCCGACTGGGGATAATGGGACCAGTTTCCCAATAATAGATAAAAGTGGGATGGATGAGTAGCTTATGCGGTAGGATAGTGATAAGCGAATAACTAAAACTATCAGCAAAATATATAATCCAATAATCTAATCCCGGGACTTATCAATCTTTCAAAGCGTAGCGTTTGATAATCTGTACTTTAAGGCAGGCATATAGATGACTCTAACACTTAAGCATAGATGTTTAAACCATTTAAGATTGCTCTGCATAATTAGTTATGCAGAGCGATTATAGCGAATTACTACACTTAATCATTTATATCATTGATACATGCATGGGTGAAAGAGATAACAAATCACCAAAACATTCAATAGTGAAACGAAATGAAGATTCGTTGTTATATCGCATACATGCATTCAACAATAGCAAAGATAATAACACAGTAATTCATACAATAAGAAAGAACACAGATACAGATAATAGTACCATGTAAGCTGCTCGATCAATCCAGTATATTAATCACTATGTCGCAGTCCTTCCTTCAAATCAGAAAGCATTCCCAACAACAGACAATCGTGCGCAATTGTGTAAAACAGCCTTCTAATAAAAAATAAGAACCGTTGGTCGAGTTTCACAAAAGAATATAGACTGAAGCACAATAGTGCAAACTTCAGCCTTTAAGTCTATTACAAAATTTTACGACCCTTTCCAAAACAATGAAAGGTTCTATAAATACTATACTAATCTAAATATCTAAACAACTGAAAAGCTATTAAATTGGCATCAATAAATGTTTTTTCCATCTTTCTTGGCGATCTGGCAGTTGGCGGCAATGCTTCATTCGGTGGGTTCTTTGCCTTTACTCCTTAGCTGACATATCGCCAGCATTGGCTCTACTTCCGGTGGAGTGTTGAGACGCGAAGTTAGCTGGGCATCATATGTAGCATCCTGAATGTCGGGGATCAGGCATCCGAGGGCATCTGTTAGACACTTGAGAGCAGACCTTTGAGTATGTGGCTTGATTAGAAAGAGCCAATATGCATCAGAGGTTAAAGTATTTACTCCGGTAATTAACTTCCTCTGTTCCTCCAAGTCATGATAATTTGTTTGTTCAAGCATATCTGCTGTTGTTATGCTTCCAGGTGTGCACTTGGAGATCATGTTTGCCAAATAAAGTGTATCATTGACTAGGTCGATCATATTGCTGGCAATTATTTTACACCTGGAAGCCGCCCTTTCTGCTTTCATTACCTGAGTGTTCCATTCCGTGAAGAGTATGTCCTTGTACGCTTCATGGATTCGGGACAAATTCACCGCTTTCCCTTCAACAGTGTCTTGCCACTCAAGATAATCGGATATGGCTTCTTCGGCCTGATCTAGCTCATTTCTGGCCTTCTCTATTTGCTCACACACTGTTGTAGATATTTCGCATAATGGCTCAGCCTTAGCAAGTTGTTGACATAGAAGTCTGATCTGAGACAGTAATGCGCTATTTATTTGAGTTGCCTCTGCTCTGAAGACTTTCACATTCTGTGTGCTCTTGATACCTTCGAGATGTGCTGATAGTTGAGCTATTCGCTCATCTTTCGATTTCATCATCAGCTCATTTGATGCTTTCAACTGTGACAATGCCTCCGACAATTCTTTTGCCTTCTGAGTTTCACTTTGGTCTATCCTTTGTCTTTCAGTTTGCAGTTGCTGGGTTAACAAATTGTTTTCCTGCTGTTGAGCCAGCAACTGCTCTTCCACCTATGCTGCTTTGTTTTTCGCTTCAATTACCTCTGCCTGTAATGCATATATTTCATGGTCCTTAGTCTTCAACAGAAGACTTACCTCTGATGCTTTGTCGATAGTTGCTGCAGAATAAGCTCCCGCGAATTGCAACAGCTTTGTTAGATCATCGGAGGGATCCAAATCCTCCTTCCAGACCATATTGCCCGTGACTGTTTGCTCAGGAAAGATAGAAGGTTGATCAAGCCTTCGTCTTTTCTTAGAGCGCTTAATAACGGCTCTATGCTTTGGGCTGTAGAAAATATCCAGGGGAGGAATTTCTTCCACCTGGAGAACAATTTGATCGGAAGGGTCCTTATTGATTACCTCGACATCCTGTGAAATGGGTGGGCCGCTGGTTCCTCCTAGAACCTGAGAAGAAGTGGTATCAGGCGCATCGCTTGTTTTAGGGGTGTCTGTGTCTTTGGAGCCTTCCTTACCACTGATAATGGAATCGAATTGGTTCCATTGTTTAATCAATTCAGGATCGATGGAGGTTTGCTTATGTTGCTCTGTAGGGGCTTTGCTCCGTTCTTTTTCTTGTTCTAACTTCTGCTGTTCTTCAAGTGCTTTTCGCTGTTGCTCCTCTTGCGTTTTCCGCTGCTGCTCCTCCAATTCCTTTTTCTGCCTATCTGCTAGTTCTTTCTTTAGTTTCTCTTCTTCCTTCTTCTTCCTCTGCTCTTGATCCTTCTGTGCCTTTTGCTGTCTTTCTATCTGCTCCTTTTTCTGCCTCTCTGCTTGCTCTTTTCTTTGCTTCTCAGCCTGCAGCTTCTTCTGCCTTTCCTCCTGTTGTTTATCCTGTTCTTCAGTTGTAACAGGAGGTGGATGTATCTGTTGCCGACCAGGCTCGCTTGAGGAAGACGCTGGGGTTGTGGATAATAAATCTAGAGGCAGAGTTTGCAACCTCTGCTCCCTAAGTTTGTTAAACTCAGTCAACGCCTCATCATTGTATTTCATTCTGGCAAGCTGTTTGGTTTGACCTATTGTATCGGCACCTGCGAACAGGTCATCAAACATATCCTCTTGATGATCAACTTTTGTCAATTTTGCTTGTTCTAGGGCAGTGTAGGCAGTTTGCTTTGGATCATAGAGTCTGTTTGGGATAGTGGCCAGGGATAAAGCTTGGAGTTTTGTCGCTTCTTTTTCTGCATGCTTGTAATTAAGCAGAGTAAAAACCCCAATTCTTAAAGGAAAAGAGGGCCAACCTCTCTTCTTCTCCTCTTTGAGAGTTTGTGTGACACTCTCGGCCATAATCTGGTAGCAGATTTCACGGGCTAACAGTTTGTCTGGGATATATAAAGGGAGGACATGCGGCCTAGCCTTACTCCCAAAAACTCTGATATAGGTGAAATGCTCTTCCCCGAACCAACTTGCTACGGCTGGTAAGTCAAAAGAAGCTTCATAGGAAATTCTGGGAATGGGCTTGTCATAAATAGAATAGTAAATGGGCACCATGAAACCATTACAAATTTGGTACAAATGGTCCTTGTAAGAGGACTTCCACAATTTCTGATGGTATAAATGAATGGGTGTTGGATCTTGGGTGGTCCATCTCCAACCGAGGACAGGAAACTCAGAATTATAACACAGGGTATCCATAATGTAAGCAGTATAATAAAATGGCGGGATTTTCCTTTCGGTGACTATAGTTTTGGCTCTAAATTCACGAATGGCTACGACCAACTTATCAGAAAGAATAGTGGCCCAATCCATAATTATACTATTGATAGCCGCTTCCATTAAGGGAACCATGTCAATATTGATATTAACGGAGTCATGTAATCCCCACAATCTACACATCATAATCCCCGCATAGCAATAGGGAGAAGCCAAAGAAACGTTGGAGTACTTACCCGAACTTTCATGATTGTGTTTGGCTGGGTTCTGTCTCCAATCTCGGAGGGGTTCGGATGGTGATTCATTTTCTTTTGCGAATTTCTCCACGAAGGCTCTGTTATAGACTAGCTCCGGTTTAGGCAAATGATACATCCGCCTCAGGTCATCAGGCTTGAACGACCCGAAAATCCTTCCATCCCTTGTGTGAAAAGTTCTATCAGTGATGGGGATTTCTTCAATTGCCCAGCGCACTACGTCAGTGTAAGGTAGGACCTGCTCTCTGGCTGCTATTCTGTGTAAAAAGGAGTCGGCCAAGTCTTTGAGCGTTGCATCAGACTTCCTTAGTACATCTACACTAGCCGTTCTCACTGTCACTTGTGGTTGCTCGGCCTCCAACAGATTATATGTGCCCTGCCATGTGGTCCTAGCAAGACCAGTGCACGTAGTGTCCGAGATAAGGCCTTTCTTCGAAATTGTAGCAGCTTGACCTGCAACAGGTGTTGTAGTGGAACCGGTAGCCCTCTTGTGTTTCTTCCCCATCATGTTCAAGCTTTTCTCAACAAACGAACTCTACACAAATGCAAGAGAAATCGTAACACGAGAAATAATGAAGACAAAGCATAATGGGAAAGATATATATCACTTGAAGCGTGGCGATATTAATTTTCAAAAGGTGGCTGCGGATCCAATCACTGGTAAGAGATCGCATATGCATTAATGGTGTTTTTAAGGCCTGCTACCCATTAAATGACCTTTACATTGTTATTCAGCTGAATGACCCCCTAATGCGTGCAACAGATATGAAAATGCTTTAGACGCAAGTATTCGTTAATTGAAGGGGCAAAGTTATTAAATACGCATGCATTACCTTATCCCTGCATTTAATGGCATTTTGAAATCTGCGCTTTATCAACCGGATTTAAATATAATTTTAAGGCTCAAAGCAATCACTTTTTGAGAATGCCAATTACCGATCAACAATATCGCATCGCATCGGGGGAAGGAGTTACACTATCGTTTGAAAGAAGTCCTGGCGAATGCCGATTGCGACATCGCATCGGACTAGCGCGTGAGCACATTACCAGATGCATATTAAGTGATTTTCCGACTTCCGCTAGCGATATCGCATCGCATCGGGAAAAACCTGAGCGCCTTATGAGAGTGCATGGGATTCCGCCGACGGCCGATAGCGATATCGCATCGGGTCGGGGTTTATAACTTAAAGTGTTTTCCCACAAGAGGCAGTGCCGATAGCCGATCGCCGATATAGCGTCGCATCGGGGTGTAAGATATGTGCTCTTTTTGTGTATGCATTGAATACCGCCGATCGCCGATAGCGATATCGCATCGGCAAAGACCGAAGTGCCGTTTAAATGCGTCTCTTTTGTTATTGCGATATGCGATCTTGCGATCGCTTTATCGCAATAACGAAAGATTGGTTTTATTTTGGGAACATTGTTATTCGAAAAAGGCTTCAATTCACAAACACATTTGATTATCATATCCTTTTCGAACAAAATCATTAATTCCAATTAATTTTTTAAAAGGGACCCATTTCATATGTTGATTGTTTATGAATACAGATGATATAAAATGGGGGGTTGTTGTAGGGCACAACAAGATGATATACCCAGATGTTATGGAGGTAAGGGTCTGCTATCAGAAAGACACCATAAAGTTGTTTGGGGACATCATTTCATAGTACTAAGATTGGCATGAGTACGTCACTGAGAAGCATCAAGTGGAGGTTGTTGAGTTGTTCTTTCCCCAAACTTCAGAGTCATAGTGTTTTGTCTGGTTAGGCTGTCTCTAGCCTATTTTGTCTCACACAGGTACATGAGGAAAATGTAACATTATTTGTAAATGTGTTAAAAGTGAAATTCCAAGTGCCATTAGTGGAATATGAAAGGTCATCATATTATGTAATGAGTTATTTGTAAAGAAGTTGAAGGGTCATGAGGGTAGTCAAAGAGTCACAAAGGGGAATGTTAAGGGTCACCCCACCCTTTGTTATAAATAGAACCTCCTAACTTATAGAAGGGGCTTTTGGGAGCTTAGAAAAGGCTTGAGATTACTGTGATGAGCCTTGGCTTCTCCACAATGTAGAGAGAGTATACTTCTTTGGAGGAGCACGTGTTCTTGACTGTAATGTTCTTTTGCTGCCCTAACCACTACTTGTTTTTAAGAATTGCAAAATTTGGTTGGAAATTTGTTTCCCAACTAGGATTTTTTTTTTCATAATGTTTTAGTTGTTTCAAAAACTTTTATGAAATTACAAAACATAATTTCCATGTGTCACCTTATGAATCTTATTTTAATTCCATATTTTATTAACTTTTCTTAAATCTAAAAGGATAATGTTTATTATAAATCTTCTTGATAAATTCAATGCATGTTATCTTTTTCTTGGAAATTGCAAATAAATAAGCCGAGTGTGAAAAATTTGTCATACTTGTTAAATTACATGCATTGTTAATGTTTTAGGGGCATGAGGGATGGGTATGAAATCTACACCAGGAACAAGGGAACTTAGCTGTCTAGAGGGAAGAAATAAAGAATAGTAGTAACGAGGGAAATTATAAAGAATCCAAACATATTTTTGTTGGACAAGGCAACGTGCTTTGGATGGTCATTCATAGAAAGTAGCTCAAGAAGCACTTCATGGAGTCATGGTGGGAAGAACGAGTGTGGTTATAGCTCATTGTTTGAGCACAATTCAGAATGCTGACATTATAGCAATTATTGAGACGGGGAAGGTTGTTGAACAAGGAAATCACATTTCTCTAGTGAGAAAAGGTTAAGGTGTTGCATATTTTGGTTTGATTAAATTGCAACAACCACATGAGCCAATTATTCACCCTGTAAATTAAGATGCAATACCCCTCATGCGTCTCCTGATCACAAATGTGGCTAGTTATAACAAATGTAGGGCAGTTAGGCCTCTTAGGATCAACCATAAGAGCCAATTAGTAAGCTAAGATATAATAACCCTCATACTCATACACTTCACAAATGTGGCCAGTTATAAGGTGTGTAGGCCAATCAGCCTCTTAGAAATTCAATAATCAAATTTCATCCTAGAATTCTTCCTTAGTAATTGATATATCACAAGTTTCCATAACAACTAAATTGAATTTATGAATGTTTTTGTGTTGTATAAATTCTCATGGGAGACATTGGTAATTGAATTCTCAATTGATTGAAAGTTGTAAATTCTTGATGAACATACCCATTTATTTTCTTTTGGAAAGGACGAACCCATCTCGTGAAATCACATTTCAAAATTTTGTCGCTATTTGTAAAGCTCTATGATTTTGATTACAAAATAGTATTGCTGGATGAGAGAAAATTCAGTACAGGTAAAGTTATAATTGTATCAACTAACACACACTTATACATCACTCAAACAAAAAAGTTGTGATTTATAAATTTTTATTTCTTTAGTTATTTCATGAAATGATATTAAATATATGGAAGAAGACATGCTTGGAAACAAGCAAATGTGAAAAAAATATAAATCTAATTACAAAGAGCTATATATAACTATTTTTTGATGATGTCAACAACATAAATCAATTACTATGTTAGTAGGAATTATTGTGGTATTCCAAAGCTACACTTTAATTAAGATTGTTGAATGTTTTAGCATGTACAAAATTCAAAAACATGATGGTCAATTGGTTTAAGTTGTAGCTAGGTTAGGCTTACAACACTAAGATCAATTTCAATTTTTCCATCCACATGTGCATCTACAATGAAAGATTCACTTTCTTCACCATGCTTATGCTTTGCATCTCTTAAGTCAATATTTTCAACAAACTTCTCTTGAATATTCAGGGAAATTGTAGTCTCCATCTACGTTTATCTTATTTTGCTTCATCCACAACTTCTGTGATTATTTATGCAATGTTAGAAAATATTATACTTCTTCTCCATCAACAATTACAACACTGTGTGAATCAACTTGATCCTAAACAATGTTGCTCCCCTTTTCATTGTATGCCAATATCCCGAGTTTCCTTGGACTTAATTGTTCCTACAGTTTTGGGAAGAACATTCTTGTCCAATACTTGTTGATTGGGACACAATGTTTTTGCATCATCCTTCTTATTTTCTATGAACTGATCCTTCTAATATTGAATTATGGTCTCAAAGGCTTAACTTTTACAATCCCATGGGTTTTCTATGGGTTTCCCTCAACCAATTCACCATATCTATGGTTTTTTGTGGCTTACTCTTAACCTTACATCATCAAGGATTTTCATTATTTTACTATTAACCATTACAATATTTTTTTGACCTAAACATTTAAAGTCTTCGATAACTTTTGAATATCAACTAGTTCATGGATTTTATTTTTCATTTGAGAGTTTGTGTTGTTCAGTAAATGATTTTACCTTGTAAAATATTTTCAACATAAAAGTAATATTCTACCTTTCATACACATTTGTTTATCTGCAATTTACCTGATATGTGAGGTTTTGACATTTGTCTTTGCCAACATGTGTGATCATGATTAGTAAAACCACAAATATTACAAGGATGAAAATTCCAACACCTAACTTGTATGTCCCCTATTCAACCACAATGCCTACAGTATTGATGTTGCTTTTGCATATGTTTTGTTGCATTTCTAATCATAAATAGTTCATATTTTTTAACTATGTATGTTTTAAGAAACTTAATATCAACAACGTTTGTGTGAGCTTCATAACTAAGGTCTTCATTTATTTTTCTTATACATATCTCTATGGGATCTAGATGGATTTCTCATTTTTTCTTAAAATTTTTCCTCCAAAACCCATATTTTTCATGAATTTAGACCCAATTCCTTTTGTATTCCTTTCAAAAACAACCATTTTAATAATCATTAATAAGATGTTTACTTTCATAAATATTCCAAATATCATCATTTTGAGTCTCGTAACATGATAGAGACAAGTGTGTGTCATGATTATTAACATCAACCAATTTACTTGTGTCACAATAACTATCAAGTTTTTGAAGCAAATCACTTTTCTCAAAAATTGCAACACATTATTTTTTCTTTTCTCACTTCACTTTTCAATGTTAACAATTCTCGTTTTCATTTGATAATAACAACTGTTTCAATGATTTTATATTTTTAGCTTTCCTAGATCATGAAGTTTTAAAATATCAATCACCCTTTGATCCAATGATTTCAACCTTTCTTCTAGTTTATCTATGTGTTGTGTAGTGAAACCAACAAATTATTGATAGAGCTTGTCATCAAGTCCTTTGAGTTTCGTGACTTTACCCATTAATGAATTATTAAATTTATCTACCATGTTTATTCTTAGAAATGATGATTGATATTTTACTCAAATAATTCGATTTCATGATTATGATTTTGTAGTAATTTTCCTCATCTACCCATTTTAGAGTGCTAAATGATTCATGGTTGTGTGTCAAAAATCAACACAATGATGCAATGTGTGGTGTACAACAAATTAGGCACTTGTATTTCACACTCAACAATGGAAAGTGAATTGAGAACCATAAAGCACACACCCTAAGATGTTTCACATAACATTGATATGTAAAATCTTTTCCTTAAATACAAGCTCAACCACAACAAAATAATTTATTAAGCTAAATATAAAAAAATGAAACACTTACAAAATAAACTTTTTTCAGTATGGGGTGAAGGGAAATATGACCCTTTTTACAATTTGTCTCTTAAATTATTTAACAAAATCACCAAATTAACTCTGAATGAATTTCTAAAACCCTTAACCTGAATGAATCTATGAAATTTAAAAACCAACTCTAGTTTCAACTAGATTTAAAAAACCCTCACTTTCTCAATACCTTAGATATACTTTCCATGATTTTCCCCAATAAAACCCAATTATACAAAAAAATCCTTTCTTTTACAACCAAAGCTTTCAAAAAATTTAGCCACTTACTTGAAAAACAAAAAAGCATCACTCCTTGCCAGTGTTTTTTTTATTTTTTATGTCAAGATCCCTTCTCATTGATTACAAGTGAGGCATGTAAATAATATATCTTGGATTTTCCTAATTTCTATCCAAATTTATGTCTAAGAAGGATTCATCCTATATCACTAGTGTGTTCTCCTCCTTCCTTGGCAACTACCCTCTTTTGGATCTACGCAGTTCATAGTTTGACTAGCAATTGGATTCTAATGAAGGTGGATCAATCTAGGAAAATACGATGCGAAGTAGATTGTTCCTTTAACAACAGTTATGTCTATGTTTGCAAAGGCAATGGTTATTAGGTGTCCCTAATAGATTCCTCTAAATTATTAGTGGCTCTACAAGTTGGCTACAAATATTCTCACAATATCCTCTCAAAGCCTGTCTCTTAATAGCAAATTGTTCCTTTCAAATCATTCACTAGGATAGTGAAGGATGGATTAAAATTTCTCTAATACTAATCTTATGGATGGGAGCAACATCTTAAGTACAACTATAGATATATCAAGTCAATAAAATACTCACACACTTGACACAAAAGAGATGCATCTCATAAACTTCCATTTCTTTCATTGTTTCATGAAATGATATTAAATACATTGAATAGGGTCTCTCCAAAAACAACTAGATGGTAAAGACAATCTAGATCTAACTACTAAGAACTATCTAAATGCAACATATAGATCTAACTTCCATTTAACCATGTCAACAAGAAATAACTTAAGTATCTAGTTTAGTGGGAATGGTTACATTATTGCAACACATATTGCATATTTCATAGAGAGGGGAGGTAGATCCATGAATGTCATGATGATACAAATAGATTATCTAATATATTAAGGGACTAATAATTAATCTATTTCCATTATAAAACTACTTATCAAAGGCGAAAATAAATCACGCAATTCTATAAAATCTTAAAACATAAGTGACGCTTCTATAACAAACCACCTTATAATGATGGTATCAATATCAATATCAATGAGAGTGGCATTTCCCCAATGGGATGGATTAGGGGTGTTACAAGTGGTATTAAAGCTTACAACTAAGGAGTTTTACCTCACATATGTATCTAGATGCACTGAAGATAGTACATAAATAAGGGGGAGGAGAATGTAATACCCCCAGCTTAACCCTTGAATGATATTGTACATATACATATGATACTTAGGCTAGTGAGAAAATATATGTAAATTAGGGTATTAATCCAAGCTTTGTTGAGGCCTACCTACCTATGTGTATAAATGTATTAGGTCGATGGTCCAGTGTACACAAATGTTTTGAAGCCAGAGTGCCTATGTGGTTAGGTCGAAGAGCCTATGAGGTAAAAGGTCAACAAGCCTAGTAATTGTAACTTGTAAATGCATATGTATTAATAAATGACACCTCGACTTTAGACCAAGGGACAAAAATAGTATGGGGGACTATGACTCCATGAGAGGGAAAGATGAGGAGGAAAATATAGGGTGGTTTCTAGGCCAAATAACCTTTAGTAATTTAATATTTCTAAAGTAACTTTATGGGATGATATTGTCAATGGGTCTTAGCTCGAGTGGTTGGGATGGTGGTTTTCCATCCCATCCACCTGGGTTCAAGTCTCTAGAGACATGGCCCATTATAGTAAGGCTAGAGGGATAGGCATCCTGGTTGAGTCTAGGATCCTGACACTAGTTTCTGGTGGTCTTTGAACATCTTGGTCCTAGGCTAAACTATGAGTTTATAATATATGTGGCTTGCAGGTTTTTATATTTGGGGAGGTTGCTAGTTACCTTGAATTTTATTATAATGGAATGATATTAAAATATATTATAATGTTATAATAATATTTATACTGAGCTATAAATAAAAGGTAAAGGAAGGGGAATCATTTTTATTCACCCTTCCTCTCCATTAAATACTACCAAGGTTCTAAGGAGAATTAGAAGATCCTTGGCTACCATATCTGGAGGACCATAGATGGGTCTCTATTGGAAGGTTGGAGCCCTAGATGGAGAAGTATAGGGATAAATGTCCATGTATGGGTCTGGAGTGTACTTGGAGAATCCTTAGGGCAGATGGAACTCCTAGAATCCATAAGGCTTTGAGACATCCTTCCCCAACCTGAGTTGGAAACTCTTGGAGAGTAGTGGTAGAACTCGATGGAAAACATGTGTAAATAATGGGGTGCATTACCTTAGATTGTATGGGTTGATGGGGGATGTGATACTATTGGTTGGAGGTTACTGGGGTTTGGTACCTTTGACTTGCTTGTATTTGATGCTAGTTACGTATCTAGATTTAGGTAACCATTGACATTGTGGATTCAAGCCCCCATCTCGAGGGTCATCCCCTATTGAGAGAGTTGGAATAGTGCAGTCTATGGCTAGGTGGGATGCTCAAGATCTACAACCAATTGGTGGTTTTATTAGATAAGTATTATGTGTACTTTGTGGTTTTATTATGTTGTTTTGGTCATATATACATATATATTTGTTGATGTTATGAAGGTATCTGTGTCAATGAGAGTGGCATCACCCCAACATGATGGTTGGGGAGTGTTACATATTTGATGGGCATTCCTTCTTTTGTTATATCATGTCTGAGTATTGTTACTTATTGGAATATAAATTAGGTATAGTCTCTTTGTGGATTTTTTAAATGCTTCATTTTCTTCTCTAACTTCCCAACTCCTCCTTTTTCCTCTTGTAAAAAGGAAATCACATTAAAATCCCTTCTAATAAATGAAGGATTTATTTGGGCGATAGTTCCTAATAGGTCGATAGAATCAATAAGATACCTTTTCATAGATTGGATAAGGAGGGCATATGTATTTGTTATATATCCTTATTCTAGAGAACCCAAAACCTTGTATCTCATTGAAATTAACCTTTGTGTTTCTATTAAGATCTCCACTCTTAGTAGATCGGGATCCCAAAGAAGTGTCAATCCACCCAATGATTTGTCTACATCTACCATTGCTACTTCACAATTTCTACAAATCTTTTGAACTATATGAGACATGTCCTCCTTATCGCATTTAGTTTTTGGTAATGTTATTGTAGATTTTTACTTGTAGATTCAAATTGCTTATGTAATATTCTAAAACAAAACACTTGAATGTACTCTACTCATCATTGCAAACAAAAATTGATCGATGAAAACATTAAGCAAAAAAAGGAAGAATTTCAATCACACATAACATAATATTTTTCTAGGGAAAGCAACTGCTCAAAACCCCGACTATCTATATTGAATTAATTAGAAGATCTGAGAAGAAAATACAATTCGTGTTCAACCCTAACAATTCCTGCACAAGTAAAATATATCTCTCTACTTCACAAACCAGCGCAAGCCAACACTTAGCCAATTCCACTACTTGCAAAACCCCTACTTCCTTGCACAATTCCCAAGAGAATTATCCCATATTTAATTGGGAAAATCCCTCACCACAACTGTGCAATCCATCATAGGAATTCTACTGATTCCATGCACCATCTGTACAACTCAGAAAATTATACAACTAATAGTACACTGTCATTGTACTCTAATCTCAACTGGGACTTCCTCTGAACTTACATGCATGACTTATTTATGAGTGAATCTTCAGTTAACTGGTGGAGCAATGAAGCTGCACTGAAGCTTCTCCCCACTCCAACATTTTATATGGCATCTGATATGGTTTGTTGCAATGTTTATGTGGTTCGTTACGATATGGTTTATGACTATAGTTTAATATGTATATTGCTATACATATTTTTCTAGTAAGGTGACCGGTGGTCGTGGGGTTGACCCCGACCATCCGACCCTTTTCCGGTAAGGCCATATCCAAACAATAAATACAACCACATCCTTTCAGTTAACAAGCCTTAATATAGCCCGATCAGTGTGTTGTTCCGACGAAGTCATTGCCACTCTGGGAGGTCAAGGGTTTGATCCTCCCTGACCCAGAAAATTTTGGGATTGCATGCCAATATTGGGAAAATCCGGTTTGCCACGTTTCAACACTAGATTGGCCCGTATCAACTAATCAAATTATGACACGTCATCAACCTCTGCTGACATCATAATTGAACTAGTTTAATTGACTATAACTCATTTAGGTTTAGTTAATTAATTACAGCTCAAAAGAACTCAACCTGGACCCCTAAAATTTAGGAATCAATCTAGATGACTCTAGATAGACTTCCAACTCGAATTTTCTGAGCCAACTAAGTCATATTAACTTAGTTAACTATTACAAGTTGCTATGAGAATATAATTTTGATTTAATTCAAGGAAAAATTAAACTAGGGTTTCTTGTTGCAATTTTTAACACTCCCTTTCAACAAGAAATGGATTATATGCTACCCCAATCCTACCTCTGTGAAACTCAAATTTGCATCTTGACAAGGGCTTTATGAAATCTTTATATCCTGCTCCTCTATGGGAATGTACTCCAACAACATGATTCTCCTCTACACACAATCTCGAAGTTGATGATATCGTATATCAATATGCTTGGACCGATCATGACAAACTGGATTCTCAAAGAGTTTGATATAACTCTAATTGTCATAGTAAATAACTGTTGGATCTATTTGATGACAAAACAAACCAACAAGAATATTCCTCATCCAAATAGCCACACAAGCTGCTTCACTAGCAACCATGTACTCTACTTATGTTGAATTGAGTGCAACTGATCTCTGCTTCCTACTGTACCAAGAAACAACTGATGACCCAATACTAAAGATCCCACCTGATGTGCTCTTCCTATCAGATGGACTCCCTACCCAATCTGAATCGTTGAATCCTTAAAGATTCACTCCCTTTGTTCGTCTGTACCAAAGACCAAATTGAGTGGTGCCTCTAAGGTATCTCAACACATGTTTCGTTGCCTTCCAATACTATTTGGTCGGCTTAACCATAGCTTGAGTAAGCAAGTTAATTTCATAACACATGTCTAGTTATGCCTTCATCAAATACATGAGTGAACCCACAAGTTGTCTATAAATAATAGACTCCACTACTTCACTGGAAGTAGCATCCTCCTTCCTCCAGTTACCATCTAGAGGAGTCTCCATGGTTTTACTTCTCTCCATGTGGAACTTATTCAGTATCTCATTGGCATACTTTCCCTGAGAGAGAAACAATTCTTCATCTCCTTGCCATACTTCCATCCCAAAAAGTAGTGCATGAGCCCCAAGTCCTTCATTTCGAACTCTCTTAAATGATCCTCTTTGCAAGACTAGATAAGCTTATCATCACTTGTTAGAATCAAATTGCCGACATATAAAACAGTAATAAAAAATTTACCTTCAATCACAATATGGTAAAGGTTCTCATCTGCTTCACTTTTGGTGAAGCTCAACCTGCTAAAATAGCTATCGATCCTGGTGTACCAAGCACAAGGTGCTTGTTTCAGTCCATACAGTGCTCACTTGAGTCTACACACATGCGACTCTCTATTGAAGGTCTCAAATCCTTCAAGCTTCTCAATATACACCTCTTCCTCAATCATGTCATTGAGGAATGTTGTCTTTACATCCATCTGATGTATATTCCATCCCATCTGCGTTGATAATAGTAGAATGGATTTGATTGATGAGTACCTTGCTACATGAGAAAAATTCTCATCGTAATCAATCCCCTCCACCTGAGAGAACCCTCTGGCCACAAACCTGGCCTTGTGTTTCTCCACACTACCATCAATTACTTTCTTTACTTGTAAATCCATCGGGAACTCACCATTGACTTGTCTGTCGGTCTTGGTGCCACTTCCCAAAAACTGTTCCTGATAATGGGGTCATACTCCTTAACCATGGCATCAACCCAAAATTGTTGTTGCATTGCTTCCTGAAGAGAGGATGGCTCAATCTCTACACTCCTGCTCATCAGAGCCATGTATCCAATGTACCTCTCTGGTGACCTCCTCTGCTTGTGCTATGATGTGGGTGCTCCCACATTCTCTCTAGCATCATGCAATAATCTATTAGCCTCTCTATTGCGCTTTCTCCCATCTCTAGAAGACTATGCATGAGTGGGTGTTTCCATTCCCTGCTCCTCTGCATGTGGCTTCTCCACATCATCCATAGGTTCCTACTTTGGAGCTAAATGCTCCTCAACCACATGTACCTGAAGCTCCCTCTCAAGGAAACATCTCATGGTCTTCTCTTCATCGAAATTCACATCTTTGCAAACCACTGCTATCCTGTTGGTTGGCAAGTACACCTGATAATTGTGAGGTGTATCAGTGTACCCCACAAATATGCCCAAATTAGTTATTGGTTCTAGATTTTTCTGTGCATCTTTGGTAACATGGCAGTAGATTGATGAACCAAAGATCATGAAGTGTGCCACATCTAGTTTCTTCCCTAAAAATCTTCTTTCGGTGTACTCATCGTGAGAATTCGATGAGGGCTTCTGTTACACAAATAAACAGTTGTGTTGCATGCTTCAACCCACAAGTACAATGGTAGGCCTTGATCATGCAACATTGCCCATGTTGCTCCCAAAATACTTATGTTCTTCCTTTCTGCCACCCCATTCTAAGATAGGTTATTATTTGCTATCAACTACCATCAAATGCCTTATGATGCACAAAATTTTTTGAACTCATTTGACACATACTCTCCACCGTTATCGCTTCTGAGAGCTTTATCTTTCCTGCCAGTATCTTTCTTGACAAGTGATTTAAATTCATAAAACTTAGCGAACATTTGATATTTCTTCTGCATGAAGAAAATTCAACACTTACGAGAAAAATCATCAACAAATATTACATAATACCTATGCTTGTACATGGATTTTGTCGAGAATTGTCCACACACATCTGAGTGAACTCAATCAAGGATCACTTGTTCTCGACTATCTTTTTTATAAAAGGAATATTTGGTGTACTTCCCCAATGTACACCCTTTTCATGTGTCTCTTTGCTCTAGTGTACTCTTGGGAACACACATAGAAATTTTCTGCAAGATATTCAAAGTGCCATGATGCAAGTGAACCAATATCCTATACCAGAACTCACCGATGTCTGAGCTCAACACCTTCTCTGCTTTAGTGCTCAAAGAAGCACAATATTATACCTCCCATTTGTAGAGGTTCTTCACTCGAACCCCTATATTTTTCACCTATCCTATGGCTATGTGACGAAGGAATGCCTTTCCCTTACTAAATATCACATCATAGCCTCTATCATCCAACATGGAAACAACAACCAAGTTCTTCTTCAAACCTGGAACACACATAAAATCTCGAAAAGTGAGGGGAGAAATAGAATGCCTCTGAAAGGTAACTATATCGATACTGGTTGCACTATACCTCCCATCATCACCCATCTCAATATGCATCTGGAGATCCTTCTCCTCAAATTTACTAAAGAGATATTTGTTACTGATCATACGAAATGAAGCTACATTGTCTAGGTACCACACACTACCCATCATCGATGACACCATACAAGCTATGAAGGTAAAATCTAGTTCGAACTGTGAAGCAAGAGCTTCAACTCTCACTCATCATGAGGGCTTCTTATTGGCCTTCTTGTGCAGATACTTTGTGGCAAAGCCCACTTGTGACAAGGAAAACACTTGATTTTCTACATGTTCTTCTTCTTGTCGCCCTGAAAAGAAAATCGATTTGGAATGGGATGAATTCCCATTCCCTTTCTTTGCCTTACCAACTAAGGCACAATTCTCCTCATCATCATGCTTTGATGAGGATCCATCTCGGGTGTTCCACAAAATCTCTTCCTGTACCTAGTCGGACCACAATCGCTCCCACTTTGTTAGCTTATCCCTCCTATTAACTGGGTCTTGGTAATTGTGCCAGTTCTTGGGAATTCCTAGAAGTGCTAGGCTCACTAGATCGTCTTCTTCAACCATAATCCTGACACTTCCAATCTCATACTGACATTGGGTGAACTTGGTCAAGTACTTCAGAATTGAGTCGCCCTTCTCCATCTTGATCTTTCTGAGCTTTTTTTCAGTCCAAACTTCCTGTACTCGCTACTATTTTGAAACAGGTCTATCAATTCCTTCCACATTGCAAATGGAGTTTCCTTGTCGTGGAGATTCGAGACAATATGATCTCAAACTCCTTCTAGGATAATCCTTCTCACCTTTGCCACAAACTTTCTCCATTCATCTAGATCTTTAGCATCAGATGCTAGAGGCTTCATAATATCATGATCTATTCATTCCTTTAGCCTGTTGTTTTCCAACGCTGCCTCCATCCTGTCCTTCCAAGCTATTTAATTCAAGCTTCCCTCTAGGGTGTACTCAAGTCTCATCTTGTTGACTCTGAAGTATTAAACTACAAATTCAATTTCACCCAGACAACAAAATCATATTCTCCTCTTCTAAAATGTCTTCAATTCCAATACCATGTATATTTTTACTTGTAGATTCAAACTGCTTATGTAATATGCTAAACCAAAAGAGTTGAATCTACTCTACTCATCAGCGGAAACAAAAAATTGATTGATGAAAATACTAAGAAGAAAAAGGAAGAATTTCAATTGCACATAACAAAATATTTTTCTGGGGAAAGCAACAGCTCAAAACCGTGACTATCTATATTGCATTAACCAGAAGATCCAAGAAGAAAATACAATGCTTGTTCAACCTGAACACTTCCTACACAATTACAATTTATCTCTCTGCTTCACAAACCAGCTCATGCCAACACTTAGCCAATTCTGCTGCCTATCAAGACCCTACTTCCTAGGAAAATTCCTGAGAGAATTAGCCCATATTTAATTGGGAAAATCCCTCACAACAACTACGCAATCCATCACAAGCCTTCTACTAATTACGTGCACCATATGTACAAGTCAGAAAATTATACAACTGATAGTACATTGTCCCTGAACTCTAATCTCAACTGGGCCATCCTTTGAACTAACATGTATGAGTCATTTATGAGTGAACTTCAGTTAAATGGTGGAGCAGTGAAGATGCACTGAAGCTTCTCCCCACTACTAGACCTCCTACTAGTTCCTCCAACTGTTTGAACTAGTTTAACTGACTATAACTCAATTAGACTGAGTTAATTAATTACAACTGAAAATAACTCAACCTGGACCCATAAAATTTAGGAATCACTCTACATGACTCTAGATATAATTCCAAATCACATTTAATAATCCAACTACGTCAAATTAACTTAGTTAACTATTACAAGTTTCTAGGAGAATAGAATTTCAATTTAATTCCTAATTTAATTCAAAGACAAATTAAATTAGGATTTCTTGTTGCTATTTTTAACAATCATGATGCTTGGATACTTCTAGTTATTCCATTTTCTTAAAATCCTATGCTTGGATGGCACATTGAGGAATATTATATTCCATGATATGACTTTGAAATTAAAATTTGGATTGGGCGGGATAGTACTTCACCATGAGTCTTATGGTTTGCCCTAAATCCACTAGAAGAGTGCTTTCTTCTTCCAATTTTGCTTGGTATATTTTCTTCCTCCCTTATTTTCCTCTACTCCTAACTTTTTATATAATTTCAATGGGTTGTTCCTTATCCCTAGTCCATCTCATGTGGTTGAAGATTGTATAGGATTAATGCATTTTCTTTTCCCTTTTATCATATCCTTCTGTAGTTTTCTTAGTTGGCTCTTTGATAGGCTACTTACACGTTCTTCTCCACACATTACTACACCCTACCAAGGCTAAGATATCTAATTCCATAACATCTTGATCCATCTCTTGTGTTGAATTTTCTTCCTCTAAATAATATTGAGTGTCTGAACCACTATGTTTGTCTCTGGCATCTCTACTTGGTTATTTCATTTGTTTCATTTTCTTTCTCTATTTTCCTCTATTTCTAGGCCTTAAGAATTGATTTCAATATTCTTTTATCTTTAGTTTTTTTGGCCCTTAACCTTTGGGTTCTTCTTATTCCACTTCTAACAAGTCATGAAAACTATTTTCTGTATTATTAACCTCTAAGGTCACTGGTTTTGTTGGGTTCCTTCTTCAATTTTTCTTGCTTGGAACATTAGTAAATCCATCCTTGTCTTACTCCTCTCTAGATTTGGCTAGGGAGTTCTATCCATTCTTGGGACAATCCTTGAACAAATGACCATGATCATGACATTTCATACACTAGAAGGGATGTATTCTTGATGTAAAGTTTGGATCCACTCCTCATCCTAGTGGGAGATAGTAATTGAGTCTAGAAGAGCCCTTGCTGCATTCACATAAAAACTTATTCTTACATAGGATGTATAACACCCCCATATTTATTACCCTTGACACTTTCATAAAGGTTCCAAGGTTGTGTATTAGACTTTCCAAGGTCTCTTTCTCCTAAATTCTTAAGGTGGGGAGTCCATCCAAATCTAGACCAATACCTTTGTGAAATCCTCCTCCGATGATAAATTCTTGGTATAATACCTCAAGTGGAGTCCTATCAAATTGAAGAAAAGGGATCCTTATTCAAATATTTAATCTCTATCCCTAGTGCACGCACATATCATAGTGAAAAATCCCTTTGATCCTTGTTTAAGATCGTTTTGACCTTATGGTTTCCAATAAGTGCTTACCCATCCAATTAGGACCTTTTTAGAGGGACAAGTGCACATACATTTTCCTGTTGTAGCATGGTCCTCCCCCTACTAAGCATTTCTTTCTCTGTTGAGGTAGGTCTGAATCCCTTATCATTGTATCTTCAAATGATTTCCCCACCTCTAGAGATCCTGCCCCACTATCTCCATTAGCACCAAGGAACTGTCTCTCAGCCCACTAGACCTCAGCCTGTGGCTTCCCCACGTGCTTGACCAAGAACTGCCTTTAGAACTCTGCATGCTGGCTTCCAAAACCACGTTTTTTATCCTTCTCTAGAAATTGGCACTGTTTTCCCCGATCTCCACAGCTAGGTACCCTCTTGCGCCCACAACAGACAGACCTTCCTTCCCTCATTACGACTCTTCACAGCATAATGCCTAGCCTCCATGACACAGAAACTGATACACAACAACTTCGGCTCTAGCCACTAGGCTTTCAGAGAGGCCATCGTCCCACTCTCAGGCCTTATAACATACAAAATCCACATACCTATATGCACTTTATACCTGCTGCATGACTTGGAGGTGATGTATAGATAGAAAAGATATTGCTGCAATCGATATCCCATGAGTACTCCATCATAAATCCACCCTCCTCCATTAATTTCCCACCAAGCTCCTGAGCTCTATCAGTCTTTCCCACAATTCTCCCACGAACGAGCTTGACTTTAGTGAGGTCTTGAATTAATTTTTTTCTTCGTAAAACTAAAATCCTTGTAGGCACCCAAGGTGCTGCGCCTCCCAATTCTCCAAGAACCAGGGCCAAAACGATGAAGCCACGCGTTGTGACTTATTCTTGAAACAAGTGTGGTACCAAATTTCCATGGGACACCACATTTCGAGCGAGTCTAGGTGTTCGACTTGCCATGAGTCTATATGGCTAGCAGGATCTTGCAGAGGGTGATGTAACATCGGGAGAAGGAGCCTTGGGCAGAGGTTATAATGTAGAGGTGGAGGTTAGAAAGGGGAGTGGCCACATGGAAGGGGGAAGGGGAGGGAAGTGAGGAAGGGGAGGGGGGAAGGGGAGAGAAATGAGGAAGGGGATGTGGAATGGGAGAAAGGGGAAGTGAGGCGGGGGGTATGGGGGAAAGGATAGGAAGTGGGGGGGCGGGGGGAGATGACAGGAGAGAAATCATATTTCCAGTCTACATATGACACTCTTCAATTTATTAAGGAATTTTTGTCGTGTTCACGACATCGTTGATGACACATTTTTTCTCCTCTAGATGGCTTGCCTTATTAGCTTGTCTATCAGCATCATGATTATTTCCCCTCAAGACATGATAGAAGGTCACCGAGTCGAAAGCAAGGATCAAGTTCTGGGCTCTCATAATGATTTGATTCAGGTTAGAGATCTTAGCCTTTGAAGTGTTAATCATATGCCTTATAACTATCATGGAGTCTCCTAACACCTGAATCTTTTTTATCCCATTTCTATGTGCCAGGATTAGTCCTAGGAGCATTCCATAAGCTTCAACTTGGTTATTGGTCTTTCGGCCTAGCCCCCAAGCATAACTAAATTCAATGATTCCTTTAGGATTAATGAGAATCCATCCCCCTCCTACCACCCCATAAATAATTAATATTATTAAAGAATGGTAAAAAGTTAAAAAACATTATTAATTTTAAATTAAAAATGTTTTTCAATTTAGTATTATTAGAATAAAAATAATAAAATTTTAAATATTTTTTAAAATACGTAAAATATTTATGGTATTAAGATTATTAAAAAAGAAAATTAAGAATATTTTTGTCTTATTTCTAGAAAGAAAGTTTTCATATTTTTCCCTTAGTTTTAAAATAGTCTAGATTTTGCAAATTGATGTTGGATCTTAGGTATGTATTTAATCCTGATTTCAAATTTATCTTTGGTTCCTTCAAGGGATGCTTCTCCATTCTATTCATTTTCTTGTCGCTTTCAGGAGTGGTGCTATTCAATCTTTTAATGTTGTTAGAAAGAGAGCATGGTCTTGACTTTTGGAGTTCTCTTGTTTTATTCCAATGCTAACATGAAGGTCACTTTCGGTGGTTGTGTTATTCAATATTGGTTAATGTGGTTAGAAAGAGAATGCGGTCTTGGATTTTGGTGTTATCCTTTTTAATTCCAATGCTAGCATGAAGATGTAGGGGTTAGAGGCTCACAAGGTAGCTCTGGTGCCAAAGTCAAAGTTCAATCCTCAAGAAGGTTTATTACATGCAAGCTCCTCTTGAGATTCAGAAGGAGATCAGAGAGACGGAGGAGAAAATCGTCAATGATAGAGAATGTGACTTAGACTCGTAATTTTTTTCCAGAGTACTGGGTGCCATATATTATGTTCATGCAAGAGACAAAACCAATATTTACATACTATAGATCTTTATGACAGATAAAGTCTCTTCTAGGAAAGGTCCTCATTGAAAGGAATGACTTCAAAGATGAAATTTTGTTGCATCTATATGAAATACAAATTGAGCACAAGGAGATGGACAAATGCTTGGATGGAATGGAGGCCTCCATTTTGCATGGGAAAGGCCCAACACCACATAACAACCTAGTTGATCCTATTCCCATTCCCATTGAGGACTCAACCACTTCTTGATTTTATCAATGTTTGATTAAAAGTTTTACTTACGATTTTCAGTACAACGATACCCTCGTCATACAGCTGGATGCCTTCGGTGAAAAGGTTTTTTTCCCACCCCTACCCGTCTCAAATTAATAGTGAAAGGTGTATTCTATTTAATTAATAGGTGAAATTGAAGTAATTAATACCTAAATAAAAGACCCAACAAAGCTAAACTTACTTCAGGGAATCCTTGTAAATTCCCACCTCATCGAATAACCCTGCAAGGAATGTTTTTGAGGCAATTTACATGTCATCCTAATTACAAAAGTGCAGGTTTAATGATATTACTATGAACAATTTACTGATATTGGCTGGATTCTAATTATACCTCATTATGAATTTGTCCACTTTCATCACTAACTATGCGGTCAGTTCCTATTTGTCATGGAGGACGGCGTTTGTGACAATACCACTAGGCAGTGTAGTGATTGAAGTAGAAATGCTTCATGGCCGAACACTGATAAGGATAGCAAGAAAGATGCACACAGAATATAATGAGTATAGTTTAATTGTAGAACATGCAATCTCTTCTATTATAACTGTTTATTCTTTTGTTGGAGAAGAAAAGGCTATAGCCGAATTTTCTTCATCACTTGTTGGAACAGTAAAGCTTGGCCTTAAACAAGGCCTGGAAAAGGGGATTTCCATAGGTGGAAATATATCAGTAGTTTTTGTGTTGTGGGCATTCATGTCATGGTATGGAAGTCGATTGGTGATAAATAATGCAGTGACCAAAGGAAGGATGGTCAGTGTGGACTATAAGGCATACGATATTTATTCTTCCATGCTGCTGTATCATGATTTTACTTCTGCCTAATTTTTCTATTTGCTCTCTAAGTCTTTGGCGAGTGTGCTTTCAAATCTCAAATATTTATCTGAGGCAGGGTTTTCCGCCTTTCAGATTGAGACAGCTCCAGAGATCGAATTGAATTCGGCGGACATCAAGAACTGATTCTGAAACCAAATGGAGCATATGCAGCTTTGGTGAAAATACAGTAGAAAACCCCAGCATAACAAACCATTGATATTAACACAATATATAGAATATCTAGTCGGAGGCAAAGCTCAGATGGGAAACTATATTGTGCTTCAAATCACTTTGAGGTTTGAATATCTGGCTTGAAACGGGAAGAACAAGAAGTTAATGCAGAGACCAAATCGGGGAGATCTCCTTCCTTCCGCAAGTTGCTTGCAATGAATGCTACAGAATGGAAGCACACTCTCTTGGGCTATGGAGAAGCCCTTGGATATGCGGCAATTCAGATAGCGTTTTCTTTCACTATGGCACACATGACTCTTGCACTGTTCGCAATTCAGATAGCGTTTTCTTTCACTATGGCACACATGACTCTTGCACTGTTCGGCGAAAATCTGGATGAGATTAGATCTAGTGTCTGGATCTTTTGCATTGTTTTTACAGCTTTGACACTGTTGGCTTTCTTGCTGAATTTGGTTCAAGATTATAATTTGGCTGTTATAGGCGAGTTTCTAACGACTAGGGTCCGTCAAAAAATGTTTTCAAAAATTCTTATATTCGAAGTGGGCTGGTTCGATCTCGACCAAAATTCCAGTGGGGTTGTTTGCTCTAGGCTAGATAAGGAAGCTAATGTGGTAAGTATACTATATCGCATTACTTTTATAATGCTGGTTTTGCATAAATCTGTGAATAAGGATAAATGGATCAGGTTTTGGTTTCTTTTTCAATAGGTTTTTGTTAGAACTTTATAGATATTTTTATTTTATTTTTATATAACATCTATTACATTATAAACTTTTACTATTAAGAAAGAGAAAGTCAAGTCTCTCGAATTTTTATTGTCTTTTTTAATACAAGTTATGTCCTAACTCGTTAACCCGATCCAAAAATTATTCTAATTAACTACCGCAATAGAAACTAGAAAAATTATTCAATCTCTTTAGAAATGGATTTAAAGTAACTAATACATCCTTCGGTGTTCATCCATGGTTTAACATTATTACTCTTAATCGCAGGTAAGATCCTTGGTTAGGGATCGTGTTTCGCTTGTGGTGGAGTGTCTGGGACTAGTTGTCCCGTGGTAAATTACTATTATGTTGATCGTTGTACAGATCCTCATGGTCGACCTTTATCAGTCCAATGATGGTGGTGTTGCAATATAAATAGTTTAGTTTTGATAAGTTAGATATTTATAAAAAAGGTAGGTAAAAAAATGAAAAACAAAAACTAGAATAAAAGAATGAAAATATGAAAATAGTTGAAAAAAGTGAAAAGAAAATAAGTTCCTTTTGAAATAAATTTTGTTTGAATCATATAGCAAAATTATGGTCAAACATGTTTAAATTTATGTTTTAGGATTAGAAAATAATTCAACCAAACTGTTTAATCTTGTTTGGCATTAGAAGATAGGATAGATTAGAGGAAAAAGTGACTTAAGCATTTAGTCTTGGTCAATTCTATTTTTGCACTAGAATAGGGTTAAGAGTCACTTTGGCAAATAAAAGGGCATGCTGGGTTAAATGCGCCTTTAGAATTATAATGATGCTTTGTAGATTTATTTTAGTTAAAAAATAAACTAATCATTTCATTTAAACATGATTAGCTCCATGCAATAAGTTTTAAACTTGAGTTTTATTTTACGTCGGGAGATGGTTTGATGTCTTGTTGTTTTGCAATATCCAAAGCACACTTTTCAATGGCCATGATTTTCCCCACCCAGACCAATGGCGGGGAAACCAATTCGCACCCCCTCGTCCCATTTCACATAAACGTCAAGGGGTGGAGGGAGGGGGGCTGTCTGAAAAGTGGTATTGCTTTTCATAGGCCCCACGCAACATGGCACTCTCTCATGACTTCACACCCCCCTCGTCCTAAATCGCTTAACATCATCCCCCCCTCCAAAATCTGCTATCGCTCCTCTTCCACCAACTGTTAGTATATCACCTCCAACACATTTCTCTTCGCCTATCATATTCTTCCACTTGTCCCTCTATTACCCGTTACTACATTCCTATTATCATTTACCCATTACATTCCTATCTGTTACCATGTTCCCGTTATCCATTAATGCACCTAAAGTCCGTTTGGTAACAGTTCCATCCCAACAGTGACCGATTGAGGCCTATAAAATAACTTTGACACATTTCACACGACTCCCCTAGATGTTTTGATCACTGTTTTCAATTGCAAGTACTGTTCATAGTTTCTACACTCCTACTGTTTAACACCTAGAAAATTTCAGTAACTGAGAGCCCAAATACCCTCGACAGAGATTTATTTGTTTATCCAGGTACCTGTTAAAGCCAATTTTGTCCTCTGATATTCTTTCTTTTTCAAAATCCTCAGTCATGGCACCAAAGGGAAAATCCCATTCTTCTAGCAGTAAATCTAAAACTGATGACAACCCTAAGACTTCTGCTACCCTCCATCTAGATCATATGCCCTTAGTTGACCAATACTTTAAGATTATTGACACCGAGTGTGAATTCGTCTTGTTCGAATTACATCATCGGTTAAAGAAAAATTATCCTGATCAATAGGATGACATTAATCTTTGGGAATCTTTATTACCTATGTTTATCTTTCCTCAAGCACATTATTGCCCTGATATGGTCATTTGGTGTCAAGTCAGGTATAACCCATTTCAAAGAACCATTGTGGCTTAAAATGGAGACATTCTAATGTCCATTACACCATAAACCATAAAACAAATGATGTTGTTTCCTCAGAATGACTTCCTTAGCCATTTTTCTGCAGTTGTTCTAATGGGCCTATATCATAAGTTATCTTTTCCTCAAAGAGCTCAAATTTTTGAGATTTTTCTCCCAGAAGACTCTTAAATTCCTAAGAAAAATCCTCCTTATCTAACTTCCATGTTCCTTGAGAAAGCCAAGAAGATACTTGCCCTAGTTTCTTTCCTTTTAGGGTATCCATCAGACCAGTGGGTAGATGAGCCTATCTAGGCTTTCTATCCATTTTATCCAATGAGCACAAGACAACATTCATGTATAATTTTAGTCAATTCTTGGCTGATAATATACATGAACAGATGATGAAGATTACTATAGAAGGGATATTTACTTATGCATATGTACTAGTCTACATGTTTCTTTTTCAGCAGGGAGAAAAGTTTCCAATAAACCTACACAAGCAAGATGATCAGGGCATCAATCAAGTAGTGACACAATGAACCTCGTTAATCAGGAGAAAATAAACATAGTTTAATTTTGCAGAATTCATTGACAGTTTTGTTCACACAGTTGCAAGGCTTCTTAGTAGTTAGGATGAGCCAAGGATTAGTGTTGAAATTAAAAAGGTTTTACACTTGAGTGAGAAGACAAAGACTGGAGACTGGTATTTATACCAGAATTACACAGAAATATGAGTATATGGATGTGAGCTAGCTCCCTACAAATTGCCTAAGTATGTTCCAATGAGGATATTCTCTCTGGAATACATAAGGCAGATGATCAACATGGATGAAATCCATTTTGTTTCAAGGAAAGTGAAATCACAATTCAAAATCAAGATTCAAGTAGGATCATTCATACACAATATTAGAACAACAGGAGATGAGTCAGACTCAATCCTCGGGCAGTAAAACTTTCAGTCTAGTTTCACCTGATCATATGATCCATTCAACATTATTTCTAAGTTAATGGTGGAACTCAAAACCAAACCTTATAATCATACCCCCAGACAAGAGATTGAAAAGTTTATGAATCAAGACTAGTGGGAGGAGAACACATTACAGGAAGCA
Source organism: Pinus tabuliformis (assembly GCA_031772625.1). Lineage (NCBI taxonomy): Eukaryota > Viridiplantae > Streptophyta > Pinopsida > Pinales > Pinaceae > Pinus > Pinus tabuliformis. The sequence continues at coordinate 888,899,638 of CM062809.1, forward strand.
AAGGAGAAAATTATGTCTACAACTACTGTTCATACTCCACTACCTCAAGATAAACAGGGAAAAAGGCCAAGAGAAGAAACTTCATCTCCAACATGTACAGAAATAAGTGCTCAAGAATTCATTATTCAGCAAAAGAAGAAGAAGACACAACCTAAAGATGTCACCATTAAAAATTAGGAGGAGCAACACATTATTATTATGAGTGGTCTACAGTTTTCCACAGGATCAGAAGAACACCTCCCTAACACCCCATCCTCTTCATCCTCACAGAATCCTTCAAACAAATCACAATAAAAAAAATTGGGTGAACTTTATGATTCAGATATCTTCAACAAGTTTTTGCAGATTAAACAGAAAAATGAAACCCTAAAGGCTAGCACCTATGCTTAGTTTTGGAAGAAGACTTCTACCTCCCAGCATAGGTTGTTAACAACATTTGACAGTGAAAAAGGAAGAATGAAAATGTCATTCTTACAGGCTCAAGTACCATCTCCAAAAACTTTTGCAGATTATAAGAAAACTATTTTCTCATTTGATAATATATCCCATTGATCAAATGGTTATGCATAGAAAGTCTGGAGAAATGATTTTCTCCACCATGAAAAATACCACCATAGAGCTCTCAAAGTTTAGGACATCTCTCACAAATGTCCAAACTCAGTTGAAATTAGAGAAAATTTCTTAATTAGCAAAGCACACCATAATTAAAACATTGGAAGATTTGGCGATTAAGCTGGGATATGATCTCAGTGATGTCAAAGTAGTGGAGGAGGTCATTAAGAAGAAGAATGCAGATATTGCATAGCTTAGAAAACCACTGAAATTTCCTTCTACGAAATATCCATTGACAAAAGAGATTGAAGAAAGTGAACAACATAAAGAAAACATGCTCAAATTGATCATTGAGAAAAATATACATATGAAGGAGACGGAGGAGCAGTTTGAGAAAATCTTTAATGAAAAAGAAGAGGTTGCACAATTAATTACAACTCCAGTGACATCCATACCAATCATAGTTGCAGATATAGCAGGGGATTCGACATCAACACCTGATGATTTAAATAAATTTGTGCAGGACTTGTCTCTTCAGAGACAGGAAAATGACAGGCTTTAGCAAAAGCTCAAACATGTAGAAGCTCAAAAGATTAAAAATGATTCTCTTTTGGTGGAAGAGATGCATAAATCTCACCAACTGGCCAAGAAGATTGACCAATTGGAAAATCAATCACTAATGGCTCACACCTTGGCCCAAGCCAAGGAAAGGATCTGGGTAGATATAAATCATGCCATAACTGAGGTTTGGCCATCTATCTAGATTATATTTGAGCAAGAAGAGTTAATTGATAGATGTAGAACAACTATTGAATAGGTCAGAACAACATTGGGACAAAAACTAGCAGAGGCTACTTCCATGATCAGAATCTTGAATTCAAAGACTAGGTTAGAGTTGGAATAGATTCAGATTGCAGATAGAACAAAGACCATTATGGAGATAAAAAAGGTATTACAGAAAAGGAATTTAATGACCCAATTGGAGACTAAGTCTCAAGCTCTGGAAAATGTTGTCTAGAGATTTCACACTAAATTCAATTTACTAAATCAAAGAGGATTTCCAGGGCTAGTAGCACCAAATGACAGATTAATCATCTTGGAAGATTAATGTGAGAAGCTTTACAACATTGCCACAAATACATCAAATTTTGTAGGTATTAAGGGACATGTCATAAGGAAATCATTTATTGAAGCATTAGAGTTTGATTTAACTATCAAACATGAAATCAAGCATATCTTCATCAACAAGCCAACTTTCGAGAAGTATACTGAGGTAGATGAAGTATATAGAAAGCTAATAAATCTTTCTATACCAACTGATGAAAGATGGGATGAGTTATGTGATACCATTGAGTAAAAATATTTTATCTCCAATAGGCAGACAACAAGACAACATTTTGGGGGGCCAAGTCATCAATAACTTCCTCGAAGATAGTGCCAACATCTCAACAGTTTACGCAGTTCTATATTTTTGTACTATTTTTGTAAATTAGTTCATATGTTTCTAGAGTCTTATATTTTTGTATAAATAAACAGTGATTTGATGTATTAAGGGTTGAACCCTTGCATGAGTTTTTCTAAAGCAGAATTGTATCAAACTAAATTCACTTCACATTAATGAAAGGATTCTAGATTTGCTTCAAACAACTTGTTTCTCTGAGAGTTTGTCTTAATGGTTTCACTTAATTTTTGTTATTATACATTTATTTAAGTTTTGTGAAGATAATTGGGTAAGAGAAAACTGAATATTAGTCCATATTAAAGCCCCATGAAGTTATAATCTATTTTAGGGAATAGTTTATTGGATTGTTTGTCTTTATAAGCTCCTCTACATTTATAAATTGTTAACCATCTTCATAAGGTTAAATATATTTTGTTGGGTTGTAAACATTGTTTACTTGCATGCTTCCATATGATTAACTAAAAATTTTGTCTGGATATTTAGGAAATCATATCTTCTTACAATTCTGCCTTTCCATACACTATAAATTGAATTATTGTTCAGAGGTAAAGAATCATCCCTTTAATAGTATGCAGTACTAATAATGTTTAAGCACCTGCCTTAACTTTCTCATCACATTGGTCATCCCAAAAACTTTTAAGATAACAAAATATTTTAGATGCTCTAGCATAATTTATTAACGTAGAATTATCTCAGAGGACAACATCAGATTGACGTAGTTTCTGGGGAACAAAAATTGAATTATTTTTCCCTAGGATAACGAAAAAACATTTGTTTTAAGGTGAATAAAGGAATAGTAGGTTAAAATCTTTCACTTGGCCACTTCACAAACCCAAACTGGTTCCTTCAAGACATACTGGGTCTCATTCTAACATTGAAATTATTTCTCCATTATCTGATCTAGAGAGACTGGTAAGAGGAGCCTCTTTAAGAAGGATACTTGAGGCTTCTTCCTCTTTTTTTGTACCTTTACAACTTGAGGATATTTCAGCCTCTGATCCCTTTAGGTGTGTGCCATCTCCATTAGATTTCCTTGACTTAACACCTAGGGTTTTAGAATTACTATCCAAAGGAGTTGATCTACAGTGTGCCCAGGCTTTTAGTGCATTCATTGGAATCATATAAAATTCCTGAAATACTTTCAGATTCACCCAAGTCAGAAGAAGAATTGAATGTACATTTAGCTGAGTACAAACCTACTGATTTTATCTCTCCCACTCATTATAAGCTTTCATCTACTTCTGCCCAACTTGAGGAAATTTTTTCTATATATTCAAATTCTTTGTTTGAAAACAAAGAAGAAGTTGAAACAGAGGTCCATAAGTTAGTCATAAAAACGCCTTTTAAAAATTTAATTGATCCCCCACCCTCTTTTACTCCTCCACCTACTTTTACACCTCCATCTTCACCTACAACTTCATCATCCTCTACCTCATCATCATCTACCACATTTTCTACTGATTCATCTTCATCTTCAAATATGGCTGCTTTGCGACCTATTGTTCAAGCTAGGTATGTTGCTATACAACTTCCTAACATACTCAGTAATTTTCTTGATTTGTATTTAAAACACCTACCAAGGTTTAATGGAGAAATTGGTTTGTTTGCTGAAGATCATTTAGCCGCCTTCTTGGATTTTGCTGATAACATGAACATTGAACATGAAGATGTATATATGAGACTGTTTGTTCAATCACTAGAAGGGAATGTTAGGATTTGGTTTAGACAACTAAGAGATGATTCTATTCGATCTTGGAATGAATTAACTACCATATTTAAGAATCAGTGGGGGGTTAAGAAGGATCCTGTTTATTTCTCACAAAATTTGAAGAACTGAAAAGAAACCATGGTGAGCCAGTGGCAGATTTCATAAAAAGATTCAATAAACTTTATCATAAGATGCCACCTGACTGTAAACCACTAGTAGTAGCAGCCAAAGTTAGATTTTCTAAATAATTTGAAGATGATTTTGTAGTTATGCTTAGGGAAAGAACATCTCATACCCTAGAAGACATGTAAACAAATGTTATAGAAGTTGAAGCCAATAGGTCAGCATTAGCTAAACTCAAAGCTAAGGTAGAAAAATATGAGAGGAAAATGAAAGCCAAGGAAGAAGGTTCTTCCTCAAAAACTAAAAATGAAGATCAAAAGATAGATGAAATCACTTCATTACTTAGAAACATTTCAAATATAATTTCAAAAATAGAAACTCAGCCTAGAACAATTCAACAAACTGCTGCTAGACCTCAAACTCAATTTAGGAGAGCTCCCCAAACCCAAATCTTACAAAGACCAAATACTAATCAACAAATTCAACCTCCATTGATGATTGATGATCAACAACCTGAAGACACTAGCCCTTTGATTATTGAGGATATAAATAATCTTGATCATTCATCTGTACAAAATGCTATTGTCTCTGTTCCTTTAAATCAATCTTCTCAACAAGATCAAGAAGACTCACAAGTTTCAAAGTATCAAGCCTTTTCTAAGTTTTTAATTGCAGAACTGAATAGGAGATATGACTTAAGACCTAGGTCAAGGCCTGGTAGACCTCCCAAAAATCCCATTGTAAATGAACCACAAATCAAATCTACTGAATCTCAAACAACAACAATCCAACCATTGAATTAGTCAAATGAAACAACTTCAATTGATAAAACTGCTTTAACCACTTTCAATGTTGAAAAGGAATTAGAAAGAGTCAAAATACCCATTCCTTTATCTGAACTTTCAAAGAATCTAGGATATAAAAATCAAGTTTCTAAATGGATCCAGTCATCCAGTGTTGATGCTGAAGGAGATGTAATAAGCTTACAAGATGAAAAACCTTTAGTAGTCTTTGGTCCCAGCTCAGATATGATTGATGAAAATGTACCACCTTTCTATGTAACTCTAAAAGTTCATGATTTCTTATTATATAACTGCATGTTAGATTCTGGAGCCTCCCATAATCTGATGCCAAAGGTAATCATGGACCAACTTCAATTAGAGGTTACCCGAACTTATCATGATCTATATACTTTTGACTCCAAGAAAGTACCCTGTCTTGGACTTATAAAGGATCTAGTGGTCACTTTAGCTCAAATCCCTGTTAAGAGTGTGGTATTAGACATTGTAGTCACTGATATCCCTCCTAAATTTGGCATGTTATTATCAAGATCTTGTTGTGCCAAATTAGGAGGAAGTCTTCAAATGGACATGTCTTATGCTACCATTCCTATATATGGGGGTGAGCATCTCAGATTATACAGAGAAGTAAGATTCATGAATATTGTTTGAAAATAAGATCAAGAAAGAAATCATCCCATTTATGCAGTAGATCAAGACTTTGGATGTTTTGAATTATCATCAAATAACTTACAAAACACTCAGCTTAGCATTGAAAACATTGTAGAAAAACCAAAGACCATTAAGACTGATATTTGGAGGTTATACTTTGATGGTTCTTGCTCAAAGGAAGGAGTTGGAGCTAGTATTGTACTAGTTTCACTAGACAAAGAGAATATAACTCAATCCTATAAGCTTGAATTTGATGTGACAAATAATGTAGCAGAGTATGAAGCCTTCCTGCTTGGATTTGAATTAGCCAAAAGCCTTAAAGTGAAAAATCTAGGTGTATTTAGTAACTCAGAGCTCATTGTAAAAAATGTAAGGAATCTTTGTCAAAAAAAGCATCCTAGACTTAGATCTTATAGAAATGAGGTATGGGATTCAGTGGATAATTTCTTTCAAGCATTTAACATCACTGCTATTCCAAGGGATGAAAATATTCATGCAAACTCTTTAGCTATTTCAACTAGTTCTTTTAAAATTCCTGATCAAATGCTTGTGCAATATCAAATTCAAGTTAAGTATAGACCATCAATTCTTGATAATATTAAACATTGGCAAATATTTGATGATGATGAACAATTGAAATCCTTTTTGCAAGTAATTGATGAATTTTCAGCCTTACAAATTGAAGAAGAACAACTGGATAATAATGAGTCGAATAAGGAAAATCAAAATTCACAATTTGACTCAAGAATTGGTGATCATAGTATCATTCAGTTATCTAACAATTTCATTCCTAAGGGCTTGGTCCCTCTTGAAAAGTTGTTTGACCATAATGATGTTCCTAAAAATCCATTATCAAATTCACCTGAAGAAGATATAGAAGAATGTAATATTGGAACTTTAGAAGAAATCAGAAATATTAAAATATTTGCATCCTTGCCAATGGAAGTGAAAGATAAATATTTAGCTCTCCTTAAAGATTATAAAGATGTTTTTTCTTGGTCTTACAATGAGTTGAAAACATATCATATAACTCTCATTGAGCATAAAATCCCTTTAAAACCATAAGCTAAACCTTTTATGAAAAAGTTAAGGAGAATTAATTGTGTATATCTTCCTACCATTGAAAAAGAACTTAAAAAACCACTTGATGCCAAGATCATAGTTCCACTGAGGTATTCTGATTGGGTAGCTAATTTAGTTCCAGTAAGAAAGAAAAATGATGAAATCAGACTGTGTGTAGATTTCAGGAACTTAAATAAATCATCTTTGAAAGATAATTATCCATTACCTAGGATGGATCAATTACTTCAAAACGTTTCAGGTACTAATATAATTTCTATGTTAGATGGTTTTTCTGGATACAATCAGATCATGGTGAACCCAGAAGATAGATAAAAGACAACATTCACAACTCCTTGGGGTACAATTATGTATGCAAGGATTCCTTTCGGATTAAATAACGCTGGAACTACCTTTCAAAGAACTATGGATTTAGCATTTGTGGGTAATACAAATAATTCTTTTGTTATTTCTCTTGACGATTTGACTATTTTTTTCTAATTTTGATAAAAAAAAATAAAGCACTTGAGGAAAGTTTTTGACAGGTGTAGGAAGTTTGGGATTTCTCTTAATCCCAAAAAGTCTTTGTTTGCAATCAAAGAAGGAAAATTGCTTGGCCATATTATTTCTAAGGAAGGAGTGGTCATTGATCCTAGAAGAGTTTCAACTATCCAAGCACTTTCATTACCAAGGAATAAGAAGGAAATTCAGGCTTTTCTTGGAAAAATCAAAATTTTAAGAAGATTTATACCTAATTATGTTGAAATAGTTAAGGATATCACTGATATGTTGAGGAAAGATCACGAAGTTAAATGGACAATTCCAACAAGATATGTTTTTGACCAGATTAAAAAAGCCATTTCAGAAGCCCCAATACTGGTCAGTCCAAACTATTATGAACCATTTAACATCTTTTCCTTTGCCTCTGAAACTACCTTATCTATTGTTCTTTTACAAAAGAATGAGGATGGAGATGACCAACCTATTTCCTTTTTTAGTAAAGTTATGAGAGATGTTGAACTCAAATATGATATTATTGAAAAACAGGCCTATTCCTTAGTTCAAGCACTGAAAGCTTTTAGAGTTTATGTCCTTCACTCTTCCATTATTGCCTATGTCCCCAATAGTGATGTTAAAACAATGTTACCTCAACCTGATACTGATGGAAGAAGAGGAAGATTGATTACTAAGATATTTAAATTTGATCTCATCATCTAAACTACAAAGTTAGTAAAGGGTCAAGGCTTGGCTAAACTCTTAGCTTAGTCAAATTGTATAGTCTTGGGAATAAATTATTGTTTTTGAAATTTTAATAGAGGGGAATCCACAAGAACCTTCTCATACTTCAGCAAAGAAGAATCCACAAGAACCTTCTCAATCTTTAGTAGAGAAGAATTCACAAGAACCTTCTCAGAATTCAGCAGAGAAGAATCCACAGGAACCTTCATCTTCAATCCAATCAACTCCTATTCAGATTGATAAGCAATTTTTGTTATCTGAATGGTACACTCATATTGTGAAATTTCTTAGAGATTTTGAGTGTCAATTCGAATTTACAAAGAATAAATGCAAAACAATGAAGTTGAAGGCCATAAAATACTATATCATCAATGGAAATTTGTATTGGAAGGACCCACTTAACATCCTTTTACTTTGCTTGACAGAAAGTGAGACAAAAGGAATTATTGATCAATTTCATGCAGGTATTTGTGGAGGACACTATGCTTGGAGAGCTACAACATATAAGATTTTAAGAGCAGGATTTTATTGGCCCACATTGTTTGCACAAGTAGGAGAAAAAGTTAGAAGTTGTACCCAATGCCAAATATTTGCTGGAAAGTAGAGATTACCAACACTTCCTCTAGTTCCAGTACTAGTTCAAGCACCTTTCCTACAATGGGGATTGAATTTCATTGGGGAAATTAATCCAACATCAAGCAGCCAACATAGATGGATATTGGTTGCCACAAATTATTTTACCAAATGGGTAGAGGCAATCCCAATTAGAAATGAAACTAAAACTATAGTTATTAAATTTATTGAAGAAAATACTATATAGGTTTGGATTCCCCCAACGGATAGTTACAGACAATGCAACAACATTCAGCAGTGTTGAGATGATTAAATTTTGTCAGAAATGCCAATTTTTTTTGCATCATTCTATCCCTTAGTATCCACAAGGAAATGGACTGGCAGAGTCCTCAAACAAGAGCCTGGTTAAAGTCATTAAGAAAACACTGGAGGACCACAAAAGGAGTTGGGACATCCATATCATATATCCAGTTTGGGAAAATAGAGTCTCTCCAAAGAGGTCAATAGGTAAATCTCCATTTCAGCTTGTTTATGGTAAGGAAGACATTTTTCCTACACATCTATCTTTTCCTGTAATGAGGTTTTTTGGAAGAAGAAAATGAAGAACTTGATGATTTTTCTAGGAGAATCAATAAGATTATAGAACTTAATGAAAACATAGATGAAGTTCATTATAAGCTTCGGAAATATCAAAACAAAATGAAAATTTTGTTTGAAAGAAAGGTTAGAGAAAGAGATTTTAAAGAAGGATATTTGGTATTAAGATGGGATGCAAGAAGGGAAAATAAAGGAAAACCTAGAAAGTTTGATAATCTCTGGTTTGGACCTTTTAGCATTGCAGAGGTTCAAGACAATAATACTTTTATCTTGTAGAACTTGGAAGGACAATATTCATCATTGCCTGTCAATGGGAAATATTTGAAGCATTATATCCAATATTAAGTTTCCTCCTTTCATTCATCATTTGTACATCACTATATTATTTTTATTTTTACATGCATTGAGTGATTGTTTTCAACAGAGACCCCATTAGCCCGAGGAGAAGGCACATGGATCTGCAAGTTCTCTGCATCCTGCAGGAGGAAGAAGTCCCCAGTTGGAGCCAATGTTGTAACATAAATAGTTTTGATAAGTTAGATATTTATAAAAGAGGGTATAAAAAATGAAAAACAAAAAATAGAATAAAAGAATGAAAATATGAAAATAGTTGAAAAATTGAAAAGAAACCCCATCAAAAGAAAATAATTGCACAAGTGAGCAAGCTTAAATGCCACTTGAAATAAATCTTGTTTGAATCATATAGTAAAATCATGATCAAACATGTTTAAATTTATGTTTTAGGATTAGAAAATAATTCAACCAAACTATTTAATCTTGGTTGAAATTAGAAGATAGGATAGATTAGAGGAAAAAGTGACCTATGCATTTATACTTGGTCAATTCTATTTTTGCACTAGAATAGGGTTAAGAGTCACTTTGGAAAATAAAAAAGGCATGCTTGGTTAAATGCGCCTTTAGAATTATAATTATGCTTTGTAGATTTATTTTAGTTAAAAAATAAACTAATCATGTCATTTAAACATGATTAGCGCCATGTAATAAGATTTAAACTTGAGTTTTATTTTACGTCGGGAGATGATTTGATGTCTTGTCATTTTGCAATATCCAAAGCACACTTTTCGACGGCCATGATTTTCCCCGCCCAGATCAATGGCAGGGAAACCAATTCACACCCCCTCATCCCATTTCATGTAAACGTCAAGTGGGGGTTCAAAAAGTGGTATTGCTTTTCACGGGCCCCACGCAATGTGGCACTCTACACCCCTCTCATCCTAAACCGCTTACGATCGTGCCCCCCCACCCCCGCTTCGAAATCAGCTATTGCTCCTCCACTTCTGCTAATGGTTAGTACATCACCTTTAGCGCATTTCTCTCTGCCTATCATATTCCACCACTTGTCCATCTATTACCCATTACTACATTCCCGTTATCATTTACCGATTACACTCCTATCCATTACCATGTTCCCATTATCCATTAATGCACCTAAATTCTATTTGGTAACATTTCCATCCCAACGGTAATCGATTGAGGCCTATAAAATCACTTTGACACATTTCATGTGACTCCCCTAGCTTCTTTGATCATTGTTTTCAATTGCAGGTACTGTTCATAGTTTTTGCACTCCTACTATTCAACACCTGTCAAATTTCGGTAATTCAGAGTCCAGATACCCTCGATTGAGATTTATTTGTTTATCCAGATACCTGTTAAAGCCAATTCTGTCCTCTGATATTCTTTCTTTTTCAAAATCCTTAGTCATGGCACCAAAGGGAAAAACCCATTCTTCTAGCAGTAAATCTAAAACTAATGACAACTCTAAGTCTTCTGCTACCCTAGACCTAGATCATATGCCCTTAGCTGACCAATACTTTAATATTGCTGACACTGAGTATGAATTCAACTTGTTCAAATTATATCATTGGTTAAAGCAATATGATGTTGATCAATAAGATTACATTAATCTTTGGGAATCTTTATTACCTATGTTTATCTCTCCTCAAACCCATTATTTCATTGATCTGGTCATGTGGTGTCAAGCCAGGTATAATTTGTTGCAAAGAACCATTATGGCTCAAAATGGAGACATTATGATGTCCATTACACCATAAACCATAAACCAGACGATGCTGATTCCTTAGAATGATTCCCTTAGCCATTTTTCTGCAGCTATTCTAATGGACCTATATCATAAGTTAACTTTTTCTCAGAGAGATCAAAATTTTTAGATTTTTCTCCCAGAAAACTCTCAACTTCCTAATAAAATCCCCCTTACCCAGTGTCTATGTTCCCTAAGAAATCCAAGTAGATAATCACCCTATTTTCTTTCCTTTTATGGTATCCATAAGACAAGTGGGTAGATGAGCCTATCTTAGGCTTTCTACCCATTTTATCTAATGAGCACAAGCCAGCATTCATGTATAATTTTAGTCAATTATTGGCTGATAATATACATGAACAATTGATGAATATTACTATAGAAGGGATATTTACTTATGCATCTGTACTAGTCTACATGTTTCTTTTTAAGCAGGGAGACAAGTTTCCAATAAACCTACACAGGCAAGATGATCACAACATCAATCAAGCGGTGACACAATGGATCTCGTTAGTCAGGAGAAACTCAACAGAGTTTATGTTTTCAAAATTCATTGATAGTTTTGTTCACACAGTTGTAGGGCTTCTTAGCAATCAAGATGAGCCAAGGAAATTTAATTCTAAAATTAAAAAGGTTTTACACTTGATTGAGAAAACAAATACTAGAGATTGGTGTTTATACCAGAATTACAAAGAAATAAGAGTATATGGATGTGATCTAGCTCGCTACAAACTGCCTAAGTATGTTCCAATGAGGATATTCTCTCTGGAATAAATAAGGAAGATGATCAACATGGATGAAATCTATTTTGTTTCAGGGAAAAGAAAATAACAATTCAAGATCAAGACTCAAGTAGGACCATTCATATGTAATACTAGAGCAATAAGAGATGAGTCAAACTCAATCCTTAGGCAGTAAAACTTTTAGCCTAGTTTCACCTGGTCATATGATCCATTCAACATTATTTCTAAGTTAAGGGTGGAACTCAAAACCACACCTTATAATCATACCCCCAGACCAGAGATTGAAAAGTTTATGAATCAGGACCAGTGGGAGGAGAATACATTACAGGAAGCAAAGGAGAAGATTCTGTCTACAACTACCCTCCACACTCCACTACCTCAAGATAAACAGGGAAAAAGGCCAAGAGAAGAAACTTCATCTCTAGCATGTACAAAAATAAGTGCTCAATAATTCATTATTCAAAAAAAGAAGCAGAAGACACAACCTAAAGATGTCACCATTCAAAATGAGGAGGAACAACACACTATTGTTATGAGTGGTTATATTTTTCCACAGGATCAAAATAACATCTCCTTGACACCCCATCCTCTTCAGCCTCACAGAATCCTTCAGAAAAATCATAGTTAACAAAATTGGGTGAACTTGATGATTCAAATATCTTCAACAAGTTTTTGCAGATTAAACAGAAAAATGAAACCCTAAGGGCTAGCACCTATGCTTAGTTTTGGAAGAAGACTTCTACCTCCCAGCAGAGGTTGTTAATAACATTTGACAATGAAAAAGGAAGAATACAAATGGAATTCTTACAGGCTTAAGTACCATCTCCAAAAACTTTTGCAGATTATAAGAAAACTATTTTCTCATTTGATACAAAGTTAATACACCCCATTGATAAAATGGATATGCATAGACAATCTGGAGAAATTCTTTTCTCCACCATGACAAATACTACCATAGAGCTCTCAAAATTGAGGACATCTACCACAAATGTCCAAACTCAGTTGAAATTGGAGAAATTTTCTTCATTAACAAAGGACACAATAATTAAAACATTGGAAGATTTGGTGATTAATATGGGATATGATCTCGATGATATCAAAGCAGTGGAGGAGGTCATTAAGAAGAAGAATGCAAACATTGCAGCACTTAGAAAACAACTAAAATTTCCTTCTACAGAAGATCCATTGACAAAAGGGATTGAAGGAAGTGAACATAATAAATAAAACATGCTCAAATTGATCATTCAACAAGATATACAAATGAAGGAGATTGATGAATAGATTGAGAAACTCCTTAAAGAAAAAGAAGAGACTGCACAATTAATTACAAATCCAGTGACATCCATACTAATCATAGTTGCAGATATAGAAGGGGATTCGACATCAACACTTGATGATTTAAATAAAGTTGTGCATGACTTGTCTCTTCAGAGACAGGAAAATGATAGGCTCCAACAAAAGATCAAAGATGTAGAAGCTCAAAATATTAAAAATTATTCTCTTTTGGTAGAAGAGATGTAGAAATCTCACCAACTGGTCAAGAAGATTGACCAATTGGAAAATCAATCACTAATGGCTCACACCTTGGCCCAAGCCAAGGACAATCATGCCATAACTGAGGTTTGGCCATCTATCTAGATTATATTTGAGAAAGAAGAGTTAATCAATAGATGCAGAACGACTATTGAATAGGTTAGAACATCATTGGGACAAAAAGCCGTAGAAGCTACTTCCATGATTAGAATCTTGAATTCAAAGACTAGGTCAGAGTTGGAACAAATTCAGATTGCAGATAGAACGAAGACCATTTTGGAGATCAAAAGGGTATTACAGAAAAGGAATTTAATGACCCAATTGGAGACTAAGTCTCAAGCTATGGAGAATGATGTCCAAAGATTTCACACTAAATTTAATTGACTAAATCAAAGAGGACTGCCAGGGCTAGTAGCACCAAATGATAGACTAATCCGCTTGGAAGATTACTATGAGAAGCTTTACAACATTTCCACAGATACATCAAAATTTGCAGGTATTAAGGGACATGTCACAGGGAAAGTATTTATTGAAGCATTAGAGTTTGACTTAACTATCAAACATGAAATCAAGCATATCTTCATCAACAAGCCAACTTTCGAGAAGTATACTGAGGTTGATGAAGTATATAGAAAGCTAATAAATCTTTTTATACCAACCAATGAAATATGGGATGATTTATGTGATACCATTGAGTACAAAGATTTTATCTCCAACAGACAGACAAGACAACATTTTGGGGGGGCAAGTCATCAACAACTTCCTTGAAGATAGTGCCAGCATCTCAGCAGTTTAAGCAGTTCTATATTTTTGTACTATTTTTGCAAATTAGTTCAGATGTTTCTAGAGTCTTGTATTTTTGTATAAATAAACAATGATTCGATGTATTAAGACTTGAAACCTTGCATGAGTTTTTCTAAAGAAAAATTGTATCAAATTGAATTCACTTCACATTAATGAAAGGATTCTGGATTTGCTTCAAACAACTTGTTTCTTTGTGAGTTTGTCTTAATGTTTTCACTTCATTTTTGTTATTCTACATGTATTTAAGTTTTGTGAAGATAATTGGGTAAGAGAAAACTGAATATCAATCTATCTTAAAGCCCCATGAAGTTATAATCTATTTTAGGGAATAGTTTATTGGATTGTTTGTCTTTATAAGATCCTCTACATTTATAAATTGTCAACCATCTTCATAAGGTTAAATATATTTTGTTGGGTTGTAAACATTGTTTACTTGCATGCTTCCATATGATTAACTAAAAATTCAGTTTGGATATTTAGGAAATCATAGCTTCTTACAATTCTGCCTTTCCATACACTATAAATCAAATTACTGTTCAGAGGTAAAGAATCAACCCTTTCATAGTATGCAGTACTAATAAGGTTTAAGCACTTGCCTTAACCTGCTCATCACATTGGTCATCCAAATTTAAAAAAAAAAAACAAAATATTTTAGATGCTCTGACATAATTAATTAACCTAGAATTATCTCAGAGGACAATAGGTGGACTTACCACACCCGCTCCTCCCAATTAATATGATACACTGCTCTCTGCATTTGATTATGAGACAAAAATTTCTCAAGATCATGGCATTTGGACAAGATGGATAAATAAAATCTACATTCCTCACCTCTACAGTGCCTTGGATTTTATCAGGTTTAGTTCCTTCATGGTCATCTGGATTTATATGATTATTTTTGTGCAAAATTTCAAACACAGATGTAATGGCATCAGATCCCTTGGCTAGGTCAGAAGTCATACTTCTTGCATCCACTATCATTCGACCCATTCTTGCAAAAAAAAAGTGGTTTGAAAAAAATGCATGGATGCTAATATATCCATGACTAATAAGCTTCCCTCCATACCAAAACTCAAGTTGCCAATAGAATATTTCGAAAAGCCTAGAAGCTTCGAGGGCCAATCTTGCATACCATGACTGTTTATTAATCTCTCTGTGTGGGCCTTCCTGTGTGGAGTCAAATAATTGAATGATTCTCCCTTGATAGCATGTATGATGGGTAATACATTCTAAGGCCACCTGGCTGCTTTGATCCTCACATTAAAGCTAAGGATCAAGGCAACCATGTGGCCTTAAAATGTGTTACCCATCATACATGCTCTCAAGGGAGAATCATTCAATTATTTGACTCCACACAGGAAGGCCCATGCTGAGAGATCAATAAACAATCATGGGACATAGGATTGGCCCTGGGAGCTTCTAGGTTTTTCGAAATATGCTATTGGCCACTTGAGTTTTGGTATCGAGGGAAATTTATTAGTCACGGATATATCAATTTCCATGGGTTTTTATTAAACCACTTTGTTTTCCCAATAATGGTTCGAATGATAGTGGATGTAGGAAGTATGAATTCTGACCTAGCCAAGGGATCTATGCCATTACATCAGTGTTTGAAATTTTGGACAGAAATAGTCTTGTAATTCTAGATGACCATGAGCGAACTAAGCCTGATAATAGGCAAGGCATTGTAGAGGTGAGGAATGTAGAATTTGATTATCCATCTCGTCCAAACGCCATGATCTTGAGAAATTTCGGTCTCATAATCAATGCATAGAGCAACGCAGCAGTATTCGGAAGGAGTGGGTGTGGTAAGTCCACCATCATTGGACTGATAGAGATATTCTACGATCCCTTGAACGGGGTTTTACTAATTGATGGGCAAGACATCAAGAGCTTTAATTTGAGGTCTCTGAGACAACACATAGCCCTCGTAGGGAAAGATCCAACTCTATTTGTAGGAAGCATCAGAAAGAACATTGCTTATGGTAAAGAGAACGCAACAAAAACTAAGATAGTAGAGGCTACAAAGGCTGCGAATGCCAACGGATTTATTTCATAAGTAGACTGAAATAAATCCCCTGACCACTGTTCAATTTGTTTTACAAGGATTGCAAAATTTGGTTAGAAATTAGTTTTCCAACCAAGATATGTTTTTTACATAATGTATGAGTTGTTTTACAAACTTCTATGAACTTACAAAACATAATTTCCATGTGACACCTTGTAAATCTTATTTTAAAATCTATGTTTTATTAACTTTTCCTAAACCGAAAAATACACTACTTATTTTAAAGTTTAAACTCTATGTTTTATTAACTTTTCCTAAACCAAAAAATACACTGCTTATTATAAATCTTCTTACTAAATTCAATGAAAGTTATCTTTTTCTTGTAACCTATAAATAAATAAGACTTGTATGAACAACTTGTCAGACTTCTTGTTAAATTCCATGCATTTTTAATGTTTTAGGGGCATGAGGGATGGATATGAGACCTACACCGGGAACAAAGGAATTCAGTTGTCTCGAGGGCAGAAACAAAGAATCGCAATAACAAGGGCAATTATAAAGAATCCAAGCATCTTGTTGTTGGAAGAGGCAACCAGTGCTTCGGATAGTCATTCGGAGAAAGTAGTTCAAGAAGCACTAGATGGAGCCATGGTAAGAAGAACGAGCGTGGTTGTAGCTCATCGTCTGAGCACAATTCAGAATGATGACTGTATAGTAGTACAATGATTGAGAATGGGAAGGTTGTTGAACAAGGAAATCATGCTTATCTGATCAGCAAAGGCGAAGGCGGTGCATATTTTGGTCTGATTAAACTGTAGCAACCACATGAACCAATTATTCATCCTGTAAGTTAAGATGCAATAACCCTCATACACCTCATCACAAATGTGGCTAGTTATAAGGAGTGCAGGACACTCAGACCTCATAATCAAAAGCCCTCATAACAAATTGATATTTGAGTTGTTTCATAAAAATGGTAATGATTAGAAGTAGAAAGGATAATAATTAAGTTGTATGCTGTAAAAATGTTAATTAAATATCTCTGATGATTATAAAGAATAATCATAAACCTTATTATTACTGCTTTTAAAATGAAAAATATCTTATCCAGAGTAAAATACCTTGTTACATGGATGTTGTAAGAATTGAATGGCATTGCAAATCTTCTTCTGTTCTACTTGAGGATGGGCTGCCGTGGAAATATGTATTTGTAACAAACTTACATTTTCATTAACATCCCAGTAAAGTATGTATTTTAAAGTTCATTAAATTTTCATTTTTATATAGTAACATTGTATATGAAATTTAACCTCCGACCTAGCTTTCATGATTTACAAAACCCAAACATAGAAAAATGGAAAAAAAATAACAAACAACAATTGAGGTTGGGATTACACAGAAATATATTAGTTTTTTTTTTTTAAGATTTCACAAGATTAACAAAGATGTTGGAGTAAATGTCACACTCATTTTATTGGGAATTGATTATGTAGACTAACCGTCACTCTGGGAACTTGGGAATAATTTCCTACTCAAAGCAATGGTAAAGGTTTGGAAGTTTACTAAGTCTTGCCTCTTTTGATATAATGAAAAACCTCAACATAGTATCAAAGACTTGGCTCATGGTCGATTTTGCAATTTGCGTTTGACCAGGGGCGTTGGAATAATTGTCACACTTACATCATTGGGAATTGATTAAGTGGATTAACGAACACCCTCAGAACTTGGAATTAATTGTTGACTCTGGAATTAATTGCCCAGTCACTCAAGGTAATGGTAAGAATTTGAAAGTTTACTAACCCAAAATAATGGAAAAATTTCTGATCATCAATCCATCTTAATCTGGGTGAACCAGGATGAAATCAATTTGTGTAAAAAATTTAGTACTTATTTTTAAAATTTTGATGTCTATTAAAATTGGAATGAGATATGCAATAATTTAATACTAAAATATAAAACCTTTTGCAAACGAACTTGAAATCAATTCGTTTAAAAGAATTTAGTTCTTATTTTTAAAATTTTGAGATGTCTATTTAAAATTGGAATGAGATATTCAATCAATTTAATAGTAAAATATAAAACCTTTGGGTAAAAAAGTGTTTCCATTGCCTGGGAATCTAGGAAATGTTATGTGATTGCTGCCCATTTCCATTTCCTATGCCTTGTTTGTGAAATAGCTTTAAATGGTACAAAGGGATGATTGCTACCTTAACTAAAATGCAGGATTGTTGGAAGTTGTGTTAATTGCAGTGAGCAGTTGCAGAGGGGTAGGTTGGTGTGTTCATAGAATCCCTTCATGGATGAATTCTTGATTTTGTAAATAAAATGAACATCGAAGCAGGGAATGTCACCCAGGGAGCTCACCGGCAGGGCTGGAAGTCGTGTTAGTTGTAGTGAGTGGTTGCAAAGGGGCAGGTTGGTGTGTTCATAGAATCCTTTCATGGATGAATTTTGGGTCAGTTTCCTTAGAGTATGGGACTTCTTATTGTTGCTATTATGCTTATTCATCTTTTGGTGAAGGATCTTTGGAAAGACAAAAATACCAATAACACAAGGTGATATGTCTTTTTGATCAAGGTAGATAGGGTCTATCGTTTCCTATCATTTTTTTAGGATTCATGTGTGTAAGGGATAAGCTAAGGTTGTTGTTCACAATTAGAAAGACCATTTTGGGAGGAGAAACTTTTTGGCTTTAATATGCAAACATATTGAGGAGTTATCAAAAAATCTTCAGATAATCTATTTCTCCCTACGACCTGCTAGTTACCACCAATTAAGGACCATCCTGCATAACATCTAAATAGGGATGATTGATGGAACAGGGGAAGTGAAAGGACAAAGAGGTGGAGATAAATAGGTAATCCAAGGCTCAGAAAACAAACATTTATGTAATTCCCTAGAAAATGACATTAGGAAGGCAACAGAGAAACTAAAAATCCTTATTCTGGTAAAAAGGTCTATATAAAAGGTGAAAGACAAAAAGCTGGGTGAGATTGGAGCAAAAGAAAATTAGAGTCGATGAGTTAAAATCAAATGGACTTGCGGTTGTTGTAGGCTGAGTTGTAGCTTATGTTGGCTCAGATGCTGCTAATCTTGCGCAAGTTGTGCATGACACTAAGAGGGACTTGAAATCTAAGTCCTCGGTAGATTTTCAATTCTTTAGGGGGAGCAGTGCTGAATTTTCTCGTGTCTCAGAAAAGGAACTTTCCATCCCTCTAGATTCGATCCTGGATCTAGAGCCCACTCAAGGGTTTGTGCAGGGAACATTGGTGAGGGGGTGTGGGAATGTACGAAAAGGATACTTAATGCGACATTATTTGGTTGCTCACCAACCATAAATTTGAATTCTCGACATTAATGATTTGGGAGGAGTGAAGATAGATATCTAACAAGCACAATCTCTCCTGATCAGACCTACGTGCATGTGGACATTTCTAATAAAGGCATGTCATCAACTACAATGGGAGTTGATGCATGCAAGCTACATACCAAATAAAAATTTGTTCTGATTGAAGGATTCCCTGCACACAGTCATTGGAAGTACTATGCCTCTGTGATGTAGGTCTTTTGGTCGAATTAGTTGGAGTTACTATTGGATTCGAATCCTACCAATACCCAAAAAGGCTCTGCCAGTTGTCAGCCTCCAGATTGAATTTTAAGTGGGGTGGTAAATATACCTTGTGATCTGCGGTAGGATGAAGCGATTGGTTGTTGGTGTATATGAAGATGGGGGTACCTTGGAATACTAATTGGCCAATAATAGTGCTCCTATCTGTAAAGTGACACATAATCTAGCTAAGTTTCATTGGATGTCCCAAACTCCTTCATTGATCAGTGAATTCACTTAGGATGTAATGGAAAGCCAACATTCAATCAATGATCAGTTGGAGGATGTGGAGGCTCTAATGATATAACTATTGTAGTTGATAATGAAAGTGTGGCTTGAAGGAGAAATACCTCTACAAATCTAACTATGCAAAGGGACAAAGGAGCATTGGCCCATAAATATATCAATCATGAGGGTGATAATGTGCCTCAAGAAAATATTGTTGTTGATAATCATTCTCGAAGGAGGGAGTCGAAACCGGTCAAAGCACAAGAGAAGATCCAAAAACTCATAATGGGGGTGGACGTCAAAGCACAGGAGGAGATCCAAAAACTCATAATGGGGGTGGATGTTTACTGGGATAATGTTGTAAGACTGAAGGAAAGAGTTCTGGTGGGCCACTAGGAATACATAAAAATGGTTTGCTCCCAAATGAAGGAATGGATTGACAAAAACTGGTGAACAATAGTAGGATATTGTCCAAATTTAGGCAATTTTTTGAACAGGTGGTTCAATTTTCACTTTATGTCTAAGGAGGATGCATAAAAGAATGTTGCCATGCTATTGGTGAAAGGGAGAGGAGTCTTAGTTTTACAAAAATGCTTCATTGGCTTTGATCCAGTCAAAGAGATTCCAAACAGAAAGTATATCTGGGTTAAATTACTTGGGGTTCCTCTTGAATTATGGTCCTATTACCCACCATTTTGTGGGTGATATCCTTAGGATATCTTTTTTTCCAAGATGGTCCTCAGTCGGCTGCCAACAACCCCTTGCAGCCACTAACTAGCTCATTGTGCCATTTCTCCACCACCTGAGCCAGCCATGTGGTCCCTCACTCATCTGCCATGATATTATGTTTGAAGGTGGGCCTCCCAAAACTAAAGGTATGCCTTGTCATTTGGTAATTGAGTATTGTAGTTTGTTTATCATGGACACTTCTGGGCATGGATTAATGGGGAGATTTAGTGGAAATAATGGGTTAGGTCTGTGCTCTTGTCCCCTAGACCCCTTTTGGATATTAACCTTGGATTCTAGTCCCATGGGATCTCTTTTACTGACCATTTGGCTTTAGGGATGGTATTTCACGGGAAACCTTGATTTTGGTTGCATGGTCCCACTCCCTCATTCGCATATATTACCCCCTTTCCACTCATTATTACCCCATTCATCATTTCTCCCACCTGGGTCCACATAGGGCTAGTTCTCCCCTTCCCCTTGCCCACACCTTGGGTCAGGCCTGGAATGATGCCCTAGAGGTTGATGCAGCTAAAAAGAAAAGTAAAAGCATAATTGGCCACATTCAATAGGAAAATGTACCACAAAATGCAAAAGATGGTCGGGACAAACACATTTACCACGTTTGCAAAAACCAACACATGAGATCTACCCCATCATCATGGCCATCACCCTCGTTCCTACAAGTTCTATGACCCTCCTTCATCATATAAGAACCCATGATTGTCCCAACCCTTGGTGGGCAATGAACTGCCCTAACTTAAAAGGGGGTATCCACTGCCACATCTCACACATGATGCTCTTACCCCATGAGTCCTAAGCATTTAATTAAATAAAAATCATGAAAAGGCAAAAGGAATATACAGAAGGGTGGAAAAATCAAGGTCGAGGCACCTCATGTACCACAATTTCTCCCTCCCATACATTATATACCCAAGTGTGGTATTCCCTTTTATTAGCTACCCTTGTAGACCAACATGTGGCCCAGGGCTACCCTTCCTCATCCCCTAATCCATTCACCTCTCTATCACATACCGCCACCTTTTAAAGGATGTACCTTGGACATATTATTCTCTTTAGAAGTAGAAACCACCTAATAGGATACCTGGTTAACCCCATTTGACATTTGGAGACATTAGCACATGCCACTTCCCATTATGAAGTTCCCAACTGTGGTCCATGGTTTTTAAGCTCTTTTACTCGATTTCTTTGATGACTTGTTGTACTGGAAAGCTAGGGGACACATTGGATCTTATGTAGGATTGCAGGTGGTCTCCATCTTGGGTTTGGTCTCCCTATACAGGGTCCTAACCCTCCAGAGGGATACATTGGCATATTTAGGGTGTGTGTTGAGAGCCATGGGCCTCCATAGCAGTATAAAACACTCCATGGAGTCCCAAAAATGTTCGTAGATTGGCTCAAGATCCATCTATTGGATGAGGAAGATGCACCCGGTGCACCTTTGCCCACCCAATCCCACATATGTACCATGCACTTGGCAGTTGAACCAAGACTTATAAGATGATATGGCATCACCCACACCATCGTCAAAGCCCTTACAGATGGTTTACAAGCATCTTCGACTCATTTGGAGACCCATGACGCTATTATTGTGCCTCCACACCCACTGGGAGCACCACAAGTTTATTGTTTGTAGAACAAGGGGCCTCCCCGTTGTATATCACTTGTGAGGGTCCTATTCTTCATTATGGAACCTATAGACCCCATCAGGCCTCTTAGAGGGCCCTACAAGATGTATTGTTTATCATGTCCTCTTAAGAGGCTTATTATTTCATTTATGAGCTAGTTTGGTGGGCTTGTCACTAGAAGTTAGGTTATTAGCACATTATTTTATTTTGGGGGCTTATGTAGGCCTAGGAGACTAATTCGAACTCCTCATTAGTGTATAAATACAAGTGAAATGAGTTCATTTTCTCATCATCACTTTGGATTGGATCTCTTTTCTCTCTTAAGAATTTCACACTTTTTCTTGGAGGATGAATTGGAGCTTTATGGATGAATTTTGATGCTTACATTTGGTTTATCTTATATTGGAGCTTCTCTGTTGTCAAATTGTGGATGGTTGGATATGTTCTATTACATGTAAGTACATGATTTTAATTCTATTCTTATTTTACTTTGTCATATACATTGGATTGGGAATTTTTCTACTTTAAGGGCTAATTGTTGCATGCATTTACTGCTTAAATTGTGGATGTTTGTCTCTATATAACATCTCTCAATGTATGGGCCATGTATTTTTGAATGAAATTTCCTAGGGATAATTCCCTCAATGAATTCATCTTGATAAGCCATCACCTTTTATAAGTCAAAGTATAAAGATGTATGGTTGCTTCCCTTTGCCCTAGAAGACAAGCAAAGTAGTTTTAAGGCCTCCTTGATCAAGAAACAAGGTCCTCATTCATATTTACACTAGACTCCATTATCCCAAGTCTAAGGCACTGATCTGCCAAGAGGTGGTCACTCAAAAATCAACTCTTTTTCACCTTCTTCTAGGTCTAGCCAAGTTGGGTAACCTAGGGCATCACTTTCCCAAAAACGTAGTCCTCCAAAAAGTTCAATCTCCTAGCCTCTCCTATGCTGGTGTGTCATCAAGGCCTCCTCCAATTTTGAAGCCATTTTGACAATGGGGTTGCAAGATAACCCAATCCCTAGCTTCGAGATCAAACTTTGCCCTAGCATCCCCAAGGCTAGTGCCTCATAGGATCAATTTGACACCTTTAAGTGAAAATTCTTCTTTTGATCCTTTCCCTTCATTGTCTTGGTTAAGAACATCATTGGTTGCTAAATTCTTGCCCCCTAATCTAGGCTAGGTCCACTTGGTCTCGTGTGGTCATGCATGTCTTAAAAGTCAAAACTTTAAGAACCATTCAGGAATTCAAGTTCAATAAGGATTTTAAGACTAGGAAACTCCTTCACAAGGAATATTCCTCTAAACCTAACCCTAAAGCCCTCACCTCCTTCTCCTAGAAATATTCGTACCTTTCTTGATAAGAAAAAGCGTTCTATTCTTAAAACCCCTTCTAAGAAAAGGATTACAAGGGTTACTTCATATCCATTGGTTGATATAGCCTTTTCAGGTGACCTTTTGTATATACCGGATCTCCTCCCATCAGTTGAAGTCCATAAAGAGTAGGGAGTCTTCGCTGAGGTGACATTGGACTAAGCCTCCATCGCTGCCCTTTGACCTAGCAGTTTCCCTTTAGGAATCCCTTTTATGAGCCCTGCTAGTTTGAGTAGTAATAGGTCCAAAAGGGTTGTTTCAAATATTGCCAA
Organism: Pinus tabuliformis; assembly: GCA_031772625.1. Lineage (NCBI taxonomy): Eukaryota > Viridiplantae > Streptophyta > Pinopsida > Pinales > Pinaceae > Pinus > Pinus tabuliformis. The sequence goes on from CM062809.1 coordinate 888,923,410, forward strand.
AAAGATTGGTAAAATCTATTATGTGGATGAAGGTTGCACATAATTTCTTGATAAGAGAGTGGCATGGTTTTTTATTGAAGAATATTTCTCCAAGGGGATCCCAAATTCTCTAGATATATATTGGGGAACCTTCTCATTCAGGAAATGGGTGGATTACTAGGGGATTCCTTTTATGTTCCTAGGTTGCCATGAATTTGGGCATTTGGTATCAGAGTGTCCTAGGAGATTTGGAGGGGTAAATCCTTCTAGAAAAGGTCGTGCCTCGTAGATGAATTGGACTCCAAAATTTTCTCATGGGAAATGGGTTAACTTGCTAGCTTCCCCAAACCCTGAAATGCCTACTCTAGAGGATGTTCCTATTGAACATAGTTCACATGACCCAGTGGACTTTCCTCTTCTGAGTTCGGGTCAAAATGACATTGGGGAATACTTTCCACAACATGAATTCCAGATCGGTGAGCAGAAAAAAGAAAAGATCAATCACCAATGATCGACTCCCTCCTTGTCATCACTTAAAATCAATGACAAGGCTCGATCCTCTTTTTCTGATTGGAGGCCTCACCCAACTCCTCCTCAGAATAAATTATTGCATGGAGACCTAACTTACCCTCTTCTTGTTTATTTTGAGTTGAAGAACATAGTTGAAGATGACTCGTTGGGCCTGGAACCCCTGACAGTAAAATGATCCTTTTCTCAAAACAATGAAGTGGTTTCAGGCTCTGAGCGAATGAAGTTCTGATCATCTAAAAAAATAAAGGCTCTAAAATACAAGAGGGGATCTCCAGATGTATTGACTGGGAATCGAACCTCAACATTAGGTTCACTAAGACATTGGAAGCAACTCTCTACCCTGCGATTGACCTAGGTTGCTCCGCTAATAAGGATGTTTCTTGCGTCGGTATGTATAATCAGGTCCTAAGAGCATATATCCCTGTGGCCTCTCATCCCAAATAATGAATTTGTCATACAATATTAAGGGCCTTGGATCGCCATTCTCTCAAAAATCTATGTATAATATCATAATTTTTAAAAGACATGCAGTGATATTTCTCCAAGAAACAATGGTTGAAAAAGAGAAAGCAATGAATATTCGCTTGAAATTATGCCCAAATTGGGTTGTGTGTGCCATCAATGTTTCTCAAAACTTGGGTGACCTAGACGCAATGTGGAATCCTTTACTTTTCTCTCTCAAAGCATACAAAAGCTTCATTGGAATTGTTTTATCCGGGTTCTACAAGGGTTCTCTCCACAAAGTTTATATTTTAAACATTTACACTCCATATGCTAATTAGAAAAATTTCTGGAAAAAGTTGTATGACACTGGGTTTTTGGATCTTCACCACTAAATTATAGCTAGTGACTTGAAGCTTACATTGAATTTTGAGGAGGTATGGAGACAAAATTGTAATCCAGATCCTCTTGCTAGATATTTCACCACACTTTTCTCTCAAAAAATGTTTAGAGACATAACACATTGGCCCATTTGCCCTACTTGGAGAAATGATAAATCTGTCAGTGAGGGGATTGCAAAGCGGTTTGACCGTTTTCTTGTCCACTCTTCCCTTTATGATAGGTTACAGAACCTCAAATCATGGACTTCTTACCTAGGCACCTCAGATCATGATGTCATTTCCTAGAATGGATTAGAGAGTAGGACCCCATCACTCTCCCTTTCAAATTCAACCATACATGGTTGCAGAACAAAGATTTTGTCACAGAAAATTTTAGGGGCAAATCTTAGCCCAAAGGAGAAATTTAAGGGGTTTTATATTTTGGAGGGGCGAATTTTTTATATTACACCCCTTTTCTATAGTTAGCCCAAAAAATATTTAAAAAATAAATAATTATTACATTTTAGCCATGAAAAATAAGCCCGATAAACATTCCAAAGGCTTGATTCGCTTGGTTTGGAGGTTGGATTTGGTTGCAATCGCCGTGATTTCCTAGTTTGTAGGTTGTATTTGGTTGAAATCACCTTTATTTCCAGGAATGCCACTGGTTAGGAGCTATTTCGTCCTCTACCATTCCAGGAAATCGAGGGAAATTGAGGGTAGGGTTGAATTCACCCTAGATTTTAGGAGTTTGCAGTTTGATTCGCCTGTATAAATTCTATAGTCGTCATTATTGAGTTGCGGGTGTGTAAATCCTACAATCCTCATTGTTGAGTTGTGTGTGTGTGTGTAAATTCTAAAGTGCAGGTGTGTAAATTCTTCAGTCCTCATTGTTGAGCTGAGGGTGTGTAAATTCTACAGTCATTTATTTTTGTGAATGGAAGGGAAATGTTAGGAATTGAAAGTTCTGAAATTTTGTATGTTGAAGAGATCAAGTGTGTCATATTTCATGCTTATAGTTATCATTTCATGCATATATCGATAGATCTAGTTTTTATTATCATAACTATTATTGGTTTCTTTATATATTTGGTGGTTTGAGGACAAAAATCTTATTTCCTTTCACTTGTGGCATGATTTCAACATCTTCACCTTTTAGAATATAGTAAAATATTATTCTTATTTTATATTTTCTTGGAAAAGAATAACTGATATTTGGAAAGGGAAATAAGCCCTCGGTAGCTAAGCGAAGAGAAAATTGGTCTATGTACTAGGTTCACTCGCATTCATCGTAGGAGACCTATTGGCACGAGACCGAGATTCCTTTTATGAAATTGTGTTATGAAACCAGCTCAAGAAAAAGATAGAAAAGATAAATCAACACCTTAAAATTCAGCCTCTTCAAGGGCAACCTCCTTTACATTACATAAATGAACAATTCTTGGATGATACAAATGAAAAGACCTCCTTTCTATATATAGGAGTCTAAGGGGTCATAACATAATCAGAGCCGACATAACAATAATAATGTAAGGGCACAATAATAAAAATAGTGGGCTTCTATGTGGCACAATAGTAACAATATGGTCACTACATGGGTACATCAATATAATAAGTGGGTTGTACTAATAACAATAAGGGGTTACACTAGTAGTATAGGGGCCTAACATGCCCCTCTCCTTCAAAAAGCGTTGTCCTCAACGCTTGAGCAGTTCTTGATGCTTCTGTATAAAATTCTTGTCCTCCCATGTGGAATCTTCAACGGGTAAGTTCTTCCAGTTGATGAGATACTCTGAAATTGATCGATTTCGTAGCTGTTGGGTTCTTGTTTCTGTGACTGCTCCAGGTTCCAATATGATTTTTCCTTCCTCTTCAATTTATGGCAATATTGTTTGAATTGGGATCTTTTGCAACTTTTGAATAAGTGGCCATACTTCTTTGTCCTTCTTCCATTCATCCCTTGCTTTGTTTATCCAATCTGGTTGGATAATAGAAATAGCACAAAAAAATTCTTCCACATCCTCATCCTTGAAGAGTCTTCCCATTCGGTAAGGTTGCCATTTTTTAAGTGCATGTAGTATTGCCAACATTTCCTTCTCATAAATAGCTTGCTTGAGATGTAGCAGTAAAAATACCCAATCACCTACATCAAAACATTTTTCACTACGATGTTGATCTACCTGTTGTTTCATTTGATTTTGCACCGAAGTGGCGTTATCCTTTAAAAGTTGGAGAACTTGTTGTTGATGCTCGATGTGATCTTTCTCTGCTTGAACTTTTTTCTTCTTGATATGTCCTTCTATCTCTAGAGTTTGAGGAGTGGTAATTTCTTCCAATCCTTTACAAGATATGGTCGGATTCATTTCTTGATGCTCGATGTGATCTTTCACTTCTTGAACATTTTTCTTCTTGACATGTCCTTCTATCTTGATAGTTTGAGGAGTGGTAATTTCGACCAATGAATTACAAGATATGGTTGGATTCATTTCTTCTTTCTCGATGTGATCTTTCACTTCTTGCACCTTTTTCTTCTTGATATGTCCTTCTATCTTGAGAGTTTGAGGAGTGGTAATTCTTGCCAATGCTTTACAAGATATGGTCTGATTCATTTCTTCTTTCTCTGGGGTGGGGTCCTGGCGTATGTCCTCTTCTTTTGATTTTTCTTGATCCTTTTCTTCCTCCTCTTCATATTCTATGTAAAATAATTTCTTCTCAGCACACTTATGACCTTTAGTGCATTTGCTATCACAATTGTAACAAAGCCCTTTTTCTCTTTTTTCTTCCAATTGTTGTGGTGTAACCCTTGTAGGTTGTGGAACGCTTGGAGAAACAACACTTCCATCTTTATAGTTGTGAGGGGTATGCTTCCTGGTTTCCATAATTTTGCTTTCCACTATGTCACAAATCCCTTTTACTCTTTCCAATTGTTGTGGTGTTGCTCTAAAGAAGGTGTTGCTCTTTGTATCCTCATAATGTGCTATCATTTCCTCCGTGAAAATTGACCACGTAACAAGTTGTTTACGAGAACAAAGCCCTTCATACCATAAAAATTGATCCGGTTCTAAATATGAAGATGCAATACATACCTTTTGTAACAGTGGTACACCATGTAGATCAAAATATTGCTCCATCTGAAGTATCCAGTTTACCGGATCCTTGCCATCAAACTTCCTCATCTTGCTTTTTCTTGATTTTAGGAGCTCGATCTTAAAACAACTGTAACTCTGTACTTTCGGATCTTTAAGTTTTGAAATTGTGATCTATAGTAGCCCTCTACGTCCTCTTTCCAATGCCACTAGTCTGATCCAAATTGGATTCTCCAAGAAAGAGTTATGAACAATCTCCCAAGATGACCTGATTATACACCTTTCCAGAAGAGAAAAATTGTATGAAGTGCCACGTGTCATTGTTTCGACCTTTGGCACTAAAAAATATATACAAGAAACTACCGTCAGTCCTCTTTCTAGACCTTCTTACAAAATTTCAATCCGATGCTCAGAGAGAAAGTTATGACGATTTTCCCTAGGTCACCTGTTTGGAATTTAATTTAGGAGTATTCAAAAAGACCAACTTCCTCAGATCATATCTCCGCACATATAGCGCAAAAAGCTCTGAAATTCGGACCTGAAATTCAGCGTGATGTCTCCTCAAATGGGGTTTTTTTTAAATTCTGAAACGTCGCAGAAAAAAGGTTATAGAGAAAATGCCGCGATGACTTGCTTGGAGTAGTGAAACCCTAGAATCCAAAGCTCTGATACCAAATGTTATGAAACCAGCTCAAGAAAAAGATAGAAAAGATAGATCAACGCCTTAAAATTCAGCCTCTTCGAGGGGGCAACCTCCTTTACATTACATAAATGAACAATTCTTGGATGATACAAATGAGAAGACCTCCTTTCTATATATAGGAGTCTAAGGGGTCATAACATAATCAGAGCCGACATAACAATAATAATGTAAGGGCACAATAATAACAATAGTGGGCTTCTATGTGGCACAATAGTAACAATATGGGCACTACATGGGTACATCAATATAATAAGTGGGTTGTACTAATAACAATAAGGCGTTACACTAGTAGTATAGGGGCCTAACATGCCCCTCTCCTTCAAAAAGCGTTGTCCTCAACGCTTGAGCAGTTCTTGATGCTTCTGTATAAAATTCTTGTCCTCCCATGTGGAATCTTCAGCGGGTAAGTTCTTCCACTTTATGAGATACTCTGAAATTGATCAATTTCGTGCCTGTTGGGTTCTTGTTTCTGTGACTACTCCAGGTTCCAATATGATTTTTCCTTCCTCTTCAATTTCTGGATATATTGTTTGAATTGGGATCTTTTGCAACTTTTGAATAAGTGGCCATACATCTTCGTCCTTCTTCCATTCATCCCTTGCTTTGTTTATCAAATCTGGTTGGATAATAGAAATAGCACAAAACAATGCTTCCACATCCTCATCCTTGAAGAGTCTTCCCATTCGGTAAGGTTGCCATTTTTTAAGTGCATGTAGTATTGCCAACATTTCCTTCTCATAAATAGCTTGCTTGAGATGTAGCAGTAAAAATACCCAACCACCTACATCAAAACATTTTTCACTACGATGTTGATCTACTTGTTGTTTCATTTGATTTTTCGCCGAAGTGGCATTATCCTTTAAATGTTGGAGAACTTGTTGTTGATGCTCGATGTGATCTTTCTCTGCTTGAACTTTTTTCTTCTTGATATGTCCTTCTATCTCTAGAGTTTGAGGAGTGGTAATTTCTTCCAATCCTTTACAAGATATGGTCGGATTCATTTCTTGATGCTCGATGTGATCTTTCACTTCTTGAACATTTTTCTTCTTGACATGTCCTTCTATCTTGATAGTTTGAGGAGTGGTAATTTTGACCAATGAATTACAAGATATGGTTGGATTCATTTCTTCTTTCTCGATGTGATCTTTCACTTCTTGCACCTTTTTCTTCTTGATATGTCCTTCTATCTTGAGAGTTTGAGGAGTGGTAATTCTTGCCAATGCTTTACAAGATATGGTCTGATTCATTTCTTCTTTCTCTGGGGTGGGGTCCTGGAGTATATCCTCTTCTTTTGATGTTTCTTGATACTTTTCTTCCTCCTCTTCATATTCTATGTAAAATAATTTCTTCTCAGCACACTTATGACCTTTAGTGCATTTGCTATCACAATTGTAACAAAGCCCTTTTTCTCTTTTTTCTTCAAATTGTTGTGGTGTAACCCTTGTAGGTTGTGGAACGCTAGGAGAAACAACACTTCCATCTTTATAGTTGTGAGGGGTATGCTTCCTGGTTTCCATAATTTTGCTTTCCACTATGTCACAAAGCCCTTTTACTCTTTCCAATTGTTGTGGTGTTGCTCTAAAGAAGGTGTTGCTCTTTGTATCCTCATAATGTGCTATCATTTCCTCCATGAAAATTGACCACGTAACAAGTTGTTTACGAGAATAAAGCCCTTCATACCATAAAAATTGATCCGGTTCTAAATATGAAGATGAAATACATACCTTTTGTAACAGTGGTACACCATGTAGATCAAAATATTGCTCCATCTGAAGTATCCAATTTACCAGATCCTTGCCATCAAACTTCCTCATCTTGCTTTTTCTTGATTTTAGGAGCTCGATCTTGAAACGACTGTAACTCTGTACTTTCGGATCTTTAAGTTTTGAAATTGTGATCTTTAGTAGCCCTTTGCGTCCTCTTTCCAATGCCACTAGTCTGATACAAATTGGATTCTCCAAGAAAGAGTTATGCACAATATCCCAAGATGACCTGATTATAGACCTTTCCAGAAGAGCAAACTTGTATGAAGTGCCACGTGACACTGTTTCGACCTTTGGTACTAAAAAATATATACAAGAAATTACAGTCCGTCCTCTTTCTATATCTTCTTACAAAATTTCAATCCGATTCTCAGAGAGAAAGTTATGAGTGATTTTCCCTAGGTCACCTGTTTGGAATTTAATTTAGGAGTCTTCAAAAAGACCAACTTCCTCAGATCATATCTCCGCAAATATAGCGCGAAAAGCTCTGAAATTCGGACCTGAAATTCAGCATGATGTCTTCTCAAATGGGTTTTTTTTTTTAACTTCTGAAACGTCGAGAAAAAAAAGTTATAGCAAAAATGCCGCGATGACCTATTTGGAGTAGTGAAACCCTAGAATCCAAAGCTCTGATACCAAATGTTATGAAACCAGCTCAAGAAAAAGATAGAAAAGATAGATCAACGCCTTAAAATTCAGCCTCTTCAACGGGGCAACCTCCTTTACATTACATAAATGAACAATTCTTGGATGATACAAATGAAAAGACCTCCTTTCTATATATAGGAGTCTAAGGGGTCATAACATAATCAGAGCAGACATAACAATAATAATGTAAGGGCACAATAATAACAATAGTGGGCTTCTATGTGGCACAATAGTAACAATATGGGCACTACATGGGTACATCAATATAATAAGTGGGCTGTACTAATAACAATAAGGGGTTACACTAGTAGTATAGGGGCCTAACAAATTACACTTTTGATGCCAAGGCTAAAAGAAAATAGGTTTGTTTCCTTTCAAGGTGATTTTTTTTTTCTCACTTGTTGCATAATTTTCTATGACTACTATCATATGTCTTTTAGACTTCATGGGTTATGGTAAGAAGACTAATCTATGTGCAGATCTGGAGTCACATGAGTAGAATCTATGTTGCCATCTTTCGGTAATCATCAAAATGTGTAAAGGTACCAATATGTGGAGAAGAACTCGATTCTCAGGATGCCTTAACCCTGGGTTTAAAACGTTTATCTAGGCAATTCAAACTCTTCTTCAAGCACATATATAAGTTTTTTTTTCATAATAAGTGCTTGTTCATGTGAAATTTTGTATATGTGGAAGAAATGCATGTTCACATAAAGTAATGAAGCACCAAAACTTCCAAATGCAAAGGAAATCAGTGAGATTTGATAACCAAACCTGCTAGCTACAAGTCAACTTCTTCAAAGGAAGTCCTCTTAGTCAACAAAGGAATGTCACCTTCAAACTTCTAGAATTCTAGATCATTGAAATAAAACCTAAATTAGTTTTCTACCATTGACCTATTAAGGCCCGAACTCTTTTGCTTTCTTTAATGATCAAATAACAAATTTTAACTCTTCCTTTGTCACCTAAGTCTCCAACTTCCCATTTTGTTGTTTGTTTATCATATTAGGGAAGTAAGAGGCAAACTTGAGAATGTCAGCAAGACCACTATGTTACAATCTGCAATCTCTAGAAATAAGGATATGAAGTGATTTATTCCTTCTCTTGCAATTTCCCAGAATGTAGTTACCATATAACTATCATTCCTTATTGTTAGAAAATTATATATTACAGAGCAATGGAACACACAAAAATATTGCAGAAATATAAACACAGAAAACACATAAAACAAGAGATACACAGATATACATGGTTCACCCAGTTTGGGCTACGTCCACGGAGAAACAACCAGTCCTTCCTTTTATATTATCCAGCAAACTGAAGAGATACAACCTACAACAGATCCGCTGTAACACCCTCTTTGCTCTCAATCCTCTCTCTCTTTCTCACTTAGAACACAGATCTACATAGACGTAATACAATTCCATCATATATAGTGAGGGGTTGCCTTCTAGGGCAAAAAACCCTAAACTAAACATAACTTCTACCGTCAGATCATCCGCCTAATGAATGGCCCAGATTTACTAGAAATTACTAGACTTTTACAAGGCAATTTTACATCTATTTTTAGCTTCGAGGGTGCTACCCCCGAATCCCCGCCGGGGGACCACTGGCCCCTGGACCCCCCAGCAGAAGGGGATTTACCCTCCCCTGCACCCCCCATGTGGAGGGGTGTACAGTCTTCTTGGGGTATACATTCGGCTGAAACCTTTCAATACAAAAGATAATCAGGCTCCACACCCAACAATCTCCCACTCGGAGATTGATTATAGCGACTCCACCACTGCTTCATTTGCTAGACAATGACTCCACTTTGGACCTGGCTATTTCTCATCTTCTTCATCATACTTGAATACCAATTGAAACTGAGTATATTCTCAATTTCTCCCTGGTTACAACTTTTGTTAGCATATTTGCAGGATTTTGGCTAGTGTGTATCTTTCCAGCTTCAACTGTCCATCTTCCAATGCTGACCGTATGAAATGGTACTTGAGTTGTATATGTTTAGTCTTGGAATGAAATGCAGAGTTCTTTGCAAGATGTATGGCACTCTGGCTGTCACTGTATAACCTGCCCAACTCCTGCTTCTTACCCAATTCATTCAAAAACCTTTGTAACCAAATCATTTCTTTACTAGCCTCTGTAGCAGCAACATACTCTGCTTTTGTTGTTGAAAGTGCAACAACACTTTGGATTTTTGAAACCCAACTGACAGTTGTTTCACCTACAGTAAATACATATCCTGTAGTGCTCCTCCTATTATCTCTGTCACTTGCCATATTTGCATCAACATATCCCTGTAGAGCAATGTTTGAACCACCAAAGCATAATGCTTGATTTGTGGTACCTCTCAAATACCTGAGAATCCACTTCACTACCATCCAATGTTCTTTTCCTAGATTGTTCATGTACCTACTTACAACTCCCACTACACGTGCAATATCAGGCCTTGTGCAGACCATTGCATACATTAAGCTTCCAACTGTTGATGCATATGGAACTTTAGACATATGAGCCATTTTTTCCTGAGTATTGGGACACGCCTCCTTACTTAATTTGAAATGGCTGGCCAAAGGTATACTAACTGGTTTTGCATTCTACATATTAAACCTTTTCAACACCTTTTCTATGTACTCACTTTGAGACAATGTTAATTTGCGATTCTTCATGTCTCTAGTTATTCTCATACCAAGGATTTGTTTTGCAGCACCCAAATCCTTCATTGCAAATGAGTTTGCCAATTTTCTTTTGAGCACATTTATTTCCTGCATGTTAGAACCTGCAACAAGCATGTCATCTACATACAATAACAATATAATATAGCTTCCATCATTTTGCCGTTTGAGATAAACACAATGATTAGAATGACATCCAGTATAAGCTTGTCCAGACATCAACCTGTCAAATTTTAGATACCACTACCTTGGAGCCTGTTTTAAGCCATACAAGCTCTTCTTCAACCTTCAAACTAGTTTCTCCTTCCCTTTTACCTCATATCCTTGTAGATGTTGCATATATATCTCTTCGTCCAAATCCCCATGGAGAAAGGCTGTCTTTACATCTAACTGCTCAAGATGCAAATCTTCAACTGCTACTAGACTTAAAATAGTTCTGATTGAAGTCATTTTAACAACAGGAGAAAATATTTTATCAAAATAAATACCTTTCTTCTGTGTAAACCCCTTCACCACAAGTCTTTCTTTGTACCTCTGTTTTCCTCCATCTTCTTCCTTCAGCCTGTAAACCCATTTATTCTGCAATGCTATTTTACCTGCAGGCAACCTGACTAAGTCCCAAGTCTGGCTATGTGCTAAGGAGTCCATCTCTTCTTTCATGGCTTGCTCCCACTTCTTCCTGGTTTCTACCTGCACTGCTTCTTCATAACATTCTGTTTCACCATAATCAATCAACAATACATAATATAATGAAGGAGAGTATTGTTTAGGGGGTCTACTTATCCTGGTAGATCTTCTAACACCACTTTCAGGTGTTTGAAGTGCTTGTTGCTGTTGTGGTTGTTGTTCTGGCTATTGATCATTATGATTTTCAAGCACCATCACTTTTCCTATGATATCGTCAAGCACTGTGTATTCTTTGTTTTCCTTTTCTTGTTTCTTTTCCTGCAACTGATTCTTATACAAGACCTTTTCATTGAATATTACATCTCTACTCCTAATGATTTTGTGATTTTCATAATCATATAAGTGATAACCAAAATCATTAACACCATATCCAATAAAGGTACATTTCTTTGATTTTGCCTCAAGATTTGTTCTATTTTCTTTATTAATGTGGAAAAAAGCTTCACAACCAAAAGTATTTAAAAATGAGTAGTTTACCTTTTTACCTGTCCATGCCTCATCTGGAATACCACCATCCAAGGAACTTGAAGGCCCTATGTTTACTAGATAAACAACAGTATCTATAGCATATACCCAAAACTGTAAAGGCAATCCTGCATGCAATCTCATGCACCTTGCACGCTCCATGATTGTCCTGTTCATCCTTTCTGACGCACCATTTTCTTGTGGTGTTCCTGGAACTGTCTTCTCTTTGCGAATTCCATTCTCTGAACAGTACCTATCAAACTCTTTGCTGCAATATTCACCTCCATTATCTGATCTGAGACACTTCAACCTTTTCCCTATCTCATTTTCAACCAAAGCTTTCCATTTCTTGAAAGTATCAAATACATCAGATTTATTTCGAATACAATAAATCCAGGTTTTTCTGGTTTCATCATCAATAAAGGTAACATAATAACGAGAGCCACCAAGAGATGATACCTGAGCAGGTCCCCATACATCTGTATGCACAAGCTCTAATTTTTCGCTCTTCTTTTCTTTCCCAACTCTAAGGAATCCGAATCTCTTTTGTTTTCCATAAACACAATTCTCACAGAATTTTAAATCAACATGCTTCAAACCTGGCAACAAATTTCTTGAGTGAAGAATCTGCATCCCCTTCTCACTCATGTTCCTGAGCCTATGATGCCACAATGTTGTATCTTCTCCTGTAGAGGTTAAAGCATTAACAAAATTAGAAATACTATTGCATAAATACAATGTACCAACCTTTTCACCTTTTGATATTACCAGGGCTCCTTTGGTGACCTTCCAAGTTTTATCTGTGAAAGTAGTTACGCAACCTTCACCTCCCAACTGCCCTATTGAAATCAGATTTTTCTTCAGATCTGGAACATGCCTTACCTCCTTCAATAGCCACTGATTTCCATTTTGCTGTTTTATGAAAATTGTACCCATTCCAACGATTTTACAGGGTTTATCATCACCCAAATGGACTTGTCCAAAATCTCCTTGAACATATTCATGAAAATATTTCTTATCAGGTGTGGCATGGAATGAGGCCCCTGAATCTACCACCTAGGAATTAGTAATATTTTCGAAAGAAAGAATCAAAGCATCTTGTAACACCTCACCTGTCACATTTGCTTCATGATTGCTTTCTTGCTACGCATCTCCGTCTTTTCCCTTCCGATATCTACAGTCTTTCTTCAGGTGTCCTTTCTTTCCACATTTCCAGCACACTATCCCTGATCTGCACTTGGATCTGCCTTTTCTTGAATTACTGCGATATCCTGAGCTCTTTCCTCTTTCCATTTTTCTTCTCCTAGTCTCTGCAGTGAAAGCATTACCTGATGTCTCACCAGAGCTTTTCCGTCGCATTTCCTTGCCAAGGATTGCACTGACAATATCATCAAACTTTAAAATACTAGATCCAAAGACAGAGTTACTAATGGCCATAACTAAACCATTCCAACTTTCTGGCAATGAGCACAAAAATAACAGAGCCCTAACTTCATCATCAAAATTTACCCCTACAGAACTTAACTGACTTGTAACTATATTAAAATCATTTAAATGGTCTGCAACAAATCCACCTTCTGATATCTTCATATTAAATAAACGCTTGATAAGAAATACTTTATTTGAGGCCGAGGATTTTTCATATAGTTTGGCCAATGCCGACATTAAATCCTGTGTTGTCGTTTCCTTTGAAATATTAAATGCTACCGATGTCGCCAGGCACAGTCGTATTGTTCCAAGTGCCTTTCTGTCCAGAATATCCCATTTTGTGTCTATCATACTCGTCGGATTCTTTGTCTTTCCGCTCAATGGTAGGTACAGATCTCTCTGATGCAGATAACCTTCCATCTGCATCTTCCATAGCTGGTAGTTTTGGCCGTTGAATTTTTCGACCCTAAACCTACCATCTTCCGCCATTGCTCCCACTCAAACCAGGAACCCTTCTCTCCTGCGAGTTTATCAGCCAAATAGACCTTCGGCTCCGATACTAGTTGTTAGAAAATTATATATTACAGAGCAATGGAACACATAAAATATTGTAGAAATATAAACACAGAAAACGCATAAAACAAGAGAGACACAGATATATGTGGTTCACCCAGTTTGGGCTACGTCCACGGAGAAACAACCAGTCCTTCCTTTTATATTATCTAACAAACTGAAGAGATACAACCTATAGCAGATCCACTGTAACACACTCTTTTCTCTCAATCTCCTCTCTCTTCCTCACTCAGAATACATATCTACATAGACGCAATACAATTCCCTCATATATAGTGAGGGGTTGCCTTCTAGGACAAAAAACCCTAAACTAAACATAACTTCTACTGTTAGATCATCCACCTAATGAATGGCCCAGATTGACTAGAAATTACTAGACTTTTACAAGGCAATTTTACATCTATTTTTAGCTTCGGGGGCGCTGGCCCCGAACCCCCCCCAGGGAACCGCTGGCCCCCGGACCCCCGCGGGGGGGACAAGTCGCCCCCGTGTGGAGGGGTGTACAATCTTCCTGGGGTATACATCTGGCTGAAACCTTTCAATACAAAATATAATCAAGCTCCACACCCAACACTTCTGATCTCCCATGTGGTGTTGATTTATTTCTGTGCTTGGTAGATTTTTATTCTCATCTCCCTCAACTTGCCATGTAACGTCCTCCATGTCTTTAAACTCCTTGCTTCTTATTCATTCTTTAACAACTCCATTTTCATTTCTTCCAACTTTTTCATATTAGTTTTTTCAACTTCTAAGAAGATGCCTTCTTTAGATACGTCATGCATTAGTTTAAATTTTTCGTTAGTCCTACCTAAATCATTTTTCCCTGCATGGGATTTACTTTTTTCCCATTCCATGACCACTCTTGACTATCTTGAAATTTTTGAATCATTGTCGTTTCTCATGTATTTGTGTCAAATTTGTTCCAATTCAAGGTTACTAGGCTTCTGTACCCCTCTTCTTCTAACTAATCATGATTAAATTGGTAGTGACCTAGCTTTATTTGCAGTATTGATAATATGTTTAGAGCTGCCTCCATCTCCAACCAATGACTTAAACTTATCTAAACCTTCTAGAACTCTTTCTGAAATCAGGAATTTGGCCAAACATTTTGACACTCCATCTACTCCACTTCTGAAATTTATCCAAGTTGGAACTATCTCATTAGTTTCAGTATCACACAGAATGAGGTCTTCAAACAATTGGATAACATAACCAATGTGTGGATCTTGATTACATCATTACACAAATATACATGCACAAATACAAAGTTGACGAGTCACCAAACCTTCATATCTAGCTACAAAATGCAATGCACCCCACTTTTCACATTGCAATCACATGGGCCTTCATATTTTCATTCAATTTTGCAGAAAATGGCCACTGGCTTGTAATGGAATTTTTTTTTCCTTTTCCATTTTCTCTTATTTAGGATTTTGATTTTCCATTGGTTTGTATTACTTTTCTTTTCCCATTTTCTGATGCCCAGACTTAATTTTTCAAAAAAGGAAAGTGCTGAAGGATTAAATGGTTTTGTTATAGAAGATCTCTTCATATTTCTCTGAGATATAGGGTCAACATAGATATGTGATGCATAAAGTTAGAATAGTACTTCATTTTATGTTTCAATTTTTTTTATAGTTATACTCAATCTTTAGTGTTGCTCTGAAAATGTTGTTGCTGCTATCTATCAAAATAAGAAAATCCCTTAACGTACCCCCACTCCTATCCCCCATACTGTCGAAGACAATTTCCATGGCCTTTAGTGATGGATGAAGATAGAGGTCAATATTACTGTGTCCTAGGATGCTGCAACCACGTATGACTCAAATGAACATTGACCATACACATGACCTAAGATTTTGCAACCATGTGCAACTCAAATGAACGCTAACCATTTCATGAATACAATTTGAATTTATTTTCAAGCATGTTCATAAGTTACAGACAATATTTGCCCTCAATCCTTAATCCTTCAGCCAATCAAGCGTATCTATGTCAAGTTTGACGTGTTCATAAACTTGAGAGGACCATTTATATCCTGGAGGTCTAATAGAGGTTCACCTTGAATTTGGCCTGTATTAATTTGTATAGTTGGTTCTTCTGTTGTTAAAAATTTGGAGCATAATATATAAATTTTCTTTTTGGTAGGCTTCAAGGTTGTTGAAACTTGAGAAACTATCTATTGTAGGAACAACCTCCAAGAGAAGGGTTGGTTAGAGTTGTGAATGTGCCCCTCCGATGATTATGTCTTATAAGAATGTCAAAGGGATGCCTTAGTCTAGGCTGAGACACCTATGCTATGTCAAAGAAAAGGCCTTAGTCTAGGCTAAGACACCTATGCTAATCCTACATCTTCGGAGAAAGTTTCGAAATCCACATGTAAAGATGTCGACAACCTTCCTTGCTTGAGGCAGGAAAACAAGTATATTCTTTGTAAGAGGAAATGTGCCCTAAGGAGAAGACTTTTCTATCCTTTTAGTCTAGGAAAATAATGAAGGAATGATGATAGATTGACCCTAGGGCCCAACTGTCCTTTCTCCTTATCAACTTTTGGTCTTGGAATGTTCATTGGCTTGTTGACCTCTAGAGAGGAAATATGGTTAGGAGAACTAAAAATATATTTAAAGTTGTGATTGGGAAAGTGTGATCGAAATGACCTATGGAGAGGAAATATGGTTAGGAGAACTAAAAATATATTTAAAGTTGTGATTGGGAAAGTGTGATCAAAATGTTGATAGAAGAATGGAGTTCTATTACCTTTGGTTTTACCTTGTGAATTTTTTGATAGAAGGTGAACCAAGTTCTCATAAGGAAGATTATAGTTTCTTTGTCTTTGATAATTTGGTTTGTAGTGCCCACTCTTTTATGCCATCAGTGGCCAACAACTTAACTTTATAATGGCATTGGACTAAATTCAACCAAGGTTTGGAAATGGGAGGATAAAATAGCCTACAAGTACGAACTTTAGTACTGCTATTTGTTATCTTTTTGTTATTTAAAAGTGTAGTTTTTGTAATTAACCTGCCAATAATGACACATGGTAGTTAGAGGCTTATCTGATGTGAGTATACTTCATTACAATATGTATTATATCTTTTATTGACATCGATGGATATTAGAAAAACCATTTTCCATTAAAATAATGTGTGTGAAGGTTAACTGGTGCTCTCCATTATTTCCAATGCCTCAATTATCTCCTCCTTTTGGGTTTTGACAGAAGTTTTGACTATGATGTCTCTAGTGAATGTTTTGCAGTATGGTAGTATCAACATGAATTTCCTATGTTTGTTTTGAGTGTTCCAATTTGTCTACTTGTTTCTGAAGCAAGTTGAACCTGTTAATAATTTTTTTATCTGTTATTGCTTTTATTTTTATGTTACTTGGTGTGTAATAATGACCATTGTTCTTTGTGATTTGTTGATTTTTTTAAATCTAAATGTTTTATGCATTCTGAGGTTGCACTATTTATGGAGAGAAGACTTGAACAACTCAAGAAAACAATCGATGATCCCTCATCTCAAGTGTCACAGTAAGAACATATCTCACAAAAAAATTTTTATGCCTTCCCTTCCCTCTAGAGTACATAAAAACTGTATTTAATAAGAGTTAAGTGGAAAATTGTATTATGTATAACAAAAGAGGGGTATGTTAGTATGGGTGCCAGTATTTTGTTGAATTTATTTTTATTTGAAATCTGCATTTGCAAGTAATTATTCTTGTTATAATTTCTATGCAGGGTGTTTGAAAGATCTTTGCAGTACGTAAAGCAGTTCAGTCGATACAAAAATCCAGATGTTGTGAAACAAGTTAGAGAGTATTATTTATGTTAATTCCTGGGATTAGTGTTCTGAAAAGGGCTATAACTTATATTTAAAATTTCTCACCTTTTAAATCCAATAGTTAATCAATTGTTGTGTAGTATAGAATTTTGGAAAAGAGTTATGTAATCCTTTATTGAGGCCTTACAGTGTGCTTAGTAGAAACCGATTGGGTGAGTTCTGAGGTATGAAATCCTTTAATTGAGCAATTCCCATCTAATTGTGGTTCAAATTCATACCTTTAGAAGTGTTCATCTTACTGAATCTAAATATGGTTTCCATTACAACTCTATGTGATTGGAAATCTTTGCCCTGAAACTGTAGAAGAGGCCAAAGCTATGGTTCCCTTTCCTTAAGGTAAGCCTAAAGTTACATGTTATTTAAGATCAAAAGGATGTTTATTATTTCTGAATTGTGAATCCTATTAACTCATGAAATTTGATTAAGATAACTACGCTATTGCATTTTTATTGGTGTAACTTTGTTTTGCAATTTGCATAGTCACTTCATTTCTTTTGCCTTTATATCTTTAAAGGCATGAAGTTGAGAGCTCAATCAATGCATCATTACACAAATATACATGCATAAATACAAAGAGTTGATAAGTCACCCAACCTTCAGCTCTAGCTACAAAATGCAATGCACCTCACTTTTCACATTGCAATCACACTAGGCCTTCATATTTTCATTCAATTTTGCAGAAAATGGACATTGGTCTGTAATATATATTTTTTTTACCTTTTCCATTTTCTCTTATTCAGGATTTTAGTTTGCATTGGTTGTATTACTTTTCTTTTCCCATTTTCTAATGTCCAGACTTAATTTTTCAAGAAATCAAAGTGTTGAAGGATTAAATGGTTTTGTTATAGCAAATCTCTTCATATTTATGTGAGATATAGGGTCAACATAGATATGTGATTTACAAAGCTAGAATAGTACTTCATTTTCATTTTGGGTACGCTATTTTAAGAATAGTGTCCAAGTTTTATGTTACTTTATTTTGTAACTGTTGTTTTAATAGTTTTCTGTTGGCATTATGATACAAGTGTTGTCCTTGATGGCAACTCACTCAGAGACAGGTACAGGTGATGGTAACTTAATCAGAGGACAGATCTTAGTGCAGCAAAGAATTGATGATCAGACTACAAGTATGAAGAGAAAATATATACACGCTGGTTCACTATATACCAAGTCGCGTATACGCAGGTTCACTATATACCAAGTCACGTGTACACGCAGGTTGGCTTCAGTAAAAGAGCGTGTATGTGGAAAACTTATCTTTGGTCCGTGGCGGTTATTCCTTGGAAGTTGTGCCTATGGTTTTGGACCATGGTGTCTCGACGGACGTGTTGATCCCTAGTTTTGAAGTTGATGGTATTGTATTGCTATGATTTTGGCCCATGGTATTGTGAAGGGCCTAAGGCTATATAAGGAGAAGATCATTAGGCAAAGAGATATGCAAGATGTGTCTGACGAAGTGAGAAGATCTGGTATTGCTGTTTATCTGTTCGGGACGCTTGGCAAGGGTCGGATCTGACAGCGAAGGCATAAGTAATTATTTCTAGATCTGCACGCGGGTTGCCTTTGGAGAAAGCGCGTATACACGCAGTTTTGGTACAGTGAAGTAGCGTATTCATAATAAGATTTGATATTTCAGGTTGTTGCTGATTCTGGTGGTTGTTGTAGAGTTCTGGGCTCTGGTTTGGGTTCTGTGTTCTTGATGACAGGGTTTCAGTGATTCAGTATTGGGTTGTTTAATGAATTATGATGCAAGTATAAGTTGATGATTGTATTGCAGTAATGTTTGTTTTGTACTCTTGGATCCAGTCTGAAAATTGATGAAACGTGGTCCCTGAAGAAGGTTGTAGGGTCAGCACCTACGTACTAGTAAATGGATCGGCTAGTACAAGAGCTGAGGGGGTTGTAGCTCCCTTCCAGAAGTAGTTGGAAAACGAGAGAGGGTTGTAGCCCTCTGCAGGTTGTACCCTGCGTACTGGTAAAGGACTGCACCAGTACATTGTAAAAGAAGTTTCTTATTAAAGAAGAAAGAGACGAATTGCAGCAGGTGGTTTTCACCCACATTGGGTTTCCACCTTATATCATGGTGTTCATGTGTGTGGCTCTTGTGTGATGTTCTGTTTTGTTATACTACACCTGTTTACTGTTAATATGCTTAATAATGTTCTGATGCATTTACTGAAGATTAAGCTAACTGAATTATAAGATCTCCGGATATATGCTAGTTGCATTAGACACAGTAGCGTGTACACGCGGGTTCACTTAATTGAAGTAGCGTATATGTTTCTGAGTATGAAATTGGAAAGGTTTTACTGATCTGATAATACTGATTCACCCCCCCCCCCCCCCCTCTCAGTATTATTTCCAACATTTTCTACTTGCTAAATATAGTTTACATAGCTAGAAGATGTAAACAATTCATATAGTTCATTGGGTTTGCATTCTAAATTGAGCATATGGAGAAGGGCATGAGGTAAATGATTGAGTTTTATGGTCTAGATTTTAGTGTCAAATGGTATGAGAGATAAGTATGGTAAGAAATTTTTGTTATCAAAGGTTGTTTTGCATATTAAATAATATTTTCCCATAGAATGCAGGAGGCACCCATTGCCATGTTCTTGCCATTTTACTCATATGCAGGCAATTGAGTGAATGATTCATGGTATTTTTGAGGTTTAATTCAAAGTTTTTGTTTGATTTAGTTACTTGCAGAAAATGTTTTCTCGATTCCCCCAAATTTGAGTTAGATTACTCTATTTATTGTATTTGTATGCCAATGTCAGTGACTTGTGGGTAATGTTGATAAAGCCAATTAGTTGTTTAGTTTCGTGATTTAATTTCATTAATGGGATTTGTTTTGTTGTTACAGGCTTGCCAGAACTTCGTCATGACCAACAACCTTATAAAGAATATGTTTGAGAAAATTTCAGCTTTGGAAACAGGGTTATGTCCCAGGAGAATGAATCAATCCCTCTCAACAAGGAAGGTCCCAACCTTTCTAAATTTGGGTCCGGCTCCACTATAGATCTACACCCAAAAATCCATGATGAAAAACATAAACAGATGCCCCCTACAAGTGTCATGAATAGGATTATTCTTATTAGATGTTATGTACATACTATACCCTTGTAGGTTTGATTTCAATGCCTTAGCTTTGGTGCCAAATATATTTTCTTCAGTTGTGTTTCTATTGCTTTTCTGTCATGTGGTGCTAACCAATCTTAGCCAGGGTTGTGTTTATACAATGGAATCTCCTTGATGATGATACTTTGTATTATACATGGAAATTAGTGTCGTATATTCCCAATCCAATATTCTTTGTCAGTGGATAATGCATGACACTGAACTTGTAATGAACCTAGATTTTCCACCACAAAGTAGCCATATGAGAGGTAAGGGAGGCCAACAATACAATGTTGGCCTTAGCCCTTACAAATAATCTACAATGAGCACTTGTAGTCCAACATAAGTGGGATGCTCCATGTTGATGTTATGCACAATGATGGCTCTAAGGTGTTGTAGCAACCAAGGCAAGTCTACATCCCTTCATTACAAGCCTCCATGGACTCCATCGATCCTTGTAAGAAATGTAATAAATTGGGTCAGCTTCCCTTGAAAAAATACTATTGAAGCCCTAGGCATCCTTGAGCCATCTCCAAACCTTCGAACAAAAATCCAAGCTATCACATGCCAACTAATATTTGATCACCTCCTCCAAGCCACATAATGCTCCTCATCCCATGGGCGCTCACTCTACAAGTGGATCTCCATGGGGACCTAGTGAAGGGCATGCACCAAATTTCCAAGAGAACTTCGATGCCTAAGAGAAACTCTTAAGCCAAAAACCATTTTGAGGTCAAGCATACACTAAGAAATCTTTCTCAACTATGCAAATCCACCAAGGACTATCTCTCATGTATCGATCCATCTTGGATTATCTAGGGACTGAAAATACATCATGTACCTCAATTCTCATTTTGATAACTTGAAAGTTTCTGATAAGACAAACATCTAATATGATGCATATTTTTCTGGCAATAATTAGGGATTTTATTTCCTACAATTTATAGCAAATTTATTCTAAGTCCATTGCATAGTGAAATACTTTTGAGGAATCCAATGATTTTGTTTTCCAAAATGTAAGATTGTCATGGTTGCCAATGATGGTCCCCCATTATTACTCTTTATTGATACATTTGAAATTTCAGTGGTGACTTTTTTTTAATAGAAACACAAAGCGACTTTGGAGAACTGAGAATTCAATATTTTTATAATTTTCATGTTGTCTAATACCAAATTAAGTACTTAGTTACCTCTATTATTATGGTAAAAATATATAGACAGTAATAGTATTTTCTGAGGGGTTATGCTGACCTAAACACATTTATGATTGGCACATGCAGATTGGTTCTGAGTTAGGGGAAAAGTACCTTTTGGTCTCAAATCCTGAATTATCTGGACCACCACCTCAACGGAGACCACGTACACTTCTAGCTAGTACACCAACAAAGTCTACAAACCTCCAAAAACTCAAGTCAGTACACCAAAAAAGTCTACAAACCTCTCAAAAACTCTACTTCTTCATAACAATTTTATGGGAAAGAGGAGACTCGATGATTTTGAAGATGAACTTTCAATAGCAAAATGTGTCTCGAGGCACTAGTTCAATGATATCACGAATCTTGTATTAGAGTTTCCAACTTTTAAATGAGATAGTCTAAAGATACTTTGCTTGTTCCATTTCATGTTTTGTTTCATATTAGTCAGTATATATTGCAAAATAAGTCAAGTAATTCCATGATATGTGGTAATTAATTTGTTTAATTGAGATGTAGACTGCTAGTATTCATTGTAAAAACAAGTCATGGAATGAATTGAAGGAATTTAACAGATGGGAAGATAATAGCACTAAAACTTGATAAATTCTAAGGAGACATATCTTCTTGATTGTGCAGGTTTATCAAGTGATGATCTTCGGGAAACAACTTATGAAGTATTGTTATCATTTGTTGGGGATGTTGGGTAAGCAATTCTTTTGGAAGCTTTTAATGCTTTACATGATTGTATTTCAAGTTAGGTAAAAATTTATAAGAGACATTTGACACTAATCTTGTTGTCCAACCACGTATGGTGTAATCAATATTACTTACTCAAATTTATTTTTAAACCAAGCAGTGGTCTTAAACTTCCAAACAAGGAAAATAAAAAGAGAAAAAATCAAAGTATATGAGGAAGCTCATTGGTAGCAGGAGTGGGAAGCATAAGCCTTAGCCTCAACGAGCAACAGGCCTAACCAGGTTACTCAATATCATGCGTGTACAAATGCAAGAAAGTGACATGATATCTTACCATTACTTTTCTAGACGATCTTGACTTTGTCCCCTCTTTGTCAAAGTGGTTGCACAATATGCATCTATAAATGCCTAATTAACGGATTTGTTTAGTTTTTGTCTATTTTGACTCGTCAACTTGCTAAGAAAGCTTAAACACTTTCATTATAACTTTGGCTTGTTTTTAATAGGAAACAAATATCTTAACCATCGGAGGAAGTTGTAGTCTTTAAAAGTTTGCATCCAAAGTTCCAATGAACTGGAAACAAAGGCTACCTTGTATGTGCAAAAAACATATTCAATGTTCACAATTCAATTTTTGGCATGCCAAAATTTTGTTGCAATGCTTCCTTAATACCTATCAATTTATTGTATTCATGTTGAATGAAATCACAAAATAAGTTGGACTTGTCCCAAAGCCTTATTTAGGTAGACCATAGAAGCATCTCTTCACAAAATAACATACCTTTTCGATCTATTTTTGATATTTTAACGGATTCGTCTTCTTTTTTCAAAAAGGAAAAATTATGAAGTTTCGTGATTGAGTACCTACTTTTTCATATGTATTAATGCAATTTTTGCAGGAGAATCATTCCATGATATCTTATGCGTCAGGATGCACCATTGACACTTTCATAGTGCAAAATGATCTCTGAGTAATAATCATATAATAATGCATTGTGCTAACCTCCTACGACCTCATAATAAATACTCATGGTTCTCCACTTTTCAATCTGAAAAAGTATATTTTGAAGTTATAAGTGATTAAAGCTTGATTATTATAACTTCCTTTGTTAACTAAAAACATAAACTTTCTTTACTTTAGCCTATCATGTTCAATGATATCAAGTCAAATTGTAGAAACTATTTTCCAAATATAAATACAACATGTGTGCAATATGATCAAAATCCATTGGTAAAGATGCTAAAATGTTATGTTGGTCAACCAACTATTTTATTAGACATTTAAAGAAAGTTGAAAGTCACATGCACATCCCATGTCTTCTCAACAAGAGTTCAGTTACCATTAATCTGTAGGTAATTGGTCATGTGTGTGGGTACTCCCTAATATCAGTAACATACATAAGAGTTTAGAGGTTATGAATCAAATACTGAAATAGTTGATTAACAACCAATTATTGAGAGATTAATCCCTTACTCATATGTATTATATTAGCAATCCCCAATAGAAGAGAAATACAAATTTGAATGTTCTTTCATGTTTCTATTTTCATTTTGCTGCAAAGATAATACATGATAGAGAATTGGCATATTTTTGATGGGTGCACTTGGTTGGGTGTTTTTACTGATACTCCTTATAATGCAAACTAGAAGTAATTGGCATGCATTTATGCTCTATAACTTCGAATTGAAAATTTATTAGATGAAATACCATAAGTAAGAGTGTTTCACATGAACTTGGCAATTTTGACATTCCAAGGGCTTTAGTAAGATTCTCATCTCAATTTTCTTAGAAAGCATATTTTTACGGGTTTTATTTCATTTTCAACTGTAGCTAAACTTTTAGGTGAAACTTTACTATTTTTTGTCGTCATCATCTATGAGATGAAGTAATACCTTTTACTCCATATCAAAAGATTTATGTTTATCTAGTAGATTTTGCCTGCGTGTGTTGGGTTTTGTTATATTCTTTCCACGACTAGCCCACGTAGTTAATTGGGGGGTTAGAAGGGGGGCGGTGCCCCCCCCTTCGTTGCGCCGATTGCGTAACGGGGGGAGTCACAGCGGGTTTGAGGGGTGAAAGTAACCCCACTCTATGGGGTCCATGGCAACACCCCGGAAAATTTTGGTTTTGGACCCTATGTTAGGTTGGGCGGACCTACCAATGGTTGTGTGCATGATTTTCACACATGGCTTTGGACGTGATGGTTTTCGATCCATGGTTTTGGACGCGATGGTTTTTGGTCCATGGTATTGGATGCTTTGGCATGTATAAATATGTATTGTAACATTGAAAGGAATATAATGAAAAATCAAGCTGGTAGTCCCGATTTTGGGATCTAGGGGAAAATCTCTATGTATATGTGTTTTATGTGTTATGCTCTCGCATTGTTTATTTTCTGTGTTTTAGAATTCGTATGCAGGTAATTTCTGTACGGGGTTAAAACCTACATTTGGTATCAGAGTTGTTTTGGCTTCAAGGGGATGCCTTTGTTGCTGAGGAGTTTTTCTCGGGCCTATGGTAGACCCTGTTCAATGGGAGATCTGCGAGATCGATTCTGGTGGTGAAAGAAGATGACGAGCAGTGGAGAGATAGAGATCGAGAAATTTAATGGTCAGAGTTTTGAGTTGTGGAAACTCAAGATGGAGGATCTGTTGGTGGACAAAGATCAGTGGATCGCCGTAGATCCAGGTACTAAACCAATAGGAGTGTCCAATGAAGAATGGAAGGAGTTGGATCAGAAGGCAAAGAGCACAATACAATTATGTGTCTCAGATTTAGTATTGTTGAATGTATTAGGGGAAGCTACGGTGAAGGCTTTGTGGGACAAGTTAGGGACTTTGTACCAATCTAAGTCTCTAGTTAATAAACTATTCCTACAGAAAAAGGTGTATAACTTGAGGATGAAAGATGGAGACTCGATGAAAGAGCATATGAATGCGTTTAATACTGTGGTAAGTCAGTTATCATCTATTGATATCAAAATTTCAGATGAAGATAAGTGCATTAGTTTGTTGTGTTCTCTACTAGATTCATGGGATAGTCTAGTTATTGTAATAGGTAGCAATGCAACTACCTTGCAGTTTGATGAAATAGTCTCATCCTTGCTGACGGAGGAGATGAGATGGAAAAATATGGAGAGACAAAATGGTGATGCCTTGTCTGTACGAGGACGGTCCCAGAATAGAAACAAAAATAAGTCATCGAGAGGGAGATCTAAATCTAGAGGGAGATCTAAATCTCCAGGAAAACTTGTAAAGGTGGTGTGCTGGAAATGCAGAAAGGAAGGGAACTAAAAAAGGGAATGTAAATCTAGAGCTCCTAACAAAGGAAAGGGATCTGATGAAGCTCCTTCTGTAGAGGCAAAAACCACCTCAGATGAAGGTGAGAAGGTGTACTTCGATTTTTCAAGCACACATGTAGATCATGAGGCATGGTTGATTGACTCAGGTGCATCCTTTCACTTCACTACCCATAGAGAGTGGTTCTGCGAGTATGAGAAATACGATGGCAGTGATGTCTTCTTAGGAGAAGATAGGAAGGCTAGAATCGTTGGTCGTGGAAAAGTAAAGTTGAAGTTGCAAGGTGGAAGGTTTAGAACACTTCCGGGTGTTCTACATATTCCTGCATTGGCTAGAAATCTGATTTTTGTAAGCAAGCTGGATGATGTAGGTGTAAAAATAGTGTTTGAGAAGGATACCTGCAAGATGGTTCGGGGAGCACTGGTATTGATGGGGGAGTTCAAATTAGAACTTTGTACAAGCTACAAGGTAGCACTATTGTTGATGGGTGCAACAGTTCTGTGGTTCCTGAAAGTGGAGCAGAAATCCTAGTGGTCTCTGGAGAGAAGACCATGCTGTGGCATCAAAGGCTTGGACATATTGGAGAGAAGGGCCTTCGAATACTTCATGGTAAAGGTATGGTAGAAGGTATGAGTAATGGCTATTTGGATTTTGATTTTTGTGAAAATTGTGTATATGGGAAGCAGAATCGAGTGAGTTTCCCCTCTCGTAGTAAGAGGGAAAAACAAATGTTAGAGCTTGTGCACAGTGATGTGTTTGGACTTGTGAAGGTTCCATCACTGGGTAAGTCTATGTACTATGTATCATTTATAGATGACTTCTCAAGGAATACATGGATATATTTCCTTAAGAAGAAATCTGAAGTCTTTGACAGGTTTAAAGAATTTAAGGCTCTGGTGGAAAAAAAGAGAGAGAAGAAGATAAAGGTGTTGGGGACAGATAACGGTGGAGAGTTTTGCAGTAAGGAATTTGAAGAATTATGTAAGAAGTGTGGTATAGCATGGCAGAAGACTACTCCATATACACCTTAGCAAAATGGAGTTGTAGAAAGTGTTGGACACCTAATCCTCAATGGGTTAGTGTGGAAGCTGAATAGAAAAAGTAGTCCAAGAGACCTTGGGATGTGGAACCCAATGGTCACAACATGTACTATAAATGTAAATCATTTGTTAATAAAAATGTATTCTCATGTTTTATGTTTCAGATTATTCTTGTTGCCCATGTGTGTTTAACATGGTATTAGAGCGGGCGTTTTCCTGCCCTGCTCCATTTTGAGCCACTTGTTTCATTTTGTGGCCTGACCTCTCTATGCATGTTAGTTCTACCATTTCTACTCCGTGTAAGAAGCATTTCCTCTGCTCTATTAAATTCATGCATTGGTTATGAAACAGTGACAGTTGACTATGTATGCATCTCCAGAGATCCGTGATTTGTTCTCTGAGTAATTTTCTGTGAGTAATTCTCTGTGCACGTAGTTCATATATGTGTTGGTTCATACGCTGGTTCATGCATTGATTCATATGTTGCGGTGAATATTCTTTGTGCATTGTTTGTATGTGGGTTTCCCATAGCTCCAACGTAGTTGTTGAAGAGCTTACATTATTTAAAGAGTTGCGGGTATGAGTTATGCATGTATGACATGTGTTATTTCTTTCTCTTTAACCTAACCTACCATTATTCATACCTGTCCCTTTGCTACTCCCGCGCTCTGTTAGTGACCGTTCACCTTCTGGTTGGTAAGCCCGACAGCTCTGATGCTGAAGTTTTCACTGGTTTGATAGATTATTCTTTGATTCTGGCTAAGCCTGGCAACACATAAAACGTTTTGAGTTGAACGTTTATGCTCCTATAACTCATATTTACCTTCATTATTCCCTGCTACATTGCTCCTGTCGCTACTCCACCTGTTATTCACCATTATTCTCTCCTGATGCTGCTCACAAAACAGTCATGGTGCTTTCTACGCACATTTCTATCACAGCAAGCGAGAGAGCGCACGACAGAAGCTAGGAGACCCTGCAGCCCATGTGAACAATAAACCCACTCATTTTTGCTACTGTATGAGATATCTCCTACCCAAGTTGATTTTTTGTCACCTAAAGAGAAGTTCACACCTGAGTCCCTGAATTCGAAGTGTTGTTGAGGAGGGCTGAGTTTTCTGGGAACGCATAAGATTGAGTGCATCAGCTGAACATGGCCAGATTTACTTCCATGGCCATCGAGCTGCCTTGTGCCTTAGGTTTTTCGTAAACCGGCGTTTGATTATGAGACCAACGAACTAAGAAAATTGCATTAAGAGAAGCTTTGGTTCGTGGGCAGACTATTCTGTTCTCCCTGCTTTAAGAGTTTGTTTGACCATAAAATATTTGCATCGGTCTCAAGACTTGATTCCTTTCCGCATATCTGTCGAAGCTTTGGCCTGTGGAAACAACCTATCTCATAAATCAGCTTTGTGTTTGATTAAGGACTAGTTTTTGGCTTCAAAGGTTGGTGATTCTGGAGAGGAGTTATGGAAAGATGATGTTGCTTTCTTGGCTTCGAAAGATGATCCTAGCAAGTTTGAGTCCTATTTACAAGAATTAAGAGCGCAAAAAAAGTTTGCAGATAGCTATTGGATATAGGAAGGAAGAGTTGCAAGCATTGCCTAAAGTTCTGGACCGAGTTTGCTTTCCTGGGGCTGCATGTTACCTCAGAGATAAATTCTGGGTTGATTGTTAGAGTAAATAAATCGAATTTGAAGAGATAGACAGGCTGCAAGTCAAGCTCAGCAACCAGTCTGTCCTTCCCCAGTTGCGCCACCACTAGCTAAGAATGGTACCTGAGCATGCCTCCACCTAGCTAAGCCTCCGGCTACCTTCTCGCTACGGAATTGAATATGCATAAATTTTCTTAATGAATTGAGCCACCACATTTGTAAAAACTGCACGAACGGGCCGCATCCAGCCACCAAGCTTTATATGAGGTCATTTGCACCGATTTGTCAAGATTACAGGAATGGTTTGCTCCACGGCACCCTATCCAAGTCAATGACCTTGCGACAGGTGTGAGGAAGGTTAAGGTCGGCCAGTATTGGGGTAAGGAGGGAGCCATCCATTGAGGTTGCTCGAATGGCTGATTTGCTGACATTGACGATTCATTTCCGTAATTCATTCCATGGAAAGAGCCAGAGTCGGATATCGTTTCATTGTGCCACCACCGGCTGAATTGTTATTGATCGCATTCATGCTACTGTTGGGTGAACTGTTACAGGTCGGAAGGGCGCACAGGTTTAGTTGTTGAAGTAATTCCATTTGTTGTTGTTGTTGTTGTTGTTGGTATATCATTGAATCATTATTGTTCACAAAGGCACGCAGGTTTAACTGCTGAAGTATTCCCATCTATTGTTGTTGCTGTTGCTGGTGAATGATTGAATCGTTATTGCTTGCAAATGCCCGCAGGTTTGTTTGCTGAGGTTGCTTGCTATATAAAGGTTGAACACTTCCCTTGTTGGCTAGATGAGTTGTTATTCTCACTGCTCATTCCAGGTCGAGTTTCTTGTTGTGGGTACCACAATTGTGTACATGTTGGTGGTTGAATAAATTACAGAGCATGAGCTGGGAATTCGAAGGCATACTGTAGAAGTTATCTTTGTCATAGAAGGTTGATATCACTATGAAGAAATCGATACCAATTTCCCTAATTCCTTATCATTGTAATCTCTATTGCATTTTCTTCTGGCTCAAAATCAGAATATAGGGTTGCAGACTTTTTCATGCTGCAAAAGTGCCGGTGCTGGTGGTGGACAAAAGAGCGGTTGTAACCTAATTCTTCTCCACCTCCTTATAAAGAGTGACATCTGCATTTTCTTCGTTTTAACTGCTTTGCATATTTCAATCCATTTCATAATCAAGGCTCTACAGGGCTATTTCCCTTTTCAAACAGAACGGGAGAACACATGTAACAATGGTTCTAATTCTTCTCATCCTCAAAAAGAGAGAGATCTACATTATGGCGATTTGAATTGCATTATTTATTTCAAGTTATCATTCAAAAAAAAAAGGCAGTTATAGTGATTGCAGTTATAGTCCATTTGGTCTGCAAACTTGCAAATTCTCATTTAATCAACCAGTTTTGTGTAAATTATAGCCTAAGGTATTAATAGTATAGTTGGAGAAAATGGCTAGATTTGATGATGCATTAGAGTTACTGAATACACTAATACATTCCACTATTGGTGGGATGGTAAATGTCAGCAAAGGCTCTCTCTCAGAAATTCAGACATGTCTACAATATGCACAAGAACAGATTGAATTCTTGCAGCTTGAATCTCAATTCTTGCAGCTTGAATCTCAACTACAGCAGGAAGAATTACAAAAGTGGAGTCATCATTCTGAACCTGTTTCTGTTCAGAAGATTGAAACAGACTCCCATAAATAGCAAGAGAATAATGTTGCAAATTTAGATTCAGTGCCTAATACAACAATAGATTTGCATGCAAAAGCAGAAATTCAGTCTGCACTTCCCAAGCCCATCATCAGACCTTGGGAAGAGCTTATCCACAACAAGCATAGAACTGGTCTTAGATATAACAAGGACTTGTCCTTTCATATTCCAGACTACTCAAAGACCATTCAGTTTCAGAGTGCTGGATTCCTTCATGATAGCTCACATCCAGCTATTCCAGATTCTGACCCTCTTCCACAACAACAACGACAACAACAGATTGTGAAATGCTAACACTGTGACCGAGTTGGCCATCTGAAAGATCACTGTTTTGATCTTCATCCATGTAAGCACTGTCATAAAACCAGTCATTCTTCAAACAGATGATTCAGAAACAAATGTCCTGCAAGAACAAAGATTCATCTTGGATGGATTGCTTCTTGGCAATGGGCATCAACAACCAAGAAGATATTCCAGTCACATGTCAGAACTTGTTCCAGAGTATTGAACAGTCTTGTAGTTGATTTTTCTCCATCTCACCTTGTATCTGATATGGGGGGAAATGATGGTCATCTACAAGCTTCAAAGTCACATTAAGTAAGCCTGAGCCACAACCTGCCACACCAGTTTCAGATTTGTAGCCAAAAACAAAGATGCTCGTGAACATGCCTTCAGTTGGTAATCTAGGACACTTCCTCTAGCAGAAGACTTCAACTTCTTGCCAGTTTTGGAAGAATTCCAGGAACAATTTTGAGAACACTTACTCTACTAGAAGACTCCAGCTTCTTGCCAATTTTGGAAGAGTTCCAAGAATTTCATTAAGCATTCCAGAGTTTTTGGTCATCCTTAAACCATCACAGGTTGAGACTTCCCTTTTTAGGTTGAATTTCTCCCTTTCATGCGGGGTGAGACCTCCCTTTCATGGTTGAAGGTTTCCCTCTTCAAAACAATACGAGCACTTCCTCTAGCAGAAGACTTCAGCTTCTTGCCATTTTTGGAAGAGTTTTGGGAACTACACTAAGCGTTCCAGTGTTGGTGGTCATCCTTAAACCACCGCCCTTTCTACCAACATTTGAAAGAGCACATTCAGCCTAGTGCTGCCATGCATTTTTTGCACATTTTGTATTATAGCTCTCTTCTTGGACTCATACATAACCCTTCGGATTAAGGGGGGGAATGTTGGACACCTAATCCTCAATGGGTTAGTGTGGAAGACGAATAGACAATGTAGTCCAAGAGACCTTGGGATGTGGAACCCAACGGTCACAACATGTACTATAAATGTAAATAATTTGTTAATAAAAATGTATTCTCATGTTTTATCTTTCAGATTATTCTTGTTGCCCATGTGTGTTTAACAGAAAGAATGAACAAGACGTTGATGGAAAGGGCAAGAAGCATGCTCAGTGGTGCCGAGTTAGGACATGAATTCTGGGCAGAGGCGGTGGAGACAACATGTTACCTGGTCAACAGATTACCTTCATCAACGTTGGAGGATAAGACTCCACAAGAGGTATGGACTGGTAAGAAACCCTCTCTTTCACATCTGAGGGTATTTAGATGTGATGCATATGTACATGTTCCAAAGGAGAAATGAACCAAGTTGGATAATGAATCTGAAAAGTGCATCTTTATTGGGTATAAGGATGGTTTAAAAGGTTATAAGCTTTGGAACCCAGTAACAAGGAAGGTTGTGTACAACCGAGATGTGGTGTTCAGAGAGGTGAAAGATGTTATTAAACATGAAGTCCAACAAAATGAACCTGAGAAGATAGAGTTTGAGCTAAAGGAGGAAGAATCAGACTCTACAATAAAGGAGGAATCAAAATATGAAGAGCCACAAACTCCGGGTGTGAGAAGATCAGTTCAAGAAAGAAGGCAGCTAGAAAGGTATAGTCCATCTGCTTTCTATTCAAATTTTGCTTTATCTATTACTGATGATGATCCTAGAATTGTGAAGGAAGCAGTAGATTCAGAGGATGGAAAACTCTATAAAGAGGCCATAGTTGATGAAATGGCATCTTTGCACAAAAATGAGGCTTGAGATCTGGTGGAGTTGCCGACTGGAAGGAAACCCATTGGCAGTGTTAGACTCCGTCTTATGTCAGTGTGAGATTGATTCTTCTTCAAAACCCTGTTTTGAAGAAGAAATCATTAAATGTGTTGTTTTAGAATATGTAATTTATTCTCCAGCTCTTCAAATGGCAGCAGCTTTAAAAGCTCCAATCCCTACAGAAATAGCCAAAGAAATCATCAGATGTGTCAAAATGTTTCAAAGTTTCCAATTCTTCAAATGACAACCCTGTTTCAACTTC
The DNA here is from genome assembly GCA_031772625.1 of Pinus tabuliformis. Taxonomy (NCBI): domain Eukaryota; kingdom Viridiplantae; phylum Streptophyta; class Pinopsida; order Pinales; family Pinaceae; genus Pinus; species Pinus tabuliformis. The sequence continues at coordinate 888,955,657 of CM062809.1, forward strand.
AAAGGTATTCAATTGCACACAGGGAATGGGGTACACAGTTTATGAATCTCTATCCACTGCTTGGGATAATCCTAAGGATCCTGAACGACAACTAGTTATTGGTTACATATCACCAGATTACTTCACACATTCAGTCTCATATTTCATAGAAGCACCTCTCGCATGTCATGATTATAGCAATTACAAGGTAGTCGTTTATTCTGCAGTTGTTAAGTGAACGACCACCACATGTGAATCGTTGTATATGGGCGTTCCATGTGTTACCATGGCAGGGTCTGTTCATGCTCACAATGTGGGTGTAAGCCTTCCGCACCAAGTTGGTTTGACAAATTTAATTGCTCAAACTGAAGATGAGTATGTCAGCAAGGCATTGGAGTTAGCTTCTAACATTCCTTTGCTCTCATCTCTGAGGATGTGTCTTTGGGAACGGATGCTGAAGTCCAAGATTTCTGATGGACATAACTTTGTTCATGGTTTGGAATCAACATACCGAAAGCTATGGCACCGGTATTGTGAAGGGAATGTTCCTTCCTTGAGACGATGCAACATGGAAAACCTACATGAGGGGTCCACAACTATGTCAGGGGTTGGTGTTGAGGACATGCTTAATAATGCAAATGAGTCATATTTACAGGGGGAGTATACAACAGCCATTAAACACTATACCATGTATATAAATTACATCCTACTGATGTTATTGAAAACGAGCTGCTGCGAAGATTCTGCTTCGGCACCATTTTGAGGCACTTGAAGATCTAGACAAAGTTCTGGATATCGATGCAAAGTTTTTGCAAGCATACTTACATCGTGGCTCTCTTCTGCATCAACTTTGCAGATTTGAAGAGTCTGAGAGGGACTATAAAACATTTTTGGAGTTCAAACCTGGAAATTCAGCGGCAGAGAAAGAATTGTCTCAGCTAACACAGAGTAGAAATGCACTAGATAAGGCACTGAGTCTCTTGGACATGGGTGATTTTTCAAAAGCATTAGAGTACATAGACAAAGTTGTTCTTGTATTCTCTCCAGAATGCTCTAAGGCAAAGCTGCTTAAAGCAAGATTACTGATAGCAGTAAAAGATTATTCAGGAGCTATTTCAGAAACTGGATTTATTCTTAAAGCCAACGAAAATAATCTTGAGGCATTACTCTTACGTGGAAAAGCCTATTACTACCTTGCAGATTATGATGTTGCCATGAGGCACTATCAAAAAGGGTTGCGTTTAGATCCTGAGCACAGTGAGCTGAAGAAAGAGTATTTCAAGCTTAAGAATATTTTGAAGAAGTCTAAGAGTGCTGAAGAAAATCTGGAGAAAAGGGAAGTTACGTATGGCAGCTGAGGATTTCAAAGCAGCTCTACAGGTGGATTCTAGTCACACAGCCCACAATGTGCACCTATTTCTTGGTTTATGTAAATTATCAGAAAGAAAGTTATAATCACATGAGACTTAGTGAAATTCATTGTGAGCATCCCAACGATTCATTGTATTCTTTCACAGGAAATCTTATAATAGAAAAAGAGACTTATCTGATATCCGTTGAAAATGTTTTGCTGAGAGGTTGCAGCTTAAAGAACACCAGCTGGATTGTTGGAATTGTCATTTTTGCAGGACACGAAACAAAGGTCATGAAGAATGCCTTGAATGTTCCTTCAAAAAGAAGTAGACTAGAGAAGAAGATTGACAAAGTCATATACTACTTATTTGGAATGCTATTCATTATAGCACTGATTGGAGGAGTTGGTTGCGCAGTGGGTTTTTCCTCAATAATAATTTATGGTACCTACAACTTGGCAATGATTCAGGATATATCTTTAGTGCAGGCTCCACAGTATTGGTGGACGTACTCATGACTATTTCTCTGATTACTTTGTACAATACAATCATCCCGATATCACTATACGTCTCAATTGAGATAATTAAATTCATCCAAAGTACTCAGCTCATCAACAAGGATATCAATATGTATGACAAGGAGACAAATATGTATGCACGAGCAAGGACTTCAAACTTGAATGATGAGCTGGGACAGGTTGAGTATATTTTCTTAGACAAGACAGGGACATTGACTCAAAATGTGATGGAGTTCCACATGTGTTCAATTGGTGGAGTAATATATGGTTCTGACGTATCAGAAGCCCAAACAGTGGGCACTTTTACATCAAAACAGATACATTGAAAAGCCTGAATAGTTCTCAGGTGCTTGTTAATATTGTTCATACAGGAGTTGGGGCAATCTCTCAAGCTGATGTTGATTTAGCCCAAGCGTGTGGAGCTGTCATTGTGGGTTTCAATATACGCAACATGCCAAGTTCTGTAGATGCAGCAACTCGTCAAGCAAAGATAAATATAAGGCTCCACTGTGTGATCTATCATCTACTAGAAGATACAAGAAACTTGATTGTGAGCATGGCACCCGGCATATGTGAAACTCAAGTTGCTGGTGAAGCACAAATATTAAATATTTTTGAGCTCAAAGGAAGGAGCAAAGCTAAAGGTGATGATGCAAAGATTGCTGGCTGTCGAGTAATTGATGGTCGCATTTCAAAAACTGCAAGGCTTAGAGTGTGGCGAAGTGGTGAGATGGTGTTTGAAGGCAATTGCGAGTCCTTGGAGAGGATTTGGAAGAAATCAGTGAGGATCGCAATACCAGAGACAAGAATGATGCAGAGTGAAATATTTCGGTCCTATTGAGATTAGTTGTTTGAATTCCTCGAATTGTAGCAAATATAAATTAGTTTCTTTCAATGCTTTAAACCATTCAATACCTCTTGGCAGGGAATATAGCTGGGTTGACCTGTAGTGATTTTCTCCTATCAAAATGTGCTTCAAGGATCAGCTTTATTTAAAAAATTGGTTTCATTCAACGGGAAGAGCGAACAGTCATAGACTAAACGCCTATATTTAAACGAAGATATCCATCATAGCAGGAAAATAGGAACCGATCTCCTATTTCAAGACTTCAGTTAGTGATTTAAAGGTAGCTGCGCTCCAACAGTTATTCCATGTGTCGGCCATCGGAGGATTTTTAGGGAGATGTTGTTTTATTTTAGAATAGAGGAAACGCTCTTTGCCATTTTTATAATTGCAGGTGAAACAGTGCCCCTGTTTTGGGGTCGATTTGTTTTCCCCTAGCAAAGATTATTTAATGTATTAAAAAATCATTTGTAAAAGTTAGAGAGAGAGGGGAGAGGTCTGAGTGCTGGAGAATAGAGAGCTTACCATGTACAGTTTTTGGCAGAGAGTTTAATGAAAATACAGCTCTAACTTCTGAGATTCCTGTGGTATGATAATTTAGCATAAGTTTTTCTTGTGTTTCATATGTGATTTGTTATGTTTCATTTCACTTCATGATCATTTCTAATTGAACAAATGAAGTGTTAAGGTAGAATTCATCATTTGTATGCTCTGCCTTTAAGTTTGTTCAATATTCAATGTTTTCTTCTGTTTGACAAGGATTCATCTTCTATGCCCTTGTCAGCTCCTCAGTAGTCTTGCCATCTCATTTAATCTAAATTTGGTGTTAAATTTCTTGCCTACCTTGCCTCAGGAGATAATCTGTGTTTTGATTGAATTTCTCTGTTCAAGCTGTTTCTTTACCCCATGCAGCCCAGAAAAACCCCATCATTTATTAAAAATCCTTTTTTATCAATTTACTAGCCTAAAATCAGTTTCTTTTAAAGTCATCTCAGCCCTTTGAAGACCTTTTGCTGAGATAGATTGGAGAGAGCCCTCTCCTGCCCCATAGGGCTAGCTACGAGGCTAAGTGGTTTGATGTGGCCTTGAGGTTTACCTTTCTCAGCCTGAGGTGAAATTTCAAGCGCTAACAAGCAGCAAATGGGTGTTCAAGAAGAAGACAAATACAGAAAAGATGGAGAAATACAAATCTTGGTTGGTAACAAAAGGTTATTCCCAGGTGCTGGGAATTGATTTTGGTGATATCTTCTCTCCTGTTGCCAAGGTAACTTCTATTAGGTTACTTTTATATGTTGTTGCTACTTTTGATTTTGAGGTAGAACAGATGGATGTGAAGACAACATTTCTTCACAAGGATCTAGAAGAGGAGATCTACATGAATCAACTTGAAGGCTTTGCGGTGAAGGGTAAGAAATAACTGGTATGCAAGTTAAAGAAGTCTCTATATGGGTTAAAACAGTCACCAAGGATGTGGTATCAGAAATTTGATACATTTATACAGGGACTTGGCTTCACCAGAAGCAAAGCAGATCACTATGTGTATTTTAAATTAATTGGTGACCGTGTTATTTATCTGGTCTTGTATGTGGATGATATGTTGCTGGTTGGAAATGACAAAGAAATTATCCAGGATTTGAAGACCCATTTGTCCTCCAAATTCGACATGAAATATCTTGGTGCTGCAAACTATATTTTGGGCATGGAAATTAAAAGAGATCGGACAAAGAGGAAGCTCTGGTTAAACCAGAGGAAGTATGTCGAGACAATATTGCAAAGGTTTAATATGCAGGATAGTAAACCGGTGAAGGTTCCTATTCTTGTAGGTGTAAAGTTATCTACTAAACAATGTCCCAAGACACAAGAATAGGAAGAGGACATGTTCCATGTTCCATGTTCCATATGCAAGTGTAATCGGTAGCCTAATGTATGCGATGGTCTGTACTAGACCAGACATTGCACATGCAGTGGGAGTATTGAGCAGGTTTATGTCAAAACCAGGGAAGGAGCACTAGACAACAGTGAAGCGGGTTTTCATGTATTTGTGTGGCACTGGTGATTATGGTTTGTACTACCAAAAAAGACCAGGATTGGATAGAGTGTTGGATATTCATGGCTTTGTTGATGCAGACTGGGTTGGAGATTTGGATCAGAGAAGAACTATAAGTGGGTATGCGTTTAACCTATTTGGAGGTGCAGTCAGTTGGATGAGTAAGAAACAATCTGTAGTGGCACTATCAACTACAGATGCAGAATACATGGAAGCCACTCATGCAAGCAAGGAAGCAGTTTGGTTGCAGAGATTGTGTTCAAATATGGGGTTAGTACAGGGAGCTATAAGGATAGACTATGATAGCCAAAGTGCAATTTTCTTGGCAAAGAACCTTGCATATCATTCAAAGACAAAACACATTAATGTTCAGTATCACTTTGTGAGGGATATGATAGAAGACAAAAAGGTGTTGCTGGTAAAGGTGGACACTTTGAAGAATACTGCAGATGCATTGACAAAATCTGTGAGCTCTGAGAAGTTCTCTTGGTGTAGAGAAACAATGGGTGTTGCAGGGCTAGATAAATGACTAAGCTCTCTTGTGGCCCCTTGTGGAAAGAAAAAAACAAGTGGGAGAATGTTGGGTTGTGTTATATTCTTATCACGACTAGCCCACGCAGTTAACCGGGGGGTTGAAGGGGGCAGAGCCCCCCTTCGTTGTGCCGATTGCGTAGCGGGCGGAGTCACAGGGGGTTTGAGGGGTGCAGGTAACCCCACTCTATGGGGTCCAGGGTAGCGCCATGTAAAATTTTGGTTTTGGACCCTATGTTAGGTTGGGCAGACCTACCTATGGTTGTGTGCATGATTTTCACACATAGTTTTGGACGCGATGGTTTTCGATCCATGGTATTGGATGCTTCGGCATGTATAAATATGTATTGTAACATTGAAAGGAATATAATGAAAAATCAAGCTGGTAGTCCCGGTTTTGGGATCTAGGGTAAAATCTTTGTGTATATGTGTTTTATGTGTTATGCTCTCGCATTGTTTATTTTCTGTGTTTTAGAATTCGTATGCAGGTAATTTCTGTACGGGGTTAAAACCTACAGTGTGAACAAGATTTCTTATTTGAAAACAATGTGGTAGTTTACTTACATATTTCATAAACAATGGATATGCGAACAAGAGAGGGTTTGCTTTCTGCTACAGTAAGTATAGTGTCCAATAGAATGTACTCTTTTGGTCCCTTTAGATATTTTGTGCAACATATCACCCAATGAGTTCTTTGACGAAAGTCATATTTATGGTGGAAAAAGCGACAGGTGGTATACAGGTTTAGAGTAGTTGCACCTCATGGATTATTTTTACTCAAGGTTGTTATCGTGGTACAATGTTAAACTCTTGCTTGTCTTTTTATTTGTTTTAGATAAAAGTTTTGGAAGAAGGGCTTCTAAATCATCCTGCATTTGGACTTAAGGATTTTGAGGGTATGGAAGTTGAATTCAGATCTCTCTTAGTGAAGATTGAAGAAGCTGAGGTACATGCTTATGAGAGGTAACTCTCCCTGAATGTTTTTCAAAGGAGGTCAATAATTAAAGAATCAAATGAGAATCATCCTAAATTTTAAACCAACATTTGGTAGTACAAATTTTGCAATCCATTTGTGTTTAAATTACTCTAGAACCATAACAAGGATTATTTTTCATTCATGATCTTAGGGGCTTCCTTCTTCAGCAGGTTCAACTCAACAAGCCGAAGCTTTAAGGGCTTTGAGAAGAGTTGTTGTTGAACTTGTTGGAAGACCTACAAGAGTTGATATGTCAGGTGAAATCTTCCACTGGGAAGATGGTTATCATCTGAATGTTCAGCTATATGAGAAGTTATTGTGTAGCGTGTTTGATATTATGGATGAAGGGAAACTACTTGATGTTCGTTGTTAATATTTAGTTGGGGAATATTTTTTTGATGATGTGTTATACATGGGTATTGTTTCAGCAGATATATTTAATTCACTCTAAATCTACGTGTTTCATTTGTGGTTATCCCAATTTCTGGGAGAGACTCAAAGAGAAACCTTTTTTGTGCATTGAGTACCATCATATGTGCACTAAAATAATAGACTTAGATCCTTTATTTTCTTGAAAACTGGTATTAGAGGAGCTCATGTAATAACTTTTCCTACCTTTTGTAGCTTTTATGTATGGAGAAACCATATTTGGTACTTATTTCATGTCTATTAGCTTCTTCGAGCCTCATGTAATATTTAAAAGTTATATACCTAAGCCAAGCCACTTCACACATTCAAACATGCCTATTCTCAAGGATTAGAGACATTGGCATTTTTTATATTATCTAGGTAGAAATCAAGTGCTTGTACGAGTCTATCCTGGATTGTCTCCATGTAGCATACAAAGTTTATCAAGAGCACTAGTTGGGTTAAGTAAGGGTGTCCACTATCTCCCACCTTGATTGGGATTTACATCAATGAGTTGGAGTTTTTCCTTAATGGGCATACATATGGCAACAATGGGTGCAATTTTTCATCCCTGTTCTTCTTTTCATTGATGATGTGATCCTTTTGGCTTTTTCCTCAAGGGTCTATAGAGAGAGACAACTACATTGGAACGTTTTCTAGGGCCTTCATATTTGATGGCAAACTTGGGTAAAAATGAGTGGTTACAGTCTTCAATAGGTAGGAAGGGTCTTGTTAGATTATCATTTCTTCCATAGAGTGAAGGAGATTGAGATCACAAGCTCATATTACATACTTTAGTGTTCAGTTCTTATGCTCTAATTTTAGTTTAAGGCATGTTCAGCGTTGGGTCAATAGGGGGGTACATTTATTTTTCCCTACTTAAGAGTTAGTGTGTTTGACACCATTTCTAAGAGATGTAGACCAAGATGGTAATAACATTAATCTAATTTCAAACCTACTTAATTAGAAAATCCAAAAACTAAAATATCCATTGAAATTGCAATTTGATTTTTACTAGGAATTGAAACACATCACGTTGAAGAAAGTAGCAACACATGCATATAGCTAAAACTCATTTCACATCATGTTTATTATCAAATTTCCTTGAAATTCTGCTTGCTACTTAAATGAAAAATCTGAAACTAATTTTCTTTTCACCAAGAAACAAAATTTCTCAACAATAGAAGCAATGGAATGAAACAATTTAAAGACACAATTACACATGAGACACTAATTTTCTTGGGAACCCAACTGGGAAAACCCTCTCCTTATTTTGGTATTTTATTGATAGAGTATATAGATCAAATACAAGGAAAATTTTTTATTGAGAATAGAGTTGTTCTCCTGCTAACCTAGCCTAGACCTTCCCTGGACATTACTTGATCACAACTCCTATCCTTTGCACATAAACAATCTCGAATTCCTTGCACACTAGCCTCTCTTCTTGGCTCCTAAACTCATGCGCACAAGGCCTCCTATTTTGTAGCACAAATCTCTTAATCTCTGTGCACTTGTTACTTAATAATATGCACACCACAAGCATGAATCTCACACAATTCTTGTGCACTTTCTCACAAACTTGTGAGCTATTGTATTTTCTCACAACCTTGTGCACAAAATAATTGTTGAATTTTGTGCCTTCATCCTCCTTTTATGCTATTTGATCATGCTATAACTGGAAAGTTTATTTTTAGAACTCAGTCTTGTGATTGATTTGTTAACTGAGTCAAACTAACTCTTCTAACTCATCCTTGCCACAATTAGACATTGAGGCTCTCACTCATTTTTTTCCAAATATAAACTCGCACTTGGAGAGCCACATAATTGAGCCTCCAACTAGCACATGAACAAACTAACTCATCCTTTTCCATGAACTCGTAATTGAAAAAATAAGAACACATTGAAGTCTTTCTTGACTAAGGCACAAGTCAAGAAGACCTTCACTCGCTATTATTTTCAACATTTATTATTGTTGAAAATAGGAAATACATGGAAAGATTTAAATTGCACCCTTCACTTACTACTTCCCACTCTGAAAAACTGAATGAACTTCACTCACTACTCCCCACTCTAATAAATTGAATGAAATAAAAACTATACGCTTTCTTTCTCCTTTATATACTAGAAGGCACAATGAATTTGGACACATGCATGACATTACTTTAACTGAAATATACCTAAACCCTAGATGTATTCCTAGTCTTGAGATTAATAGCTTCAACCTACATGAAAGATTTTGTGAAATGTGAAATGTGGAGTTATATCACATTTTGTGAAATGTTTGGCTTGTCTATTGATACTTCCCCTTCCATCTATTTCTATTAACAGTAGCAATATTGCCTTAGTTTTTAATATATTCCTAACATCAAGAAAGAGTGACAGCCCTTTAATGTAGTGTTCTGTTAATTTACTTGTTATGCTTTTGAGACATGAAAATACAACCATCTCAAATGATCCATTAAAGATGCTTATCCAATGTCCACTCTTTATCAATTTAGAGAGTATCTCAACTATCATTGCACTATCACTTTTGAAAGCAATTGTTAAGCGACAACAACTGGTTTCAGATCTATATTATTTAGTCGCTATAGTGGCGCGCTTGATGGTAACTAGTCAAGCTTGTCTGATTTGCGGACAATGTGATCAAGTTCTTTTACAATTTATACTTGAATACCCTCTTGGTGCCAAGCAACTGCAAAAACCCTTTGATTTCTTAGTGATTCAACATTTTGTACTAGTGATTCGCCATTTCTTATTGATTTTCCATGATTTTACAAGATAATATAATCTGGTGAGAGATTTGCCAAAAAAATTATATATACATATTATATTATTAATAAAATTGCCTTCCATTTTTCCTATGTATCATGGGGATTCGCCCATTTATTATACATATAAATTTAGGGAGGTTCTTAAAATTTTCCCTGGATTTTGTGGACTTAGTCAACAGATCTTGGACAATGTTTGTAGAAATTTCTGCTGATCATAAAATGGAACTGGTAACACATAAGCTAAGCATATTGAAGGCTAATGTGAAAGTATGGATCCAAAAGAGGAAAATGGAGCTATCTAAGGAATTAGCTGAAATAGAGATAGTATAGAATGTGAAATTTTCTAAATAGAAATCCTACTGCAGTGATAATATTATTTCTTCTACTTATTAACTTAGAAATAAGTTATTCACATTGTTCTTATAGTGAATATCAAAATAAATTCTATTGCAGTCTTCACAAATAAAATTCTGAAAGTGAATGCAATAACAACACAAGAATAACCACAATGACAGTTATTTTTGGACAATCATCCCCAGAAAAACCCAATGTGGGAAAACCGGTGCAGCAAATGAGGGTTTCTTTATTATTCTTCAGCAAAAATCTCTTGCACAATATAAAACCAACATAATAGAAGTGAGATAATTTACAGACGCTCTCCTGAAAAATCTATGATCCAGGAGAGGTTCTCCTCAGCCCTCTGAATCCCTCAAAGTCTTTCTGCATCACTTTTCCTCATGCTGGCCCAACGTCAGACTGCTCGTGCAGTCCCAACATCAACTTGTCATGCGCTGGCTCTTTTTGCGTCACACTTTTGTGCTGGCTTTCCCAGCTCTGTGTCATATTGCCTTGTACTCTTGACTTATACTGATGTCGTCTCTCTCTTTCTTACTTGTAACTCTCCCTCTTATTCGATTTTCTCTTGCCAAACTTCGACCAATGAGAAAATCGATCTTACTCAGGTAACTAAGTATCTACCTCTGGTATCTTCTCCAAGTGCCCATCAAGCCTCTTGTTATAATCCTCTCATTAATCAATCAATGACCTAGATTAGATCCTAATCAATGGCTAAGATCACACTGACTTGATATTTTCCTTATTCTAGAAGTTTCACTCACAATTTAGATTAATACCCATTAATTATTTTAATTTCCTAAGTTTAGACTTAGGGTCCCATTAAAGATAATTAATTATTTTAATAAAACTGTCTCCGGGTGGAATTTCCTGAAACTATTTCTGGGTATTGGAGAATGAATGTGTCTAAGCCTCCCTGCAAATTTTGAGAATTAGAGCACATCTGACGCTACCAGAAATAAATAATCCCTCTTAGTGAGGAATGTGCTCTAGCAATGCAATCTATTGAAGCATCACTCTAAATTCATAACATCATCCTCTATGCTAGTGATGTCTGACCTGTTGTCCATCAAATACTATAAAAATGATGCATTTATACTGCTACTGAACCTGCCACTATCAACACTGCATTCGTACTGCAACTCCCTTTGAATTTCTTCATCCGTTTTGTCATTGGCGCTGCCACTGCCATCTGATCGTGTACTGCAAACTACTGCTGCTATTGAAATGGATTCTCTACCATACCCATCTACTCTCTGATATGAGTGAACTTGGCCCTTCCGATAGCCTTTGTGAGTATGTCTGCTACTTGATCTCCCATGAGGACATATTGTAGCTGTACTAGCCCACACTGAACACGATCTCTGATAAAGTGACATTTGATATCTATGTTTTTTCACTGATCATGAAATACTGGATTCTCATATAGTTTGATACAACTTTGATTACCACAGTAAACCCTGGTCGTTTCCATCCTTTTTCTGAACAAGCTCACAAGCAATTTTCTGAGCCATATAGCTTCGCACATAGTTGTGCTGGCTTCCATATATTCTGCTTCTGCTAAGCTCAGGGCTACTAATTTCTGCTTACTGCTGCACCAAGATATCATCCCTGATCTAAAAATGAAGGAGTATCCCGAGGTATTTTTTCAATCTACTGAACTACCTCCCCAATATGCATCTATGAGCCCATTCAATCTGGCGCCTCCCCTCAGGAGTATTTCAACCCATATCCGGCTGTTCCACGCACATACTTAAGAATGTGTCTAGTTGCTGCCCACTGCACCCTTTTTGGTTCCAACATGAACTAACTAAGAGTGTTGACAACAAAGAAAAGCCCAGCCTAGTATTAACCAAATACATGAGCGACCCAATGAGTTGCCTATAAAAGTTGGGGTCCACTTCCTTGTCTCCTTATGCATCTATTTTCTTCCAGTTGGTGATCATTGGAGTAGAGATGGGTCGACAATCCTGCATTCTAAATCTCTTTAGAATTTTTGTAGCATATCTTCCTTGTCTAAGGAAGATCTCCATTATTCTGCCAAACTTCCAATCCTAGAAAATAATGCATCAACCTCAAGTCCTTCATGTCGAATTCAGCTTCAAAATTCTTCTTGTAATATTGTATGAGCCTGGATGACCCAGTTAGGAACAAGTCATCTACATACAATACCAGAATAAGAGGCTCATTCTCTACCATTAAATAGTAGAGATTGGGATCAACATCACTCTTGACAAATCCCAACTGTTTCAAGTAACTATCAATCTAACCATACCATGCTCTAGGTGTCTACTTAAGCCCATACATGGCTTTCTTTGATATGAAAACATGATTTCTCTTCTCATGAGTTTTGAATCCTTCGGGTTGTTCTATATACACCTCCTCTTCTATCACCTCGTTCAAAAATTTTGTCTTGACATCCATCTAGTGAATTTCCCATCCCATTTGAGCCGCTAGGGATATAACAGATATAATAGAGGTGTGTCGAGCAACTGGGGCGAAGGTGTCTTCATAGTTTATTCCTTCTTTCTGAGCATACCCCTTTGCCACAAACCTAGTCTTGTAATTCTCTATACTTCCATATGCAACATACTTGATCTTGTAGATCCATCATGATCCTACAACTGATCTATATTCTAGTCTAGGTATAACTTCTGAAACATCATTCGTCATGATAGAGTTGTATTATTATACCATGGCATCCACCCATACTTGGTGTTGAACAAATTCTTAAAAGCTAGAGGGTTCTTCAACCTAATCTACCAATGCCTAGTATTTATCAGGTTGTTTACACTGCCTTTTCTTGGTTCTAGGAGCTCCAACAAACTCCTCTGCATCCCTCAGTGTTTGTCGTACTTATCTTCTAGTTCTACCATTAGTGGTGGGAGGCTCAATCAACTCCTCCTCCTGATCCCGTTGTTCCATCTGCTGATAACTATCTGGATTTCCTCCTTCTGAGGAGATGTTGGTACTGGTCACTGTACTCGATCCAGATGTTTGTCCTCCTACCTATCCTCCTTGCTGCCCTTACTGCTCCTGGACTAGTGGAACATCTTCTAACTGATCTTCTATAGGCATCTCATGAGATTTCCTGAAAGCTCTATCCTACATGAACTTTTCATCTCGTCTCACTATAATCTTCCTACTGCTAGGAAAGTAGATTTTGTATGCCTTTGAGGTCTCGTTGTATCCTACAAGATATCTCTTTTCTGCAGCCTGATCCAGTTTACTGCACTTCTCGTCTAGAATGTGACAATAAGCCACGCTTCTAAATAAATTGAGATGACTTACTTTCAACTTCTTCCTCGTGAAGATCCCTTTGGGCGTTTTCTTCCCCAATGCTTTATGAGAAGTTTTATTCTGGATATACACTATTGTGTTGCAAGCTTTTGCCCATAGATACCTAGGTAGATCCAGATCATACAACATAGCTTTGGCTGCCCCAGAAATAGTTCTATTTTTCCATTCTGCTACTCCATTCTGATTCAGATTATATGGAGTTGTCCACTCTCTTTTGATGCCCTCCTTTGCACAGAAATGTGTGAAGTATTTGTCCATATATTCTCCACCATTATCTGAACGTAGTACCTTTATCTTTTTCCTTGTCATATTTTCAAAAAGAGCTTTAAACTCTCGGAAATTATCAAAGACCTCATCCTTGGTCTTTAAGAAATAGATCCATATTTTTCTGGAGTGATCATCAATAAATGTGACGAAGTATTCGCCACCACTAAGATCTCTTGTGGACATAGGACCATAGGTATTTGAGTGTATCAATCCTAATACACATTCTGCTCTATTGTTACTTCTAGAAAAAACTTCTTTAGCGTACTTCCCTAGTACACCCCCTCTGCATAAGTCATCATGTTCACTATGAAGGAATGTTACTCTTGTAACAGTCTCTCTGAGCATCCTCAATGCTCCATGGTGTAAATGTCCCATTCGCATGTGCCATAATTCATTTCATTCCTTTTCACCATCATAGTTGCTACCTATCAGTGCCATTGGAGACTCAAGTTGCAACCTATACAATTTGTTGCTTCGAGTTCCAATTTGTCTTTTCTTCTTCCAGCTTGGATGCTTGACGTATGTTTTCTTTCCAATGAAATATAAATCATATCCCTTGTCCTGTATCTGGGACACTGAAATCAGATTCATTCCCAATCCCGACACATGCAAAACATTGGTGGCTCGGATGTTGGTTCCTGCTTCTACCTGAAATGCTATGGTGCCCCTCCCTACTGGAGTACACTTTGTCAGATTTCCCATTATAATATGGAAATTCATTTGTTCTTCTTGATAGCTCGAGAAAAGTTCTCGTACTCCAGTCATATGAGCTAAAGCCCAACTATCAATATACCAAACATCTGTTGATGCAAAACTTTCGAGGCATGCGAATTATTCTTCTAGTCTAGAAGCCAATTTTGAGTTGCTTTGAGTGTCCATATTTGTGTTGTTTTCTAACGCTATCCTACCCCAGCAACTATTATGGAATAAACTGTGTCGTTTCTAGAAAACAATGCAATTTCTGGGTTTTCAATTTTCTGCCTTTGTAGTAATTTTGAACTCCCTCTTTTTCCTTAATGAGGGCTCTTCAGTCTGCACTCCTGCTTAACCTTGCTCTGATACCATGTGAAAATTTCAAAATAGAAATCCTACTGCAGTGATAATATTATTTCTTCTACTTATTAACTTAGAAATAAGTTATTCACAGTGTTCTTATGGTGAATATCAAAATAAATTCTACTGTAGTCTTCACAAATAAAATTTTGAAAGAGAATGTAATAACAACACAAGAATAACCACAATAACACAGTTAATTTTGTACAATCGTCCCTGGAAAAACCTAATGTGGGAAAACCGGTGTAGCATATGAGGGTTCCTTTATTATTCTTCAACAAAAATCTCTTTTACAATATACAACCAACAAAACAAAAGTGAGATAATTTACAAAAGCTTTATTGACAAATCTTTGATCCAGGAGAGGTGCTCCTCAACCCTATGAATCCCTCTGCATCTTCCTGTGTCACTTTTCCTCATGCTGGCCCAACGTCAGACTGCTCATGCAATACAAACGTTAACCTACCCTGGGTTGCCTCTTTCTATGTCACACTTCTGCACTGGCTCTCCCTTCTCTGTGTCTTCTTGCCTTGTACTCCTAACTGATGTTGATGCCCTCTCTCTCTTTCTCACTTGAAAATATCCCTCTCATTCAATTTTCTCTTCCAAACTTCGACCAGTGAGAAAATCGATCTTACTCAGATAACTGAGTATCTGCCTCTGGTGTGTTCTCCAAGTGCCCACCAAGCCTCTTCTTATAATCCTCCCGTTGATCAATCAACGACCCAAATTAGATCCTAATCAATGGCTAGGATCATATTGACTCCATCTCTACCTTCTTCTAGAAGTTTCACCCATAGTTTAGATTAATACCCATTAATTATTTTAATTTCCTAAGTTTAGACTTAGGGTCCCATTAAAAATAATTAATTATTTTAATGTCTCCCTTTGGAATTTCCCAAAACTATTTATGGGTATTGGAGAATGCATGTGTCTAAGCCGCCCTACAAATTTTGAGACATAGAGCACATAGAATCTCTAATGGCCCCATCAATCACGGGTCTATTTTTTTATCAAAACAAGAGGATCTTGACTCAATTTGTAGGTAGGAAGAATCAAATTCTTAAATTGCAAGAGGATGAATGGAAATTGAAAGGTAGAATGGGATGGATCAAAGGTGGGGATAAAAATTCCAGCTTATTTCACAAAGTGGCATCCAATAGAAGGTGTGCTAATTCAATTTGGCATATACTGAACCAACATAATGATATTATTATGACCTTGAAGGATATACATAAGGAGGTAGTCCAAGATCTTCACAAGCAATATCAGGCCTCTGTTGATTCAAACTTTAGGGACCAATGAGAGCTGGCTAATCTATTCCCATGCATGGTCAATGAAGCAGACTCTGATTGATTAGACGATCCAGTCCTTGCTGAAGAGTTAAAAGGAGTGTTAAGTGATCTATCCAAGGATAAAAGCCCTGGGCTTGATTGTTGGGGAACTATACATCTTCTTCTTTGATCTCATGAGCTCTGATCTTATACCGATGGTAGAGGAGTCGCGGCTCCAGGAGCATATAACATGTGCTATAAATGCAAACTTCTTCACTCTTATCCCAAAAATCACTAATTCATGTCATTTCTATGATTTTAGACGAATATCATTATGTAATGTAGTCTATAAAATGATCTCCAAGGAGATTGCTATCATAATTAAACAATTGTTGTTTGAGCATACCTCTTTGGAGCAATTTGGATTTCTTGTAGGAAGGAGAATATAGGATGTTGTTGGGATTACCCAAGAGTTTATCCATTCCATTAGTATAAAAAAATTGAAAGCATGCCTGGTGAAGATTGACCTCATCAAGGCATATGGCAGGGTGGATTAGGAGTTTTTAAGGTTGATCCTCCATACATGTGGGTTTCAAAGAAGACATGTTGATTGGTTCAAGGCACGTGTCTCCTCGACTAACATTGTTGTTCAGATTAATGGGCATCCCACTAAGTTTTTTAGAACCCATCATGGTCTCCGACAAGGATGTGCTCTATCCCATTTTCTCTTTATTCTTGTGATGGAAGGGCTTAGCAAAGCTCTGAATATGTCAGGAGGAGGGTAGAATTAAGGGCTTCAAAATATCGACAAACATTCACTTATCCCACTTAATTTTTGTGGATGACATTCTTGGGATTGGGGAGATAAATCTGGATGAATGACATATATTTTCCTAAATATTATATAAGTTTGGCAGCGCCTCCAGCCTGTTCTTAAACAAGGAGAAATGAGAGATGATTGCAAACTGTGTGGAGGAAGTGGAGGTCAAATTAATAGGATTAAAGTTTGTTGGATACCTAATCCTCTAAGGGTTGGTGTGGAATGTGAGTAGTCAAAGGGAGTCTAAGAGACCTTGGAATATGGAATCCAACAGTTGCTCCAATGTATTATGAAATGTATATCATGTGAATAATATATGAATTCAATGCTTATCCTTCATATTTGGTCTTCGCCATGGTAATGTCTAACATGGTATTAAATTTATAGGAGAATTTTGGCCTTGCTCTAATTTGAGCCACTTTGTTTTGTGGACTCCTAAATGTCAGTTCTACCTTCCTACGTGTTAGAACTGCTATTGTTGTGTGCTTGCATAATTCTTACTGTGCATTGTTCCACTGACCTACACTACTGAATTTCTTTGAAGCTAAATTAAAGTTTTCTATTTTCCAAAGGTATTTTTTGCTCATTCGTAACTCCTTTATTTCTGTTCTACTTTTGTTGCTGCTCTACTAGCCCCTGCAGAATCGTTCCTCCTTATTCTCTCTCATAGCACTATGTGTCTATTACTCTTCCTCCACGCCAATCTTTCTCATCACATCATTTCCAAGCTGGTCAAACCTACCTTGCTAGTCCATTACCTAATTCTCTATGCATACTTTACATTCGCTACATTATTCTATGGCCTTGCATTTTGTGGATTCAGTGTAGAATTGCATGGTTCTGGGCAGCTCAGTTCAGGTTTCATTAGGTCCCATAGTGGCATTGAGATTTGTAATAAGATATGTAGGGTTAAGATCTTCATGCCCACACATTTGAGTCCCAATGGTGTTATCCTTGAGGCCTCATCCAATCAAGATATGACATCAAAACCATCATTGGAATTTCTCATTTTAGAATCCCATTCAAGAAGCTCATCCACACTATGGTAGCTGATCAAACAAGATTACAATCTGATTCAAGGCATCATTTTGTGCCACCATAGCTCAACTCCTAACATCACTACATGATTGCTTCACTGCCATTTCTTCATCTTCACTGCCAAGCTCGAGTAACAACTTGTTTGGGCACATTTGCAACATTTTTCTCTTAGAAGTTTTCAATCCCAGATTGAGACAAACATTAATTTTTGTTGAAAGAAGAATCGACACAAAAAAAAATAAAATAAAAAAAAATGTGATGCATACACCGAGCAAGACGACAAGAATGTTTGTTTTTGTATTGATTTCATATGGTTTTCATGACTACAAAGACACTTTCAAAACAAGCCTAATGTGAGCCCTTCAAATATTCCAGCACGCCAACGCATAACCCAAGTCGACAAGAGGGTTTGGAAGTAATTGAAGCACCTTAGTTTTATTTCACAAGTTGCGTAATCTTTTTTGGTATTTTAGCGTATGAAGAGAAAAAATTCAAACAATCTGGTATAAGTGTTGGACATTCACCATTGAATTCTGAGTTATGTGGAGATCCATGTGTAGTTCAGTCTCTGTGGGTATATTATTCTATGTGCATTGGTTCATATACAACATGGAATGGAGCGTTGAACATAACGTTGATGCAATGTTGAATAGTGGTAATGCAACGTCAGAATGGTGTGTTGAAAGTCTAAAATGTATTGCATGTATGCTGCGTTGAAATCTGGTATGTCCTTCATCTTTGTGCATTGAAAGGTGAACTACATGCTTTGAACAATGAATAATGCATGGTGAATGCATTGATTACTATAATTTCTTCATTCTTGGAATCAATATTTGTGAGATTCACCTTATTTTTTTAATGAAAATGGCCATAATCAATGAAGTATTTGTGAAAATTTTGTGACCCTGAATCCTACTACAACAAACTGATGATATTTCTCATATTTGTCAAATTCCTTTAAACAAATTACTTGTAGTTTTCTACAACAAATATTGAAATACATACACTGCAGCCTACACAAAATAAATATTGAGGGAACTAAATACTGCACTACAGAGAAATAAATGCACACACATTTACACAGTTGTTTTTGGATAATGTCCCCAGAAAGACCCAACTTGGGAAAACTTGTGCAACAGCTGAGGGTTTTATTATTATGCAGTGGTTTTTGAGTACAAATTGTTAGATGCCCAAATTGGAGATATGATATAGAGAATAATCTGGCAAAGAGTTAGTGAGAAAAATATCACATTGTTTCTGGCAATCCGACACTGATCAAGCTCTGGAAGGTTAGCCCCACGCTGGCTCTGCGCAACCTCTGTGTCAACCTATGCAAATTTGCATCATAATCTCTAGGCTCTACATCACCTCCTCCTCTGATATCCTGTTGTCTAGAAATTTGACCTTGTGGTCCTCCGATCTCACACCCTAGCTTATAGCACTAGATCTCAACTTTCCCAGCTGAATTTCAAACTCCCTCTGAAGCTCTGCACTGCCTCTCTGAATCTCTCTCTACTTTCTCCGCCTTATACTCTCTGAATCTAGAAAACTCTCCTCCTGACTACTATCCCTGCCCCTCACTACAAGAAGATAACTCGATCTCACTTAGGCAAATAAACACTGCTACTCTTGAGAAATTTGATCTCTTTATCTCTCTCACTCGATGTGTTCTCCAAGTGCCCATCAAGCTCCTTATAGTCTCTCGTTGGAGAACCAACTGTGAAATTTTGGAGACCCAAATTCCCTACTGCAACAAAATGATATTACTTCTCCTACTTGTTAATTCATGCAAGTTATTTACTATGTTACACTGTAAATATTGAAGTAAATACAAGTGTAGCCTTCACTAATTAAATTATATGCGGAAACAAGTAGTGATCAAGAAAGAAATAACACACGCAAGTGACAATGTTGTTTTTAATTAAATCATCTCTAGGTGGAATTTTCCCAAATTATTTATGGGTATGTGAGAATTCATGTGTCTTAGCTTCTCTTAAAAATCTCAAGGCTAGAGCACATCCGATGCTACAAAAATCAACACTCCTTCTTAGCGAGAAATGTGATCTAGTGTTGCAACCCACTGAAGCATCACTTTGTCTCTGCACCATCTGCTATTGTGCTTATGATGTATGGATACTTCTGCCAACCAACTACTACACAACTCTGATTGTTGCATCCGTGGTGCTGTTGGCCCTGATGAACTGCTGCCAACATGACATCTGCACTGCAACCTTCTCCATC
This sequence comes from Pinus tabuliformis, assembly GCA_031772625.1. Lineage (NCBI taxonomy): Eukaryota > Viridiplantae > Streptophyta > Pinopsida > Pinales > Pinaceae > Pinus > Pinus tabuliformis. The sequence goes on from CM062809.1 coordinate 888,975,430, forward strand.
TATTGTTGCTGCAATTGCAACAACTACAATGGAAAAGAAACCAAAATACTGAACCAAATGTGGTCAGTATGATGGATCTTCCATTCGAGTTTTGACTACTGCTAGCCTTTGCACTGTCACTGAAGCTTCTACATTGTTGTTGACTATGCACTATGCCAACTACATTGTTTCCAACTCTACTCTGCGTTGCTCAGTCTCTGACCTGCTACTAGTTACTGTATCTTTCACTCTGGCACCTGGTTGCACCAACTCCCACTACTCCATCCTTCTACTGCATGTCTTGGGCTCCCATAGAAAGGTACTAATTCATGAGGTGGAGATCCTCAAGAATCATGTATGTTTTGTAGCTCTCGGGGCTACAACTCTAGATTACCCCACCTCACCCCTGGAGGTAACTCAACAATCATGGAAAACTCTTTCTCCAGTCTAGAGGACATCCTGTTGATCTTAGTAGATGCAGCTTATTGATCCTGCTTCTCCTCTTTGTCCTTGTTTTTGAGAGGACATTAAGTGTTGTAGTGGCCAAACTCACCACACCTGAAGCACTTGATCTTCGAAATGTCCTTCTTTCTTCTGCACTGCTCTTGCTGCCCCTTTGATGCAAGGGCCACATCCTTCTCTTCCTTCACTTGCTTTGTCCCATTGTTGCTATTGGAACTGATGGTGGCCTTCACCAGATTATGCCTCATCTCCTCCTACTACGAATAAGCCCACACACGTTCCCAATCCGATAGTTTTTCTCTGCCGAAAATACTCTGGACGAAAACTTGCCAATCTTCAGAAACACTATTTAGCGTAATTGAACAAACTCTGTAGGTTGGGGCGCTGATCCTACTGAAGCCAGCTAATCTCAGACATCCTAAAGTCGAATAAGGAAGGGGTCTACATGCTCTCCTTTTCACATCCTCGTGCATCTCAACTTCTCCTCCAAGTACATCTTCCGCTGCTTGGAAGAACCTTCGTATAGCGTAGCTAATTCCTCCCACATTTGTCGGGTTGTATCTTTTCTAGCTATGTGAGATACCACATGATCTTGAACCCCATTAAGAATGAATCTCTTAGCTCTCTCCATCTCCTTCTTATACTTCTTGAGCACATATGAATCGACGGGTACAACTACCACACTATTGACATAAGCTTTGAGATCATGCTCATCTAGAAGGTAGGAAATCCTAGCCTTCCAAATCACATAGTTGGAGGCTTCATTCAACCAATCTTGTTCTCTCAACCCAGCTGTTTCCATCTCTCCTGAAACAGTCAAAATGTTTGCTCTTCTCCTCTGCATAACTATTGAACAGCTATTCACACTCCCTTATGGAGTGAGAAATCCTCATCACAACTACTGTTGCTCTACTAAGAATAATTTGAACTTCTTGGCTAGAATTCCTTTAAGGAAGGAATTTCCTAAGTGTGTGCTCTTCTCTCCTTACCAACAATTGCTGCAAAATAAATATTTCCTAGTTGAAGATCTACTTGGCAAGGAAAAATACAATGCTCCCTTCTGCCTCTGAAAAAATTTTGATCTAGAAAATCGAATTTCTTTGTCGACTCACTCAGAGAAATCGATCTTTCCTCAAAAATCAACCTCCTTGGTGTAAGGACTGTGCTGCCTCCGGGGTTTCGAACTACTGCCGAGGCAGAAATTCAAACCTCCTTCTTCCTTTTCACTTTGATTTTTTTAGCTTACAATCTATGCTCTGATACCATGTGAAAATTCGATGACCTTGAATCCTACTACAACAAACTGATGATATTTCTGCTATTTATTAAATTCCTTTAAACAAATTACTTGCAATTTTCTACAACAAATATCAAAATACACACAATGTTGCCTACACAAAATAAATATTGCAGAAACTAAATACTGCACTAGAGAGAATTAAAAGCACACATTTACACTATTGTTTTTGGACAATGTCCCCGGAAAAACCCAACTTGCGAAAACTGGTGTAGCAGCTGAGGGTTTTATTATTATGAAGTAGTTTCTAAGTACAAATAGTTAGATTCCCAAGCTGGAAATATGATACAGAGAATAAACTTGACAAGAGTTAGTGAGAAAAATATCACACTGTTTCTGGAGATCTGACATTGATCAGGCTCTAGAAGGCTAGCCCCACATTGCCTTTGCATCAAGCTACACAGATTTTCATCACAATCTCTGGGCTCTCCATCACCCCCTCCTCTGATCTCTTGTTGTCTAGAAATTCGACGCTCTAGCCCTTTGGTCTCACACCCCATCTTCTGGCACTAGACCTCAACTCTCCTAGCTAAATTTCGAACTCCCTTAGAAGCTCTGCACTGCCTTTGCATTGCACTTCACTACCTCTCTAAATCTCTCTTGCCTTCTCTGCCTTATACTTTATGGATTTGGAAAACTTTCCTTTGGACTACTATCCATGCCCCTCACTACAAGAAGATCACTCGATCTCACTCAGGAAACTCAACATTGTTACTCTTGAGAAATTTGATCTCTTGATCTCTCTCACTCGATGTGTTCCCCAAGTGCCCATCAAGCTCCTTCGTATAATCTCTCATTGGAGCACAAGATTAAAACATAATAAAATGCTAAGATTAACTGGGAGTTGATCCTCATCTTCTTCTAGAAGATTCACACCAGATTTAATCAATATCCTTTAATTAACTAGATTTCCTAAGTTTAGACAAGGGAACCATTTTAAAAAGTTATTATTTTAATTAAATCATCTCTAGGTGGAATTTTCCCAAATGATTTATGGGTATTGGAGAATTCTTGTGTCTTAGCCTCTCTTCAAAATCTCAAGGCTAGAGCACATATGATGCTACAAAAGTCAACAGTATTAGAGTTCCTCAAAACTGTGATATTGTCTACTACCCATGATACATTAAAAGTCAACAAAATTTCTCTCACAGACATTCAAATATGTCTTCAAGATGCACAAGAATAAATAGATTTTTTCTACCTTGAATCTCAGCTTCAGCGAAAAGAATTAAAACATAAGAGTTGTCATTTAGAACCTATTTTTGTTCAGAACATTGATACATACTCCCATCAACACAAGTCAATAATGTTGAAATTCATTCAGATTTAGTGCCCAATGAAGGAACAAAGTTGTGTACACTTCCCAACACCATCATCAGACCTTGGGAAGAGCTTTTCCATAACAAGTGTTCGGCACTAAGATGACTCTTTAAAATCAACTTAATCCTACCTTCATTAATCTTATCAACCTGGGATTTGTCTCTTATTTCAAGGCTATCGACACAATATATGCAAGAATAGATTCTTAGATTATGAAAGAGTGTAAAATGATTGCTACAGAAAAGTTACATTAAACATTATCCTAATTCAATCGTTGCAGAGACAAATGATGACAACAAATAATTACTCCTACAATTACAATCTTATGAAAGAAGACTATTTTAATTCATCAACCATTCTATCTATCCTTCAACAAATCCTACGCATAAGGAAGACTAGTAAATCACACGAATGCTTAAAAGTCTTACTTCTTAAAGATAACTTACGGAATTCACAAACTCAAACCTTACATTCATGTAATGCAATCCAATCAACAATTTCAGGAGATGCATAACAGAATTACAAGATACAAAATTCAATCGATTATCTACCATGAAAGAAAAGGCAAGTGAATAGAAACACAACTAATGCGAATGTGGAAAAGTAACTAACTAATAATGATACATAACAGACAGTAGAACCTCTAGTGATTGGGCCCATGGTCTCCAGAAGTACTTTCTTAAATAAATTCGATACTGAGGACTAAGGTAAGATCTTGCGCAAATTCATTAACTTCAAAGAGTTTTACACAATGACCTTGAGAAAGTTAAAATTTAGATTTCTCTATGCAATATACAGTGAAAAAGTAATCATAAAAAAATATCCTCTGTCTTTTCACTTAATGTCTTATATATTACATTAAAAACTGAATATGGATCTATCTTAAGGATCGACAGATTCTCAGGATTACTCTTTTAACCATAATATCTTAGAATAGTAATGATCAGTTTCCTTTGACTTCATTCTTCGATCACGCTTAGGTGTCGAGCTGTAATTTGCCACAAATAAGGCATCGGTTGATCCAAAATATTTCTCCAATATGTCGAGGGAACAACAATCGTTTCATTGGACTGAGCTGCATAACAATTTACTCAAATTATAACATTTTCAATATCTAAAAGACTCAAACTAACTATATTATATTCAACTTGCTTTCATTATCCTTTTTCTCTTAAATCATTACAAATTAAAGGAAAACTTCTTAAAAACATAACGTTTATTCAAGGAATAGGGAGAAGAATTATACCATTTTCATGGCTCAACTACAAGCACAAAACTAGTCTTGGATATGACAAGGATGTGTCCTTTCATATTCCATATTACTCTAACTTCATCCAGTTTTAGAGTGTTGGATTCCTTCTTGAAAATTCGCCTCCAGATGTTCTAAATTATGCTCCTCTTCCACAGTAGCAACAACGAAATGTTAAATGCCAACATTGTGATAGGGTTGGCCATATGAAAGTCATTGTTTTGATCTTCATCCATGTTAGCACTGTTATAAAACCACTCATTCTTCAAATAGATGCTTCAAAAACAAACATCCTGCAAGAACAAAGATTCACCTTGGATGGATCACTTCTTGGCAATGGGTTCAACAACCAAGAAGATATTTCAGTCACATGTCAAAACTCGTTCTAGAGTATTGAATAGTCTCGCACTCAAGTTTTCACCATCTTCTCACCTTGTATGTGATAGGGGGGAAGTGATGGTCATATGCAAGCTTCAAAGCCACATCAAGTGAGCTTGAGACACAACCTGCCATACCAGCTTCACAGTTATAGTGAGAGACAAAGATGCCCTTGAGCATGCCCTTGGTTGGTGGTTAGCCTTAAGCCATCTATGCGGGGTGAGACCTCCCTTTTCAGGCTGAGCTTCTCCCTCTTCAAAGAATTGGTGACACTTCCTCTAGCAGAATACTTCAGCTTATTTCTAGCTTTGGAAGAGTTCCATGAATTGCATTAAGCATTCCAGAGTTGGTGGTCGTCCTTAAATCACCGTAGGTTGAGACCACCCTTTTCAGGTTGAGGTTATCCCTTTTTTATGCAGGTTGCAAACCTCCCTTTTCCAGGTTGAAGGTCTCCCTCTTCAAAGAATTAGGAGCACTTCCTCTAGAAGAAGACTTTAGCTTCTTGCTAGATTTGGAAGATTTCTTGGGGTTGAATCCTTTTCCTTTGGGACCAATTCTTCACCAGGGTTTGTAAACAATTCCATCGCACTTTAGAGTCTGATATGCTTGTCTATCCATTTCTCTCCTTCTGTGGAGAGACCTATAACTTCCACCAGGATCATTTCATTGACTGGTATTCGCTTACCTTTAACCGTTGTGACTTCATTACACAAATTCTGTAAAAATTCTAAAGCCACAACATTATCAAATCCCTACAATTGGGTGAAATATTCAAGCCAACCCACCCTCTCTAAGATTCTTTGGGCTTGCTCGGTCACCCGTAGTGTAACAAGCTCATTTCGGATGGATTTACCCCCCATTGTTGTTGGTTTGGAAGAGATTGTTTCAAAGAAACTATATGCAAAGATGTTTCAATATGGAATTCTTCTAATAGAATGAGCAATATGGCAGAGTAACATCGTCCAATGTGCTTTTATGTGACAAAACTTGCCATATTTGTTAATTGTGCTTAGTCACGTCATGCATGTGCTATGCCTTACCCCCTCCCAATAGGAAAGGTTGACCACGACCAGAAAAGTTATGGAAATTAAATGTTCACACAGAAGCAGTCATTATCGCAGATAGAAGAATTAATTAACTGTCATAAATGCATGGATTTCTGATGTACAATAATCATTAGGAACTTTTAAAAAGCATGATTATAACGATATACCATGTGTAAAAATATTGCCTTAATAAATAACCTTTGAAGATCATAAAAGCATATATCGGGTGACATTCCTTTATAAGTAAAATGCATATTACGGAGGTCCAAAAGTTTAGAATTTGTTCATGTCATAGTTAATATACCACCTTTAGTTGTTTTCTAAAAAGATAAGTGTAGATATTGATGATGGTGATCTCTTTATTAAGAAAAAGGAGGACTAATGACATAATCATGATAAGGAAATTCAAGATATATTCCAATGCCACAGGCAGAGCCACTGCTGCCAGCAGGTGTCCATAGCCTCGACAGGGTTTCCTTTTTAACCTGTAGATGAGCCAGTGTCCTATGAATGATAGATCATATTATTATTTTAAATGATTTTTCTCAAAAGGTCATTGTTCTGGCATGGTGACCAGATAACAACAATGCCACTCACTGGATCATAACGAAGTGAACAAGACAGCTTGTGATGAGACCTCTTGTCCTTTTGACACTAGCATCAAAGGCCATTACCCTGGTTTGGTGGCCATAGTGGGAATGTCACTTATGTTATTGTCCTATGATCATGGTAGGTTGGCTCATGATGAGACCCCCTATCCTTTGAGAATATCTAACTTTAAGTGTCATATTTTTTTGAAAACTGATCTGTTTATCATCAAGGGTGGCTCATCATCTCCTTAAGAGTTTAAGGATGGCGGAAGGAAAAAAGAAGATGCCAAATAAAGTATGTATCAGTCCTTTGTTGTGTTAAAAGAGAATCACCATTTAAAGATGTACACAAAAGATGAAACTACTATGGTGGTGATAGATGATGAACAGTTTATGATTCTTTTAGAAAACTTTGAATATAAAACAAATATTTAAATTGATAGGATGTGCCAGAGGAAAAAAAAAAATGTTCTTCATAGGATGTTAGATAAGACATTATTCTTGACACCATGATAGAGTAAAGATCAATTCTTTTTAAGTTCACTTTTAAATATTGTCGTCAATTGTGTGGAAAATAGAGACAACTTGGTGCAAAGGGAATGACTAAAAGGAATCAACAATCAAAGGGAACAACAATGACAATTAAAGGAACAACAAATTGTGCCAAAGGGAACAAAAACTGTGCCGAAGGGAACAACAACTGTGATGAAGGGAACAACAAATGTGCCGAAGGGAACAACAACTGTGTCGAAGGGAATAACAACTGTGATAAAGGGAAAAACAATCATGATAAAGGGAACAACGGTCGTGATAAAGGGAACAACAAATGCCTTAAAGTATTTTATCCCCTTTTTCTTATAAGGAAAAGGACAAGGAAAGAAAAAAAATAGAGAGAAAAAAAGAAGAAAAAAGAAGAAAAATAAGAAAATAAGAACTTAATCAACTCTAAAGAAAATATATACAGTATATACAAGATGATAAATAAAATCAGATTTTTAAAGAGATGGAGTTGCTGGGTTGCCACCCTAGTCAGCTATAATCTGGAAAGTAGGATCATTACTTACCTCATGATAGAAAGACTCCTTCGTGAGTGGTTGGTGGTAGAGGCATAATCAATGTCTGTTTACTAAAAAAGAGGTACCAGATCCGTCAATAGTGTTTAGAGTTATGGTACCATTATTGTGGACTTCTTTGATTTCATATGGCCCGAGCCACCTTGTCTATAATTTCCCTGGAAAATCTTGAAACCTGGAATCATATAGCAACACCCAATTGCCTTTTTGGAATGATTTCTTTTTAATCAGTCGATCATGCCATTTAGCTCTTTGTTGTTGTATAATAGTAGTGTGTTTGACAAAAAATAGACATGCTTCATCTAACTCATTAAGTTGTTGTAGGCACTGGGTTTGTGCTTCTGTCAGATCTATTCCAATTTCCCTTGCAATATTGAGAGTTTTTATTTCGAATTCTATTGGAAAAATTGGTTGTTTTTCGAAGACAAGGTGATATGGCGAGTGACCAGTAGTGTTCCACCATGTTGTCCGATAATCCCATAGGGCTTCTGGAAGCTTGGCTACCCAATTTCAATGATTTGTAGATACGATTTGGTTAGAATTGCCTCTAGGACTTTTTTAGTGCTTTCCACTTGTCTGTTTGCTTGGGGGTGATATGGAGAAGTAACTCTATGCTTAATATGATAGTTCTGGAGGGTGGCTGAAATTTTATGTCCTATAAATTGTGGCCCTCTATCTGTTATTACTTCCCTTGGTAATCTGTATTGTACAAATAGTTTGAACAAGAAATTAATCACTGCCTCCTCCATGGCTCTCGGAAAAGCTACTGCTTCGACCCATTTAGTTACGTAATCCATGAAACCAATATGTACACTTTCTGATTTGATGGTGCATTAAATGGGCCAAAAAAATCAAGTGCCCATCTTTCAAATGGTTCCACCACCACTTGCGGTTGTAAGGGCATTTCATCATCTTGGTTAGGACAACCCATCTGTTGACAACTATCAGACATTTGAACATAACTCTTTTCATCCTTAAATATTGTGAGCCGATAATAGCCCATTTGAAGAAATTTATGTCCATTCTATCGGTCTGCAAAGTGTCCTTTGGAGGGTTTGTCATGGCAAGCCCTCAGAATGTCATAAACTTCAGCCTCTCTGATGCACCTTTGGATTTGAAAATCAAAACTAGTGTGGAAAAGATAACCACCAATCTAGGAAAAGCATGTGCTACATTGTATGATCAATTTCCTTTCTCGTGGTGACAAATTTGTTGGAAATTTTTCTACCACCAAGTAACTTGCCACATTAGGGTACCACAGTGTTTTTATTATTACTGTGAATAGGTGTTCATCCGCAAATTGGTCGTCTACTAGTTGACAGTCGTCTACCTTAGGTACTCAAGATAGGAAATCTTCCACAAAATTTTCTTTTCTTGGTCGATCCTTAATGGTGATATCGAATTCCTACAACAACAATAACCATCGTGTCACTCGGAAATTAGTAATGGGTTTATTAGTTAAATATCTAATAACATAGTGATCAGTATACATAAAAATTGGGTAGCCTATTATATAATGTCGGAATTTATTGATAGCATGTATAACAGATAAAAATTCTTTTTCTATTACTGTATAGTTTAATTAGCCAAAAGTGAGGGTTTTGTTAATATAATAGATAACATAAGGTTTCTTTTATTCCTCTTGTCTAAGAACAACACCTATGGCTATATTTGATGCATCCGTGGAGATGTGAAAAGGTAGCTCCTAGTTTGTTCGTCTTCACACTAGTGCTATCGAAACGAATTTTTTGAGATCTATGAACGCAATATCACAATTGTCATACCATTCAAATTTGACATTTCCTATTAAAGTATATAAAGGTGCAACAATCTTTGAAAAGTGTTCTATAAATCTGCGATAGTACCTTGCATAACTAAGAAAACTTCATACCTTAGTTTGTGTGTAGGGTGTAGGTAACTTAAGGATTGCCTCAATTTTAGTTGGATCCACCTGAATCCCTACAACATAAATATAGTGCCCTAAAACAACACCTTTAGTCATCATCATATGGCATTTTTCATCGCTTAAACACAATTTGATAGCAATACATCATTCATGGAATTTTTCTAAATTTTTCATAGCTTGATCAAAGGTCATTCCCAGACGGGGTGAAATCATCTATATACAACTCGAGTCCTTCATTGATTAGGTTGGAGAAAATACTCAAGATTTCTCTTTGGAACTTCGTTGGAGCATTGCATAGTCCAAATGGTAAAAACCTTGTATGCAAATGTACCCCATGGGCAGGTAAATGTGGTTTTATCTTGATCTTCCAGAGCAATCTGAATTTGATTGTAACCACTGAAACCATCTAGAAAAGAAAATAATTTCTTCCCAGCTAAAGTATCAAGGACTTGGTCTATGAAAGGAAGGGGAAAATGGTCTTTTTGGGTGGCTTTGTTGAGTTCCCTATAATCTACACAAATTCTCCATTTTCCATTTTTCTTAGGGACGACTACTAACGGGGAAACCCACTGGCTATCTGAAATTGGGTATATGAAGTTTGCATCCAACAATTTATGCAATTCTTGTTTCACAATATCCCTGAGGTGCGGATTCAATCTCCTCTGGGGATGTCAGATAGGACGGGCATCTTTTTTTGATATAGATATGATGGGTGCACAGCTGCGGGTCAAGACCTTTCATGTCTGAATAGTCCCAGGCAAAATCCTGCTTGTACTTATAGAGAACCTGAATTAATTTATGTTGCTGATGTTTGTCCAGATCAACATTAATATTAAGGGTTTTTCCTGGTTCTATTTCAATTGGAATGTTGTTATGGACTGTAGTTGTGGGAATATGATTGTCATTTAAATTCTCTAAGGGGTCTCCTTGTGGATCAGATTTTAGCATTTGGCATGTTGGGTTTCTGATAGCAGCTGGTTTATTGATGAAGTTGTTGATTAAATCATCTTCTAATTTATTTTTAAGTCCCAAAGCTTCATCTAAAGAAAGGGGAGAGCGTAGATTTTCTTCTTGATATCTAGGAGGGTGTAACTGAAGATTTTTGGCAGGCAGACTAGGTTGAGCTGGAGGATACGGAATAATATTTTTGACAATGTTTTCTTTCGCAATCATCATGTTTCCAATTCAACATCCTATATGTGTATTTGCTATTGCTAACCATGGTCTTCCTAATATTAACAGATGTCCATCTAGTCTACTTTTTGGGTTCATGACCAAGAAGTCTAAAGGATATTCCCAAGAGTCTATAGAGACAATAATGTCTTCCAAAGTTCCTTTCATCTTGACCACTGACCTATCAACTAATTCTAGTAGTGTTGAGGTTGGTTTTAAAGTTGTAATACCCAAGATATTATAGGTTTCGTAGGTCATAAAGTTAATAGCTACTCCCAGGTCTACCAATGTGTTTGGAAAAGTGCAACCTTATATTTGGATAGTCAGGATTGGAATTCATGGGTCTTCATATTTAACAAGAAGTTGTTTTCCTAAAATAAGGTCAGATAATGTTCCTACAATGTGAACTGTGGGTGGATCTTTCAGTTTTATCCCAAGATTTTTCCCACATAATTCCTTAATTGTTTTGGCATAAATCAGGATATCTCGTATAGCCTGCAGGAGTAGAATTTCTATACACAGATTTTTCAACTCCCCTACAATATCAAAATCAGGGTAGATGGATGGTTTAGTTATCATGAGTCTTTCAGGGAATGGAGGGGAATTAGTTGTGATTTTCTCAGATTCCTGTTGCTTGCTTATGTTTCCTATTGGTTCTGTTTCTGAAATAACCACAATCGAATGTTTTATCGTAATTTGCTCTTCTCTATTTTTTTCTTATTCTTGATCATTCTTATTTTCTTCAGAAGAAATAATGCATCCAGATCTTAGTTGAAGCTCATTACATCCTAAGGGATTTATTTCATAGACCGAATTCTCAACGAGTTGCACGTATTGGACAGGTCTATTATTGGGGTTAGGATTTGGCTGAGCTGACAGTTGAGGATGCACTGGAGTTTGAGGATTAGGAGGCAACTGAAATGGATCCTGTAGTGTCAGTTGAGGTTGAGGGATCATCCCTATGGGTGGATTTACCAATCTCGTAGGGCACTGCCAAGTTTGAGGCCATATTGGATTCTATGCAGGTATATTTGACCATTGTGAGGGATAAGAATTGGTAACTGGATTCTACCATAATGGGGTAGGATATTGCGAATTTGGCCATCCTGATCCAACAAAAGATTTATTTGACCATGGTGATGTAGGATATGATTGGGATTTCCAAGTGGGATTGAAGGGTGATTGTCCTTGCCATGCGTTTCCAAGATTATGTTATGGAATATACTGCCCAAAATAAAATAAGGAGGGATCTTACATCATACATGTAGAGCATGATTTCCATGGTCGACATTGAGTCATTAGGTATGCAGGTTCTCTTTCCTCCTCAACTTCTTTAAATACAACTTTTAATCCTGGAAGCATTGAACATTGTTCTGACGAATGTTCCTTAGTTAAAATAACACAAGTTCGAACCATGTCTAGCGGGCATTCCCTTTCAATGTGTTTCTTTCAACAATGTGGAAAGAATATGGCCAATGCTTGATCTGCCTCAACTTGCTTTTGTTTGGCCTGCAAAATATCTAACTATGTAGTCAGTGTGCTCGAAATGTCAGTTTTAAAATCTTCTACAAGATTACCAATTTCTATTCGTGTTAGACCACCACTTGTGGTCTTACTAATTTGGGTGAGGGGATCCCATATTCCAGATTTGGATCGTGTACTGCAACGTGAAAACTTGATACACAACTTAACAATATTATCATATTCTTCTTGGTAAACATCACCTTGACCCATTAAATTCAGTGTTTCTATCCATTCATCCTTCATGCCTTTTATTAAAGCAGCTTTCAGTACTTCATTTGGTAAAGTAGTATAAGGTGATCTTTGTAAGTTGTACTGAAATCTCTCAATATATTCTTCTAAGGTTTCATTGTCTTTTTCATTCATTTTAAAATTTTCATCCTTTAGGTCCCTGGTTCAACGATAATCCTGGTATTTAGTGAGAAAGGTATTTTTCATAGCATCTGAGGAATTTATAGTGCCTCCTCCTAAGCCCATAAATTATCATAATGCTGCTCCTTTTAAAGTAGAAAGGAACATTTTCAAAATTGTGTAACTCGATGGTGTAATCATAATCTCTGCATAACACATCGAACTCAAATAAAAAGACGTTTGTTTCCTCTGAGGTCATCCCATGAAAGGTTGGGATATTTTATAAAGGGATAGCCTTCATTGGGGCATTAGCCATTGGGTTGACAATAAGATATTCCAATGTCGAAGTTTGGTTTTGTTGCCCTTGGGTTGCCATTTGATAAAAAATCTGCCAGTAATTTTCAGGGATTTCTTGATCAGGAGGTATTATTTGAGCAGGGAAGTTATGGATATTACTTGGCTCTCAAGGGGGTTTTACTATGCTGCCTAAGTCTGGGATCTCTGGCGGTTTCTCTTCTATCGAGATCATAGGAGATCTTGACCCTGAGGATTGTGGATCTGCTCCACTAGTTTCTCCTTCTCCTTCTTTCAAATTGCAAGAATTTCCCTCTTGTGAAGGACTAGAGTGTTGAATAAATGTGCTTTGGAAGCTTTTCTCAGATCCTTCAGTTTTACTGTGAATCTCAGCATGAGCTGCAGTTGGTGATTCTACTACTTGAGGGATTACGGTAGAGCCCTTCCTAGATATTGTTCGGGGTCCTACTGATGCTTGAGATTCAGCTTTTCGAATAATTTCATTGATGAAGGTCGCTCTCCCAAGGCTCACTAGTCCCTAGGTTTTTGTGGATTTTGATACTGGCTTTTTTCTATTACTACATGATTCCTATTCTTTTTCTTAGTCATACACACTTACATAGCCTAGTCGTATCAGCTGCAAGTGGGCGCTAGGCTCAAGATTTTTACTTGTCGCATGATTAGGTTCTTACCTTCCATCTTCTATACCCAGTCTCCCAAAGATACAACCTATGATTTGAAAACCTCCCCGGCAACGATGCCAAAATGTTGGGCACTAAGATGAATCTTTAAAATCAACTTAATCCTACCTTCATTAATCTTATCAACCTGGGATTTTTCTCTTATTTCAAGGCTATCAACACAATATATGCAAGAATAGATTCTTAAATTATGAAAGAGTGTAAAATGATTGCTACGGAAAAGTTACATTAAACATTATCCTAATTCAATCGTTGCAGAGACAAATGATGACAGCAAATAATTACTCCTACAATTACAATCTTATGAAAGAAGACTATTTTAATTCATCAACCATTCTATCTATCCTTCAACAAATCCTACGCATAAGGAAGACTAGTAAATCACACAAATTCTTAAAAATCTTACTTCTTAAAGATAACTTACGGAATTCACAAACTCAAACCTTACATTCATGTAAGGCAATCCAATCAGAAATTTTAGGAGATGCATAACATAATTACAAGATACAGAATTCAATCGATTATCTACCACAAAAGAAAAGGCAAGTGAATAGAAACACAACTAATGTGAATGTGGAAAAGTAACTAACTAATAATGATACATAACAGACAATAGAACCTCCGGTGACTGGGCCCATGGTCTCCAGAAGTACTGTCTTAGATAAATTCGATACTAAGGACTAAGGTAAGATCTTGCGCAAATTCATTAACTTCAGAGACTTTTACAAAATGATCTTGAGAAAGTTAAAATTCAGATTGATGTATGCAATGTACAGTGAACAAGTAATAATAAGAAAATATTCTCTGTCATTTCACTTGTTGTCTTATATATTACATTAAAAACTGAATATGGAGCTATCCTGAGAATTGACAGATTCTCAGGATTGCTCTTTTAACCATAAGATCTTCGAATAGTAATGATTAGTTTCCTTTGACTTCATTCTTCGATCATGCTCAGGCGTCGAGCTATAATTTGCCACAAATAAGGCATCAGTTGATCCAAAATCTTGCTCCAATATCTCGAGGGAACAATAATCGTTCGATTGGACTGATCTGCAAAAAAATTTACTCAAATTATAACCTTTTCGATATCTAAAAGACTCAAACTAACTATATTATCTTCAAATTGCTTTCATTATCCTTTTTCTCTTAAATCATTACAAATTAAAGGAAAACTACTTAAAAACATAACGTTTATTCAAGGAAAAGGGAGAAGAATTATACCATTCTCATGGCCCAACAACAACCACATAACTGGTCTTGGATATGACAAGGATGTGTCCTTTCATATTCCATATTACTCAAACTTCATCCAGTTTCAGAGCGTTGGATTACTTCATGACAATTCACCTTTAGATATTCCAAATTATGCTCCTCTTCTACAGTAGCAACAACAAAAATGTTAAATGCCAACATTGTGACAAAGTTGGCCATTTGAAAGATCATTGTTTTGATCTTCATCCATGTGAGCATTGTTATAAACCACTCACTCTTCAAATAGATGCTTCAAAAACAAACCTCCTACAAGAACAAAGATTCACCTTGGATGGATCGCTTCTTGGCAATGGGTTCAACAACCAAGAAGATATTCTAGTCACATGTCAGAACTCGTTCTAGAGTATTGAACAGTCTCACACTTGAGTTTTCGCCATCTTCTCACCTTGTATATGATAGGGGGAAAGTGATGTTTATATACAAGCTTCAAAGATACATCAAGCGAGCCTGAGCCACAACCTGCCATACCAAATTCAAAGTTATAGCAAGAGACAAAGATGCCCCTAAGCATGCCTTTGGTTGGTGGTCAACCTTAAACCATCTATGCGGGGTGAGACCTCCCCTTTCAGGCTGAGATTCTCCCTCTTCAAAGAATTGGTGACACTTCCTCTAACAAAAGACTTCAGCTTCTTGCCAGCTTTGGAAGAGTTCCAAGAATTGCATTAAGCATTCCAAAGTTGGGGTCATCCTTAAATCACCGCAGGTTGAGACCTCCCTTTTCAGGTTGAGGTTATCTTTTTTTTACGCAGGTTGCAAACCTCCCTTTCTAGGTTGAAGTTCTCCCATTCAAAGCATTAGGAGCACTTCCTCTAGCAGAAGACTTCAGATTCTTGCCAGGTTTGGAATATTTCTTGGAACTACACTAAACGTTCCAATGTTGATGGTCATCCTTAAACCATCCCATTTTACCAACATTTCAGAGAGAACATTCAACCTAGTGCTGCCATGCATTTTTGCACATTTTTGTATAACGTCTCTCTTCTTGGACTCATACATACCCATTCAGATTAAGGGGGGGGGATGTTGGACACCTAATTATCTAAGGGTTGGTGTGGAATGTGAGTAGTGAAAGGGAGTCCAAGAGACCTTGGAATATGGAATCCAATGGTCACTCCAATGTATTATAAAATGCATATCTTGTGAATAATATATGCATTCAATGCTTATCCTTCATATTTGGTCTTTGGCATGGTGATGTCTAACAAGTTAAAATCCCTGGTTGAAGGGTTTAAATATTTGGGTTTCTTCTTGAAGCCCTGTAACTTCAAGAGGAGTGATTGGAACTGGATCTTAGAGAAATTTGAAAGGAGATTATCTCGGTGGGAAAAAAGTGGCTCTCCCTGGGAGGGAGGATGGTTATGACAAAGGAAGTCTTACAAGGAATTTCCGTCTACTAGATACACTTATTCCATCTCCCCATGGCTGTCATCCATACAATCAACTCTATTATTGCAGATTTCCTTTGGTCTGGATCCATAAATAAGAAGAAAAACCACTCCTTAAACCATCCCCTTATACCAACATTACAGAGAGCACATTCAACCTACTGCTACCATGCATTTTTGCACATTTTTGTATAGCATCTCTCTTCTTGGACTCATACATACCCATTCAGATTAAGGGGGGAATGTTGGACACCTAATCCTCTAAGGGTTGGAGTGGAATGTGAGCAATCAAAGGGAGTCCAAGAGACCTTGGAATATGGAATCCAACAGTCACTCCAATGTATTATAAAATGTATATCATGTGAATAATATATGCATTCAATGCTTATGCTTCATATTTTGTCTTCGCCATGGTGATGTCTAACAAGTTAAAATCCCTGGTTGAGGGGTTTAAATATTTGGGTTTCTGCTTGAAGCCCTGTAACTTCAAGAGGAGTGATTGGAACTAGATCTTAGAGAAATTTGAAAGGAGATTATCTCGGTGGGAAAAAAAGTGGCTGTCCCTGCGAGGGAGGATGTTTATGACAAAGGAAGTCTTACGGGGAATTTCTGTCTACTAGATACACTTATTCCATCTCCCCATGGCTGTCATCCATACAATCAACTCTATTATTGCAGATTTCATTTGGTTTGGCTCCGTAAATAAGAAGAAAATCCACCCATCCTCGCTGGCCAATATCTGCAAACCATTTGAAATCGGTGACTGGGGTATTAAGGACACATATGACTTCAATTATGCCTTTCTTACATCGAACCTTTAGAGGGCCTTGGTGGGGCAGGGCATTTGGAAAAGCATAATTAGAGAGAAATATCTAGACAATTCCTATTTGGAAGATTGGATTAGTGGAGGTTCTCCAGTGAAGAATAAGGCCTCCTTAGTATGCCGTAGCCTGATGAAAGTTCGACCTTGGATTTGAAACAATCTTAGATGGCTAGCTGGAAGGGGCAAAAAAATATAGATTGACCGTGATGCTATGGTTGGTATGGAGGGGTGCCACTCCCTCTCTATGGATATTATTCAATATCTACATATTCGAGATATTCAGTTGTTGTCACACATTGGGGTTGTTTATGATGAATGATTTCCCTCAACATACTGGAGGTAGGCAGGTGAGTTATAGTTTCATGTAGATCTACATTGAATGGGAGTCCTTTCATATACATCTTATGCAAGCAGGAGTTATTCTTACAAAGGAGGAGGATAGGATCACTTGGAGTGGCATCGTACAAGGAGGTGATATTTATGCAAAGGAAGCATACTTATATATCTCTGCTAGGCCTCAACTAGACCCCCTCTCCATTTGGCTGGCTTGGATGTGGAAGTGGGAGATTCCAATGAAGTTGAAATACTTCACCTAGTTGGTTGTCCAAAACCGCATCCTTACTTGGGACAACCTTGCTAAAAGAGGATTTTTGGGCCCTGGTTCTTGTCGTCTTTGTAGATCAATTGAGGAGAATGTTGCACATATATTTCTGGACTACCCCTTTTCCCTTGTTTCCTGGGAGGAAGTTTAATGCTCAACATTGACAGTTTAGTGGACAAAGCCTCTATCTTCTCATGCCTTTGAAGTTGGAAAATCCACAACATGCAGTACATATATATTCCTCTATGTTTTCTCTGGGGGATTTGGTGCTGTCAGAATGCATGCAATTTTGACAATGTTGTTCTGTATCTGAGGTTTACTTCACTTAGAATTTTTGGGTATTTTTTGGAGATTGGACCTCATATATCTAACAACTCCAAGCGTGGTAGAACCTTCAATACTATTGGTCACATTTTACCCATGGGTTACTTTGATGGCACTTCTGTGGGTGGTGTTTGTGGTTGTGGAGCAATCATCTCCCTTTCCCCTTCCCAGCATTGTCACTTATTGTGGTTTTGGGGTTTCAGTACTAATATACGTGCTGAGTTGTTGGTCCTTGGGGGATTCCTTTGTTGTGCACTATGACTTGCGGTGGAAGAGATTGTCATATTTGGGGATTTGAAAGTGACAATCGACTGTGCGTTGTATTCTTGTTCTCTTGATGTTCCATCTTTGGGTCACTGGTTGGAGCAAATCAGTTCAATGAAGGCTTTCTTCCTCTCCTTATCCTTTCACCACATTTTTAGAGAGCATAACTCATTGGCGGACCACCTCTCTAAGCATGGGACCTTGGCGCAACTTGGGATGTTTCATTACAAATGCCTGGATTAGGACTCTGTCATCAACTTAGGATCCTTCCTTTTTGCATGATCGACTATGCTTTTGTTTGATTTACATTCCTCTCTAGCCCTTGGCAAGCGAAATTTTAATTTTCTTTTCTTTGCTAGGTTTATGATCCCCTCAATCTCTGGGTCATACACAGCCTTATGTAGAGGCATTTTTGCTTTCTTTTCAGTCTTCTGGGTGGCATTGATGGATGAGGTCCCTGACCTTTGTATGCTCTATAATTTTTGTCTGTGGCTGGGAATATGTTTGTTTACTTTTGTCTGGTCCTCACTATTTGATTTCCACACTAGATCTTTGTAGTTGTATGATTGGGTGTAGAGGATCATTGCTAGATGTAACATCTTTATTTAATTAAAGTTTTGTTCTTTTTTTGTGAAGAAAAGCTAAGTGGTAAGAAGTAGGGCTTGTGGATAGATGAATAAGGTAGAACTACAATCTAAGCTAGGGTTTGAGTCAAGGCTTGGTGCTGGTAACCATGGCGGGTCATGGAGGAGGGAGTTCTGCTCCCTCCTACAGTGAAATAACCGTGAACAGAAACAAGGAAACTGATCTGCATCGCTTCAATAAACCAACAGAGGTGATAACAGAGGATACTAACACGAGAAATACTAAACCTCACGAACAGAGAGTGAATCATGAGGAAGATAGCAGGGAGAAGAGAAAAGAGGGTAGCAGTCAGAAAGCTGCACCTTTGAGGGTGACATGCGACTGCAAACCCAAGTTGACCATCACTCCTCGGGTCGTTTTAAGTGACCCGGCGCTATAGATGCACAAAGATCACATGACAAAATATGTGATCATATGCAAATTTATGGGGATTTGGCTAACGTAGAAGGCCTTAGATGCATGGATAAGGAACCACTGGAAACCAAAGGGGGAAATAAACCTTCACCTCGGATCTAAGGGTTTCTTTACGATGGTTTTCACGAGCTTAGAAGATAAATACAAAGTGTTCGAGGGAGGACCCTATTTCTACGTTGCTGCAGGCCTTTACATGCGACCATGGGTGATGAACTTTGTCCCAGAACAAGAAACGTTCACCTCAGTACTGGTATGGATAAGACTATACTCCCTTCCTTTATATTATTGGTTGTCGTAGTCTTTAAAGGCTATCGGCAATAAACTAGGGCATTTTATAAAGATATCAAATGTGACATTAAGAGGCAAATACACTTCCTTCGCCGAGATCTGTGTGGAAATGGACCTATCTGGGGCACTCCCAGACAAGATCATTTTAAAATTTTATGATGAAGAATGGGTGTAGGCGGTGGACTCTGAGCATGTCCCATTTATATGCCATAAGTGCCATGAACACAGGCACCTATACAGAGACTGCCCATTAAACAAACCAGAAAGCAAAAAAAAAACCACCACAAGCAAAGATCTTGAGGGTTTCAGCAAGGTGGGGGGTAAGGGGAAAGGAGGAAAGTAGAACCAAAAGAAAATCAACAAGGATGGACAACTGAGCCACAATAGTTTCAAAATCTTAGAAGAGGATATAGGAAACAATGGGGAAAACCATAAATAAGAAACTAAAACCAATGAGAAGAATAGGGATACTAGCATGGAGGACATACCAGAGAACAACTAGCAATAGGATGATGCACTGAGCATTGTGGAGCTCAGCAGGGACCATGAGATGACCCCAAGTGAGGTAGGAATGGAGGATCATGAACTACAGGAGATTCTTGAGAAGGTAAACTTGGATATGGAAAAGTTTCTGGAGCAGGGTATTACCAAAGGATTTGACTCCCTACCAAACGAGGAGTTTGACAGGGTTCAACAACTCTTCTTATGGTGATCATAATCGAAGAGTTCTGGAGTCAAAATAAAAGCATGACAACTAGGAAAATAGAGGGATGAAGACAATGGAGGAAACACTAGGGCACTCTTCCAAGAACTCGGGAAGGAAAAGAGGAAGGAAAAGATAGAATGAGCTGCTGATAGAATGTGGAAAAATCATGATCAACTTAGGTAAGATGAAAGATCTTACTAGTTACTCTTTTAGAAACCTATCTTAATGAAGTTCACAACATGGAATATTAGGGGCCTAAGAAGTAAAAGGAAACAAAGAACTCTCAGTAGTAGAATAAAAGAAGAAAAACCAGACATGGTTTTCATTCTGGAAACAAAGTGCTTGATGGATAAAATTAGAGAAATCCACAACAAATGGTTAAGCAGGTATGAGTATTTAGAGGTTAAGGTAGACAACTCGACAGGAGGGATTCTTACGCTTTGGGCACTACAACAAAACCAGCGATTAGCGTCCCTTTTTACTTCTTTTTTTGCATCTAGAGCCTATTTTTGGTGCTATTTGCATCCATTTATCAAATATGGCGCAAAACTTGACACAAAATTTGCATCAAGTTTTACACCAAATCTTACACCAAGTTTAGCACCAGGTATTGCAATAGCTTTTGCACCACGTTTTGCACCAAATTTTATGCCAAGTTTTGTGTCATCCTTTACACCAGGTTTTGTTCTAGGTTTTGCATCAAGTTTGGCACCTAATTTTGTTTGACATACTTTTTCATCCTCATTTGCATCCACTTTTTGCACCTACACTTGCATCAACTTTTGCATCCTTTTTTGCATCCTTTTTTAAATCATTTTTTGCATCCATTTTTTGATCCATTTGTGCATCCCTTTTGCGCCAAGTTTTACATCGAGTTTTGTGTCTAGTTTTGCATAAAATTTTGCATCTACTTTTGTTGCATCCACTTTTCCCTCTTGTTTGGCATCCATATTTACATCCTCTTTTGCATCTATTATTGTACCCACTATTGCATCTAATATTTTTGTGCCACAATTAGCGCCTAGTTTGGCACCTCCTTTTGCACCCACTTTTGATTATAATTTTGCATCCACGTTTGCATCCTCATTTGCGTCTAGGTTTTCATCAACTACTACATCTATTTTTGCATCCCTTTTTGTATCCAATTTTGGACCGGGATTTGCATCGGGTTTTGTGTCTCGTTTTGCATCGACTTCTATTGCATCCACTTTTGCACACAATTTTGCATCCACTGTTGCACCCATTTTAAATTTCACTTTTTGCATCCCTTTTTACATCTTCATTTGCATCATACTTTGATTCTTTTTTTGCATCTATCATTACATCCACTTTTATTATGCCACAATTTGCACCATGTTTTGCACTCACTGTTGTATCCACGTTTGCTTCCAATTTTGCAACCATGTTCACATCCTCTTTTGCATCAAATATTGCATCTATTTTTGCATCCACTTTTATGTCAGGTTTATGCATTGGGTTTTGCATCTCGTTTTGTATCTACTTTTGCATCTACTTACATTATATCCATTTTTTGCATCCAATTTTGTTTTTCCTGTTGCATCAATGTTTGCTTCCACTTTTACATCCATTTTTGCATCTTATTTTGCATATTTTTTGTCTATTGTTACATCCACTTTTGTTGCACCATATCTTGCGCCTACCATTGCAACCACATTTGCTTCCACGTTTGCATCCCCTATTGCATCCACTTTTGTTTCATCCATTTTTGCATATACTTTTGTTTCCGTTGTTGCATCCGCATTTGTTTCACCACAATTTGTGCCAAGTTTTACACCTACCATTAGACCCATGTTTGCTTCCACTTTTGCCTTCATGTTTGCATCCAATTTTTCATTGACAACTACATCTACTTTTGCATCCACTTTTGTGTCAGGTTTTTCATGTTGTTGTGCATCTACTTATGTTGTATCCACTTTTCATCCAATTTTACTTCTATTGTTGCCCCCATTTCTATGTTCGCTTTTGCATCCCTTTTCCAACACTCATCATATTTTCTGCATTGATGATATTCCTTATGGCATTGAAAATTATGAACAATTGATGACAATGTCAATAATATTGACAATGATGAAAATGAAGATGATGGCGATGACATGAATTGTGATTATGATGATAAAGACGATAGTGGTTACAATGACAATGATGATGATGGCAATGATTATGATGATGACGATGCTAATGACGTTGGCGAATCTTCCCAATTTTAGATGTTGTCATTGTCATAATCATAAGCATTATCTTTGGTGTCATGATCATCATTTTCATCTAGGTCATCATCAAAAACAATAATGGCATGAATGATGATGATGCATGATTACAACAATGTCGATAGAAATTACATTAATGATGATGATGGGGATGATAAAAATGACAATGACGATGATAATGGTGGTGATGATGATCATCATCGATCATCTGTCAAAAATAGAGTTGTTATTTCTCTTACGTATATCAATGTGTCCTAAACAACCCTTTTCTAGCACTGATCACATTTTTTGGGTCGATGATATTTCTTACAACATCTACAATTATGAACAATTGCAAACAATGTCCATAATGATGATGATGATGGCATGAATGGTGATTATGATGATAATGTAATGATGGCAATAACAATGACAAGGATGATGGTGATGATGATGACAATGATTATGATAATGAGAATGACCTTACAATCTTATGGATTCGTGAACAATTACTAGTTTCAATACCATCTTATGGATACGTATTACTATCATACTTTTTAAATTTTCTGTCTCTCTTGAGGTATCTTACTATAATGGTGTTGTCAACACTAGAAAGATATCTTGTTGTAATGGTGGTTCTAATGTTAGCACTAGCAAAGTTTAGTAGGGAGGATGCTACTACAAGAGGAATTCCTTCTAAGTGACTATGGCATTCAAAATGAGGCTTTATGGGCTGCTTGTTAACACATGTTCTCATGCTCATATAAAATTAATGTGAAAATTTGCTTTAACTGGTTCCCATGCATAATTGATATTGATAATGGGGTGGTATAAAATTGTAATGGGCATATCCGTTAGTTAGTTATGATGGGTCAACAACATTGAAACCATCCAAGTGACATTTCACCTTGGAACAATCGTCGCTCGTGCGAAAACACGAAGTTTATGTAAATGAAAGTTGTGATTGTAGTGGAATTAAAACCATCGAGAAATATCAAAGAAGACGCTGCCTACCAGTTATGAAAGACAACCAAGGCATTGAAAAACTATTTGCGTTAGGATGTAGTGAGGGAATCGAAGGAAATTTGGCAGCCCTAAGTTGCCATTACTATTGCCAATCACACATTCAATAGTAACCATAAAAGGTAGCCACATATAAATAGAACCTCGAGGTGTTGACAGTCAGAATCTATTGTAATAGCTTTGACGTATATATAGTTTTGTGTTTAGATGAGAATGAAGTGGGCTTCATCCAGGGTTCGGCTCAATCCTCGTCCATTCCATGCAGTGGTGCTTAATTCGCCAAGCAAGAGAATATTACGTGAGTGTTCAGAGTTAAATCAATAGAAATCAAGGATGTGTGATTGTCAAATTATTGCTCCTCCCTTATGATTGAGCGCTTGATGTGATGGTCATTATCCTTGGGTGATACTTTTATTCCCCATTTTCTATTGAAAAAGTAGCGTTTTTCTGTTCGATTATGATAGGATTGGATGAACGCCGGTTTGGGTGGATGTAGACCCATGTTTTTTTGTGGTGATCTTCAAATGTCTTGAGGATAAGAAAAAAATCCTTGACCAAGGTCCATGGTTTTGGGGATGAGTTGGTCTTCTAGTGAAGCCATGGTTTCCCAACTTCAATCCTCTCACTATGTTGCCGATGACTACTCTACTATGGGTAAGATTCCCAGTTTTCCCATTCACTTTACCCATCTAGATCTCTTAGAAAAAGTGGGCAATTTTATTGGAAGATTCGTCAAAGTAGACAGGGAAAGACTTTTGAAAGGCATTTTCACCTATGTTTGCATATGTGTTTAGGTATATCCCAATGAAGTTTTGCGAGATAAAATTGAGCTCAAGTGGATGGGAATTGTGTATTCCCAACCCTTGGACTATGAAAATACAACTTTTCGATATAGGAATTACCAACAAGATAGACACCTTCAAACTGTCTGTCCCTTTCCAATAGGGGCTTCCTCCTTACAGTCATCTAAGAACTCTAGCTGCAGTTGGAGGGATCTTAAGGAAAGAGAGGGATCCAAAATGTAACACCCCTCCCTTGTGTGTCAAACTTTGCAAACCTAAGCTGAGAAAAGCTAGGTATGATGTGTAATATAAAAAGTAAATACCTTATTAATAAATTAATCACTTGGAAAAGCGAGACACCAAGAGATGAGATTCTTGCCAAATCACATTGGTGAATGGGAAAGGATAATTCTTTCATGGTAAAGCTTCTCGATTTAATTCTAGATAAGTTGGATGGATTGGAGATAAATATCCATTGAGAAAAACATAAAAGTTGTGCGGGAGAGAAAGGCAATCTTCTATGAGGAAAATCCTCATGGGAGAGAAAGGTGAGCTTTTATGAGATAAGCCTACGCAAATGGATAAAAAGATCCATAAAAGCGAGACACCGCTAATGGAAACCATATCATGAAAGAAGGTACTAAATACCCATTTCATAGATCAATTGGAGGCGGTTGATCCATGGCAAGAACCTCGACTCGGTGGTGAACTGAAGAGTCATTTCTAGGTTGGGTAGCGGTGCTCTGTTTTCCAAGTGTCGTTCTCTCTTTTGATCTAGTTTGACTCACTTGCGTGGATTGTTCTGTATGTTGGTTTCTTACCTTCTATGTTATAAATTCCTTAGCATATGAGAGAATTTGCTTGAGTTTTAAATGCATTGAATGTGGCGTTAATGAGATGATTTTATGGATGCACATAAATGAAATTCTAATTACAGTCACAGTATGTGGATCTTATGTAGAATTGGTGTTAACCTGTCTTTTGTTAAGATAGTGAATAGTCGTGCTTGAGCCGCTATGAAAATTTGTTAACTGTGGTTAAGGCTCGACTGTATAAACTATGGTACAAGTTATTTGTGCTATGCATCCAATGCTGCACTTCTGATTAATTGTGCATAATCCCTAAGATACACATGTTAACATGTCATGCAACTGTGGCAGACGGATTATTGATTATGTATGATAAATGATTTTGTTTTGAAACGGTAGAGCCTATGGTTCGTGTTATCTAATATATGCATTATGGATTATAGGATGAATTGCATCCATTGAGGCATTCTAATTATTTATTCGTATTGCATAAGATATATGTCGGTGGTACTTTCGGCCATGACAATAGGAATATGAACATGCTATATGGCAAAGCTAGTTATTGTAAATGGATGACCTTATCTCCATAAATGTTGGATTGAATCCTCAAAGGAGGGATACTCGAATGCGGGATATTGAATAATATTGATTGATTCCTCCTCTGTGATGTGATGTAGGCATGGGTAGAAGTGCTTGTGTTAGCTTTGTTATGAGATAGTTGTATATGAACGCGTGTGACAACCATTACATCTAAATTTATTACAAGCTAAAATTAGTAAAGGAAACCAATATGTTGCCTTTAATACTGTGGCTAGGAGGTGTCTACTGAAAGAGGACCCAAAGTTGATCATAATTCATGGAACAAGGTACCAATCAACCTTAAGCACAATGCAAGAATAGGATGAAAACCTTAAGCATGACCACCAACTCATCGAATGGCCTTGAGGCTGCAATATGCAAGAAGAGGATGAAAAACATTGACTTTGAAAGCTTTTACAACCAGAGAACCTTAAAACCCCAACTCCCTCCTTAGGACAAGTGTATTTGAGTTTACCAAGAGTTGGCTTCCAACACACCCAACGCTCAATGCCAAACATGACATGGTACACTAAAACACAAAGACCGTAAAACCTTTCAACATAAAGTACACATTCTTCCTTGAAATACACATTCTAAGGAAACCCATAAATGACTTCTCCTCATTTTGATAATGGTACCTAAGTTAAATTGGATTGCATAGGGATTTCTTAACACAGGGTTCAAAATTATTACAACAATATACTCATTAATCACTAAATATGTCATTTGTAGGAATTGCAGTTAGGTGGGGAGGATAACACTCCTATCCATTTTTAAAGCTACACCCAATTAATAAGTTCTCCATGTGCCACAATAAATGCAATTTTTATGACTATAGTGAAACATCCCTCGAGATTTCCTTCCACACCAACACTTTTATCCATGAACTAAAGAGTGACTATTTAATTATTATTATTATACATACATGTTAATATAAGCATTAAAATTTGTATTCCTTTGTAAAAAATGCTAGTCCAAGAGATACATTTGATCACCTTGTCTTGTACCCAATATCCAATGTTGACCCCTATATCCTTAGATCTAGAGTGAAGGTTTCATTTCTAATGTTGTGTTTGAGCTTAAATTCTAATTAAATATTTGGGTTAGCCAAGGTCATTACTTAACTTAATGGCTTTGCAATATACAATGTATCATATTTTTTTTAAGTTCAATTGGTGAGATATGTCTGGGGGATTGAACTTTCGATCACTTGGATACACAAGGGCTTGCCAACATGCTTTTTTCCAATTGTGCTACTACCCTCAGAAAATATACAATGTATCATATTAACATCCACTTAAACCAAATTGACTTTTGGGACACATGTCTCTTTGATGATGAAGGGAATCCAATTATGTGATGTCAAACACATTCCCTCACAAACACTCACAAAGACCCTACACTTTTTAGGGTTCGAACCTAGGTTGTCTGTTATGAAACCAACTCACAAAAAGATAGAAAAGATAGATCAACAACTTAGAAATCAGCCTCTTCGAGGGGGCAACCTCCTTTACATTACACAAAAGAACAATTATTGGATGATACAAATGACAAAGCCTCATTTCTATATATAGGAGTCTAAGGGGTCACAATATAATCAAAGTCAACATAACAATAATAATATAAGGGCACAAAAATAACAATAGTGGGCTTCTATGGGGCACAATAATAACAATATGGGGACAATAAGGGCACAACAATAACAGTAAGGGCCACAATGACACTAGTAATGGGGGAATCACTAGTGTTATAGGGACCTAACATTGTCTATATGGAAACACTGTATAATTTTGAATTTATTTATTGTAGATTTGTACATAGATGGATATTCCTTTCTTTGCATTTATCTTTTAGACTTCTTGCTTTCACCAATTTATTTAGAGCTTATGGAGTCTCAAGTAGCACCAATCCCCTTGCTTCTATTGGATTGAATAACATGATTTCTCTTTTGAAATCCATAATATCTCATTCACATGCTTCCTATTTCTCCCATAAGACTTTAGCACAAACTCCATGATCATGTTTGTGTCCCTCTTAATAACGCACTCCTTGGAAGGGGCCATAAGATATTTTATTAGGACTAAACTTGGATGTCTCTTCTTTCTTGCCCTTTGATTCTTCATTCAATCATACCACCCATCAACTTGTTATTTTTCCATTTTTCTTATAATGACCTTTGTTGTTGGGAAGGTGCCTTTCAAGTATTTTGTCTTTGCATATAGATACACATAAAGTATCATTATTTTAATCTAATGGACGTGGTTGTTAAAATCACCAATATTTAATTAAATATGCATTGTTATACCTTTGCTCAAGTCAACTTCAATTCAAATTCTAACACATGTGTGTATACCCTTCCTTGCTTAGTTTGTATATTGTTGTAAGTCCCCAATATATTTATGTTAGCTTTTGAAAGATCATCTCATCCCAAAATAAGTAGGGGGGATTCAATATTCAAATCCAGAGTGGGGTTGAAGAAATGGATATTGAAGATGGATTCAATTATAGAAACTATCTTTTGAAAAAATGTTAGTTTTGCCCCAAAAAGAAAGTCCCTCCTTTGAGACCTTGCCACAACTTCCATAGTTGTGAAATTTTACAATAATAGAACCTCTAGAGTAGAGGTTTACCATATACTTAGAACTTAGGTTGGAATTTATTTGATTCTTGAACTCTTTAGATGAGGACTAGAGATCATTAAATACATAGTTTGAAGCGTTTGCTTGTAGTTATTAATGAACTTGTTAACCATCCATAGATGAATACTTCCCTTGCACATGTGCTTGATTTTGTCAATAATGAAAGAATCCTACTATGTTTTTGGTATATTCGACAAGACTACATCTTTAAAATAAAGAAGATTCAATTCTTAATGCTTTGCAATCCTGTAAGAGGGAGGGACAATCGAAGTCATGCAGGAGGAGGTATTCCCTTTGTTTAGCGAAACTCTATAGAGATAAAGCACTAAATGCAAGATTAACCCCTTGTTTATGTGATAATTAGGGAATATATATCTATTCTCTCAAAGATTAGTCTTATATATTCAAAAAGAATTTCTCATTTATTCTAAATAACACTTAACATTGTTTATAGAATAATTTCTCACCATTACAATCACAATAATCATTTTTCAAGGCAAAAACTACATCAAAACTTTTTGAATATGCAAGTAGATAATCTCCACAAATGAAGATGAAAACATATTTTGAGCATGTTTAAAGTGGATTAAAATATAATAATAAAAGACACAACAAAAATCTTGATACAATAATAGCTCAAATAATTATCTTTAACAAAAATCTATTAAAAATTACTATAAAATTATAAAATGAAATTGACATTAATAAATAATCAATTAATTTATATAAAATCCCAATTTAATAATGAATAATTACTTAATTCTTTAAGTTCCACTTCAAAGAAAGCATTGACACATCAGCTAGAGAAGGGTGCATTATTGTTTTGGAGTAAGAGAAGGGTGCATTATTGTTTCGGAGTTCTATGTCCGTCGCATCAATATTTTATTTGATGTCCCCAATTATTTTTCCAAAGTAAAACTATTATTCAGCTTAAATAATAGAATGTATAATATTTCAAATTCTATAAAATGTATAATATTTCAAATTCTTTGAAAATCCGTTTTACTGAAACACAAATATATGGCCGTCGATGACATGATCAGACGGTAGATATTCTATCCTGCCTTTAAATTCAAATCCTCTTGGTAGTTTGGCGCCATTGCGCGTATCCCTCTCAACGAGCTCAATAGCTCGCATATGAACAATCATGGTTTGCAATCGCATAAACATTGCCCCAGAATCGATCCACGAGCCACCAGATCTCTCTCTGCACGACTTCCAACAGTTCATTTGCATTTCTTCGTGGTCAAAACGATTTCAGAAAAGGTATTTTTCTGCAAGAGAGTTCTAAAATTGCAAAGCGCCATTATTTTCTTGTCGCCGTCATGAATCCTCTACGCCTTGTCCTAATGAAATTATTTAGAGTTCTTGATTGGAAAAATTTTCCATATTTCAACTTTCTGGAAATATTTCATTAAATAAGCTACCGTATTATCTAAAATAAATCTGAAGAAAGAGGCCGTGCTCAAAACAATGTTTTAAGCAGCAAATTTCACAAGGGTTATTTCTGGTTCAGTTATTCTGAGCTTTCAATGGAAAATTTTGACTCTATTTTGGCTTACAGGCAAGATTTCATAAACTAACGCTCTCTATAAATGGACTAGACAAGGTTGTGCTCAAAATTTTGTTTAAAAAATGGCAGAGTTTGGGAAGAAGTTCTTTAAGTTAATGGATCAACATTCAGATGCATTTCGAGTGGTTTGATTGAATGATTTCTGTCTCAGTTCCGCACATTTAAAAGTTTTGGAGAATGGGAATTGATAATTCTGGTATTTGATGGTGTTCTATTCAAATTACACAGAAGAAGATAGAAAGCTAGGGCTTTTAGAGGCTAAGTGTACACAATGGCACAATCTTTACAGGTTTTCGTGAGATTTTTAAGACAGGCAAATAGGATAGAAAATTAGGGATTTCACTAAGCCAAGAAAGCTAATGCTACATTCTTTACAAATTTACTTCAGAGTTTTGAGACTGAACATTTTTGATGTTCAAGTGGT
Source organism: Pinus tabuliformis (assembly GCA_031772625.1). Lineage (NCBI taxonomy): Eukaryota > Viridiplantae > Streptophyta > Pinopsida > Pinales > Pinaceae > Pinus > Pinus tabuliformis. The sequence continues at coordinate 889,005,531 of CM062809.1, forward strand.
TCGTAGATATCTTCATGCGGTTTCTATTTCCATGGAACCAAGAATTTGATACCTCAACATGAAATACTGTGCTCCGAAGGGTTTTCCCTTCCAGCTCATCTTTGTGTAATGGAATAGAATCGTTAATGCTCTTTAGTGTCTGGAGAAGTCAAAACTAATGGATCAGGAAGCAGGGGCTATTGGAACGGTTAGTAATTGAGGGAAACACTATCCTTCATAATATAACAACGTAGAGGAAAACTCATGGTACATTTTTGTAGTTTTGGTCAGATTAGGCCATCCAAGCACGCCGTTAGAGATTTCAGAGAGAAGCTCTTTGTTTTCTTTAGCACCGGCTGAAGGGGAGAACTTTTGCCACATTCCGGGGTCATCTCTGTTCATTATAGAAGGAGGTCTTGTAACCTGCTCCAAACTGCCAGTTTCTCTCTTTGAAAGTTTGTATTGAAAACCAGTGCTGGGTCGAAGGTTTACTCATATGAAGGATGCAGAAAATGAGAGTCCTTTAGTGAGTCCATGAAAAATGCTTGGCGAAGATTTGGGGCAAAATGATACCTGCAGCAGAGCCAACACAGTTCCAAAATTAGAGCCAACCTCACCAATTAAAATCTGCAAACAACCTGGAATCCTATCTTTAGGACGAGATTGTTTGAAGCACCCCGAAAACTCAAGTATGTTATTACTATGCTACCTTTCTATAGAATGGAATTATTTCTTTTATTGCTGCAATATCCGTGATATAGTCCTGGTTCAAGCAATTGAAAGATAGACTTGATTTTTCTTCTAGTTGATTATGAGACTCTGTACTCAAGGTCATAAGAAAAAAAATCCAAAACTTTTTAGCTAGTGAAGTATAAGTTCCTGAAAGTTAAATAGTAACTATCTCTATCCAATTACCCACTGTGTAGGCAGGCATATCATTGATTTTAGCAAGCCTTAGCATTTTCCTGTCTACCTGGATAAGGAAGCAAAATACAAATGAATAACTATCTTATCCCTGGTTGAACAGGACAGGTAAAAACCATTGTTTCCTTAAATTAGTTTCATCTTTTACCCCTATAATAAGTTATTGTGTCAGGTTTCTGAACTCTTCCCTGACACACATGAAAGTCATATGCAGTTTCAACAATGGTATTGATAAATTATAACAAATTCTTGTACAAGAACATTCTTATAGTCGTTGCCTCTCAATGCCAAGCAGATGTTGCAATGAGAATTTTGTCCAACCATCCAAAATAGTAAATACATAGCTCCTCCTTCTTCCTTAGTCTTATAGCTATTGCAATATGATTAACAGAGCAAAGATTTAACCATGTCCTTAACATTAGCACTGAGATGATATACACTAAATCCTGCCATAGTCACTCTAGCTCTCCATTTTCCTGTAACTTCATACCTCTCAATCCTTTCTTCTCCATCACAAGAAATTATGTTCACTGTGTCTCAGGCAAGGCATTGTTTTTCAACATTCATACGATTTCTGCTATCCCTTTTAAGTGTAGCATCTAGCGACTCAAACACTGATGAGTAATAGTTTAATGCTTCCATGGACTGGGGGATGAAAGGTGTATTATTAGTGTTAACCTCTTGTTTTACTACTGTGACTACTTTAGGGTTGAGAGACTTCACCATCCTCAGAAGCCGGTCACATGAGTTCTTTGTAGACACACTTTGATCGAGCATGTGATGCAGTTGGAATGCAAAGTTTACTACTAAAACCTCATATGGATTTATCTTAAGTATCCATGGTTGGACATCTGAGTCCACATCGATATAGTGGCTTATCCTTATGTTGGGATTTGATTCCACATTAAGACTCCCCTCCTAGTTATGTGTGTATGGACGAAGTGGTTTATAAGGCATTACATGTGCCCAAAGTTTTGCCAATCTGGAGGTTCTCGGTATGATGCGATAGCATCCTCCTACACTCTGTCATCCTCCTACACTATTTTGATTCTAATAATCATGGCTATGCAAACCTCATGAGATTCTTACTAATAACCCCGGTGGTGCAAGCCCTAGTAAGCTCGATGTTGAAAAACTTAGTGTAAAACCTCCAACAACAACATAATCAATACATGATGTCAAAAAAAATGGAGAAGCATCCAAGGTTCTTAAGCAATGATGTAATGAATGAGGTGGAGAAGCATCCAATGTTATTGAGCGATGGTTAGCTATACGAGGAAACATGCAATGTCATCTTCCTTTCATTTTCATGGATATAACTTAATATAACTTTCTTATGTAGAAAACATGGCTTATCTTAGGCTTAACCATGCATATAAAATACCACCTATCATCTTCATTGAAAAAAGAATGGTGTCTTTGTTCATAAATATTAGTGATTAATCGTAGGAATGGCTATTATTCTCTATCAAACAAAATCAAGGACTAAGTAATGAAGATCTTGGTCGACAACAAAACTTATGATTATTAACTTCACATTAAAATTCACTTCATCTCTGCCACCTTCAAGGAAATCTTTGTTATCCATCACCATATTGATGTTGTGACTTGGTCCTTGAAAAACATTCAGCATGTTTGATTCATGGAAACCTTCAAGTTAGACAGTATATGTCATGCTAACTTGCAAGAGATTGGTGTGAGGTACATTGAGGCTTGCAGGGCCTACCCTGCAGTTTGCCCTCATGAAAGCATAGAAGTAGATTATAACCAGTTTCTTAGGAAACCATGAATCCTTTCTAGCCTTGACATCTCCATGACCAACAAGATATACAACTCCTGATAATTCAGAACACTTCCATAGTTCCAAATGTACATCACAAGAAGGAAGCAGGTGGCAAAAACCATTTATCCAACCATTTTCCCCCACTTTCATCAAAACTGCAGAAAAATAAATTATCTCAGTTGATCCAAATAGAACAGGAAATCCAATAGCAAGGAATATATTTTTTGCCCATATAAGAACCATGACAAGAGTCACTAGGCTTGTAGTCACCATAATCATCTCTACCTTTGCAATTCCATATGCATTTGATATCTCGACCGTGCTCTTAAAACAATCACATACCAAGACACACATTATCATTAGAACCCAGTTGATGACAAGAATGTAGATCTGACCCATGAACCATCGGGATGTGTGAATTATTTTCAATCTGGGAAAGCATCCTAGGGCCATGGACATTTAATAGATGAAATTGTTGCTGAGATCATTGCCTGGCTTGCAATCATGGCAACAACACTAGCTATCACGAAGACTGGCCAGATAAAACCATCTGGAATTGAAGCAGAGAATACGTTCTCCACCACAGAGGGATGCTTCATAATATATGCAACTTGATCCATGTAAGCCAATAGTAGGCATGGGAATACTACACATGTGAAGGCTATCTGGATGGATCTTACTGAGAAGTGACCCAAATCAGCAAACATAGCTTCAGCTCCTATTATGCATAACACGCAACCTCCTAGGGACATCCATGCTTTGATAGTGTTCCTCTTGAACAAGTAATAGATATAAACAGGATTGAATGCCCTTAAAATTTTCATGTCATGTTAAATAATATTGTAAATTAAAATAGAACCAATAGAGAAAAACCATATCATGAGTGCCAGAGAAAATGTCATGCCTACTTTTCTTGTACCAAACTGTTTTATGCTGAACAAGATCACCAGGAATATGATTGAGACAATGACCACTGTGTCTTCCGTAAAGCTAGATATTTCATCTTGCATGCCACTAACAACAGACATGACTGATATTGCAGGTGTAAGTATGCCATCCCCAATTACCATGGAAGTACCCATGAGAAACAAGAGTAGCAGTAGGGTCTTCAATTTTGTACTTCTCTAAAGGCTTTCTTTGATTCTTAATCATCTTTCCAGTTTCGGGGTGGGCAACTTGAGCTTGAAACTGGAATTTTTTTCATCTAATGGTTGTTGGTTGGGGAGCAGATTGACCTTCGCATATGTGCAAATCAAAGAGTACAAGGAAAATGTCCCCCCTTCACCATTGTCATTGGCTTTGAGCATAATGAACACCTATTTAGCCAAAGGGATGAGGGCTATTGTGTACATCACTAAAGCTAATGCACCCAAAACATCTTCCTCTCCTTTGGTACGAGCTTGGATGAATACACTAGTGAAAACATACAAGGAGTTGGTACCCATATCTCCATAGACCACTCCAAGTGTTTGGAATGCCAAGTCGAGCGTCCGTCCTAATGAAAGGTCCTTATCATGGCCCTTATGAACACCGGGCACGTCCATGGCCTCCACATCAAAGGAATCCACTCACTTGGTCTTCAGAACGAGCCCACGCCTCATTTTGTGTCATAACTGATCATCGTCAACAAACCACCTTGGGGATTACCCTTCCATTTCACTGCCATCAACTGTAAATTTAGATGATATTTTAATTGGAATGATAATAGTTAAATTAATTGTTTGGCCTCGCTCGTCTTTATAACATCCCAAAAAGCTACCAATAAAAATATCCAAAAATATACTGATTGGAAATACAATTGAGTCACCCAATGAGAAATGGGAAATGTACAGTTGGTACATTTATCACATATGCTAGGGAGTCACACCACAATCCAAGCTTTCTCTTTTAGTAGGCTTTAGTGTGTTACTGCTGTGGCATGCATTATGGCGATACCATCCCTACAGGAGCTATGGTCATTATTAGAAAGATTTCTGGTGAGCTTAGTATGCATTGATACAGTGGTTTTAGGAGATGGTTTATAAGGAGTGCAATGCAGATGTTGAGTGTAGAAACATACAGATCACATATGGAAATTTCATTATGGCTTTCTAGTGGGAGTGATTAGCTTGTTGGAGACCAGAACTTCATGAAATGTCTGTCTTCTTTTACATTTTCAATCACTCTATTCATCTCATTTGCATTCATATCTGTAAGTGGAATCTTAATTTTTTTTCAACTTGTTCGAAAAGGGAGGATTGAATTCAAAATTATCACTTGTAGATATTGTTGTAGTGCTAGGTTCCTTTAGAAGAATCTTGTTCTTGCCACATGAAACTAAATACAGAAGTCAAATAAGATCTTCATCTTCCAAATTTAGTTGAGATTTAATTTCTACACAGCTCAGCTTCGTAGCTTCATTGAACAGCAATAGCAGAGCTGCTTGGTATGTTGTTACTGCCAAATCTATTACTGATGGCTCTTGGCTCTACACAGTTCATATGGCTCACGATGTATAAGACTTTGTTCCTCTGCATTATGTATAACATTAACACACAGGTCGACTGACACGTTCCTCTACAACAAAGTCAGTTTGACTGAATGGCATCAATCTGCATTGCTTCTCTGCGACATATTTTGGCATTGATCCATAGTTAATATGGAATCGATACTCCATAGATATGTAATCTAACCAATAGCGTCAAAATGGCATCATCTTATATGACCATGGAAATAACTCCTAATGAAGACTGTAATCTTACAGAGACCAGCATAAATAAACATGTTGAGTTTAAGATCCATAAGGCACCGTTGAGTATTTTTTAAGTGACAAGACACCATTGTTGAGAATTCGTTGTTTATATGTAATCTAACCAATAACATCAAATGGCATCATCTTATATGACCATGGAAAAAACTCCTAATGAAGACTGTAATCTTACAGAGACCAGCATAAATAAACTCATTGAATTTAAGATCCACAAGGCACTGTTGAGTTTTTTTTTAAGTGACAAGACACCATTGTTGACAATTCACCATTTAGATTCAAGTCTAGGGCATATAGTTGGCATAGTAAGAAAAGATATGTTGCTCCCTCAGAACTCACTGATACTTCTCACTGGCACTAGCTAGTAAGGTGCCTATGAAGAAGTGAAAGGAACAAATCTCTATGATACCAAAGATCATCTGAATTCACTTCTAAGGAATGTCATACTTTTGCTGTGTCTTCAATCTCCATAATAAGTCCAGGAGTATCCACTGATCTTCATTCTCTGAAGCATAGATCTATCTCATTGGTATAATTTCCTTTGCCTATCTTCAATATCATAATCAAGGAAGAGCATATGCATGGGCAGATTGTTCTGGCAGTCAGTGATATTGTTGACATCCACTGTCTATACTATTAGCATTTGAAAATCAAAACTAAGTGACAAGACACCATTGTTGACAATTCGCCGTTTAGATTCAAGTCTAGGGCATATAGTTGGCATAGTAAGAAAAGATATGTTGCTCCCTCAGAACTCACTGATACTTCTCACTGGCACTAGCTAGTAAGGTGCCTATGAAGAAGTGAAAGGAACAAATCTCTATGATACCAAAGATCATCTGACTTCACTTCTAAGGAATGTCATACTTTTGCTGTGTCTTCAGTCTCCATAATAAGTCCAGGAGTATCCATTGATCTTCATTCTCTGAAGCATAGATCTATCTCATTGGTATAATTTCCTTTGCCTATCTTCAATATCATAATCAAGGAAGAGCATATGCATGGGCAGATTGTTCTGGCAGTCAGTGATATTGTTGACATCCACTGTCAATACTATTAGCATTTCAAAACCAAAACTATCTTCTACACTTGGGGTTTCAGACGAAGCAGGGTTTCAAATCATAACCAGTCTGAAAAACACTGGTTAGAATTGTACAGTTATCAAAGCTACTAAAACTAACAAACAAAAAATAATATAAACACTTTTAACACCAACCTTATATTTATTTAATTATTATAAATTATGATTTTATATATTTTTAAGAACATCTCGAAGTTAGTTGACTTATGTTGTATATAATAATGGTGTATTACATTATATTAAACCTATTAATATTAATATGTATTTAGTTATCCATGGTCTGAGCTTGGTGAAGTACCCAGTGACATTTTCAGGGCAGAATGGCATTTCGTTAGTAGGAAACTTGGTTAGGTCTTAGCCATTGAACCGCATAGAAGATTATTACCTCTAATTGTCAAAGCAACACACCTTTGAAAAGCTTGGATTAGTTTTGACCATGTCTGTGGTCACATTGAAATGTTTGTCCACAGCCGCTCGGTCACTGTACTGTACACCAGTGGTTTCATTGGATGGTGCAGTGTCTTGCACACTGGCCAGATGCCAGAATGAATTATGTATGATTTTGGCAATATCACGATTACAGCCTGCTCTAGATTTGCACTGTTGACTAGTGCATCAACGATTGATTGAAAACTGTGGATTGCACGTGAAGAGGGCCCGTTTGTGTCCTGTAAATTTATTGCTGAGGTTAATTCAATTGTAGATTTAGGTAATATTTTAGTTTTAATGATGGTAGCAGAATCTAATTCAATTGTAAATTTAGATGATATTTTAATTGGAATGATAACAGTTAAATTAATTGTTTGGCCTCGCTCGTCTTTATAACATCCCAAAAAGCTACCAATAAAAATATCCAAAAATATACTGATTGGAAATACAATTGAGTCACCCAATGAGAAATGGGAAATGTACAGTTGGTACATTTATCACATATGCTAGGGAGTCACACCACAATCCAAGCTTTCTCTTTTAGTAGGCTTTAGTGTGTTACTGCTGTGGCATGCATTATGGCGATACCATCCCTACAGGAGCTATGGTCATTATTAGAAAGATTTCTGGTGAGCTTAGTGTGCATTGATACAGTGGTTTTATGAGATGGATTATAAGGAGTGCAATGCAGATGTTGAGTGTAGAAACATACAGATCACATATGGAAATTTCATAATGGCTTTCTAGTGGGAGTGATTAGCTTGTTGGAGACCAGAACTTCAGATGCTACCGAATACAGAAAACACTCTCATTTTCTTTTTTGCCTGCCTTTCTCGAAACCTCGTTCTGGATAATCCACTCATCGGAGGTATGAAAGTGAAGGACTTGAAATACCAACCTTCATCTCCTAGATGCTGGGAACTTGGGAGAGAATGCTGGATGGTTTCAAGATCTCACTTCTGTGGAATATGGTTTCAATATTTTCATGTTGATCCTGAGACCCCGGGTGAGCAATCTGTCATTAGCAGATCCCAGTCTTTAAGCAGTTAGTCCTGTTTGGACACTAGGAGATCCCTCTTTAGCTCCTTTTACTGCTTTCATGAACCCCACCCATCTTAGTTACTGGTTCCTTAGCTCCTTTCGGTCGCAAGAGAGAGGATACGTTACGTAACGAGTCTTTATGTGCAAGATTGGTCAAGCGAGATTCTTATTCCCGGTCAAAAGATCTGAATTCTGAGATGAATGGGGAACTGGTATTAACGTCCTCCTTTTATATCTAAATTGGCCAGTAGGTGGAGCACCGGTGTGCTGGCTGATTGCTCCTGGAGCGGTAGGGCCCCTGACTTTCTTTTGTTCGGCTTTCCCAGGTGATTGGAAGATCTGGCCATAGCTATAGGAATAAGCTGGGGGAGCTCTTGCCAACCATTGTGGATTTGCTAATTGCTTGCCATTGTGAAAAGGTTGGAAGAGCTCAAATAAGAATAGGGGTCGCCTAATAATAGTAAGTAGGGCGACGCACTAATTTGAACCTATGGATGGAATCAGCCCAATCTATCTATCCTGTTGGCCCCGATTGGAATCCTGTAGGAAAAAATTGGCTTAGTCAATCAATGCTTGAGCAGAAACATCCCTCATCTCGCTGCCCATCTGATATAGCTGGGCATCCGATCTAGGTCAGACCTCATCAAGGTGTCGAGCATCCATAAGGTAATCCGATCAATAAGCGAGAACGAGCGCATGAATGAACCCTTTATAAGTCAGGGGCCTGCCTGTCACTTTAAACATAAAATTGAGATTGATGTGCCTGGATGGATGATTTGGACTAGCTAGATGTCGGCCCACCTCCCCGCTGGCACTACTCCTGATATAGGGATTCGATCCAGCCAAAGCAGGTGCAGGGAAGAATCCAACCGGGCGATTAGTCTTTGTGTTATGAGCTTTCTTGGTGGAAACATGTACACTGGTCTATGTGCCTCATTGATTAGTAATGTTATACCATCCTGTAATAAAGAGACTATAGATATGAAACCTACTCACTATCCATGGTACTTGTTGGCTCTCTCCCTCTTTCACACTGATCTAGCCTCTAAGATCTTTACCTCACATTCTCCAAGATTCCACTTCACCTAAAAAAGATGGTGGTACAAGACATAGAGAATGAATTTGGTACCGGTTGGTCGGTTAAGAAGATAAAATTGCAAATGTCGCTCAATTGTAAGAGGTTTCGTTGCAACCAAACAAGAAAAATTAAAAAAATGCCTCAAGATCAAAGACTGAAACAAAGACCTATTGACATACCTTTTAAAGTATGGAAAGAACTTGTAAAATCATATGAGAAGTTGGATGCACAAAGAAAAGCCGGAAATGAGAGCATTCAGGTATTGAATTTTTCATTAAACATTATTTAGAATGTATTAATACTTATAAGTATCTTAGACATGTATTTGTGTGAAAATAAATTGAATTGGTTTATGTTTAAGGACAAGGCATCCAAGGCGAGGTTAACCAAGACAAAAGTCACTCATCGTAGTGGCCAGAAAGGTTTAAAAGCACTGATAACAACCTTTGTAAGTATATTAAACATGTGATATTTTTTTAATAAATTTTGTACTAGAAGAAAGTCATTGTTATCTAATTTCTCCCTATTTACTGATTGATAGGAACTAAAATATGGAAGACCTCCAAATCATTTGGAAAAGGAGGTGCTGCAGCAAAAGAGATGGGTTGAATTTGTTGTTTGGATGGACTCTATGGTATGTAATCTTAGTTGGATTTCCAATATACTTTTAAACCATATTTTCATTTTATTTTTTAGTACTATTAGATATTATATCTTACCTCATTTTATGGTTAACATTGTATAAAAAAAATATGCGTTGTGTTATGTAATTAATACTAACATGTAATATTGATTTTTTTTGTCAGAATGCTATAGGTAATGATTGCCAAGATGATGATCCAAATTATGTTCAACATATATCAGGAGATGATGAGGATGAGGATGAGGATGATGGTGGTGAAGGAGGAGATGATGATGATAGTTGCGGTGTTGGTGATGATGTGGATCAGAGTAATGAGGATGGTCAAGATGATCATGAGGATGATCTTGGTGGTGGTAGCTAGGCATGCACATGCATTTTTTTTTATGAAGAAATTATTGTGTAGAATGACATTGTTATGTTTAGATGGGTGTTGTGAATTTACCCTATATCAATGAGACATTTTGATTTTGTAATCATACGATGAGTTTGATTTATGTATGTTGTTAATTTATCGTAGAATAACGATATTCATGAAATATTTTGATTTGTTAATCATATTTGAATTTTAGTTGTTTTGATTAAAAATAATACTGATTTTATTAGTATTATGTTGCTATTTTATACATGTTTTGAAAATTGTTAATGACACATTGTTATTTTTTTGGATGGATGTTGTCAATTTCTCTTAAATTTCTTTACAAATGATTTTGAATTGTGATATCTGCTTTAATGATATTTAGAAACTATCATATATTTCACTATGAATCTATAAAGGGGGTCATATATGTAAAGAAAAATATACTCTATATAAGAAGTCAAATGCGGATGTAACCATGGATGCAAAATTGAAAGTAAAATTGGATGTTAAACTAGGAATTAATACAAAATGCAAACAATTGACATACAAAGTGTTTTAAATTAGAAGTGAAATGTGCAATAGTTGACACAAAGAAGGGAACAAAACATGGCATACAAAAGGATATCAAATTGGGCAAAACCAAGGACACATAAATGGGCACCAAATTAGATGCAAAAAAAGACAACAATTAGATGTAAAATAAGATGCAAAGTTGAGCGTTAAAAAGAAGCAAAAAACGTTACAAATTAATATGACAAATGATGATGCAAATAATGGTGTAAATTTGGGATGCAAACTTGGGTGCAAAAAAGGAAAAAAAAAAGATGTAAGAAAAGACATAAAACAAGATGCAAAATGGGGCTGAAAAAAGGTGAAACCAAGGATGCCATATTGGATGTAAAAAATGATTCCTAATCACATGCAAATTTAGGCTCGAACACAAAATTATATGCAAATGTGGACACAAAATGAGGCAAAAAAAGATGCAAATTTGGATGGTGAAAACGATGTAAAACTAGACACCAAAAAAATGAAAAATTGGATGAAAAAGTCGGTGTAAATAATGGTGCAACATTGGACACAAGTAGACACAAAAAAATGGTGCAAAAAGGGGCATAAAATAGCTTAAAATTGGATGCAAAACTTGGTGCAAAAACAAATACAAAATTAGATGTAAAAAATGGCTCTACATTGAATGTACCATTAGACACAAAATAAGATGCAAAGGTGGACACAACACATGACTCAACATAAGATGCAAATATAAATGCAAATTTGGATGCTCAAAATGATGTAACATTAGATGCAAGAGATGGTGTTAAAAATGATGCAAAATTGGATGAAACAAATGACGCAAAATATGGTGCAAAATGAGATGGGAAAAATGGAGACAAATCAAACGTAAATGTGGATGTAAAAAATGGTCCAAAAAAATATGCAAAAATGGGCACAAAAATGGATGCAAAATTTGGTGCTAAATCGAATTCAACACATGGTGCAAAGATAGGCACCAAAGCTGGTGCAAAAATAGAAGCAAAAACCACTGTAAGACTAGATACAAAACCTGGCATAAGACTAGATGCAAAAACTGACACAAAATGGATGCATAAAAAGATGTTAAATTGGATTCAAAATACAGTGTAAACTTGATGCAAATGATGGTGCAAAAATGGAAGCAAAGAATGACACAAAATAGGAAGCAAAAGAGAATGAAAAATAGATGCAAAAAATGACACAAAACTAGAAGCAAAACCTGTCATAAAATAAGATGCAAATCTTGGTTCAAAATTTGACGCAAAAAATGATGCATAGTTTGGTGTAAAAAATGATGCAAAATCTAGCGTGAAAAAGGATGCAAAATCAAGTGCAAAAAAGGACGCTTTAAAAATTGTACAATAGAGCCAGATTTAGCGCCAGGTTGCTCATCACAATTACAAAAAAAATGCACTAAAATCTGGCACTAAATCTGGCGCAAATCGTTGGTTTTGTTGTAGTGGGGATCCCCAAAAACTTGGAATCTTGGACACAGAAGCATCCAGGAACTATCTTTCACTGGTAATACAACCTATGGGTGATAAGGATATTTACATGATTACAAACGTCTACGTTCCTCAAAAACTGGAAGACAAATTCAAGCTTCTCACTTCCCTTGAGGAGCTAAGAGAGAGATATCCTGATATACCCTGGATTCTGGTAGGAGATTTCAATATGATCAAATCTCTTACAGAGAAAAAAGGTGGCAACAGAACACTAGACAGAGACTCCACTACCTTCCAGAACTTCATAAATAACATGAGATTAGTGGATGTTGAAAGAATAAATGACACTTTCACCTGGAACAACAAGAGAGTAGGGGTTTCTCAAGTTGCCTCTAAACTAGATAGATTCTTCATCTCAGAGTACCTATTTCTCACAGGCCCTGACATGTCATATTTTATCCGTCCATTTCGAGGCTCAGACCACTGGCCTGTCCAGCTTGAAGCCACTTTTATGGGTACAACGAGGAATAGACCTTTCAAGTTTGAAAATGTCTGGCTCTCTCACTCTGACTTCACCAGCAATATTGATAAATGGTGGATGGAAGAGTTGCCCTTTCAAGGCACTAAAATGTACATGCTACAACAAAGACTTAAACACATCAAAGTCAGACTCAAAGATTGGAACAAAAAATAGTTTGGTAACATTTTCAAAGCCAAAAAAGAAGTTGAACAAAAACTTCAGGGGATTAATCAGCTTATGATCACAGATGGCTTTACCGAGGAAAGGAATACTCAAGTTGATGTTCTTCAGAAGGAATGGGATGATAGGTGTAGGCAAGAGGAGATTTTCTGGAGACAAAAATCGAGAGTACAATGGATTAGAGAAGGGGAAAGAAACACAAAGTTTTTTCATAAGTCAACTTTGAGTCACAGGTCACATAACAGAATTTTAAAACTCAAAGATTCTCAAGGGAAAGAGCTCGTCACCCACAAAGAAATGGAATTTGTCTTAGTTCAACACTTGCTTAGCATTGCAAAGGAGCCTCTCTTAGACAGGTCACAGTTTATTAAAAGATTCACAAGGTACATTCCCAAGCTTGTAACAAGGGAAGACAATCATAATATCAATAGGTTAGTATCTGAAGATGAGGCTAGGGAAGTTATCAACAAGATGCAAAATGGGAATGCTCCTGGCCTAGATGGTTTCAATGTGGACTTTTTCAAAGCATGCTGGAAAATAGTCAAACAAGACATCCTTGATGCAGTTGAAGACTCAAGAAGATCCAGATCAGTCCTGAAGGCTCTCAATGCCTCTTTCATAACTTTGATTCCAAAGCAGGAAAAATCCATCACACCGGATAGCTTCAGACCCATAGCTTTATGTAATGTGGGGTACAAAATTATTTCCAAAGTGATCGCTAACAGACTCAAGCCCCTTCTTCCAACTCTTATCTCAGAGGAGAAAACTGGTTATGTGGAAGGAAGATAGATTCTCAACAATATCATACAAGCTCATGAGATGGTACACTCTTTGAAAAGCAACAAGCAAGCTAGAATGATCATACAGCTTGACCTAGCGAAAGCTTATGACAAGCTAAGTTGGTCTTACATCAGAGAAATGCTGAAAGCTTATGGTTTTGACCACAATTGGATCAGATGGGTCATGGCCCTTACATCCCTGGCCAATTTTTCAACCCTGCTTAATGGATCGCCCTCAAGAACCTTCATGCCTTCTAGGGGACTAAGACAAGGAGATCTGCTCTCCCCCTTCCTCTTTGTGCTCATAATGGAAGGGCTAGGCAGAGCGATAAAAATGGCAAGTGCTGAGGGAAGAATCCAGGGTTTGAAACTCACCACAAATGGCGTGGTTTCAACTCACCGACAATTTGTGGATGAAAATATGCTACAGGGTATTCCCACGGTCAAGGAAGCCAATTTTTTTAAACAAATCCTGAATGACTTTGCCATGGCCGTTGGTACAGAGGTAAGCCTTGACAAATCAAAAGTTTTCTTTTTTAACACTGATATTGCTATTCAAAGAAACCTTACCAGAATTCTAGGGTTCCAAAGGGATCAGTTACCCTCTATGTACCTTGGAATGCCCCTTATAGAAAAACCTCTAAGCAGGGGAGTGTGGGAGCCGGTCATTAACAAAATTTAGGATAGGATCCGGAAGTGGACATGCAGATCTTTGAATTTAGCAGGGCACCTTGTGCTCACAAAAGTTGTCCTACAGGCCATACCCATTTTCATGATGTCAGCTCTTCCTGTTCCTAAAGGAGTTTTGCAACAGATCAGGAACATTCAAAGAGATTTTCTTGGGGCAAAGGGGAAGAGAAAAAGAAATGGGCTTTGGTAGCTTGGGATAAGCTCTGCAAACCTAAGGCCCATGGAGGTTTGGGGCTTCATGACCCAGAAACCCTCAGTAGAGTTTCAGGTGCAAAGCTTTGGTAGAGGTGGCTCAAGGAATCAACATCCCCATGGGCCAAGCTTTGGAAACAGAAATATGCACAAAATTGGTAGGAGAGGGATCATATTTGAATGTCTGGGCTTATCAAGGGCTCCCACATTTGTAATCTTGCTTGGGAAAATAGAGGCATTGTCCAGCAACACAACTTTTGGGAGATCCAAGATGGGAACTTGGAAAGATTCTGGGAGGATAGCTGGCAGCAAGAACCAAACCTATTTAGGGAAGAACTAACTGATCTCAAGAATGACACTGACAACAAAGGTTTATGCATGGTAATTGATTTTTGGGATCAGGTAAGGAACAATGGCAAATAGAGAACTTTGAAGGATCTAGGCTACAAGGGAAGAGAGCCCTTTGAAAGCTCAGGCAAACTCTCTTGCTATGGACTTGGAACAAAGGAAGATTTTGGTTTCATCCTTGTCTGACCAACTAAGATGGGGAAGAAACACAGAAGGTAACTTTAACCTCAAATAAGCCAAGTAGATAGCCACAGGGTGTGATTATCAATACCCTGATAAGGCATGGAAGGACCTTTGGCAGAACCCGCATTGGATGAAAATAAAGATGTTCATTTGGTTGGTTCAACAAAAGAAAATTCTAACTTGGAAAAATCTTCTGAAGAAAGGTTTTGTTGGCCCATCCAAATGTTATCTGTGTGGTACACAAGAGGAGACAATGGAACACTTACTCAACCTTTTCCTTTTCACCTCAACCTTGTGGGATTGGGTGGCCTCAGTCTTCAGACAAACTGACAGGGATGGCCTCAGTATTACCAACACTCTGAGGAATTGGAGAAGAAACTTCTTAGGCAATGAGCTCATCAACAACGCTCGGACTCTGGTTCCAGGCTTCCTAATCTGGGACATCTGGAAAGAATGCAATGGTAGGATTTTCAAAAGCAAAACTGGTTCAACCCACAACACTATTGCACAGATATTACGATAGCTCAAAGATACTGTTGGTGCCATGTTAGGGAGACCTCCTGAGAAGCCGACTCTACCCCAGGACAAGCGTATACTGCTGTAGTTGGGTCTCCAATCGCTAGTTCCCCAGAGCATACACAAGGATGTAAGCCAGATAAATGTTGGTAAAGACTTTTGGCAACCTCCTCCTCATGGTTTCTTGAAAATTAACATAGTTGGAGCCTCTAAAGGTAACCCAGGGATGGCTGGTTTTGGTAGGGTCATCAGAGATGAGCAGGGGTGCATAAAGGACATCTTTCATAGTCATCTGGGAACTACTACAAATAACATGGCAGAGCTCATGGCCTTAGAGCAGTGCCTGGAAATTCTAATTGAGTCAAGTTCTCATAATGCCATTATTGAAGCTGACTGGGAATTGGTTAGTAATGCGGCCAAGCATATCTACAATGGAAAAGCACCTGGAAAAGTATCAAAACATTGGCGACTTTTGCAGGTCTTTCAGCGCATTCATTCCCACCTACAAACCCTGAGAACGACCAACTTTGTTCATGTGCGAAGAAAAGCCAATATGCTAGCTGATCGTCTGGTGAATGAAGGAGTGTTTTGCAAAGAAAGTTACAGCAGGTATGCATGGGATTCAACACCCTTGGGGAAATTGTGTGAGGATTGTCAAAGATAGGCAGACAAAGACATGGAAAACTTCCATACTGTTAGGACTGAACAAGAAGGAAGACTAATGGAAGTCGGAGAAAGCGGGACTGTAAGCCATTCTTAACTGTTTTATTTTCAAAATAATAATAAAAAAAATGGAAAAAAATAAGAAAAATGCATAAAACAGAGCTTTCCGCAAGGGAGAGGCACTTGGTAAACAGCAGGCCTCTTAGTAGGTCGATGGCCATGGATCCCGACTGCCTTTGTAATCGAATGGCCATCGGGTGGAAAAGTAATCAGAGGATAACCACCAAAACGGACCCGATGCTTTATAGATAAGTGGTTTATAATCCTCATTGGGTCCGAAAAGGAAATAAAAGACTGTGCAGGTTTCCGCTCTGATATCTCGGAGGAACGACAGATCATTAGGGGCCTTTTCGTATGGGTTTCGGGTTATAAAAGTGATCAAAACTTATGTTTCAAACCAGACCCGAACATTCATTTAACTTTGACTCACATTCTTTATCGGGTCCGTGAACCGGGTAAAAGGGGTGCTTGTTGCCAAAACGATAGTTCCGTGACCATCAGATCTCACAGGATCTTGGATGGAGACTTTTTTGTAAACCTTAGGTCGAGGTTTTCGGTTTCCTTTTCGGGTAGTGTAGTTGGTTACCCTTTATAGGGATAGTGCGTGTTGGTCCTTACATTGTAAGGCCTTGTAAATTATGTAATCTTTCTTGTGGTTAATAGAAGGCTCCACTCTTATTTGACAAAAAAAAAGAAGTAGGGCTTGCAATTTTTGAGATAGGTTTTGTATTTTCTTCACTTGGATTAAAATTTTCATAATGTAGCTCGTTTCTCTTAAAAAAATGGAGGTTACAATGGAAATGTAGGTGGTTTGATCAACGAAGTCTCACTGTCGTATAATTTTGGACTTAGATTTAAATTTCCAATGAAGTAGTCCTTTTAAATGAAAAAAAATGGAGTTATAATGACAATTTGGAAGGTTTTATCAACAAGGTTTAAATGTTGTACATTTTTGTCCTTTTGAGTAGTATCTGGCAATACAATTATTGGTGAAAATGCTATATATGTTATTTAAAATGCAATTTTAAATGCATAAAGAGATTCATAATCTTGAAAATCCCCTAAAACATTCAATTTAAATAGATTTAACAACCCAAATTTAATCTGTAAACTTTAAGAAAAATTCATTAGAAAATATATCTTTGAACACACAAAAATGTTAAAATACTCAAAAGACTCATTTTAACATCATAATTTCATCTTTAAAACTTTACCTAAAAATTTGGGTAATAATTAAATATATAAATATTAATTGAAATATAAATAAAATATTAATAAGAAAAATCAAAATGAAATTTTTTAATAAAAAAATAATCCTCGCTAAATAAAACCAAAGGTGATACGTATAACCATGGCATGAGAAAAATAATTCTAACTAAATGAAACAAACCAGAGATGATGCATACAGCCATGGCAGGGAACTGGAGTGGATATCAAGCTTAAATTATCTAGATTAAAGATTTTGTGCAGCATTATGGAATAAAGTTAACAGTTGATTTGAAATTTTCATATATGATTATAGGACTAAGTATGTATTAAAGGTTAATAGTTGATTTGAAATTTTCGCTAAATATGTATTAAAGTTCATAAAATTCTATATATCAAATAATTATAGAGTTACAATTATAAAGTTAAGTTAAAAATTGATTTCACTACAAAAAAAATCTACAATAAAGAACAAAGTTAAAAATTGATTTATTTATAATTTTTAAATACAAAAAAAATTACATATTTTAAAATTCACGAAACTAATAATAATCCATAAAAGAGAAGCTCGAGAATACTTAAATGTGATAGAAAGGTTTCTGAATTAAATTTAATATTAAATTTGATCAAATATATGCTATTTGTGTTTGGAGTTGTTTAATTAGGTGGAGGAATTGTTCTGAGGGTCAAAAGTGGTCAAAAGTGGTCAAAATCCAGGCAAAAAAATCCAAAAAATCTTGTAGACTCAGTTTTTGAATCGTGTTTTTGATGGTGGAAATGGATTCAGTACCATTAAAAACTTTTGGGACACCTAAAATTTTGAAGTTTAACAACTATAACTTGGATTTACAAAAATCCTTGCCAGATTTTCTCTAAAGTTTAACAACTATAACTTGGATTTACAAAAATCCTTGCCAGATTTTCTCTAAATATGACCGGAATTCCATAACTTTCAGGGCAACTCCTCCGCCTGCGATTTTTTTTTTATGCTTGCATTTGTGTATTGTTGTCAGTTCCATCGTTTTCGACAAAATGTTGTTCATTCTGGAACTCTTGTTCAGTAATTGATTGACATTTCACAAACATCCGTAACAGCTGCCAGAGGACATTTGACTGTATGGATGTTGTGTGTTGTGTGAATGCTCATGGCAGAGGACATTGGTGATTGAATTCTCAACCAATTGAAAGATGTACAATCTGAAATAATGTACCATTTAATGTTCTTCTGGAAAGTATGAACCCATTTCGCAAGTTTGGTAGCTTGCAAAGCTCAATGCTCCTGAGTGCAAACTCATATCCCATATTTCATGATAAGAGGAGATGGAGCCATGGATATCTTATAATAAGTAAAATACTTTGTTGCATGTATTCTGTATGAATTGAATGGCATTGCAAATCTTATTGTGTTCTACTTCAGGATGGGCGGGACTCCATGAAAATATGCTTCAAATTTCATTTTACACAGTAACATTGTATATGAAATTTAACATCTCATGTAGCTTTGAAAAACATTAAATACAAAGGCCATTTACAAAACCCAATCATCGAAAAAATGAAAACGAACTATATCACGGTTTTGCTTCTGTAATTGTTTTTACAAAATCCAAGAGAGACTAACAAAGAGACCGTGAGACAATGCTGCAATAGGTTGATCCACAGAAACGTAGATCTCTAAATAAGGAAAAAAATTCTCGGTGGCCCATCTTAATCTCTGTAAACCATGATGAAATCTAATTGTCTAGAGAATTAGTTCTTAGGTTTAAAATTGTGAGATGTCTATTTAACTAAAATTGGAATGAGATCTGCGATCAACTTAAAAGTATAATATAGACCTTTGGGCAACGAAGTGTTTCCATTACCTTACCTTGGGAATATGGGGAATTGTTGCCCATTCCAATTCCTGGGCCTGGTGGGTTATATAGCTTAAGTGGGCCAAAGGGATGAGATGGTAATTTTTTCCATCCCATTTCATGTGCTTGGTTGGTTATATAGTTTAAGTGGTGCAAAGGGATGAGACTTTAATTGCTAAGATATAGACTTTGTGTTTTTGGAGTTTTTTTTTTTTAATTGATATTTAAATTTTTTATAAAATTGTTTTTGTTAAAAAAAAGTTATAATTTATATTGGTGATGTTTAATGGGATTTCAATATTTTATGATATAGTTATTATTTGAAAAATACAGGTATAGTGGTAATGTGGGAAGTTTGATCAATCAAATTTAACTGTTGTATATTTTTGCATTTAGATTTAAATTTCCAATAAAATAATTTTTCTTTGTCTGATAACAATTAGGGTTATAGTAACTTTTTGAAAAGTTTGATGAGTAATGTGGGAGGTTTGATTAGTCAAATTTAACTGTTGTAATTATTTGCATTTAGATTTAAATTTCCAATAAAAGAACCTCTCTTTGCATGAAAACAATTAGGCTTATAGTAGTTGTTTCAAAAGTTTGATGAATAAAGTTTAATTGCTATTTTTCTTATTTGAAATGCATTTTTAAATGCATAAATGAATTCAGAGACTTGAAAAGCATTTTAGACATTTAATCTATACAAATTTAACAACTAAAGTATATAATTCCAACAATTTATAACCAACAACTCATTAGAAAATATACTACCAATAAGACAAAAATGTAAAACATTTAAATTACTTTATTTTGACTTCATGTCAAGTTCAATCATTTTTTTCTCACAATGAAAAGTGATTACTTGGAAGTTTATCCTTAACACTTTGTTTAAAGGATTTGGTCATAATTACAATGTATATATATGAAAACTTGATTGAGTGAAATTTCATTTTTAGAACTTTGCTTAAAAGATTGGGTCATAATTACTTAAAATGTATAAATATGAATTCAAATATGCATGGAATACAATTAAAAAATAATAATTTTAAGTTAAATGAAACCAGAGACAATAAATAGAGTCATGGTAGGGATGCCAAAGATAATCTAAGTAAATGAAACCAGAGGTGACATACCCAATCATAGTAAGGAAGCAACTCATCATACAACATACTCATTATCACAAAATAAAATGAAAAAAGGAAAAAATATTGATAGTTGAATTCTCCTTTAATTTTTATAATAATATTAATAAAATTTTAAGGTTACTACCGAACCAAACATCAAATTGATATACAAAACCTCTATTTGTAAAACAAAAATCTCATTTTCTAAAACCTATAAAGCATAAATACCCTATTTCTAGATTTCCACTTACTATTTTTGAAAAAAAACACATCTTTCTTAATTATTTAAATTAATTTACTACAAAGTTAACTGATATTTGAAAATTCTATCAACTAACAATCATCAAGGATTATAAAGTAAGTAGAGGATTATTTAGATACAAAGAATGCACAATGGACATATTCTCACAGGCTTAAGTTTAGAGTTAACTTGATTGAAATCTCATATCCCATCTTTCATTGTGAAAGGAGGTAGAGCCATGAACGCTATGTTGATACAAAATAGATTGTATAATATATTAAAGGTACAATAATTAATTCATTTCCACCATAAAATTACTTGTCAGAGGTGAAAATAAACCCTGCAATTCTGGGAATTGCAAAATCTTAAAACCTAAGCGACTCTTATGTAACAAACCAGCTTTTGATATGACAACCTAAAATGCCGTGTGTGAACCTATCATTTACACAAACTTCATCCTTGTGTAAAATCGTTTAGAAATGACCCGCACATTGAAATCAACAGGCCTTTGGTAATTAAAAGGAAAAAAAAAAACAGCAAACCTTATACATGATTTTTAACTACCACTTTACATGTATTACATGCTTCCATAAATTGGGCACGGAAAGAGCAACAAGGGAAGTCAAGTATATTGAATCTAGCATGTGATGTGATTTGGAGCTATGATGAATAAATGTATTTTTTTGAGTTTTATTATAATGTGTTAAATATGTTTTTTGGAATTAAGTTTAAGTGGATAAGAAGACTAATTGTTACTATTTCAAAATATTTAATAAAAGTTATACTAATAACTTATGATTTAGCAAGAGCTGAGAGGTCTTAACCCTATAGCAATGAAATATTTTCTAAGAGTCACTTATTCTTCGAGTCTTAAACACAAAGGGCCAAACATGTCCCTTCGATTACGAAATCAGTTTATTTGTAACACAAGCATCCATTTCCTTACTAAAAAATTATGGAGGTGTACATATGATATTCTTATTTCTTTTTAAATTTTGAATCTATTATTTCGTAAACATATATATTGCATAATTTAAACGTAGATATAATTAATCAATTTAATTAAAAGGACAATTACTTTGGAGACAAATCTTACTTTTTGATTTGTGACTACTATTAAGGATGTTCTAGAATATTTTGTGGGGTTAAATCCCTACCATCCATCTAATAATTATTGATAATTTACATTTTGTCTACATAATTATCAATAACTATAAGTATTAGGTGGGTAGAAATTTAATCTTATGGAATATTCATTGAATATTTTTAATAATAGTGAGATATATAGAGTTAAGATTTATTTCAAAAGTAATTATGTCATTTTTGTTCTTCAATTTCATTAAAAAAATTACATATATATATATATATATATATATATATACATTCTAGTTTTTTGGGCATGTGGTATAGATAAATCGTGATATTGGCATGATATTGTAACAAATCCTATTTACATACTAAGAATTTCCATGATTAAGAATCTTATTAAATGTTTTTTAAGTGTGTGTATAATAATAATAATAATAAATTTATAATTTAGATCATTTTTATCATTTTGATAATACCAAATGTATTATGAGATAAGTGTGTTGATGCTTATCACGAATCTATGCTTATAAACATCTACCAACCATTTAATTCATATAATTACACTAGTTATAATTCCTTTACATTCATAATAAAAAGAAATAATTATTTATAAACTATAAATACAAATTAAACACACCTAATATAATAAAAAAAAGTTATATATAGTACTCTTTTACTCTTAAAAGTAAACAAATATTTATAAATATTTCACATTTATAATAACAATATACCAATGCTAAGAGGGTGGGTGAATCAGTCTTAGGCATTTTTTAACAATTTTAATCATATCATTTAAACATTAAAGATTAACAACATCATTCAACAATGCATAACATCATAGAAAATACACAAGAGATTTTTATGTGGAAACCCTTCCGAGATAAAAAAAATACCGAATGTTTTTAAATACATGTCTTAAAGATTACATCAATATTAAGCTTCAACTTCCAAGATTCTCCAACAACGACTGGAAGGAGGCTCCAACTGAAAGGATGCTCCAATCCAACTAGAAGCATGCTCCAACACTCTGCGAGCATCAATCTACTGCGCTAGCACCACCCTGCCACTCTGAAGTGTTCTCAGGATCCAACCTAAAGGTGAATTCAATCTTTGCCTTGCACCACCCTGCCACCCTTAAGATAGAAAGATAAATGAGTAAGATAGATTACACTAGTCACATTTCTTAGCCACTACACCTTATCGTTGCACTTCATAACAACTACTCCAACCACTATTGTCAATGCACATTATCAATATTCTAGTAGTAATGTGGATACATTAGCATCAATATGAACACTATTTTCTCAGCTATGCATAGTATCAATAGAAGCTCTTTGTAGCAAGCATACCCTAGAAATAGTAGCAACTCATATCTCTACTTACTGAACCCTGCAATTCATTAATGTCCATACAAACCCCGCCTCATCAAACAATTCTACCCAATATCACTTACTGACTCAATAACTTGTTCATCAAACAACTCTAGCATACTCTTAACTTCTAGAGAATTAGCATCATACCAAACAATACAACAACTATAGTTGTGACAATACATCAACAAAACATAGATATTACATGGTTCATGGCAATGTATGGCAGCTACAGCTATACTTATCCATCTCTAAGATTCAACAAGAAACAACCTCATCTCCAACATCAACAGTTATCGAGCCCTAAGAGAATCATCAACAACCTTAACAACAATTCAGTCCATGAATGATAAATAGTGGATCTATGCTTCAATAAGAACTCCAAAATAACTCTGAAAAACACTTACTTTGCAAACAAGTTCAGATATATGTTCTATTCTACTTCTTAGGTATACCATATCTTTAACACTTGGTGTTAATTATAGGCCATAGTCAAGCAAGTTATGAGGGAAACTCTTTTAGCATAAATCATCTGACAACATCTAAGGCATATGACATTCCATAGAACTATTAGATATAGATGAGTCTAACTGTTCTCACCATACAACAAAAATAAACTTTACAATTCTCAGGTCAACAAATTTGTCCAACATAACCCTCAACTAAGAACTATATTGTTACTTTAGCCAACAAATTTAGTACACAATGATACCAAATCTTGTCTCCATAACAATTTGATAATTTAACCCTCATAACAGAATTAGAATAGCATCAAAATTTAGTCCATAAAAACTTTATGGCTTTTTATAACTATCTTTAGAACTCAACCTTAGATAATATGACTTATCCTCAACTTATGGTCTAGACATGCCTCCCCCTACCTACTTCATGCAATCGAAACATGCCTTCTTCTTAAGGCTTGAACTTAGTTTTAACCAGCCTTTATACCCAAATTTAATTCAGCCCTTCAATCACATTAAAAGGGTATTTGAACAACATCAATATTATTTTTTGGAGCTTAGACTGTAAACCTTGGATTTTTCCACATGCCTGTCCTCATACTAAGCCAAAATAACTTCTGATATGGCCCCAAAATTTTCCATAGAATAGATTAGAATCTGTCTCAAAATGAGCCTTATAAAAAGCCGAAGTTACCTCAGAATAACCTCAGATTTAGCCTTTCGCTGCAACCTACCTTAGCGCTAATTCATCCCTTGATTGCAATCTGCCTCAGGGCTTATTCGACCCTTGACTGCAATCTACCTCGGGGCTAATTTGTCCCTTGACTATGGCCTAATTCGTCCTCAAACAAATTTTGTCCATGCCTTATATCATGCCTCAGAAACCAGTGAATCACCAAATACAAAAATATAAAACATTTAAGCCGACAACCCTTATAAACTCAACCTCCTTCTTTAGACAATCAATGTTTCCCATGGCCTCAAAAATCAGGGAGATTTACATCAGAAAAAGAAATAAAATTGACGCATTTAGAGGGAAACTAAGTTACCTATATATACTAGAAGGAGGGGCATCAAATGAGGGCTGACCTTCCCTAAAACATCCTTAAGTTATGGAGCTCACCTAACACCCATTTTTCAAGCCATTTCAAATTATATATTACTTCTTTTTAGGGTTTGATTTGATCAACATAAAGGGTGAGATGGAGACCCTTTTGCAACTACCAAGACTCATGATGTTTTCCCAAAAATCAACATAACCATCACTTAATTTTATTTTTTCTTAAAGCCAAGATTGGACCAATCAAAGAGCTACTTTTACCATTCATTTGGGGCACCTTGACCACACTTTTGAGGCTTCAAGTTTTAGAAGGCATATATCCTCAACCGCGAGGAGTTACATGTTGTGTCACTTAACGCTAGAAATGACATGAGGGGTGTTATCTGATGATGATGGTCTTGCAAGAAAAATCATTGATCTTCCCATTCACTTACCACAACAAATGCAGGGCATCTTGATCACATCGCTAGGGCTTCTAGGTGTTGGGATTCCCTTCCTCTCTTCACAGGATTCTTGTCCATTAGTACTTCCAACTAATGCAATCCATTGTTGTATATTAAAAGCGTTCAATATTGACATTGACATCAATGAAAATACCATTCAACAATCTCCCCCTTTGTAATTGATTGCAACACACATACTCCCCCTACAACTATTTCTCTCCCTATCTTCATGCTTCTGATCTTCCTCTCCCGATTTCTCTCTCTCTCTTTGACATCAATGGAAAAGGGTAATTCCCCCTGACGAAATATCTCCCTCTATATTCGTACAATTTTCCTTTCTACCCCTGATAGTTTCTCCCCCCCATCTTGTTGTGCCTCTCAAAACTTTCCATTTTGATTTCACCTATCAATATGCTTCAACAAGTCCTTCTGCAATTCTCCCTAATCTTGATCTTGAAGTGCCACAAAACAATCCATGATTTTTCTTTTCAAATATGATGCTCAATTATACACAATGTTGACTAAACTACCTATATTGTTGATCAATTTTTTGACAACTTCTTCATGTCTGCTATTAAACCACTGTGAGTCTGTTATTCCAAATCAAGCTTCTCGAAGATAAAATTTGTAATTGTTGCTACTTAGACTCCACCTCTTCAACATTCACATGATTGGGAGTCTCCAATTTGTTTTTTTTAGAATGATATATGAACTTGTTTTGCTACATGATCATCATTCAAATTCTTGAAATCTTCCTTTTCATATGTGAATTCATCATGGTCTTCTGACTTTACAAATCATGTGAGCATGACCTATGTTCTTGCTTTTGTTTTCTTCTCCAAACCTTCTTGTACTTGATGTCATTGTTTCCCTTATGGAATAATTCATCATGCTTCTGCAGTCATGAGTTATATGTCCATAGTTATGCCATTTTAAGCATTCAACATGATACTTGACTGACAAAGCAACTGGCATATATTTTCTGTTGATGGGGTCATTTGGACATCTATCTTATGTTCCTATAAACTTGCTTCTAGGGTTTTGATATTGAACTCAATAATCATCCCTGTCATAATACTTTTCAATCCCTAGCCTTATGTCCAAAGTTTGTACATGAAAAAAATTACCCATAAAATATATGAAGGTCCCTGGATGAAATGTCTTGCCTTGATGATCTTCCAAATGCATTCTTTCTTGGAGGTGGTTAAGCATACTTCCAGTTGGAGCTGGTAAAACTAGGGTGTTGGAGAATCCTTTCAATTGGAGTTGATAAAACTAGTGGGTTAAGGACTATGAGGCAAAAGTTACTCAAAAGAAAAAAGAAGTTGATGTAGTTCTAGTTGAAACAAACAGACTTAAGGAATGGAAAAAAGAGAAAATATAGGATGTTGAAAGGATGAATCATGTCATTAATGAAAAGGAACAAGAAATTGATCACTTAAGGTTGAATACAAAATAAGCAAGTGAAGCTCCATGCAATGAAGGCACAAGTTCCAAGACCCCACAAAGCAAGATTGAAGAGAAGCCTAAAAGAAAAATATTTCAAAAGCCAAGTCTAAGTGAAAGAAAAAAGAAGATTGAAAGTTTTTCTTATTGAATAGTGTTGTCATTGATTCCAATGTCATCTTTGAACACTCTTAATATTTGTCTATGGATCAAATTAATTGGAATTTCCACTGGTAAAGAGCCCTAGAAGGATGAAAAGCTCTTGTGATGTGGTCTGTTGACGGTGCTGGACCTGCCAACATGTCAGGGGATCTCCCCGGTAAGAAGTCCTAATTAGACCTCAGACCGTTTGGTGTAGGAGTCCCAATAGTAGGTCATATGGTAATGCCTTGACTGCGATTTCGCACAGAGGCAAGTAAGATAACTCTGTTGGTAGCAAGGGTGTGACAACTGCAGTGAGTCAAGGAAGGTGCATGCGAGGTTCTAACACATAAGGGTGGAGATGAGTGTGCCCCTTAGCAACCTATAATAGTACTTGGCTTGGAAGGGAACACACGAGCAAAGATACATCACAACATGGAAGGCAAGTTAGCGAGAAATCCAAAGTGATGGTTAAACCAACAACACATTTCAAAAATATTCATACATACTTATACAGAATAGTCCATACATGCATGCATACACAAACCAATACATATATCATTTAGAGTAAACTAGATAGCATAGAATACAATACAACATATGCATGAAACATGTTAGCTCTTATTATATAAAGAAGTGTAAGTTCTAGTCATACAATACATCCATGTCCAACCACTAGTTCCAATAGTGGAACGTTATAGCTGCATCTGCCTGCTCCTCCAAAGAGATGTACTAGCTCCGCGCAGTGGAGAAGTCAAGGCTCATTACAATATTGTCCAAGCTCTCTCTAAGATAGTCTTGTTGGAAGCTTAGCTGACCAAAAGCCTTTACAATGAGTTATGAGGGACTATTTATAGCAAAGGGTGGGGTAACCATTGACATTCCCCTTTGTGACAGTTCAATTACCCTCATGACTCTTCACCTACTCTATGTTTGTTACATCCAACTATCACAACTTGACTTACACTTGACATGACTTTACATTACAATGCACTTGTACCCATGTGAAGCAAAATGGCTTCAGCAAGCCAAGCTAGACATGACTCTGACTTAGACAACCATGGAATTCCAACTCCTCAACATCCTCATGTTGATCGAAAGTAACATACTGATGCCAAGATCGGTAGTCCTTGATGGCGTTCGTGTGCTCCGTAGTGACATCTGTTTGAAACCTGCCTCTTGCCTCCATAGCATCTAGGTACACTGCTTGGGCTCCTCTGTCCAACTCGTGTGAAAGCATGCACATCATTGTATTCAATGCTGTCGAACCAACAAAATACGTGTGCATGATGTCTGCACTGATTGGCAAGTCTGGGTTGGTGGCAATGTACATCAACTCTTCAAAGTATGAATCAAGCTCTAGTCGGACCTGTTTCTTTGTCTTCGCCTGGAGGGGAGTCCCAATAGATGGGATCACATGTGTGCACACCACAACATCCATACTCTTGAATACTCATGCATGGGAAGCCTGTATGCTAGTGATGAGCTACGGGAGCTCTTCATAGTTCCGGATCTGACTCCAGATACGTGTTGTCAACTCGACCGCATCGACCCTCATAATCTTAGGCAAGTGAAGCAGGGCACCCTTGTATTTCATTGTCCATGTTTGCATGTCATCAACAACAGCATGCAAGTTCATCAAGATACATGCTCTTCTAGCACATCGCTGCTACAATTTGTTGAGATGGACGACTGCCTTATGCACGATACCAAACTTGGAGTACAATTCTCACATAACCATTTCAAGGGACAATACTTCATCTAGTATTTCCTTCTTCAGTTCAGATCAGGCAGATGTTGTCACCAAGTCTCTTCCTTGCTTGGTCATCTGTAGTTCCTTCGCCATTCGCTCATTCTCAACTATCGGAAAATGAACACTTGAGCTAGTGGCTTCGGCATACACTCTGGTTGCATCAGCCAAGGCTACTAGATGTTTGTGCACATCAGTCACAAGCACTCATTCCTCAACTTGCGTAGGAGGTGTATGATCCTCTGTAGTTGACAGTCTGCAATATTGCACAACTCTATGTTGAGATTCGTCGAATGAGATGTTGTGCATCTCTCCTTTCGGCTGATCACCAAGGATATCAGTGTGTCCTTGGTCACTTGAGACTTTCTCATCATCTGGATGTAGTGAAGTGGGTAAGTCAACCTCTTGGTGATGAGGCATGAGGTTGGTGTCATGTTCCAACTCTTTCTGCTCCATGTCTGCATCCAACTGTTGCAGTGCTTGTTCTATCTCATGAGAAAAATATTTCTCCTGCGATGGTTCACCCTGTCTGCCTGATGTCAGTTGCTATGATAAAACAACTACTTGTAAGGGAGTTGTTTCATCTATTTTCACATGTTTCACCCCCTTTTGTATCTACTACTACTGCACTTCCCTCTCCTTTTTGTGCAACTCTTGTTCCTTTCAGAGTTTCTCCTTCATCTCATGCAACTCCTTCTATGCTTCTTCTATTCTCCTCTTATCCCTCTGCCTTTGCACGATTCGCATGTCGTGTTGGTGCCTCTTTTCCTCTATAGCCATAGCTTCTTTCTCTACAAATGGATCTGCTCATAACCTGTAGCTTTGCTCCTCCTCCATGCAATCAAAAATATTCCTCTTACCCTTGTCGCGCATTGGTATGCTTGCCTCTGCTACTACTGTTGCTGCTGGTGTTGGTGCTCTCTGAGATGCTGCTTTGTGTTGCTTTGCTAACCACTCCAAAACGAAGCTGACCTATTCATTAGGTCTGGAGAAACTGTAGCAATATCTCCATGGGTCCTCCTCAGCCCAATGAAATGCCACGTGGATCCAGTTGAACTGAAC
The DNA here is from genome assembly GCA_031772625.1 of Pinus tabuliformis. Lineage (NCBI taxonomy): Eukaryota > Viridiplantae > Streptophyta > Pinopsida > Pinales > Pinaceae > Pinus > Pinus tabuliformis. The sequence goes on from CM062809.1 coordinate 889,034,946, forward strand.
TCTCGTACAATGATCCTTCACAATACAATGTGGGTCATACGGATTGTAAATTCGGAGGTCGAATGGATACTTCTTCATTTGTTCTGCTTCGACATCTGCTTGCTTGATACTCTAGATCTCATATAACCCAATCCGCAATGGAAGAGCGGACCAAGGTGCCTTCTTCTTCCAGTGCAGTCTAGTTGTCAATCCTGCCGAGATGTGATAAGCTACTTCCTGCATGACAAGTATGTCCAAGGCAAACTTTGGTAGAACATGCGGAGGCTTCTCCACGCTGAACATTTTGATGAAGGTACCAGATGGTGAGGCATACCAATCAGCAATGTCTAACAGTGCCTCCATTGCTTGCTTTGACATGCAGGGTGGATCCTATTCGAATATCATCTTGTAAAATGGGGTGACAAAATGATCGGAAAGCTGTGTGCTTACTCCTTTGAAGTTGCATTTGGACAACAACTTGAAATATTTGTTGACAGCTATCTCCACCGGTGACCATGCCCACTCCAAGCCCGAGAATTCCTGTCGGGCAGATATTGCATCCAAGATGTAGGCAGGCATGTAAATAGAAAATCTGCATGCATACCTCCGGGTGATTGTTGAGCCTTTTTTACTTGTTCCTTCAGCTGATGAGCCAACATGTCGTACCAGTTACATGGTTTTCCCTCTCTAGCTAGTTGGTCTAGCGCAATCACCCAACTTTGTGGGAAGGTTTTCATGCTTTCTTGGCCATACAGTTGACATGAAAATATGACCAAGTATTGATATGTCTTCCGTAATATCTTCATCTTGTAGATCTGGTTGGGTGTCAACTTGAATCGAGCTGGCTCCTTTAACCAGTTCTTCAGAATGTCTCTGGAGTTAGCACTGATGTTGGGTAAGCTGAAGGGAGGCTTCATGATAGTCACGAGCTCTGACATCTGATACATCTCATCATAGTCTTGTGCCTATAAGGTTGCAAGCTTCATCCCATTGACACTGCTCAAGGTCATCATCTCAGGATCAGTGTGGGAGACGATCCAGTGTATCATGTCTGTGCATGGGAACACGGGGTATCTGCATGCAATCCGGTACAAGCTGAACTTGTGAATGTTTACATACACCTGATGGTCATTGTGGCCTTTCTCAAAAGTGCTTGCAAATGCTTCATTAACATCTTGCCACTTCAATTTGATGTCCTTGTCTAGAAATAGTTTGGTATCTTCATAGATCGGTAGACTAGAGGACACTCGCTCAACTGCTGCTCTGGCTGCCTTTCCATCAATGTCATGCGATCCCACTCTCTTGGAAGCCATTGATCCTGTATTGATAAGAGGTGGATGAACACCTGAAATATATAGAGACAAGAAACATGCATGGCAAGAAATCTGTTAGTGAAAGCTAAAGCAAATTTGGGGAATGACATAACACATACTTGGGGAACTGATAGGAAAGATTGCACAATTCTGTCTAGGAGGCTGGGTGACTGGTTTCTAGAATTAAACAAAAGTAAGTTTGGGCTGCCTGGGAGGCAAGACTGGCTGCTGTATTTGCGTAATGCACAATCCATACTCGTTGTTGGGATTGCTCAATGCACAATTCCAGCTGGGAGTGATTGCAGGCTCAGGGACTGCATTGCACAATTTTTTGGGCCAACAGTCACTGTCCCTCATAAATACGCAAAAGAGTCCTGGAGGATAGTGCTTGGGGAGAAATGCACATTTCTAGAGAGGAAGGCAAAGCCTTCCTTCCCCAGATTGCGTAAAGTTGTCTTGGTAAAGACCGAGTCTGGGCCAAGGTTGGCTAGATTCGCCGATGGGCAATTGAAAGAAAATATGAAAATGAATGCATGGTGAATCTAAGTGAAAGTAGAAGTGATTGACAATGCATGCAAACATGAATGAAATGTTCAGTAGACAGATCAACATGCATGTGAGTGAAGTGAGTCACTGAATTGGCGACCATTCATGCAAAACAGTTTCATGCATGTGAAAATAGTGAGATAGCAACGAAAACTGAAACAGTGCTAGGAAAAGCTAGTATACATGTAAATGACAACAAGAGTTCAAATAAATCAAGAAGAAAACACTCACACAAGAAAAAACACAAAAAGCGACAAGAATGCTGAAAATGACAAGTTGAGGCCACTTACCCATGAATAGCTGAGTTGGATGTGTCAAAGAGTCTTGGATGTTCTGTGGGATGTCAGAGCTCCAAGATCAATGTGAAAGAGTGAACTCTAATGCATCAAATAAATAATTTTTGAGCTCATGACACACATTCCACAAATCTAGGAAAAAACAACACTTGGAAGAAAGTTTCTAAAACAACTTTGCATGTAACCTCCAACTGCTAAAAATAACTCCCTAAATCATGGGATGCCTTTTGAATGTTACCTTTTGCTATTTCGGGGAAAAGTAAGCCATACATGCAAGTCAAGTTTCCTTGGTCCCAGGTGGAACTAGTCAACCCAACTGCTCATGCATGAAGCTTCTCAACTGCTTGAAGGAAATGCACATTTCTGGCTGGGAGTTGGGCTGGTTGCCAAGGAGATTTGTGCAATTTCTAGGTAGAGCAGCTGACTACTGCCCATATTTGCGCAAATTCTGGGCTGAGCAGCCCTGCTGGGGAAAATTGCGCAATTTTCACTGTGAGGGTTGGCTAGCAAAATTGCGCAATTTTGGAGCCCAACAGGCTGCCAGACAGGATTGTGAAATTTCTGGAGTGAAGGCTAGTTTCCCTCCAGAATTGCGCAATTTCTTGGAGGAGTTTCTTAGCCTGCAACTGGACCAATTCTGGATGAATAGCATATGAGGGGAATGCATCATGCTGTGATTGACATGCTGCGTTTATGCAAGAAAAACATTGAAGCTTGTGTACTTGACAAAGCAAGACAAGGTGCTGTGAAAAGTTGGTAGGGAGGCTCCAAACAAAGCTAAGAAAAAATTTTGGAGGGTGGTTGTAGCCGCTACAACATGGTCATGATGCCCTACTTGTGATGAAGTTTTTAGTTAATAATATTGTGAAATTGCAAGTGAGACCATCATCAATGAATATCCCTCATCATGTCGATTCCAATGGTAGGTGGCTCCCCATAACTCCTTAAAGTTTGGTTATTGAGCAATGGTTATAAAGTTCAATGATCAGGTGCAATATCTGAGTAGGGTGGCCAGTGTGATTTATTATATTCAATTATATTTTATTCTCAAGGGTGACAATGTTTTGCAAGGCACAGATTGGAGTCTCCTTCAAGTTGGATCCTGAGAACACTTCAGGGCATAAGGTTGGTGCTAGGCCAAGTTAGAGCCTATGTAAGGCATTAGAGCATCCTTCTAGTTAGAGATGGTAAATCAGGGTGTTGGAGCATCCTTTCAGTTGCAACTGATAAAGGCAGGTTGTTCGAGCATCCTTGTTGGAGCTGATATATCAAGGAGTTGGAGACTCCTTCCACTTGTTTTTGGAGAATCTTGGAAGTTGGAGATTCCTGTTAATGTAATCTTAAAAAGACCTATATTAAAAATGTTTAGTTGTTTTCTCTTGGAAGGGTTTCCACCTAGAAATTTCTTGTGTACTATATTTGATGTTGTGGATTATTGAATGGTGTTGGTGATTTACATTTTCATCTTATGCTAATGTTATTTAATACCTTTAATATTAAATACATTGAAACTTTGATTAATATTTGCAACAATTGGTTTCAAATCTAGGTTCCCTTAGTTGCAACTTAACAGTGGGAAGGTAGATCTCAGAAGAGTAGCAATTGGAAAATCAAGGAAGCACGGATCCAAATGATCAAAGTAAGTCTTTGGTATTGCAGTAGTCTCAAAATATGTTACAACTAATGAAGAGAATCAAGTTGGTCCAACTCCTGAGTTCGATGAAGCCAAATATGAAATATGGGAATAAAAAATGGAAGGCTATTTGAAAGCTCATGGATATGATTGCTAAATGTTGATTGTGGAATACTTTTAATACAAATTCATTGATTTGATTGCACTCAATCTAGTTCTTTCGTCTTTTATGTTGCATGGTCATGTGAATATATTCTTTATTCTCATGTTATTTAATTTTGATATCTAGAAGATAAATGTTTCTTGCTTAATGATTTTATTTATTAAGCAAACAACTGTCCTTGTTGCATTTCTTTGTTGATAAAGCATTATTTCAATTTTTATTTATTTCATTTGATTTGATATTCTTCTTCAGTGACCTTAGTCCTAAGAATTGGTATTGATCAAGACATTAGTTCAGTTTGAACTTCTGTGAGTGTTTTCCAAATATTCACGTTGACAGGAAATGTCATTTCCTGTTTACAAATTGATAGTAATGTTGTAGTTGTAGGTGTTTGTCTCATTCACACCAATACTTAAGCTAATAGTTTTATTGATTGTTTTCATAAAGCTAAAGATTAAAATATATGAATTTCAAAGATATCATTTATAGTTTTCCCTTTTATCCGTCATGGCCATGCAATAATCAAAATTATATATTAGTTAGCCTTTGTATCTATTCTTAATGTAAAATATGAAAGTAAACATAGTTGATCTGTGTTTTTCTCCAAGGATAAGGAACTTGTAAATTTGCAGTTACTTGTTTTGTTATTATTTACATTGAGAATTAGTTTTGATTTAATTTATAGTTGCATTTAGGAACAAAATTTGATTTTGTTTCATAAACACTATTTGCAAAGTTTATCTATACTGCATCTTTCCTTTGAGCCAGTTACATTATGTTCTAGCCTATTTTATTTGTTGCAACATAATTCTATACATTTTATATCATATATTGATTTTGTAGCAATAGTCATTGTATGATATTTCTCAATTCTAATTTCTAAGTGAAATATATAAATTAGACTTACTTAGTATATCATAGTTCATTAACAGTGAAACATTTATCCTTTTTCTTTCATACTCATACCATATTTAGGTTGTTTGATTCCCATCATTTCATTTGCATAACTATCTTGATAATTCAATTGTAGTTTATTTTAACCATAATTTAGTGTAGAATCAATCGAGAGTAGTATAGTATAACCATAGTTTAGATTTGGTTTATTTTCCCTAGATTCACTTCTTTGTAAGAGGAAAGGATACAAGGCCAACAAGCCTATAAACCCACCAGCGTTGACTACTCCAAATGGCATCGGCTATTAAAGAGCCTTGGTTTGCATCACTTCCTTCTTGTTGACTTAGGTGTACAAGGCCCATGTCAACAACAACCTATTAGATTTTATGAAAGCCAAAGTAAATCAATGCTCATCATCAGAAAACCTTTGGAAGAAGCTTCAAAATCTATACTCATAGAAGCATGCAGGTCAAGATGAAGATGATGATGATGATTGTGATTTAGATGAAGTAGATGGAAAAGAAGTAGTAGCTGACATGGAAAGAGAATTGATTAGTTCCTTAAGTGATCTAAGAAAAATAGAGAGAAAATCACATAATCGAAGAAGAAGTTTCTCTCTTAAGACTTCAAGTGCAGGAAGCAGAAATGAAAGAGAAAAACTTGGTAAGTCAATTAGAAGAATCTATTCAGAAGTACAAGGAAGAAGTTAGTCAAAAGCATAAGGAACTTGATGTAGCTCTAGATGAAAGAAACAAGCTCAAGTAATGGCAAAAGGAGCAATTGCAAGATGTTGAAAAAAAAATCATGTAATTAATGAGAAGAATTAAGAAATTGCTTGCTTGAAGACGAAGGCAAAAGAAGCAAGTGAAGCTCCATGCAATGGAGAAACAAACTCCAAACCCCCGCAAATCCATGTTGAAGAGAATTCTGATAGAAAATCCTTCAACGACAAAAGCAAAGTGAAGGAAAAAAGAAGAACGAAGGTGATGAAACTCCTAGAATTCATGTTGAGGTAATCAGAGACAAGGAAAAAAAAAGGATTGATATTCCTCCAAGAAAGAATGTCTTCAGGAGATCATCAAGGCAAGCCATTTCATTAAGGTACCTAGTATGTTTAATGGTTATTGTTTCTCATGTACAAACTTTGGGCATAAGGCCATGGATTTTAAAACTTCATGACAGGGAAGATTATCAAAGACATTATCAAAACCCTAGAAGCAAGGTTTTCAAAACACAAGATAGATATCCAAATAGATTCATTAGTAGAAAGTATATGCCAATTGTTTCATCATTCAAGTATCATGTATAATGATTCAAATGCCATAACTATGGAAATATAGCTTGTGATTATAGATACATGATGTGATCTTCCATGAAAAATAACTCTAATATTAGGCATAAGAAGAAAGAAAAAGAAAGAATATTAGGTGAATAAAAATTCCCGATGATTATGCTCTCAAGTTAAGTTAAAAGGTCATGATGAATCTACAATGGAAGATGTCAAGGTTCAGAATGATTCGACTGTAGAGATGGTTCAAACATTATTTTAGAAATTCTAGTTTGATGACTCCCTACGCTATTAATGTTTAAGAGGGGGAGTCTAAGTAGCATTGGTTGAAAATTTGAAGATTTATCCCTTTGACAGTTTGACAAATAGTAGATATGAATAAGTCATCAAAGTAGTGATCAACATTATGGGAGATTAGTCAGCTTTGTGTTAGTTGAGTAGTAGAGTCATGGATAATTTTCAAGAAGGACTCGAGGTAAATATTTTTGGTTATTGATAGGTGGTATCAACTGTGGAAAGTCGTGAGAGGCATAACTATCAGGGGGAGAGAAGCAGTCAAAGAAAGAAAGGAATATTGCAAGAAGATAGAGGAAGATATTTTATTATGGGGAGTAATCCGTTTCCATTGATATCAAATGGGGAGAAAAATCAGGAAAGGAAGATCAAAGCATGGAGTCAAGGGGAGCACAAATTGCAGGGGGTGTAAGTGTGTTGAAATCAATGGAAAGGGGGATATTGTTGAATTGTGTTCTCATTGATTCCAGCATCATATTTTAACACTCTGAAAATCCGTATATGGATTGCATTGATAAAAAATTCCACTGGTCAAGAGACCTTGGAAATATGAGAAGATCCTACATTGTGATCATGATGCCCCACTTGTGATAATTTTTTTGGATAAGATTATTGAAATTGCAAGTGATACAATCATCAATTGATAACCATCATCATGTTGATTATAATAGTAGGTGGCATGCCTCATAACTCCTCATGGCTGAGGAGATAGGCTTGATCAAAGTTTGTGCCGCAAAAGCATGGACAAGGTCCCCAAAACATTAGGGGAATTTTGAGGTCTAAAATGGGCCTCCTAAGAAAAATGTACAACCAAAATAAACTTTATAAGAACCAACAGGATTCAAGATGATGATGTCAACCATGGGGGATGATTCACCATTTTTGAAGTAAAAAAGTAAAGATATTAAAAAATAATAAAATAATAAAACTACTTTTTCAACTCCTATTTTAAACTTATCTCCCTAAGGTTTACTCAAATTTCAAGCGGGAGTACTCGTTGGATGCAAATTTAATTCCTCGTACAAGGAGTACCATGTTTCATGCTTTCAACGGGCCCTGCTACATGAAAAATGAGAAATACATGAAAAATGTGATTGCGATCACGTTTTTCATGTATTTCTCATTTTTCATGTAACATGGTCCGTTCAAAGTATGCAACATGGGTATTCCTTGGATGAGGAATTAAAAAATTTCATGTAGAAGGGTTTATCAAAAGTATGCAACATGGGTACTCCTTGGATGAGGAATCAAATTCTACATCCAACGAGTGTTGCTGCTCAAAATTTGAGTAAACCCATAAGGAGATAAGTTGAAAATACGAGTTGAAAAAATAGTTTTTTCTTTTTCCCTCTAAAATTTGATGATGTAATCTAATCTTATTTTATTATTTCCACTATTATTTTATAATTTCCTTAGGAGGCACATTTTAGACTTCAAAATTTCCCTAATGTAAGATGATGAAGAACGTTAAATGTTTGGCCAAATATTAAAGAAAAATTTGATTAAATCCCGAAGGTATTATTAGCTCCCAAAATAAGATTTTTCCTAATTCAAATCTATTGGTTAAGAAGGCATATTATTGAAGTTTTTTTTTAAGTTAGTTTTACTTGCAAAGCAGGTTAAGTCGGCCTTAAAATTTTGGTTCCAAAAGTTTCAAATTCTAAATTAAAATTTTAAGAATCTGTAAGGTAGGCTCCCTAAAATTAAGGCCATCTCCACCCATTTGGAAGCCCCCTCCATCACTATATATTGAAACTCTAATTTCTCCCTCAATGAATCACTCTCTCACACATATCTCAAGCAATTATTGTTGAGGCTAGGAGAATAACAACTATTTGAGGGGGAGGCTGAGATATCATGGGTTTTGGGTGCAATTATTTTATCATTTTTTTGGCTATTCGTTGCAAAAGAGACATAATTTGGGGCTCAATCCTGCATCTTCTGAAGTATATTTTACAAATATATTTGTGTGTTGTAGCAACCATGTCTAAATCATTCATCTATCAGATGGATATAGATATGGAAGATGATTGATCCGGTCATATCTCTTCTAGTTTGCAAATATGACATAAGGTGTTAATTGAGTATGTAATGGTGGCCTAACACATCTCTAGAATAACCTCATATGTAAAATGAAATACCCCTATGACTAATTATCACAATACAATGTAGTAAATCAATATACTTCTTGTAGTAGTTTGACTCATCCTACAACAAAGTTCTGGTGCATATGATTATATTGGTTTGTTCAATTCATAAGAAGTCTAATATATTCTTCATTGATATTGTTTCGATAGGAAGTCCAAAATTTTGATGCACACTTTCATACTCAATGTTTGTGGGAATTAATATTTTCTCTCTCAGCCTCAGGTGAATATAAACTTGTGACATATGTATGATGAATATATTTCTATCTGTTGCATCTGTGATAAATATGATTTATGTCCGCAGTGATAATTTTGGAGTGCATGCGATATTTTCTTTATAGAGTGTGTGATTTGGATGTTGTATGCATATGTGATGTATTGGTTGTGCATTGGGTAAGTGACTAGTTCATTGGTCGATTGTGTAACAAAATAAAGTTACAATTAGACAATGTGATATGATATTTCTTTACAATATTCCTTGAGGTTAATTAACAATAGTTGTGAATTGGATCAATTAGAGGATTGGTTACAATGCATTTTAGAAACTAAATTTACCTACACCTGTGAATGACTGAGCCTTAGTGTAATGGATCGTAGAAACTTGAGAGTATTGGGAACCAATGTATAGTGCATATGGACAAAATACAATATGTTTAACGGGAAGAACTACTAGTTGAGAAAGGAGGATTATCAAATTTTGTGTTTGCGTATGGTTTGTTGCTAGATGCAACAACTAGTATCATTTTGATTAGTTGAGGAGTAATCCGAAATGACGACATTTATGGAGTGAGGTTTGTTACTAACTATGTGATTGAAAGTGATTCTATACACCAATGGAATTTGGTTTAGTGCACGTAGGTTAATGGGAGGTTGATGCGGTGCAGAGACAAATTTATATGTGTGTGATTTGAGCCTACAACTAGAGTGTTTGACAATGTGTTAATGCAATTACAAGTTCTGCAATTGATAGATTATAGATCAGAGATCAGAGGATAGATTTTGTTGCTTCTAGCATTGCTTTAAAGTGGTTGGTTTGTGTATCATTGTCACAATGGATAGAGTGATTAGCAATGAATTTGTTGTAGGGGTTATACTGTTAATTTTGTTGATATTGGATTGTATGCTCCTGTATTTGATGCATTTTCATGAGAGTTTATATTTCCATGTCTATGGATGGTTGATGTATTATTCATAAGCCTCTAGTATGTCATAATTTTTTTTGGATTTAGGGTTGATGTATGACAATATTTGTGAGGATATTTCTATTGTATATTCAAATTATGTTGTTGTTGGGAAGACTTATTGTGTCAGAGTGTGTTGCTAGGGTTTAATTGCTACAAAAATCTTTTATTTATGTTATGTTCTTGTATTGATGCCAATGTATCTAGAAGATTGACATTAAATTGTATGGTTGAGGACAAAGTTTGTGAGAGACAGATGTATGCATATAGCTATTAGGGTTTAACAACTTGACGTGCATGTTTGGTTATTGAGTAGTGGTTATAAAGTGCAATGATTAGGTGAAATATATTAGTAGGGTGGTTAGTGTTATCATATTCATATATATCTTATTCTCAAGGGTGGTAGGGTGGTGCAAGGAAGAGATTAGAGTCTCATTCAGGTTGTAGTCTGGAACACTTCATAGTGGTAGGGTGGTGTTGGGGAAGGTTGGAGCTTATGTAGGGTGTTGGATCACCTTCAAGTCAGAGTCGGTAAATCAGGGTGTTGGAGCATCCTTTCAGTCAAAGATGATAAAGCCAGGGCATTGGAGTGTCCTTCTAGTTGGAGATAGTAAATCAGGGTGTTGGAGCATCCTTTCAGCCAGAGCTGATAAAGCAAGCTCGTTGGAGTGTCCTTCTAGTTGGAGATAGTAAATCAGGATGTTGGAGCATCCTTTCAGTCAGAGATTATAAATAAAGGTGTTGGAGCCTCCTTCCATTTGTTGATGGAGAATATTTGAAGTTGGAGCTTCATGTTAATGTAATATTGAAAAGAATTATATCAAAAGTGTTTGGTGGTTGTAGAGTCCAAGGACTGCTTTACCTTGATACCCTTTTTGCTCATATTTCCTCCTTCCAAATCCTATCACCTAAGTAAATGCAATAAATATAAGGTTTTGTTAAGGTAAGCACTTACATGTCCTATTTTTCATATTTTGTCCATATACATTATCGTTGTATTAAAGTTTGCATTCAACTACGAAATTGACTTGATTCTGCAACTAATCCACAGATCTGCAGATACCTCCATTGTTGACAGGGTTTGAGTGCACCATCTCAACAAAAGAAGATTTGGATAGATGAGGAATGACCCCCTCATGGATTCTTTCTTGTTCTCTCGAACTAATCCTTCAAAATAATCACATTGCAATGTGGTCAACCTCAAAGTCAACTACAAGATAATGTGCCGGAATAGAGTGTGAATTTTACGAAATATTATAGCTTTTCTTTTCCAAATAGAAAATCAATGATTAAGTGATATAATTTGGTTCGATAGGGATTGTAATGAAGATACTTAGGTTTAAAGCTCTCATGCTATTATTTGAGAAAATGTTAGAAGAACAATGGCCACTCTGTGTTTTGGTGCATGCCGATGTATGTAATTTTGAGAACATCCTGTTAAAACTATTTTCAATTAATAGATTTTGGTTCATACTTTCCGTGTTGCATTGATTAAAGGTGCTGATTTCTTGTGGAGAGCCCCTGCTTGAAGATCGGGTCTTTGACTCATTACAAATAGATTTCCTTTGGTTTCTTAGAGTTAGATTATGGATGCTCTGTTTTATGTTTTAGGATGCAGTCCAATGGAGTTCGCGATTAAATTGACATCTGCATCAGCAATTTCATTTGCATTCTACCTAGCATAATTTGATCATTTCATTTTCTTTCCACCTAGCATAGTTTGATCATCTCATTTGCTTTCTACCTAGTATAATTCAGTTATCTCATTTCACAGTTTGGTTGTTTTATAGCTTATCAGTTTTGTTCTTGTTTTACTTTTGTATTGAGTGAAGTTGCAATAGTTAAAGAGTGACAACCTTTTTCTTGGCAACTGAATTCAAGCATCATTCATTCCCAATTCGATAAATTAGATCTCCTTTGCACATGCTTTCATAGTTAGTCTAGTTTGGCTGCAGCATAAAATTCAAAATAAAATTAAAAACAGTCTAACAGAGTAGAGTTTAGGATCACTCTTCAACCATCCCACAAAATTTGATCAATTAAGATTAATTTTAGAATAACCAGTTAACAGATTTTAGGGACAATACTCTAATATAGACATAAACACCTTAACAACATAAAATAACTTCTAGCACATAAAATGCACTTGTGCTTCATCAGTTTACCTGCCTTGGTCGATAATTTATGCTTACAATTTAATAACATTAAACTGACTAAACATTTTGGCGTCATTGCCAGGGAACTACAAATAGAAGTTAAAAATAAAAAAGAAAAATCATCAATTCAAAACATGATATGCATAGGGATAGAGACTCTAGAGGTAGATTTGTTGGATGAGGAATAAGCTTAATTCCCACAAATCCACTCACTTCACCACGACTTCAAAATTCCACAGCACCTACTCAAACCTGAATTCCATTTGTAGGTCAATAAATATTTTTTGAAGTCTCAAGATCAGAAATCCAATCCAGAAATTCACCTACTTCATCTACTGAAGCTATAATTGAATAAAATCCTACATCCCCAACTACAAGAGTAGTTTTTCTATCCTCCACTGGTGAACAAATTCTAGGAGAAGAATTATAAATTCCCAGTGAAGAAGAGGAACAAGAAACTTATTTTGGCCACCCATTGATAAAGGAACCAGAAGAATCAGAAGAACCTTACATTAGTTCTGAGGAATCTGTCATGGCTGAAGAAGGGGAAGGAGAGGTACACAATGTTAATGGTGAGGAAAATAGGATTGGAGGAGGTATAGGTAGAGGAGGAGGTGGAGATAGAAATAGAGGAGGGGGTAGAGGTAGAGGAAATCAAGATCCTTTTGGATTTCCTATTTTCGATGAAGATACAACTCTCACAATGAAAAATATTTCACCTTCTATTCTTCCTAATTTTCCACGGAAAAAGAAGTGAAGACCTAGAGACATTTCTCTTCGAATTCGAAGTATTATGCATATCATATGATTATCTGCATGATGCTCAAAAACTGAAATTGTTCCCTGCTACCTTAAAGGATTCAACATTAAAATGGTTCATGAGTTTAGGGATGAATTCTATAAGGACATGGGCACAAATGAAAGAAGATTTCTTAGGAAAATATAGAGATTATTATATGCCTATTAACATTAAATATGAATTCTTCAAAATTACACAAAAGGAAGATGAAAATCTTGAAGACTTAGTAGAGAGATTTGTCTATAATATCAAAAGAGAAAAAATGGATAATTTGGATGAGGAAACTTTGAAAACCCTCCTACTCAGAGCTATCAAAGATGAATGGATCTATCTCCTTAACTTAATAGGAAAAGGATATATTTCTCAATTACCATTTGCAGATATCTGTGATTTATGTGTATATATCTCGAGGGGTAAAGCACAAGTTGGAAAGAGTCCTAGAGACCCTCTCTTATCAAGAATTAATAAATTTGCAGTCGGGACAGTTCGTAGGGTATAAATAGGAAGCTTTCTTGATACTTTCAAGACAAATATTTTAGGGAGTCTAAGTGAACAGATAAGCACCCTTAAAATACAGAATAAGAAAAAATATGAAAATGTTGCATTATCCATCTTCTGTCCTAGATGTCGAAAGAAGCATGCCCTAAGAGAGTATCCCTTAGATTCAAAAAATATAGAAACTTGTGCCATATGTACATATAAGCATGATACTAAAGAGTGTCCTTATTTACCAAGTCTCAAAGCTGTATTTAATGATGAAGGGATATCAGAACAAGTAGATCACCTTTACTTTATTGCCAAGAGACCATGGTAGAACTCTCAACCAAATCAACCACAAGGCTTCAGACCACAACAATTTGCTCAGTCTTCACAAAATAATTGGAATCCATCTTAGCAGCCTTGGGCTCAGCCACAATCACAATCTTGGAATCAGGGATAGAAAATCCTTATGGGGCTTATGCTCAATATCAACGATATTCACCATCCTATCCTAATCTTCCACCACAATTCCTACCCCAATCTAATCAAATTCCTCAAGCTAATCAATTACCTCAAGTCCAAGTTCAAAGTCAAAATCCACAACTCTCCCTACCATTTGCACAAAAACCAAATCAACTACCCGCTCAACCACTTCCAAATCCTAATAATAAAATGTCACAACAACCTATTTACAATATGGAAGGGAAAAATCCTCAAACCTATGTAATAACTCCACTAGATCTAAATAATGTTCAATTAAGGTCTGGAAGAGTATTGCAAAGAAAACCCCCTGTTGTCATTTAGGAAGCAAGGACAAATCTTCAAAAACATAAAAATCAATCTAAAGAAGGAGAGACCTCTCTCCCTCAAAAAGAGAATAATCAAACAGAAAATGTTCCAATAAATACTCCTGTTATAGAACAACCCTCGGTATCCATTAGACCACCTTTTCCTGAATGGTTGAAAATTGATGAAGGAGTAGAAAAACAAATCACATTGCCTGATTATAATATGATGGATGAATTAAGAAATGTTTGTATAAAAATTCCTTTATTAAAAGACATAAAATAAATACTAATCTTTGTAAAAACAATTAAGGAATTAAGTACTCAAATATCAGGAAGAAAAAGAAAAGACATAAAAATAATTCAATTAGTTGGGAAAATTGCAGACATCATGATGGGGAAAACGACAATCCAAAAATATCTAGATCTAGGGAGCCCCATTGTAAAAATTCACATCAATGGAATTGAAATACCAAATGCACTGATTGGTCTAGGAGTTGCCATAAACATAATGAGTAAACAAGTTAAAGATTCACTTAGGCTTCCTAACCTTCAATACACACCAACACTATTACAATTAGCAGATAGGTCTATAATTAAACCTGATGGTGTGTTGGAAGATGTTTGTGTATCCTTATATTCTTGGGAATATCCTGTTGATTTCATGGTCTTAACACCCAAGAATAATCTGGGAGGACATCCATTAATTCTAGGAAGAACTTAGTTAGCTACAACTGATGTTTTCATCAGTTGTAGATAAGGTGACATGTTTATCTCAGATGGAAATTCTACAAAGAAATTTACATTATACCCACCTGCAAGAACAACAATAGAAATAGAGAATGAGGAATGGATAGATGATGATGATGATATTCAACCTGTTTTCACTACTGAACAAGTAAGAAAGGAGGACCAAATTTTAAATCTATTGGAAAATAACAAATCTTCCTCACATTATGACCGTAGTCGAAATGAATATCTCTCATCTAGACAAGTATAATTTCTCTCCATGAATCAATTTGGGAATTATTCAATAGAAAATTTTCTAGGTAAAAATTTGAATGTTAATGAAAACTTGGATGAATTACAAAAGAAGCAACTGGTAGAAGTTTTACAAAAACATTCTTCTTCTTATGCATGGGAATACACTGATATGATAGTAATTGATTCTCAGACTTGCAAACATCATATCTACATTGAACAAAGTGCAAGACCAGTTAGACAACCACAATGAAGAATGAACCCAAATCTAAAAGAAATTATTAAGGAGGAATTACAAAGGCTGCTAAATGTAAATTTCATCTATCCAATATCAGATAGTCAGTGGGTTTCAACCCTAGTAATCATTCCAAATAAAAATGGAAAATGGAGAGTATGTATCGATTACAGGGAATTGAATAAAGCAACATTAAAAGACCACTTTCCACTCCCTTTCAGAAATCACGTCTTGGACACGTTAGCAGGGAAAAAGTGTTATTCATTTTTGGATGCTTTTAGTGGATATAACTAGATTCAGGTAGCACCTGAAGATCAAGATAAAACCACATTTACCTTTCCATGGGGAACTTATGCTTACCTAGTACTTCCCTTTGGATTATGCAATGCTCCGGCAACATTCCAAAGAACAGTCCTTGGAATTTTCTTTGATCTTATTCATGATTGTGTGGAAGTGTATATGGATGATTTCAAAGTTTATGAAGATTCTTTTAATGGAGCACTTGAAAATTTAGAAGAAGTTTTAATAAGATGTAAAGAAACAAATATTTCGTTAAGTCATAATAAATGTTTTATGATGTTTAACGAAGGAATTGTTTTAGGTCACCATATTTCACGAGATGGAATTAAGGTAGACTCCTCTAAAGTTGAGGTCATTTCTAAATTATCAGTGCCAAATTGTCAACGAGATGTTAGAATTTTTCTTGGTTTCATTGGATATTATATAAGATTTATAGAAAACTTCACAAAAATTGCATCTCCACTCTTTAAACTACTTATCAAGGACTGTGAATTCAGTTGGAATTCTGATTGTCAAGTTGCCTTTGAAACTTTCAAAAAGATAATTTCTGAAGCACCTATCTTAAAAGGACCTAATTGGAAATTGCCTTTCCATATATCACCTAATGCTTCAGATACAACCTTAGGAGCTATGTTAGGGCAAAAAGACCTTACTCCTTATGCAATCTATTATACCAGTAAAAATTTAACTCCTACAAAGATAAATTATACTATAACTGAGAAGGAGTTGTTAGTCGTAGTTCATACCATTAACAAATTTAGACATTATATAACCGGCTATGAAACTTTCATTCACACATACAATTATGCCATTAGATACCTAATGAATAAACCAATCACTAATGGAAGAATAACCAAATGGCTCTTATTGTTACAAGAATTCAACATCACCATTCTAGATAGACCCGGAAAACAGAATACAGTTGCTGACTTTTTATCTAGAATTCAGAATGATAATAATGATCAACCTGTGAAGGTTAAATTTCCCGATGAATATCTTTTTGCAGTATCTACTAAATCACCATGGTATGCAGATATTACTAACTATTTAGCTACAGGGAAAATTCCATTTCATTTGTCTCCTAGAGAAAAGAGGAGGATAGTTCACAATAACACATCTTATTCATGGATAAACGAAGAATTATACAAAACAGGACCAGATCTCATCATCAGAAGATGTGTTTGAGAAGATGAAATACCAGAAATACTTAAAGCATACCATGATGAACCATGTGGAGGACATTTTTCTGACAAAAGAACTTCTTATAAAGTCCTACTTTTAGGATATTATATGCCTTCCATTTTCAAGGATGCCAAGGAATATGTTAAAAGATGTGACAATTTTTAGAGAATGGGCAAACCTACTCTTTCAAATGAAATGCCATTACAGCCACAGGTACACATTGAACCATTTGAAAAATGGGCACTAGATTTTGTTGATCCAATCAGTCCACCTTCAAAGCAAGAAAGGTATATCTTGGTATGTACTAATTATGTCACTAAATGGGTAGAAGCTAAATCACTTCCTTTTGCTACTGAAAATGTTGTAGTTTCATTTATTTTTTAGGATATTTTCACTCGTTTTGGTGTTCCAAGAGAAATTGTAAAAGATCAAGGAACACAATTTACATCTAGATTAGTGCAAAATCTTGTGGAGTAGTACAAAATCAAGCATCGAAATTCCAATCCATACCATCCACAAGCCAATGGAAAAGTTGAGTCTACAAATAAGGTGATTGAAGCAATTCTTACCAAGACTGTACACTTACATAGGAAGGACTGGGCAGAAAAGCTTCCAGAAGCTTTGTGGGCTTATAGAACTACATGGAGAAGTATTACAGGACATACTCCCTATGAACTTATTTATGGGAAGTAGGTCTTACTTCCAATAGAGTTCCAGATCCAGACCTATAAAACAATAGTCCAGTTGGATCTTGACTTATCAGAAGCACAAAAGCAAAGGATGAGACAACTCAATGAGCTTGATGAAATAAGAAAAGAAGCCCTCTAGAAGACCAGCCTAGTTCAGCAACAGAGATCCAGATGGCATGATAAGTACATTAAAGAAAGGAAATTTCATCCAGGAGATTGGGCATTACTCTTCGACTCAAAGTTCAAAAATTTCCAAGGAAAATTCCAAACTCACTAGCTTGGACCTTATGAAGTTGAAAATGTCTTTGACAATGGTGCAGTTAGAATCAGGACTATTGATGAAGAGAAAATTCCTCTTTTAGTGAATGGACATCGACTTAGACTTTATCAGAAACCATTGACAAAAGAAGAATTTGTCAAAATTTTCCAAGATAATTCAGAATTGAAGATGGTTGAGAAGAATTCTTCTTCTTTTCCACCTTAGAAATTTTATTTTTCTATACATACTTTCAATCTCTCTCTCTCTCTCTCTCTCGATATATATATATATATATATATATATATATATATATATATATATATATATATATATATCTATATATATATATATATATATATATATACATATACATATACATATACATATACATATACATATACATATACATATACATATACATATAAGTAGTAGTAATAATAACAATAATAATAATAATAATGTATAAACATGAAAACCAACATGTTGTTGGCATGCTTATACAGAAAATTTGAAGTGAAAACCAACTCATGTTGGCACCTTAAATTTTCTCTCTTCCAAAAAGAAATTCCCCTTTCCTAAAGTTTTTTTTCTCAACTACAGAATTAGTAACTTTCTGCAGCTCAGACAAGTTTCTGCAGCTCTAATAAGATTTTTGTAGCCAATTTGACAGGAACACTTAGTGACTCGAATTGAAGAATAATTGACAGTGCAAAGTACCTGCAGAAGATATCAAAGGACAAATAAGGTTAGCAAATTAGCCAAAGGTATGTGATACTTTAATATTACAATAAGGGTTAATATATTTCATATATGAACTATGAGGACATAGCACTACCGAAATAAAACAAAATCATTGCAAATCGTGGGTGATGGTCACTTGTCAAAATCATCATAATCCACCATTTTAACTCCTGTCTTGTCCCCATTCTGAATCTATCGAAGTAATCGCTGAATCATTAATTTGAATGCACTCTAATGGTTAACTCATTTCGAAAGCCTTCATTATAATTCACTTGTTCTCTCATTTCTCTGAATTCATATAGCCTCTCCATCTCTCTACCACTGAAAGGAACCCTACCAACACCATTTTTCCCTATTAAGTAAATAGTTCTTGAGACGAAGCATCTTCCATCATGGGTGTTATTGTCCGAACAGAACCAATAGGAAAGAAGTTCTTAGAAGGATACCCTCAGACCAAGGAACTGTTGCAAAAAGTACAGTAGTTACAATTCATAGGGAAATTTGATGTTTTCCACAGGGAGGTAATGAAGAATCTTGCACGTTCTTTTGATGGAACTAAGGTTGAAATAGGAGATGTCAAGTTCACCATAACGGAGTCCCTGATTGCAGAAGCTACCGAATTACCTAGAAGTGGAGAAACGTGGTTCAAAATTAAAGGAATTGATGGGGAATATTGGAAAGTCTTCTTGAAAAATCCAAACAAGGACACTACCATCTTCAAGAAAGGTATTCCTAGTACAACCCTTAAGAGTAAATGGAGGAATTTTCTCCTTGTACTTTAGAAATTTATTACTTGTGAAGGTCAGTTTGGATGTATGTTTTTCTACCACCTTAGGATAATGTTGAATTTTCTAGAGGAAAATCAAATGAATCTCCCATATTTTCTCTTTCACGGCCTTAAGAAAATGTCAATTAATGTTCAAAAGAAAATTTAGTTCATAGACAATACATTGTACCATCATGGATTGATAAAAATCTTGATTGAGTTTCACCTTCAGAGTATAGGTGACAATTGGGAAAATTTTCTAGTAAGAAATCATTTTGAAGAGAAAACCCCTAAACAACCTCATTTTAGTAGAACTCTCAAGGGAAGGAAGAGAAAAATGGAAACAGTGAAAGAACAGGAACCCCAGTCCCAACATGAATTATTAGAGGATGAACTACCCATAGTAGATATTTTGCAAAAAATGAAAAAGGGAATCTTAGAAGAAAGAAAGTCGGCAAAGAAACAAGGGATTTGTGCCAAACCAAGATCCTTCCTCAGAAAGAGAATACAAAAGCTAAAAAGAAGAAAACTCCGGGATTACCAACCACAGGTCTAAGGAGAGGTACCGGATTGAACACGGTACAACAAGCAGTCTCGGGAGTTGCATAATATATCAATCTTGAGGCGAAAGAACAAACTGAAGACCTTGAAGACTCTCCAGGAGAATCACTAAGACTGTCGCCAAGGGTGTCACCATCTCCCTTCAATCCACCTCCAGGAAGTCCAGTACACAGTCTAGGTGTTGATCATGTTCAACAAGAAATTTATGATTACATAGAGTCATTAGAAAGGAAGGAAGCAGTAACTAAAGAGTCAATCCAAAGTCCAGGAGAAGGAAGTAATCAGTTTAATGAGCCACAAGAACCTTCAACATATAATGTTTTAAAGAAAGAAATCTTTGAGCTGGAGACATTAAATAGATACCTCAAAAATGAAAATCAAACACTGAAAGCACAGAATGGGATTCAAATTGCCAAGAGTGACAACCTTATTCTTCACTTAAGTTTATGGTACAAAAAGAACAATAGATTGAAGAAAGAGAATAGGGCAATGCAAAGAGAAATCATCAACCTAAAATATAAGATCCTCATGAAGAAACCAAGAATGGCAGTGGCTGCCAGAAAGAAGAAGAAAGTGAATCCTGAATGTGATAACCAGAAGGCACAAGAGAATGACAATGATGAGTTGTATGAGGACATACAAAACCTCCAGCGTGGGGGAATGTAGAGTCCAAGGACTGCTTTACCTTGACACCCTTTTTTCTCATATTTCCTCCTTTTTCCTATTCCTATCACCTAAATAAATGCAATAAATATAAGGTTTTGTTAAGGTAAGCACTTACATGTCCTATTTTTCATATTTTGTCCATATACCTTATTTTTTTTTATTAAAGTTTGCATTCAGCTATAGAATTGACTTGGTTCTACAGCTAATCCATAGATCCACAACTACCTCTATTGTTGATAGGGTTCGAGTGCACTAGCTCAGCAAAAGAAGATATGGATAGATGAGGAATGACCCCCTCATGGATTCTTTCCTGTTCTCTCGAACCAATCCTTCAAGATAATCGCACTACAATGTAGTCAACCTCAAAGTCAACTACAAGATAATGTGCTGGAACATAGTTTGAATTTTACAAAATATTATTGATTTTGTTTTCCAAATAGCAAATCAATGATTGAGTGATATAATTTGGTTTGATAGGTATTGTAATGAAGATACTTAGGCTTAAAAATATCATGATGTTATTTGAGAAAATGTTATAAGAAAAATGGTCGCTCTTTGTTTTGGTGCGCACCACTATATGTAATTTTGAGAACATCCTGTTAAAACTATTTTCGATTAATAGATTTTGGTTCATACTTTCCATGTTCATTGATTAAAGGTGTTGATTGTCTTGTGGAGGGTCCCTGGTGTAGATTAGGTCTTTGACTCATTGCAAATAGATTTCCTTTGGTTTCTTAGAGTTAGATATGGATGCTCTGTTTTATGTTTTACGATGCATTCCAATGGAGTTTGTGATTAAATTGACATCTGCATCAACAATTTCATTTGCTTTCTACCTGGCATAATTTGATAATTTCATTTTCTTTCCACCTAGCATAGTATGATCATCTCATTTGCTTTATACCTAGTATAATTCAGTTATCTCATTTCACAGTTTGGTTGTTTTATAGCTTATCAGTTTCGTTCTTGTTTTACTTTTGCATTAAGTGAAGCTGCAATAGTTAAAGAGTGACAATGTTTTTCTTGGAAACTAAATTCAAGAATCATTCATTCCCAATTCGATAAAGTAGATCTCCTTTGCACATGCTTTCATAGTTAGTCTAGTTTAGCTGCAACATTAAATTCAAAATAAAATAAAAAACAGTCTAAGAGAGTAGAGTTTAGGATCACTCTTCAACCATCCCACAAAATTTCATTCAATTAAGATTAATTTTAGAATAACCAGATAACAGATTTTAGGGACAATACTATAATATAGAAAGTAACACCATCTCCATACTAATTCTAAATCTAGGTTTTAACTATAACATAAACACCTTAACGACATAAAATAACTTCTAGCACATATAGTGCACTTGTGCTTCATCAGTTTACCTACCCTGGTCGATAATTTATACTTACAATTTAAGAACATTAAATTGACTAAACAATGGCTTTTCTCCTAGAAGGGTTTCCAAATAAAAGATTCTTGTGTATTGTCTTTGATGTTGTGGATTGATGAATTGTGTTGGTGATTTATGTTTTTATTTGATGCTAATGTTATTTAATAATATGAAGAGTACACTGACTCACCCCCCACTTAGTATTTCCAACATTTTTGCTCCAAGAAGTTATGTTGAGGTAATCAAGGGAAAGGATCAACAAAGAACTGAACCACCTCTAAGAAAGAATTTTTTTCAGAACATCATCAAGGAAATACATCTCATCCAGGTAAAATCATATATTTTATGGGTATTTCTTTTCATGTACAAACTTTGGACATAAGGCTAGAGATTGCAAAGCTTATGACATGGATGGTTATTAAGGTCATTATCAAAAGCCTAGAAGCAAGTTTGTAGGAACACATGACAAATGTCCAAATGACTCCATCAGCATAAACTATATGTCATTTTCTTCGTAATCTTATGACAAGGATGATTATCAAGGTCATTATCAAAATCCTAGAAGCAAGTTTGTAGGAACACAAGACAAATGTCCAAATGACTCCATTAGCAGAAAGTATATGTCATTTGCTTCATCTTTTAGGTATCATGTAGAATGCTTCAAATGCCATAAATATAGACATATATCTCATGATTGCAAAATCATGATGAAGTCTTCCATAAGGGAAAACATTGATATTAGGTACAAGAAGGTTTGGAGATTATACAAAGCAACTAAAACAGGTGAATGAAGAAATATTAGAGGTCATGCTCATATGATTTGTAAATGCGCAAGACCATGATGAATATACAAGTACAAAGGAAGATTTCAAGATTCAAAATGATCCTTCATCAGGGTAGGTTCATATATCATTATAAACAATCCAACTTGGAGACTCCCAATCCTTTGAATGTTGAAGAGGGGGATTCTAAGTAGTTGCAATTGAAAATTTTATCGTCATGCAACTTGATTTGGAATGGAAAATTCACAATGGTTCGATGGCAAACATGAAGAAGTCGTCAACGTAGTGATCATTATTAAAGTTTTGATTTCAAATGGTTATTAATTTTAAAAATGGATATTTAGAAATATTGGCTAAGGTAATATTTAGCCGATATTTAGAAAAAGGGCTAAGGTAATATCGGAATTTGCTGTAATTTTAATGTTTCTTAACTAAATTTTTGATCAAACAAAAGCTCTGAAATAACATCACGACGATATTGCAGGGTTTAAATGCTTCCATAATGAAATAATTTGGAGTGTTAGAGCATGAATGGATCAACATTTGTGGAATCATGGGAAAGGAGGAACATAATGTTTTGTATGGATAGTGTTGTGAAAACAACTACAACCACTCAAATTTCAAGGAAGAGGATCAGTATTGAAAAAATTGATTTCCTATTGTTAAGGCTCAAAATTGTCAGTGGAAATGAATGAGAAAGAAGAAGAAGTTGCAGAGGGACCTGTTTTGATTAAAATTAATGCTTAAATCACAGAGGGACTTGTTCTAATTTCAAGGAAGCAGTTCACCAGTTTTCTGTTGCCTGAATAAAAGGAGATTTCTTATAGCTATTCTAGGACATACAAAATCTCTTAGTTCATCTTTGCATTCATGAATTTGAGAGATGTTTAATTTATCTTTGTTTCTGTAATTAAGTCATAGCTATTATTTTTCAAAATTGTTATGTCAAGCATTATTTAAACACTTTATGAATATGTAATAAGGGTTGGAATTTGAGGGGTTAGGTTGGAACTTGTATGAAGAAAGGAGCTATATTTTGATGTAAGTTGTGCATTGTACTGAAAGGGATCAATTTGCAATAATACAAAGAGATTTGTTCCAAGATTCCCATGTCAAGCAATTGGTGATGTATTTTCTCTTGTGAAATTGTTTTTTCTCTTAGTTTTCCATATGTTGTCTCTCTTTATTGTTTCAAGAAGATTAAGGGTTGAATTTACTTAATTGTACTCTGCTTTGGCTTGTAAACAATATCAATGTTTTCTGTCTGATGTTAAATATATAATTCATCTCAGTATGCTCTATATTTAATTGAATCTTAGTCATATTCATCTTTTTCACTCCAAAGACACTCTATAAGATCCAAAATCTTGCATATCCTGCCCTGTTACAGTTGCTCTGTTATTTTTTGATTGATTACCTATAGTTTCATGACTCCATGCCCAATGGTATTTCCCTGCAAATTTCAACTAAACTTTGAAAAATCCCACCTCACACTTTCATAACTAGCCTAATATCTTGAATAGAAATCCAAATCGTATTGAGAGATCCCTCTCTAAAGCTAGAAGGGTTAGATCCCAGCTTTCAAAGTGGTTTTGTGGTTACCTCTGGGTTTCTCTCCTCAGCCTAGGGAAATTACGGAGTGATAATACCCCCTAGAATAGTGGCATTAAAAAAAATATTTAAATGAGCTAAGTGAATTTTATGTAATAATCACCACCATGAGAACTTGTTACTTTGATTTCACATGGTTTCTTAGCTAAAAATAATTATTCATAAACCTTCCTTTCAAAAAAAAATTGATTTTTTCAAGGCTTAAGAATGCTAAAAATATAATTAAGTTAATATATTCATATAAATAAATGTATTATTGCCTACTAATATATACATGGTACATTGAGTACAATGCACCTTGACGAAATGACAATTGTGTGAAAATACAACAAAAATTTCATAATGAATAGTTTTTTTATCAAACATAGTATCATGATGCTAACTTGACTCTTACTCAATGCTCTATGTTTATCAATAAGGCCTTTCCTCCATCTTAACAATGCAACTATGATATGATTCAAAATAGATTCTATAGATGCAATCATGACATAACATCAATGCAAGACGATGCAAATACAACACAAAGGAAAAAATACAATTTTTGAATGTTTTGAGCATCATGATAATGACATAGATAGGACACAAAAATGATGTAAATTTTGTTGCAAAATCCTAGTGCACGCCAACAAAAACAAAACTTGTCCAAAGGAGAATAGGCTATGGAAATGCAACAATTATATATTGTAGTAGTGAAGTGGTTTATTGCAAAAACCATGGGGGGCACACCTTGTTGATCAATATCTTACCACGCTCATTCATAAAGGGGGTTTTTAAATTGTGAAAAATAGAATCAATAAATTGTAGGTATTCTAATGAGGGGATGTGTGGCAGGGGGGAATTATAGGTATTGGGGGTATAAAAATGGGTATGTGATAAAAATATGAAATATCTATTAGACATAGGGATTATCTGATTACAAACATGTAATGGGAGAAGGTTCAACAAAAGGATTTTGGGAACTTTTTATCAATATATAATAATATTAGGCATATTCTTAATTAATATCCCATGAAAAAATGTGCTATGACATGGGTTGACTAAGTGGAGACCTTGTGTGGGAAACTTAATATTGGAACATGGTTGATAATGTTTTTACATGTTTTCTATTAGACCATGAACATTTATGCATTTATCATATCAACCAATATTTCCAATGTACTTATGAGATGTCCTACATTGTATGTGCGAGCCACAAATTCTTAACTTGCATTAATTTCTTCAATATTCTTCTGGAAAATGGAAATCGCATCACCAAACCTCATAAATCCAAAGCTAGCTCAATCACTCTAAAAAATGTTCATGTACTTCAACATCAATCATGATAACAAGAATCTTCTTGTCAAAAAAAAATCACCTCACATGATTTAGGCTCTTCCTACTTCCATAAATCACAACACTCATTGCTGGAAAACTTTGATGGAATTTAGTTTAGAAATTGATGTTTTATTGCAAAAAAAAAACCTTGCATGAACCATAAATTAATAAAAAGAAATCAATATGCATAAATAAATAAACACAAAAAATTTGAAAGATTACCAATCTCTATAATGCTCTTCTCTAATGGAGTGAGATCTGCCTCCTAGAATAGGGCATTGAATTGAAACTATAGTAGCATAACTCAAAGAAAATCACACACCATCAAGAAATTATAAAAACTACAATTTATATTAAAGAAAAATATCATGAAATATATATTCTATGCCATGATAGTTTAGACTGTGTGCTCTAAGAGTCCCCTCTTTATATAAGAGATGGAACTCTCTTTTATACATGAGTTTGCTTGAAACAAAAATAGAAAATATGTATATAAAGGTCCACTAGAGTATAGAATATTATCAAGTCATTACAACAAATATCTAATATAGATCTACTTTAGGATATTCTTAAGTCATTACAACAACTCATAAATAGTTCCAAGATTCATGTGACCCACGTAGATATCAGTGGCCACCCACCTATTCTACTAGATCACAACACAAATTTTCTAATTTTGGCAATTTTTAGGTCCTCCTGGAACTGTTTTGAGGCCCTAAAATAACATTTTTTGGGGAAACGAGATGATGAAAATTGAAAACTTTTTTGGAAATTAAAAATGTACTTCTTAGATAGATCTTTCCAATGGGACATCTGATGCGCCAAACGAAGATTGTATGCCAAGTTATGACCCCAAGAAGTGGATGTTCCAACTTACCCCATTTGGCCCAAAAGCTTTTGGTGCTTCATCTCCTAGGGTTAGGTTTTTGGATGTTTATGGTTTATCATTACTTGTTTATGATAAAAATTCCTCTAAACCTCATTGGAACAAAGTGCAATGAAGGCGCATAGCCATCACATCTCTTTTCAGAGAAAGCTACCACTGTTCAAGTTAGTTTGCTTTTATTATGCTTGTATATAGTTTCAACATTTTTTATTTATTAATATAAGTTAAGTTTTATTGTATCTCTATTTTTTGTCATAAATTTGTATATCATTCACTCCCTTCATAAATTCAAATTAGTGGTATTAGAGTAGTCTACCCTTCATCTATTTTTCTTGGCATGTCCCCAACAAGGCCGACATATAAGGAGTTGGGACTTGAACTGCTTGAGCCCTTGCAGGACCATCCTCACTCCGACAACCTCCCATTGTAGAAGAAAAGAAAGACAAGAGAGCATTATATCCCATTAAATTGTTTCTCAAAGAAGCCCTCGAGTGACAAAGGGACTAGATGTTGGACAATTTTTCCTAGATTCTTCGACGGATGCCAATGGTGATGCATCTTAATCCAGTGACCACTTTGAAGGTGTTTCCCCCTTTAAGGTACAATTTAATTTTGATATTACTATATTTGAAGGTCATATAGATGAAAATTATCTAGATAAATGGTTAAATCTACTTAAAGGGTATTTTTCAGTCCATAATTTTTTTGCTAGAGAAAATATTACCTTTGCACTCCTTAAGGTTTTCCCCCCTGTATAGGATGGGTGGGAAAATTAATATGAGCATAAGGCCATGGAGGAATTCACACTATTTTTAGTTTCACCCACTTGGGACTCTTTTAGGGATGTTGCTAAAGAACAATATTACACTGTTAGAAGCTATGAAGACTAGTACATGAGATGGACCACATTATGACAAGAAAGGGACTAAGAAGTGCCAAAGTTCACAAATATCATTCATACATTGCACACCAAGCTTGGTTGCAAAGGCTTTGAGTGACATCTGGTACTCAAGTTCTGTGGATGTATTCATAGATACATCTAGATAGCAATGGAGTTCCCAAACATCTCCTCACTTGGCACATCATACCTATATGTTATCAAAATACAACGAAAACGTAAATAGAAGAAGCAAGACTTTAGATATGTCAATCCTTCACAACAGATGTAGGGAAATAGCATCCACAAATCATAGAACAAAGGATAAAACTAGGGCAGACTGACCCAAGACAACCCACCTAACCAAAAAACAAAGAATGGTAATGTGAAGCCAAATAAAGCCGCAAGAAACTAGTGAAAGTTCCACAAAGCCCCTCTCATAACACCAATGAATGTCGCACAAGGAATTTATTGGTGATTGAGCTAAAAGCCTCATATTCAAACACAAGTTCTAACTCTGAACTATAGCTAGACAAGGGGAAATAGATCATTGATGCAGAACCTAATGCAATCATTTCCACCACTAAGGTATAGCAAAGTGAGCCCAAATATTTAGAAGAAGGTGAGTGGCTCTTTCACTCACAAATGTGGGGGAAGGATACTCCACTGCATTTGATCGTCGATAGTAGGAGTCAAAATAACCTCATTTCAATAGACATCATTAAGCAATTGGGTCTAATGAAAACACTACACCTGCATCCATACACCATTTGGTGGCTCCACCAAAGGTGAGATCTTCATTCAAGACAATAGTGTCATCTACACTATAGCATCAACCCTTTCAAGGATGAGGTATTGTGTGATTTTTCTCCCCTTAAAGTTTGTTATGTTCTATTAGGCCAACCATACTTATGGAAGTGTCATGTTGTATATGAGTCTAGACCTTGTGGTATTATTATTACTTTGGGAAGGAAAATATGAAAGATAACATAGGTGGTCCTGCATAATTCCATTTCTTCAATCTCTACTGGGTAATGCAATAAGGTCATATCCCAGACTCATAAATTTTTCTTCTTCCTTATTTTCTCTCAAAGCAAGGAGAAGATTATGGCTATATCTATGGTATCCTCATAGGAATCCTCCTTGCAGCAAAGAAAAGTGGATAATGTCCTGGAAGAATATAGAGAAATATTCTCCTCATTCATGGGGGTACCTTTGCACTATCAGATCAAGCATTTAATCGATCTAAATCATGACACACCACTACCCAATGGGCCACTTTACCACCACTCTATTCTAGAAAATGAGGAGATCAACTGACAGATCTAAAATTTGCTCCAAAATATGGAAAAAATGACCAAGTTTCTCACCCTATGGAAGTTCAATTTTACTTATGCAGAAGAAAGATGGGATCTGGAGACTCTGCATTAATTATCGGGCCTTGAAAAAATCACAGTCAGGAACCATTACCCAATTCCGTAGATTGAAGACCTTTTTGACTAACTCAAGGGGGATAAGTATTTCAATAATATTTATTTGAAGCTTGGCTATCACTAAGTCTCAATAGAACCAACCGATGTGTGGAATATTGCTTTCATGTCCAAGGAAGGTCTTTTTGAATAGTTGGTAATTCCCTTTAGTTTGACAAATCCCTGACAAATTTTATAAGGCTGATGGATGATATCTTGTGCCATTTCACCAACTCTTTGATGGTTTCATATCTGGATGATATTCACATCTTCAATAATATTTGATAAGAACACTTGTAGCATATTTAACCGATCCTTCATACTTTGCACCAACACAAGCTATGTGCTAACTTGGGAAAATGCTCCTTCGACATGGACAAGGTCCAACACCTAGGTAACATTATTGATGAAAAAGGTGTGCTTGTGGATCTATCCAAGATCCAACTCATTTGGGATTGGCTAGCGTCGACCACTCTAACAGAGCTTCACAACTTCTTATGAATTGCTAACTTCTACTGGAGATTTGTGTTGGGATAAAATAAATTCTCCTATATCACTTGGTACTTAAGTCAAGTGACCAAGGGTAAATCAAATGATTTTTTTTTGGTTTGAGTCACAATAGAAGGCATTCGATGAATTGAAACACTTCCTTTGCTATGCACCAATCCTCACCCTCTCAAACCTACAACAAGCATTTTAGATTGAGACAAATGCCTTTGACTATTATATTGGTTCAATCGTTGTTCAACAACAACATCTAGTGGCTTATCATGGTGAAACACTCTTCAATATTGTCTAGAGATACCACACCTATGATAAGGATATGTATTCCATTATGTGATTCGACTGGTAATGGAAACATTATATTCTGGGAAAGGAGAAAATCATCCACATGGATCACACGCCTCTTCAATTTATGTAGACACAAGAGAAGTTACAAAACAACCACCAACTGAAATGGTCCATATACCTACAAAAATTCCATTTGAACACCAAATACAAGGTGGGTAGCAACAATCATGGCACAAATTATCTTAGTGTTGTGGTATTCAACAACCCCCCATTTTGTTAATACTACCAGTTAATGTTATATTGACTAAATGGGGACCCTTTAAAATTTTTCATTTAAAAAACAAAACTTAGCATTTAGTCATTTCTTTTATTTTTTGAATAAAGCAAAATAAAAATTAAAACCTTTTTGGGAACTACTAAAGACTTACCTTTTCATATATAGCGCGTCTAAAAACCCACTAAAGGACCTTTCTAAAAAACCTCCAAAAAATCAAGCAAAGCGTTTAAAATAAGGCCTCCATGGTCTAAATTATCATAAAATCCGACGAAAACGGAAGTCCTTAAACTTTTTAGGCTTAAAACTCGCATCACATAACACGACCCATTAAGAGTTCTCTCTTAAAAACGATATAGCAAGGTTTGCAAGTTGCAAAATTGCGATGGCGCTTTGGCTTTTATCACATTGCATTTCGGGTATTCAAGTAAATACTTTGCATTTACCATAAGCTGATATTGTGATATGCGATTTTCACCTAGATCCACACCGTAAAATATTAAAATCAAATATTTCGAGTCCGTCAACTCTATCGCCTAGGATGAGCTTATTAATTAACCATATGTGAAACAAATAATGGACAGCTCGCATATCACATCTCGCAAACACACAGTAGGAGGTAAGAATGCTAAAAGGCACATCTTGCGATATTGCGATCTGCGATATTTCTTCGCAAATCACACAATTTCTATCATCACAGAATAATGGCTCGCCACCCTAGGAGCTTTCATCCCGTTTTTCGATGCAAACATTTATGAGCAATAAAGTTAAGGGACAACGAATCATTAGTCAGCATTAGAGGGAAATAACTACATCTATGTGTGAAAAGCCATTTAGCTTGATACGATATCTTGTTACGTATGTTCAAATAATGCTTCTTTTACCACCTTTACAAGCTATCTGCATTATTTCATTTTTACGTTCATCTTTGAGTGTTCGATAGCTTTTGTTCTTCATTTCAGGAAAAACCTGTAGAGTAGAGCATTAAGAACAATGGGGAAGAAATGCAAGGTTGTAGCCTTTGAGAAGACAAATATGACTCCCCTGTTCACAGACACCACATGCAGTAGAGAGGGAGGAGCCCCTACATGGGAGAATATGTACACCATACTGGAAGAGGAACAGTCGAGGATTATGGAAACAAATTTTACAGTTGAATACTAAGATTCCTCAGACGCTTCCATGGTAGAGACTGGTTGATCATTCTTGCATCACATAGCTGCTCGGCTGAAGATAATCCCTTATACCGATATGGTAAAATGGGTTATCGATGAAGCAGATATTTCAGACAAACAATTCAGGATGAGAAGCCAAGGGGTCATTGGATCTTTTACCCCAGACAATTTATGACTTATGTACCACCTACCAAAGCCACAGGTCATCTAGAATAGGCAATTCATGGAAAAGTTTGTTAAAGAGAACAACGAACCAACAGATTGCACCCGTGCCTGGTCAAATAATGAAGAGAAGATCAAGAAAGAAAAAAATGGTATGTACACTAATGCATCTATTTGTCCCCCTTATAGTTTTGTTGCGGCTATGTTATGTCGACTATTTGGTAAACCTGATAGTACCAAGTTCTCCCTGGATTGGTTATCGTTGATTGAAGCAATCATTAACACAACTATCATGAACTCAGCCAAAATCTTGTCAGATAATTTAGAAAAACAATTATCGAGTATAGAAGGAGAAGAAGCATTGCTTTGAGGGTTTACCCTCCATTTTTTATGAGCGCCTGTGTTATGGATGCTATTTGTTTTAGTTCAACATTCCCCATCATGGGATGGAAATGGACTATTCAGAATCCACTTTTCATTCACGTGTACCATAAGGTCATGTGGGAATCCAATTTTCAACCACAATTTTTCAATATTTGCCACGAAGTTATGCTCCCTGTTTACAAGAAGCTATATAATCAAGACACCCCCAAATTTTCCCAAGAAACTGAAGTTGACATCCTCCTAGTGGCCAGATGGTTTGGGAGGAGACATTTACATACATCAGAGTTTTTGGTAGCATCACCTCCCCCCACATCCTCCCATATTATGTTCCAGATAAATTGATGGCTAGGGAGATAGCCTACCAGATAGCTAGTGAGGGAAGAATAAGCCATACATTGAAAGAGTTAAAGAAGGCCATTTGGCCTACATTCCCCGTACAGTGCAGAGCATTTGCACTACACGACCTAGGACACGCGTTCAAAGAAGCAGAGAACATGCTATCTCTGCGATTAACCAAATTCCCTAGACGGCAGTATGACCCGTTTGGCACAGTCAAGAATTTCACCAACATGGTGAAAATAAAAGTATTCACCAATGAGGAGGATGATTTTGATGATATATTTTTGCAGAAAAAAAACCTTTTCAGAGGTGAAACATATGGCCCAACTACTTTTTGACCATGAAGATCTCAAAAAATTTTACATTTACAGAGAAAGAAGGCCGGCAACAGTCCCATTGGACTAATTATTAATTGAACCAATAAGGGAGCCTACTCCCAGTGTGACTATAGAAGGTGAATCTAAAGAAAACTCCAAATATGATTCAGGAGCAAAGTCTCAATAAAATATATCAGGGAATCACAACATTCATCACAGAATGGCAAAAGCAGAAGCATAGAGGATATGACCCATTCTACACAACAGAAATATGAACAAGCTTCAGCTAGCAAGTAGGTTGAAATCCCTACTACCTCTGTGCAACCAATAAAACCCATGGTAATTGACTTAGAGGAGGAGTGGGATAATTTTAATAAAATTCTCCATATAGAGGAATAGGTGCCAGAGCTACAAATGCTACAACACAAGACAGCTCTGGAAATTACAGTGGAAGAAACTGCAAATGAACTAGAAGTAGAGCATACCCCTGTTACCCCCACTTCCCAAATAATTCTGAAGATTGAAGAAATACCCCCTCTGGATGTATTCTATATCCCATAGCATAAGGCTGTGGTAAAAAGGCAAAGAAAGAAAATAAAATTGGACTCTATAGTTGTTACTACCCCTGAAAACAAACTAATGGATGTTCTATGGAAGGACTCACCTGTTGATCCATCCGCCAACTTAACTAGACTCTTGCAGTTTCCAGGTGCTTATGCTACAACGAACATATATAAAGCAATAGAAGTCTAAACTTTGCTTAGAGAAAAGGAAAATATAATAACATCGCTTGAGCAACAGTTACAGCAAGTCAAATCCGACCAGCAGGCAGAGATACAGTTAGCCAAGCTTCAACAGGAATTTGAAAAAATGCAAATAGAACATCATATCAGCTTACCCGAGAAGGAGGCACAGGTGCAGGCGATAACTGATCTTCATAAAGACGATCCAAAAATCGATCAGTTTATCACCGAAGCACTCAGGCTTAATTCCCAATTGATACATCAAGAAGAATTACTGTGCCAGAAGATTTAACACTGGAAATCTTATTGCGAAACAAGTGATAAATTGACAAGTCAAGTCATAGAAATGAGACTTGAATATGATGAGACCGCTAAAAGGGTCTCTGATCACATCGCATGGAAAAATATAGAGGAGGGAAGAAAGGTCAACCTGCCCAAGCTAGAAGAATCACATAAGGAAATTTTGTTTGCAAGCTGGGATTCTTGGCTAAAAGAAGCAGAAAAGGCAACAATGAACATGACGGCAGCAACAAACATTATCATAGAAAATATAAATGAGAATTTGCATGGTGCCAATCTAGTAGCATATTCCATTCTAGGGTTCCTTCCAGATGCAAAATAGCTCAAACAACAATGGAAACAGGTAGCGGAAGACAAAGCGGAAGTGATAAGGCAAAAGACTAGGCTAGACTGGGAGGCATATTGGCAACATTGGTCAAGCCTCACAACCAATGGATGACCTTGCGATGCCTAAACACCTCTGTCGAGAAAATGGCGCTAGCATTGATCGATGTCGTATTCAATGGATAGTTGAAAGCTGAAGTCGGTCGGCCTACATAGCTGAAGCCTATGGTAGATATCTGCGATCTGAAGGATCGAATGCAACATAGTTAGTCACCCTGTTTAATTTAATTTTGATTTTATTTTTGCATAAATTGAGTCAGGTCGTTTAAACCTCCTCAACTATTTTTGCAATAATCTATTTTTAGCCTTATAGTTTTAGTATTTAAACCCCTCTAATGCATTTAGAGAGGGGTCCAGAATTTTATTAGAAACTCTCTTCAAAACATGCACTTCTGTCCCTTTGGGGAAGCTCTGGTGAAATATATGGAACAAGATTTATTTTTATCTGACTTAGAATTTTCTACTGAAATTTCACTTTTGTACTCTTAGATGATTTTGAATGGATTGAAGATAGATCAATATTGTTGAAACATATGAGTAGGACGTATTCTAAATGGTACTTTTATCTTGTAATCCTTTTTACTTATGTATTAAGCAATCTTTTCTTTTTGAATTATTTATGTATGAAAGTCTGAATTTCGATTATCATTATTGCACTTCTGTATGATGATGATCTTTATTTTATGCTGAATATATGAATAATTCTTTATGAGATACATTTCTCACGTTTCTGCTAACTTTTTATATGAAACGATTATTGTTAAAATGGATTCACTTCTAATCGTAATTGAATGATCTTTATTACCAATTGCTTTTAGAAATTATTGTAGATCGCATACATCAAGTTTATCTCGAGTATATTATGATTAGATAGCTTTAGAAATTAGAAGTTAAATGCATTTGTGATTGATTAGTTTATACTAGATTACCGTTAGCTTGAAGTGTTATTTCAAACACATCACACATCACCCCATTTAGCACAATCATTAAACAGATTGGGAAACTGGTCCCATTATTCCCAATCGGAGCCACTATTCCAAACAGAAAAGGAGTTGTTTAAGGTCCCAACCAGGTGGTTTCCCCCATTTTGAGGCAATTATTTTCGAGGCGTCAACATTTAGGTGCTAGAAGGGTGGCATGAACTATGAATGGCAAGTAAATCCAAATTAACATGCCATTCTAAGAGTAAAACTCCCTCACCCTCTCCTCCAACTTCTCGAAAGTCTTCTAAGTCCCCTGACCCTAAACAAGAAGTTTTACAGGACATTATACAACCCATTGTTGAAAACCCAATTGATCTGGAGCTTTCTTCTCTTACCGAGGCCCCTGAAGTTCAATATTTGATTCACAAATTACGGGGGATTTCGCTATCACAAGAAGGATCTGAGATATCCCAGGATAGTGTTACTTCTAAGATCACTCCATCTCGGCCGTTAACTAGAGCACAGAGTGAGAAGATCAAAATACCTTTGTTCGAATTCCCTCTTCCAAGCCGAAAAAAAGCTAAGAAGACACCATTTGAATCTCATAGTGAGGTTTTATCATCACCTTCATCCATCTCATCTATACCCTCACAAGATCAATCATCCATCTCACCACTCCAGATCGTGATTCACACAGGTACAGGAGCTATATCTTCCTCTACCCAATCACCTTCAAACCCTACTGCAACACCTTCCCCTACCCACATACCAAAAATGGCACAAAATCCCCCACAAAACCCTCCAAGGCCATGGACAAATCCAGGGGCTGTTAGGATGGCTACTCCTTTACATCAATTACTAGCACATCCAGAAAAATGGATGCCCAAATTCAATCCTGATAATGGCCTGTTGGCTGAGGAACATATAAATAATTTTATGTTGTCCATTAACTTGAATCAAGTAGAGGAGTAAGATGTAGTTGTAAGACTATTCCCATATACTTTGCAGGGAGCAGCAGGATCATGGTAATTTTTGTTACCATCAGGTTCTATTAACATTTGGGATGCTTTTCAAGAGCAATTTTTAACATAGTTTGGAGATGATAGATCTATGGCTACCTTAATTAATGATATCTCCAATTTGGAGGCTGAGCCAAGAGAATCTATGAAGGACTTCAACTCCCACTTCAATAAACTATTGAATAAAATACCAGCGGCATCTAAGCCTAGCAATGAGAACCAAAATGAATGGTACATCTCTGCTCTACCATCAAACACAACTATCTTTGTTGATAGAGCTGCCAAACCATCCTTGGCAGAAAATATGAAAGAGGCAATAGCTGTAGAAAAACGCATCTTAGATGTTGAAAAGAGAGATGCATTAGAAGAATGGAAATCTAAGAAAGTAACCTTTAGAGATGACTCTATGAAGAAACCACCGAAAGATCCTTTTGATCTTGAAGGATTACAGTAAGTCCTGAAAACCATGTCTAGCAGAGACTTCCTCTAAAAAACCTTTCAGGCCGTTAAAAATGAATTCCCCTGCTGATCCTAAACCTCCAAATTCCATAACAAATGCCGAGTCAGATGAGGACGAAGTTTCACCTAGCGAAGAACAAGCGGACGAGGAGGAAGTAGCAAAATTACAAGGGACGTGGGATTTTATACCTCCCGATGAAGAAACTCAAAAAGCCTTACCTGTAGCTACCCGAAGTAAAAATACTGTTGTGATGTCACAAACTAATCCAAAACAGAAGGCTTCAATGCCACCCCCTAGGGATAAAGCAATAGGTAAGAAATCAGTACCGAAACCAACTTAGACAACACCTACTCAATTGGATCCTTCTCCTTCATCTAAAACTTTGATAGTTTCTGATGAAATGGAATATAACATTATCGATGATATGAAGAAAACTAGGGAAAACATTACATTTCATGAGCTGAGAAAATTGAAACATTAGTGGAAGTTACTTCTGAAATAACTTAAAGAAATACCTACTACACCGCTTCTTGATCTCGTAATCCCTCAAGCTGCCTAAGAAATGGGAAGACCCATTAGTGCTTCTTTGAATAAAATAGATCCAACTGATATAGCTTTAATTGGAGGAAGATCAAAATCTCACACTCCACCTTTTCTTCTTAATTTTGAAGTCTTTAACAAAAACTTACACAAATGTTTGGTTGATTCCGAAGCTTCATCTAACATTTTGCCCAGAATAGTTTTTGAGAAGTTGAATGTTCAGCCTCAGAAATCTGTTGTACGAATAGTTCAGTTAGATCGCTCTCAAGTCGAATTCGCCAGGGAACTTAATCAAGTAACCATTAGACTTTCATCACACCCCAAAATTTTCCAAGTCATTGGCATACTTGTAGTTGACAGTCCTAATTTCTATGGTTTAATCCTTAGTAGAGACTGGTTAGAAAAACTTCATGGTTATTTTGCAACTGACTGGTCTCACCTATTGCTTCCCTATAATGGTAAACCAAATCAAATAAGGGTTGATTGTGAGAAACATCAGGTGTGTTCATAGTGACAGAATTAGAAGGAGAAAACGAACCAATTGCGTATAGCAACAATATCATCGGAAATTATTCTGTAGAATCGTTTCTAGGAAATTTCAATGCTCATACTTCACCTTTCTTAGAAAAAATTGTTGTCTCTTAAATTGAAACTTTTTCTCAAACAAACACTTCTAAATGTCTAAATTTTGTAGATAAATCTATAGTTAAATCCGTATTTTGGAAATTATTTTTTGATGGATCTAAATCCAATGATGGGGTAGGAGCAGGCTGCATCTTAGTTAGCCCAGAAGGGGAGAAAACTATGCTAACATGCAGACTTGAATTTGATTGCACCAATAGTACTACTGAATATGAGGCCCTAGTTCAAGGTATGTATAAAGCAATTGGCCTTAACGTAAAATACCTCCAAGTGTTCGGGGATTCCGAAATTGTCATAAAATAGGTAAGAAACACTATACATTGTTTATCAAGACACTTGAAACATTATCAATCGTTAGTTCAGGATATGATTCTCTACTTTACTGCGTTTAATATCTCCCCTATCCCAAGACTCCAAAATTCTAGTGCCGATCTTCTAGATAATGTTGCTTCCAAGCTTATCCCTCCAAAATATTATAGCCCAGATCGATTCTCCATCAAATTAATATTTAGGCCTTCCATCCCTGATAATATCACCAACTGGAGAGTCTTCAATAACGATCTGGATATCATAAGCTTTTTAACCTCAAAAGGCTCAAATGACGACAAGATAGTTGATGAAGACCAGCATGACAACCAACTTAAACAAGAAACAATCATTAATGCTATACCAAAGTCCGTAGATAGGTTGGAAGATTTATATGACCTCAAAGACAGATTTAAACGATCTACTAATTCAAAACTTCAGAGTTCAACTCTGAGGTTTGAATTGATCAATCTTGGGACTGATTTAAAACCTCAAAACATTAACTTAGGTCTAGGTCTTACGTCAGACAAAAAAATAGCTTTTATAAGTTTGTTGAAAAGATATAAGAGTATCTTTTCATGGAACTATGAAGATCTCAAAACATACGACACCTCTATTATCCAACACACTATTCCTATGATATCTGACGAAAGACCTATTCAACAAAAATTGAGGAAAATCCATCCTAATTTAGAAAGTCAAATTAAATCTAAGTTGAATAAACTACTGAAATCCAAAATTATTTTTCCTGTCAGGCACTCCCGATGGGTTTCCAATCTTGTCCCAGTCAAGAAGAAGAATGGCGATATTCGAATATGTATAGATTTCTGCAACCTCAATAAAGCTTGCCAAAAGGACAATTTCCCATTACCTCCTATGGAGCATATTTTGCAATCAGTAGCAGGCTCTGAACTAATGTCTTTCCTAGATGGATTCTCAGGTTATAACCAAATTTTAGTACATCCAGATGACCAGCTGAAAACTACATTCAGGACAAAATGGGGCACTTATGCTTATCAGAAGATGCCATTTGGACTGATCAATGCTAGTGCTACTTTCCAAAGAGCCATGGATATAGCCTTCAAAGGTTTGGTAAATAAATCAGTAGTGATCTACTTAGATGATATAACAGTATACTCCAAAAAACGCAGTAATCATCTAAGAGACTTGAAACAAATCTTTGAACGTTTCCAAAGGTATGGAATTTCTCTGAACCCCAAAAAGTCTTTTTTCGCATTAAGTGAAGGAAATATCCTTGGATTCATTGTTTCCAAAGCAGGAATTCATATCGACCCTGACAGAATTAGAGAAATTTCTGAAATACCTTTACCACATAACAAGAAATCAATGCAATCTTTCCTAGGTCAAATAAATTTTGTTAAAAGATTTGTCCCAAACTTCTCAAGAATTGTTTTGCATCTTCAATCCATGATAAAGAAAAATTCTTTGTTTAAATGGGGACATTCGAAACATGAAGCTTTTGGCTTGATAAAACAAGCAATTATTAACGCCCCATCTCTAGCAACCCCGAATTTTTCCAATCATTTCATTTTATACACTTTCGCTTCCGAGAAATCATATGTGGCCATATTAACACAAGCAAATAAAGATAAGGCTGAAGCTCCAATCTCTTTCTTTAGCTCCAATTTACAAGGAGCTGAATTAAATTACTCAGATGTTGAAAAATAGGCTTTTGTTGTTTTCAAATCTTTAAAACACTTTAGACCTTTTCTCCTCAAGGCGCACACTAAAGTCATAGTACCCTTCTCAACAGTAAGAAATCTTTAATACAAAGAGACGTAGGAGAAAAAAGATCAAATTGGGTCACTTCCCTGCAAGAATATGACGTAGAAATGAAACCAGCTAAAATTGTAAAAGGTATAGGTTTTTTCAAGATGCTGGCCGGCGCTTCAAATCTACTAGAGTTGCAACATTTAGGTGACGATGTACAAATCTATGAGGTAAGCCTCAACAACACAGAATTAAGGTATGTTGATATCATATTTTACTTGAAAAATGGATACGCACCAGCCCAATTGAATTACACAAAGAAAAGAGCCCTGAGATTAAAAGTCAAGGAAATATTAGATTGTCAACAATGTGCTTTTTAGAAAAATTATGATTATGTTTTACTTGGATGTCTTGAGAAACCTGAGGTAGAGAAGGTGTTGCAGGAACTTCATGATGGACCAACTGGTGGTCACTTTGGCGATGACACTACGACACATAAAATCTTGCACGCCGGCTATTATTGGCCAACTCTATTCAAAGATGCACACAACTATGTAAGAAGATGTAAGGTTTTTCAAACAGTTGCTAGAAGACAGAGAAAACTTGTGCTACCATTACAAGCCGTCAACATCGACCAACCATTTGAACAATGGGGATTGGATGTAAAAGGTGATATCGTTCCTCATTCTTCTAAACAACATAGATACATTCTTACAGCCACTGATTATTTCACCAAATGGGTAGAGGCAATCCCACTAAAGGTAGCCAATTCAGAAAATATTATTGAATTTATAGATCAATTTATCATCACCAGATTTGTCTTACCATCTGGTTTAATGTTTGATAATGCATCTTATTTTTTAGGCAATGCCATGAAAGAATTTTCTCTTAAAAGAGGTTTTAAGCTTAAATATTTGGTAAATTATTATCTGCAAGGAAATGGACTAGCCGAATCCACAAACAAAAACCTCATCAGTATCATTAAATGTACTGTTGACCAAGGCCAAAATAACTAGCATAAGTCTTTAGTGTGTACTCTATGGGCGGATCAAATAACTCAGAAAGCCTCCATCGACACTTCTCCTTTTAATTTGGTCTATGGGAAAGAAGCAATATTACCAACAAACGTAGCCATTCCTTCTTTGGCCTTAGTTCAATTCATTGGAGAAACCCTTTCCTCATCTATGCAGGTTAGACAATTACAAATTCTTAAGCTCGAAGAGGAAAGGGAAAAAGCCAAGACCACACATGCATATCATCAGCAGTTAGTCAAAGCCTCCTTTGATTCAAATTTTGTAGCCTCAAAATATTTCCAACTTGGATACCTAGTATTAAAATGGTATAAATCCCACGAAGAGAAAGGTAAGGATACCAAGTTCCAACAAATGTTGCTCAGCCCACTTCAGATTGTGGAACAGTTAGGCCCATCAACTTTTCTGCTACAAGATTTATTAGGTAAGAGAGAATATCTACTTGTTAATGGATAGGTCCTAAAGAAATACTTTCCATAGAAGATGAACTCTTCCGTTCTCTGTATATTATTGCCCATAGTTAATTTTTTTTTTAATAAATAATAATACCAATTCAAAAGCATTCAATTTTGGTTTTACAAAGGTCTGCATGGGGTAGCTCAAGTGGGAATGGCCGTGGAAATGAAGTCTCACCGAACCGGAGATCTTGGGTTCGATTCTTGTGCTACCCTCCCCGGAAATGGGGTGAATAACGGACATGTAAAAACTCGAAAATGAGAGGTTCCTACCAAGCTTACAAAAAAAAAATGGTTTTACAAAGGATAGTCTCTTTTTAATTTTGACTTTTCGCTTGTATAAGTAAAGATTTTTATGAAAATAATCTTCACATATGAAATGTATAGTTAAGTTTGATTGCTTTTAAATTGACTGTCTTCCTCCTTAATTATCTGATTTTGATGAAACTTAACTTTGAAAGAGAAACTACTCCATTATATCAATCTAGAAAAGTATCTATACAAATCAAAGTCTCTCTCCAGAAAGGCATCTCTAAAAATATCTACAACTGTCGTCCAGAACCTCTTAAGGGGACAATGATCCTCCCCACTTAGTCAGTTTTCATTTTTAGAGTGTAATTCTAAAATATACCTAAACTTAAGGGATAAGAGGTCTCATCAAGAGTCGGCTTACCATGATCATAAGATTATAATTGAACTGACATTACCAAAACTGCATACCAAAACAGGGTAATGGCTTATGATTATAATAATCAAAAGACAAGGGGTCTCATCACGAGCCAGCTTGTTCAGTTAAGTTACGAATCAAGTGAATGGAATTTTCAATGTTGGTCACCAAACCAAGACATTGTCCTTTAGGAAATACAGATGAAAAGTTGAAGCAACAAATAAATCACTCCAGAAAATAAAGAAAGCAAGAAGTATACTTAGGAGCATATCTTTAAAATTGCATTTTGATTTAAGTGGAATATTGGGTCATTGCTGGTTAAAAGGTACCCCTGTTGGGCTATGAATGCCTACTAGCAGCATAGGCTCTACCTACGACAACGGAGTAAACCAAAAACCAATCTGGGGAGAGACTCATGGCTTTATCTTTAAAAAACCAAGTAAAGATTGATGTAGACAGTGTTACTTTTTTACAAGAATGGAATAGTCAAAAGAATGGTAGTTAGGAAAATGATTGTTTTATTACGAAGGCAATAATTCTTACCTTATATTCCATATTATTTGTTTTATTTTCAAAACTATCTTTATTTTGGAAGTTTTAGAAAATTGAAAAAACTCTGAGAGATAACTTGTTCTTCCAAGTGAATCACCAATAATAGCAGTTAATGTTATATTGACTAAATGGGGACCCTTTAAAATTTTTCATTTAAAAAACAAAACTTAGCATTTAGTCATTTCTTTTGTTTTTTGAATAAAGCAAAATAAAAATCAAAACCTTTTTGGGAACTACTAAAGACTTACCTTTTCATATATAGCATGTCTAAAAACCCACTAAAGGACCTTTCTAAAAAACCTCCAAAAAATCAAGCAAAGGATTTAAAATAAGGCCTCCATGGTCTAAATTATCATAAAATCCGATGAAAACAGAAGTCCTTAAAATTTTTAGGCTTAAATCTTGCATCACATAACATGACCCATTAAGAGTTCTCTCTTAAAAAATGATATAGCAAGGTTTGCGAGTTGTGAAATCAAAATGGTGCTTTGGCTTTTATCGCATCGCATTTCGGGTATTCAAGCAAATACTTTGCACTTACCATAAGAAGATATTATGATATGCGATTCGCGCCCAGACCCACACCGTAAAATACTAAAAGAAAATATTTCGAGTCCGTCAAGTCTATCACCTAGGATGGGCTTAGTAATTAACCATATGTGAAACAGCTAATGGACAACTTGCATATCACATCTCCCCGACACACAACAGGAGGTAAGAATGCTAAAAGGCACATCTTGTGATATTGCGATCTGCGATGTTGCTTCGCAAATCGCACAATCGCTATCATCGCAGAATAATGGCTCGCCACCCTAGGAGCTTTCATCCGGTTTTTCGATGCAAACATTTATGAGCAATAAAGTTAAGGGATAACGAAAAATTAGTCAGCATTAGTGGGAAATAACTACATTTATGTGTGAAAATCCATTTAGCTTGATACGATATCTTGTTACGTGCATTCAAATAATGCTTCTTTTACCACCTTTAAAACCTATCTGCATTATTTCATTCTTACATTCATCTTTGAGTGTTCGATATCTTTTTTTCTTCATTTCAGGAAAAACCCGCAAAGCAAAGCGTTAAGAACAATGGGGAAGAAAGGCAAGGCTGTAGCCTCTGAGAAGACAGAGACGACTCCCCTGTTCATAGACACCACATGCAACAGAGGGGGAGGAACCTCTACATGGGAGACCATGTACAACATACTTCAAGAGGAACAACCAAGGATTATGGAAACAGATGTTACAGTTGACGGCCAAGATTCCTTAGATGCTTCCATGCTAGAGACTGCATGCTCATTCTTGCACTGCATAGGTGCTCAACCGAATATAATCCCTTATACCAATATGGTAAAATGGGTTATCGATGAAGCAGATATTTTAGACAGATAATTCAGGACGAGAAGCCAAGGGGTCATTGGATCTTTTACCCTAGACAATTTAAGGTTTATGTACCACATACCAGAGCCACATTTCATCTACAATAGGCAATTCATGGAAAAGTTTGTTAAAGAGAACAACGACCCAGCGGATTGCACCCGTGCCTAGTCGAATAATGAAGAGAAGATCAACAAAGACAAAAATGGTATGTACACTATTGCATCTATTTGTCCCCCTTATAGTTTTACTACGGCTATGTTATGTCGACTGTTTGGTAGACCTGATAGTACCAAGTTCTCCCCGGATTGGTTGTCGTTAATTGAAGCAATAGTTAACGCAACTATCATGAATTGGGCCCAAATCTTGTCAGATAATTTAGCAAAAAATATTATCAAGTATAGAAGGAGAAGAAGCATTGCTTCGAGGGTTTACCCTCCATTTTTTATGAGCGCCTATGTTATGGATGCTATTTGTTTTAGTTCAAAGTTCCCCATCATGGGATGGAAATGGACTATTCAGAATCCACTTCCCATTCACGTGTACCATAAGGTCATGTTGGAATCCAATTTTCAACCACATTTTTTCAAGATTTGCCACAGAGTTATGCTCCCTATCTACAAGCAGTTGTATAATCGAGACACCCCCAAATTTTCCCAAGAAGTTGAAGTTGACATCCTCCCAGTGGCCAGATGGTTCAGGGAGGAGACATTTATATACATCAGAGTTTTTGGCAGCATCAACCCCCCCCCCCCCCCCCCCCACATCCTCCCATACTATGTTCCAGATAAATTGATGGCTAGGGAGATAGCCTACCAGATAGCTAGTGAGGGAGGAATGAGCCATACATTGAAAGAGTCAATTAAGGTCATTTGGCCTACATTCCCTGTACAGTGCGGAGCATTTTCACTACACGACCTAGGACATGCATTCAAAGAATCAGAGAACATGCTATCTCTGCAATTACCGAAATTCCTTGGATGGAAGTATGAACTGTTTGGCACAATCAAGAATTTCACCACCATGGTGAAAATAAAAGTATCCACCAATGAGGAGGATGCTTTTGATGATATATTTTTGTAGAAAAGCACCTTTTCAGAGGTGAAACATATGGTCCAACTACTTTTTGACCATGAAGATCTAGAAATTTTTTAAAGTTACAAAGAAAGAAGGATGGCAACAGTCCCATTGGATCAATTGTTAATTGAACCAATAAGGTAGCCCACTCTCACTGTGACTATAGAAGGTGACTCCAAAGAAAACTCCAAATCTGATTCAGGAGTAGAGTCTCAAAAAAAATCTATTGGGGAATCATGACATTCATCATAGAATGGCAAAAGTAGAAGCATCGAGGATACGACCCAATCTACACAACCGAACGCTGAACAATCTTCAGCTAGCAAGCAGGTTGAAATCCCTACTATCTCTGTGCAACCAATAAAACCCATGGTAATTGAATTAGAGGAGGAGTGGGATAATTTTAATAAAATTCTCCATATAGAGGAACAAGTGCTAGAGCTACAAACGCTACAACACAAGATAGCTCTGGAAATTACAGTGGAAGAAACTGCAAATGAGCCAGAAGTAGAGCATAACCCTGTTACTCCCACTTCCAAGATAATTCTGAAGATTGAAGAAATACCCAATCTGGATGTATTCTATAGCCCATAGCATAAGGCCGTGGTAAAAAGGCAAAGAATGAAAATAAAATTGAACTCTATAGTTGTTACTACCCCTGAAAACGAACTAATGGATGTTCTATGGAAGG
This sequence comes from Pinus tabuliformis, assembly GCA_031772625.1. NCBI lineage: Eukaryota > Viridiplantae > Streptophyta > Pinopsida > Pinales > Pinaceae > Pinus > Pinus tabuliformis. Next base: position 889,079,941 of record CM062809.1, read on the forward strand.
ACTCGCTTGTTGATCCATTTGCCAACTTAACTAGACTCTCGCAGTTTGCAGGCCATTATGCTACAACGAACATAGATAAAGCAATAGAAGTCCAAATGTTGCTTAGAGAAAAGGAAAATAAAATAACGTCGCTTGAGCAACAGTTACAGCTAGTCAAATCTGACCAATAGGTAGAGATACAGTTGGCCAAGCTTCAACAAGAATTTGAAAAAATGCAAATAGAACATCATAGTAACTTAGCCAAGAAGGAAGCACAGGTGTAGGCGATAACTGATCTTCATAAAGACGATACAAAAATCAATCAGTTTATCATCGAAGCACTCAAACTTAATTCTCAGTTGATACATCAAGAAGAATTACTATGCCAGAAGATTTCACACTGGAAATCTTATTGCGAAACAAGTGATAAACTGACAAGTGAAGTCATAGAAATGCGACTTGAATATGATGAGACCTTTAAAAGGGTCACTGATCACATTGCCTGGCAAAATATAGAGGAGGGAAGAAAGACTGACCTACCCAAGCTAGAAGAATCACATAAGGAAATTATGTTTGCAAGCTGGGATTCTTGGCTAAAAGAAGAAGAAAAGGCAACATCAAACGCGGTGGCAACAACAAACATTATCATAGAAAATATAAATGAGAATTTGCATGGTGCCAATCTAGTAGAAGATTCCATTCCAGAGTTCCTTCCAGATGCAAAACAACTCAAACAACAATGGAAACAGGTAGCGGAATACAAATCGAAAATGATAAGGAAAATGACAGGCTAGACTGGGAGGCATATTGGCAACATTTGGTCAAGACTCACAGCTAATGGATGACCCTGCGATGCCTAACCACCTCTGCCGAGAAAATGGCGCCAGCGCTGACTGATGCTGTATTCGATGGATAGTTGAAATATGAAGTCAGCCGGCCTACACAGCTGAAGCCTATGGTAGATATCTGCGATCTGAAGGATCAAATGAAACATAGTTAGTCACCCTGTTTACTTTAATTTTGATTTTATTTTTGCATAAATTGAGGCAGGTCATTTAAACCTCCTCGACTATTTTTGTAATAATCTATTTTTAGCCTTATAGTTTTAGTATTTAAACCCCTCTCATGCATTTAGAGAGGGGTCCAGAATTTTATGAGAAACTCTCTTCAAAACATGCACTTCTGTGCCTTTGAGGAAGTTCTAGTGAAATTTATGGAACAAGATTTATTTTTATCTGACTTAGCATCTTCTACTAAAATTGCACATTTGTACACTTAGATGATGTTGAATGGATTGAAGATAGATCAATATTGTTGAAACACATGAGTAGGACGTATTATAAATGGTAATTTTATCTCGTAATCCTTTTTACTTATGTATTAAGCAATATTTTCCTTTCGAATTATTTATGTATGAAAGTCTGAATTTCGATGATCACCCCTAAATGGCGACCTTATCGAATGGGAAGAATCTTCAAGGATGAGGATGTGGAAGCATTGTTTTGTGTTATTTCTATTATCCAACCAGATTGGATAAACGAAGCAAGGGATGAATGGAAGAAGGACGAAGAAGTATGGCCACTTATTCAAAAGTTGCAAAATATCCCAATTCAAACAATATTGCTAGAAATTGAAGAGGAAGGAAAAATCATATTGGAACCTGGAGCATTCATAGAAACAAGAACCCGATAGCTACAAAATTGATCAATTTTAGAGTATCTCATCAAGTGGAAGAACTTACCCGCTGAAGATTCCACATGGGAGGACAAGAATTTTATACAGAAGCATCAAGAACTACTCAAGCATTGAGGACAACACTTTTTGAAGGAGAGGGGCATGTTAGGCCCCCATACTACTAGTGTAACCCCTTCTTGTTATTAGTACAACCCACTTATTATATTGATGTACCCATGTAGTGCCCATATTGTTACTATTGTGTCCCATAGAAGCCCACTATTGTTATTATTGTGCAATTACACCTCTTTGTTCCTTTTTCGATGATCACCCCTATTCCTACTCCTAACTTGCTTTAGGAATTCATCTCGATGGACTATATGTTTGGCATTCCTCCTAATAAGCATGGTAATGACTATGTGTTTGTGATCATTGATAGATTTTCTAATATGGTCATTATGGCAGCTTATAAGAAGAGTATCATAGCAGAAGCCACTGCCAAGCTCTTCTTTGAACATGTGTGGGTACATTTTGGGATCTGTTGTAGCGGCTACAACCACCCTCCAAAATATTTCCTTCACTTCATTGTGGAGCCTCCCTCCTCTGCATCTTAGCAGCATGTCTTGCACTACTCATGTACTTGTGTTTTATTTGAAGTAATCTTTCACTTTGCAGCTTGTATTCGATAACTTGTTTTTGCCGACCACCCACAAGCTAACCCCGTGACTTGGTTCATATCTGGTTCTTGCGATGTCTTGAAAACTATGCAATCCTAGAGGGAAACCATCCTTGCTCTCAAGAATTGTATAGAGAAGCTGACAGTCAGCACTGCTCTCCAGAAATACACGCAGCATCCTGGCAAACAACACTTCTCTCCAGAATTGCGCAGAGCAGTCCAACAGCCTTACTTAGGAAAATTATGCAGAACATGCGGGCACTGGGCTTCGGCTTAGGAAATTCACTGACCCAGGTGGCAGCTTATCTTCAGCTGGGAAATTGTGCAGAGGCAGCCAGAGCCACTCAGCCTAGGAATTGCGCAGAAGCATTCCTCAGTTTGTTGTCCGATGCATGTGCCAGCAAGTTGCCCAATTCCCTCCAGAACAACGCAATATTCCCATGCATGCATGGAAGCCTCTCCCGAAAAAGTGAAAAAGAAAAGGAAAAAAGCATCCCTAAAAAATAGGGATCTATTTTTAGCACTAGGAGTTACATGCAAAGTCGATTTTAGAAACTTCCCACCAAGTGTCGCTTTTTCCTAGATTTGTGGCATGTGCATCATAAACCCTAAATCTTCTAGATCTATTTAAAAAATGACCCAGATCTCATTCTAAACACTTGATCTTAGAGCTCTTACATTCTCGAGGCATCTGGGAACCTTCAGCACAGTCGGCACAACGTTTCTGGTTAAGTTTTGCTTTTCAAGTCTTTTGGTGCTTTTTCTGTCACTTTTATTTACTTAGCTTGTGTGAGTGTTGTTTTTCCTATGTTATTGAATGGTCGTTGGTGTTTTGGTTTGATTTAAGTTGTAGAAGTGTTGTTTCGAGTTTTGCATTGTCTTTCTTAAGTGTTGCATGCATAACACTGTTTTTGCACTAACAGTCACCATTTCAGCGACCCTCTCCACCAGCTTCGTTGTCCGTCGGTTTCACTGATTCCTACATTGGTTTTGTTTGCATGAATGGTCATTCACTCTTTTCTACACCATCCTTTACTTTCTATTTTGAATCTACTCATTTTTAAGTCACCCTTGGGCAGATCAGGGTTGACTTGGCTCAAATCTTGCTTTTACCAGCATGCTCTATGCATTCATGAAGTTGAGGCTCTACCTTGGCCCTAGGAATTACGCAGACGATACCTGTCACTGGACTCCAATAGTGCTTTGTGATGTTCTAGGAGTCAATGGCCAGTCTTTCCCATAGGGATTACGCAATACATAATCCCAGCCAGTAGTCAAGCCAAAATGAACCACGCATTGCGCAATTCCAGTCAGCAGACATCCCAGCTAGACTGTGCTCTACGCAGGTCTAGTCAACAACAAGCTCAATGGTAGCTGGGACTATGCAATGCGCAGTTCTAGCTGACAATCCCCAACCTCTGAGAGTCACTACTATGCAATCTTTCCCAGCAGTCATTCGATGTGTTGCATGATCAATCTGCGAAGTGCATTGTGTTTTTATACTGACATTTGCTTGTCGTAAGTGTCTGCTCTGTCTCTCGGTACATCAGTAGTTGAGCAGTCTCTCAATAGTACAAGCATCATGGTTTCCAAGAGATTTGAAACAAAGGACACTGTAGAGAGAAGAACTGGAGATGCGGTTGAAGAGGTGCCAATAAACTTGCCTGTCTATGCAGACGTGCAACTATTCATAGAGAAGGACATGAAGATCACATGGCAAGAAATAAAGGACATATTTGTAGGCACTTTCAAGGAAGATCCGAACGACCATCAAGTCTATGTCAACATTCATAAGTCAGGCTTATACAAGGTTGCATGCAGGTACCTCGCCTTCCCGTGTGCAGATGTCATTTACTAGGTTGTCTCACATATTGATCTCAAGATGATGACATTGAGAAGCGCCAGTGGAACACATATTTCCACCTTCAGGAAGGAAAACTACCATCAGATGTATCACTTTCTACAGCTGTTGAAATACATGGATGCACTACTCTTCACTCCCAACAACAATGTGAACTCAAGAGAAATCTTGAAGCGTTGGGTAAAAGAGCCATCGAAGTTAAGGACATCACCCAACTAGGGCTACAAGAAGAAGACACTCATGAAGGATTACCAACTCCTGGTCATATTTGCATGTCACTTGTATGGCCAAGAGAGCATAGAGACCATCCCACAGAGTTGGGTTGATAGGTTGGATCAATTGGAAAATGAAGGAAGGCCCTTCAACTAATCGAACATGTTGGCTCTTCAACTAAAGGTCCATGTGTCAAATATCTAGAATATGCGTAAGGATGGACAAGAAAGATTCTATAATTCCACGTACCTCGTTGATGTAATCTATGCCCAACAGAAGTTCCCTAGCATGGGTTTGACATGGAAACCATCAGAAGAAGCTGTGAATTTTGATTGCAAGTTCCTCTATGATTGTAGCTATCGAGGATTCATGACGAGGTTTTCTGACCACTTCATCACCCATGATATTTGAATAGGATCCACCTTGCATGTCCTAGGAAGTGACGCAGGCATTTCTCAACATTGCAGATTGGTATGCCTCACCAGGTGCCACCTTCATCAAGAGGTTTGGTGTGGAGAAGCCTTCGCATGAGCTACCGAGGTTTTCCACGGACAAGTTGGTTATGTAAGAACTTGTATACCACATCTCCAAAGGGTTGTTAGCAGGACTGCAAAGGAGGAAGAATGCACCATGGTCCACTCTTCCTTTGCAAATTGGGTTGTACGAGATCCATACCTTGAAATATGCATATGTTAAGATTGAGGACTTAAAGAAGTTTGGTTTTGGCACCAAGAGTTTCAATTTGTATGATATGCATTGCATATGCAAGAACTACTGTGTGAAGGTGTACTTCCCATGGGTCCACGGGCATGTCATTGGCCATCATTGGCCATAGGAAGATCCTTGGAGGTATTTCTATAACTGCTCTAGGCTCAACGAAATGATTAGCATGGATGTAGAATGGAAAAAAACACTACACGAAACAGCGCCACGGGAAGCAACAACCACAGTCATAGTGAGTAGCAAACCAACAGAAGACAAAGGGAACAAGAATATTGTCGATAGCACAGAGGTTGAGAAAAGCTGCAAGTTTAAAGAACATCCACTTATTGAGGGATTATCTTTGGACATAAATTCAAACAGGTGATAATGCGATAGGATAGTAGCATAGAGAAAGAGGGAGAAGAAAATATTGGAAGAGATAGAAAGGAGATTGCAAGAGACGGAGAAGAAGATGAAAGAAGAACAAGAACTCAGGAGGAGAGAGAGTGAAGAAAAGCATAGACAAGATCATGAAGAAGGACAAGGTGCACTGATAGAGAAAACTGTGCAGATACAGGTTGAAGCAGTAGAGCAACCAAAAGATGATGAACAGGGTGAGTAGGTGCAGGTTCAAGAACTTGCTTAGTAGACTGAGTAGTTGGTTGAGGTAACAAACATGGATACAGAACTGGAGCTAGAGGACCAAGACATCGATCTCATGACGAGAGAATCTGAGGTCATGGCACAATCTCCGCCACCTCCAGAACCACAATCAGTCTTGAGCGAGCAAGGAGAATATGTTCTCCTTGAAGATGATATGGAGACAAATGTGTACAATCTACCATTTGATGAGACACAACAAAGGATTGTACATTCATAAATAAAGCAACTCTCAGATGATCATACATCACATGCACACACAAAAGAAAGGGTGATTATAATAGATGTTAGAAGACATCCACTTGCCATGGTCGAGGCTTCTAAGGATTATGTTGAAGCCATGAGTTCAACGGTCAAGTTCTTGATAGTTGAGAATGATCGAATGGCAAAGGACTTGCAAGAGGCTAGGCAGACAATAGAGCAGTCCGCAGGATCCGCCATGAAAGAGATGAAGATAGCAATAGTTGTGGAGATATTATCTTTAGAGGCCACCATGCGGACAATGTATAGAATATTTTTCATTGTGAACAAAGCAGTTGTTCATTTATATGGCTTTCAGCAATAGTGTGCGTAAACAACCCAAACACTTAAAGACATTCACACTACTATTGCGTACATGCAAGAATGGACAATGAGGTACAAGGGAGCCCCGCTTTGCTTGCATAAGAAGATGAAGCCACATGCTAAGCTTGAAAAAGCACATATTCAGATGTAGATACAGAATTATGAGCAACTCCCTCCACTCATCACTAGAATTGAGGCTTCATTACAGGTTTTAACCCGATACAGAAATTACCTGCATACGAATTCTAAAACACAGAAAATAAACAATGTGAGAGCATAACACATAAAACACATATACACAGAGATTTTCCCCTGGATCCCAAAATCGAGACTACCAGCTTGATTTTTCATTATCTTCCTTTCAATGTTACAATACATATTTATACATGTCGAAGCATCCAATACCATGGACAGAAAACCATCGCATCCAAAACCATGGACTGAAAACCATCGCATCCAAAACCATGTGTGAAAAACATGCACAAAACCATAAGTAGGTTCACCCAACCTAATATAGCGTCCAAAACCAAAATTTTCCGAGGCACTGCCCTGGACCCCATAGGGTGGGGTTACTTGCACCCCTCAAACCCCCTGTGACTCCGCCAGCTACGCAATCGGCGCAATGAAGGGGGGCCTCTGTCCCCCTTCTAACCCCTTGATTAACTACGTGGGCTGGTCATGGAAATAATATAACAAAACCCAAGATTCTCCCACTTGTTGTTTTCTTTCCACAGGGGGCCACAAGAAAGCGTAGTCATTTATCCAACCTTGCAATGCCTATTGTTTCTCTAAACCAAGAGAACTTCTCAGAGCTCACAAATTTCGTCAATGCATCTACAGTATTCTTTAAAGTGTCCACCTTTACCAACAAAACCTTTTTCTCTTCTATCATATCCCTCACAAAGTGATACTGAACATTAATGTGCTTTGTCTTTGAATGATATGTAGGGTTCTTTGCCAAGAAAATTGTACTTTGGCTGTCAAAATCTATCCTTATAGCTCCCTGTACTAACCCCATACTTGAACACAATCTCTGCAACTAAATTGCTTCGTTGCTTGCATGAGTGGGTGCCATGTATTCTGCCTCTGTAGTTGATAGTGCTACTACAGATTGTTTCTTACTCATCCAACTGACTACACCTCCAAATAGGTTAAACACATACCCACTTGTAGATCTTCTTTGATCTAGATCTCCAGCCCAGTCTGCATCAAAAAAACCATGAATATCCAACAGTTTGTCCAATTGTGGTCTTCCTTGGTAGCACAAACCATAATCACTAGTGCCACGCAAATACCTGAAAACCCGCTTCATTGTTGACCAGTGCTCCTTCCATGGTTTTGACATAAACCTGCTCAATACTCCCACTACATGTGTAATGTGTTGTCTAGTACAGACCATCACATACATCAGGCTACTAACTGCACTTGCATATGGAACACCGGACATGTCCTCTTCCTCTTCTTGTGTCTTAGGACACTGTTCAACAGATAAATTTACACCTACAAGAATAGGAACCTTCACCAGTTTACTCTCTTGAATATTAAACCTCTGCAATATTGTCTCGACATACTTCCTCTGGTCTAACCAGAGCTTCCTCTTTTTCCAATCTCTTTTAATTTCCATGCCCAAAATATAGTTTGCAGCACCAAGATCTTTCATGTCGAATTTGGAGGACAAATGGGTCTTCAAATCCTGGATAATTTCTTTGTCATTTCCAACCAGCAACATATCATCCACATATAAGAACAGATAAATAACACGATCACCAATTAATTTAAAATATACACAGTGATCTGCTTTGCTTCTAGTGAAGCCAAGTCCCCGTAAAAATGTATCAAATTTCTGATACCACATCCTTGGTGACTGTTTTAACCCATACAAAGACTTCTTTAACTTGCATTACAGTTCTTTCTTACCCTTCACCGCAAAGCCTTCAGGTTGCTTCATGTAGATCTCCTCTTCTAGATCCCTGTGGAGAAATGTTGTCTTCACATCCATCTATTCTACCTCAAAATCAACAGCAACAACAACAGATAAAAGTAATATAATAGAAGTTACCTTGGAAATAGGAGAAAAAATATCACCAATATCAATTCCTAACACCTGGGAATAACCTTTTGCTACCAATCGAGCTTTGTATTTCTCCACCTTTTCTTCTGCATTTGTCTTCTTCTTGAACACCCATTTGCTGCCAATGGGTTTCCTTCCAGCCGACAACTCCACCAGATCCCAAGCCTCATTTTTATGCAAAGATGTCATTTCATCAACCATGGCCTCTTTCCATAGTTTTCCATCCTCTGAATCTACTACTTCCTTCACAGTTCTGGGATCATCATCAATAATAGCTAGAGCAAAATTTGAACAGAAATCAAATGGACTATACCTTTCTAGTTGCCTTTTTTCTCGAACTGATCTTCTCACACCCGGAGTTTGTGGCTCTTCATGTGTTTTTCTCCTCAAGGCGCACACTAAAGTCATAGTACCCTTCTCAACAGTAAGAAATCTTTAATACAAAGAGACGTAGGAGAAAAAAGATCAAATTGGGTCATTGCCTTGCAAGAATATGACGTAGAAATGAAACCAGCTAAAATTGTAAAAGGTATAGGTTTTTTCAAGATGCTGGCCGGCGCTTCAAATCTACTAGAGTTGCAACATTTAGGTGACGATGTACAAATATATGAGGTAAGCCTCAACAACACAGAATTAAGGTATGTTGATATCATATTTTACTTGAAAAATGGATACGCACCAGCCCAATTGAATTACACAAAGAAAAGAGCCCTGAGATTAAAAGTCAAGGAAATATTAGATTGTCAACAATGTGCTTTTTAGAAAAATTATGATTATGTTTTACTTGGATGTCTTGAGAAACCTGAGGTAGAGAAGGTGTTGCAGGAACTTCATGATGGACCAACTGGTGGTCACTTTGGCGATGACACTACGACACATAAAATCCTGCACGCCGGCTATTATTGGCCAACTCTATTCAAAGATGCACACAACTATGTAAGAAGATGTAAGGTTTTTCAAACAGTTGCTAGAAGACAGAGAAAACCTGTGCTACCATTACAACCCGTCAACATCGACCAACCATTTGAACAATGGGGATTGGATGTAAAAGGTGATATCGTTCCTCATTCTTCTAAACAACAGAGATACATTCTTACAGCCACTGATTATTTCACCAAATGGGTAGAGGCAATCCCACTAAAGGTAGCCAATTCAGAAAATATTATTGAATTTATAGATCAATTTATCATCACCAGATTTGTCTTACCATCTGGTTTAATGTTTGATAATGCATCTTATTTTTTAGGCAATGCCATGAAAGAATTTTCTCTTAAAAGAGGTTATAAGCTTAAATATTTGGTAAATTATTATCTGCAAGGAAATGGACTAGCCGAATCCACAAAAAAAAACCTCATCAGTATCATTAAACGTACTGTTGACCAAGGCCAAAATAACTGGCATAAGTCTTTAGTGTGTACTCTATGGGCGGATTAAATAACTTAGAAAGCCTCCATCGACACTTCTCCTTTTAATTTGGTCTATGGGAAAGAAGCAATATTACCAACAAACGTAGCCATTCCTTCTTTAGCCTTAGTTCAATTCATTCGAGAAACCCTTTCCTCATCTATGCATGTTAGACAATTACAAAATCTTAAGCTCGAAGAGGAAAGGGAAAAAGCCAAGACCACACATGCATATCATCAGCAGTTAGTCAAAGCCTCCTTTGATTCAAATTTTGTAGCCTCAAAATATTTCCAACTTGGATACCTAGTATTAAAATGGGATAAATCCCATGAAGAGAAAGGTAAGGATACCAAGTTCCAACAAATGTTGCTTTGCCCACTTCAGATTGTGGAACAGTTAGGCCCATCAACTTTTCTGCTACAAGATTTATTAGGTAAGAGAGAATATCTACTTGTTAATGGATAGGTCCTAAAGAAATACTTTCCATAGAAGATGAACTCTTCCGTTCTCTGTATATTATTGCCCATAGTTAATTTTTTTTTTAATAAATAATAATACCAATTCAAAAGCATTCAATTTTGGTTTTACAAAGGTCTGCATGGGGTAGCTCAAGTGGCAATGGCCGTGGAAATGAAGTCTCACCGAACCGGAGATCTTGGGTTCGATTCTTGTGCTACCCTCCCCGGAAATGGGGTGAATAACGGACATGTAAAAACTCGAAAATGAGAGGTTCCTACCAAGCTTACAAAAAAAAAAATGGTTTTACAAAGGATAGTCTCTTTTTAATTTTGACTTTTCGCTTGTATAAGTAAATATTTTTATGAAAATAATCTTCACATATGAAATGTATAGTTAAGTTTGATTGCTTTTAAATTGACTGTCTTCCTCCTTAATTATCTGATTTTGATGAAACTTAACTTTGAAAGAGAAACTACTCCTTTATATCAATCTAGAAAAGTATCTATACAAATCAAAGTCTCTCTCCAGAAAGGCATCTCTAAAAATATCTACAACTATTGTCCAGAACCTCTTAAGGGGCCAATGATCCTCCCCACTTAGTAAGTTTTCATTTTTAGAGTGTAATTCTAAAATATACCTAAACTTAAGGGATAAGAGGTCTCATCAAGAGTCGGCTTACCATGATCATAAGATTATAACTGAACTGACATTACCAAAAATGCATGCCAAAACAGGGTAATGGCTTATGATTATAATAATCAAAAGACAAGGGGTCTCATCACGAGCCAGCTTGTTCAGTTAAGTTACGAATCAACGGAATGGCATTTTCAATGCTGGTCACCAAACCAAGACACTGTCCTTTAGGAAATACGGATGAAAAGTTGAAGCAACAAATAAATCACTCCAGAAAATAAAGAAAGCAAGAAGTATACTTAGGAGCATATCTTTAAAATTTCATTTTGATTTAAGTGGAATATTGGGTCATTGCTGGTTAAAAGGTACCCCTGTTGGGCTATGAATGCCTACTAGCAGCATAGGCTCTACCTACGACAACGGAGTAAACCAAAAACCAATCTGGGGAGAGACACATGGCTTTATCTTTAAAAAACCAAGTAAAGATTGATGTAGACAGTGTTACTTTTTTACAAGAATGGAATAGTCAAAAGAATGGTAGTTAGGAAAATGATTGTTTTATTACGAAGGCAATAATTCTTACCTTATATTACATATAATTTGTTTTATTTTCAAAACTATCTTTATTTTGGAAGTTTTAGAAAATTGAAAAAACTCTGAGAGATAACTTGTTCTTCCAAGTGAATCACCAATAATAGCAGTTAATGTTATATTGACTAAATGGGGACCCTTTAAAAATTTTCATTTAAAAAAAAAAACTTAGGATTTAGTCATTTCTTTTGTTTTTTGAATAAAGAAAAATAACAATCAAAACCTTTTTGGGAACTACTAAAGACTTACCTTTTCATATATAGCATGTCTAAAAACCCACTAAAGGACCTTTCTAAAAAACCTCCAAAAAATCAAGCAAAGCATTTAAAATAAGGCCTCCATGGTCTAAATTATCATAAAATCCGATGAAAACAGAAGTCCTTAAAATTTTTAGGCTTAAATCTTGCATCACATAACATGACCCATTAAGAGTTCTCTCTTAAAAAATGATATAGCAAGTTTTGCGAGTTGTGAAATCAAAATGGTGCTTTGGCTTTTATCGCATCGCATTTCGGGTATTCAAGAAAATACTTTGCACTTACCATAAGAAGATATTATGATATGCGATTCGCGCCCAGACCCACACCGTAAAATACTAAAAGAAAATATTTCGAGTCCGTCAAGTCTATCACCTAGGATGAGCTTAGTAATTAACCATATGTGAAACAGCTAATGGACAACTTGCATATCACATCTCCCCGACACACAACAGGTGGTAAGAATGCTAAAAGGCACATCTTGTGATATTGCGATCTGCGATGTTGCTTCGCAAATCGCACAATCGCTATCATCGCAGAATAATGGCTCGCCACCCTAGGAGCTTTCATCCGTTTTTTCGATGCAAACATTTATGAGCAATAAAGTTAAGGGATAACGAATAATTAGTCAGCATTAGTGGGAAATAACTACATTTATGTGTGAAAATCCATTTAGGTTGATACGATATCTTGTTACGTGCATTCAAATAATGCTTCTTTTACCACCTTTAAAACCTATCTGCATTATTTCATTCTTACATTCATCTTTGAGTGTCCGATATCTTTTTTTCTTCATTTCAGGAAAAACCCGCAAAGAAAAGAGTTAAGAACAATGGGGAAGAAAGGCAAGGCTGTAGCCTCTGAGAAGACATAGACGACTCCCCTGTTCATAGACACCACATGCAACAGAGGGGGAGGAACCTCTACATGGGAGACGATGTACAACATACTGCAAGAGGAACAACCAAGGATTATGGAAACAGATGTTACAGTTGACGGCCAAGATTCCTTAGATGCTTCCATGCTAGAGACTGCATGCTCATTCTTGCACTGCATAGCTGCTCAACCGAAGATAATCCCTTATACCAATATGGTAAAATGGGTTATCGATGAAGTAGATATTTTAGACAGATAATTCAAGACGAGAAGCCAAGGGGTCATTGGATCTTTTACCCTAGACAATTTAAGGCTTATGTACCACATACCAGAGCCACAGGTCATCTACAATAGGCAATTCATGGAAAAGTTTGTTAAAGAGAACAACGACCTAGCAGATTGCACCCGTGCCTAGTCGAATAATGAAGAGAAGATCAAAAAAGACAAAAATGGTATGTACACTATTGCATCTATTTGTCCCCCTTATAGTTTTACTACGGCTATGTTATGTCGACTGTTTGGTAGACCTGATAGTACCAAGTTCTCCCCGGATTGGTTGTCGTTAATTGAAGCAATAGTTAACGCAACTATCATGAATTGGGCCCAAATCTTGTCAGATAATTTAGCAAAAAATATTATCAAGTATAGAAGGAGAAGAAGCATTGCTTCGAGGGTTTACCCTCCATTTTTTATGAGCGCCTATGTTATGGATGCTATTTGTTTTAGTTCAAAGTTCCCCATCATGGGATGGAAATGGACTATTCAGAATCCACTTCCCATTCACGTGTACCATAAGGTCATGTGGGAATCCAATTTTCAACCACATTTTTTCAAGATTTGCCACAGAGTTATGCTCCCTATCTACAAGCAGTTGTATAATCGAGACACCCCCAGATTTTCCCAAGAAGTTGAAGTTGACATCCTCCCGGTGGCCAGATGGTTCAGGGAGGAGACATTTATATACATCAGAGTTTTTGGCAGCATCACCCCCCCCACATCCTCCCATACTATGTTCCAGATAAATTGATGGCTAGGGAGATAGCCTACCAGATAGCTAGTGAGGGAGGAATGAGCCATACATTGAAAGAGTCAAAGAAGGCCATTTTGCCTACATTCCCTGTACAGTGCAAAGAATTTTCACTACACGACCTAGGACATGCATTCAAAGAATCAGAGAATATGCTATCTCTGCAATTACCCAAATTCCTTGGATGGAAGTATGAACCGTTTGGCACAATCAAGAATTTCACCACCATGGTGAAAATAAAAGTATCCACCAATGAGGAGGATGCTTTTGATGATATATTTTTGTAGAAAAGCACCTTTTCAGAGGTGAAACATATGGGCCAACTAATTTTTGACCATGAAGATCTAGAAAATTTTTAAAGTTACAAAGAAAGAAGGATGGCAACAGTCCCATTGGATCAATTGTTAATTGAACCAATAAGGTAGCCCACTCTCACTGTGACTATAGAAGGTGACTCCAAAGAAAACTCCAAATCTGATTCAGGAGTAGAGTCTCAAAAAAAATCTATTGGGGAATCATGACATTCATCATAGAATGGAAAAAGTAGAAGCATCGAAGATACGACCCAATCTACACAACAGAACGCTGAACAAGCTTCAGCTAGCAAGCAGGTTGAAATCCCTACTATCTCTGTGCAACCAATAAAACCCATGGTAATTGAATTAGAGGAGGAGTGGGATAATTTTAATAAAATTCTCCATATAGAGGAACAAGTGCTAGAGCTACAAACACTACAACACAAGATAGCTCTGGAAATTACAGTGGAAGAAACTGCAAATGAGCCAGAAGTAGAGCATAACCCTGTTACTCCCACTTCCAAGATAATTCTGAAGATTGAAGAAATACCCAATCTGGATGTATTCTATAGCCCATAGCATAAGGCCGTGGTAAAAAGGCAAAGAATGAAAATAAAATTGAACTCTATAGTTGTTACTACCCCTGAAAACGAACTAATGGATGTTCTATGGAAGGACTTGCTTGTTGATCCATTTGCCAACTTAACTAGACTCTCGCAGTTTGCAGGCACTTATGCTACAACGAACATAGATAAAGCAATAGAAGTCCAAATGTTGCTTAGAGAAAAGGAAAATAAAATAACGTCACTTGAGCAACAGTTACAGCTAGTCAAATCTGAACAACAGGTAGAGATACAGTTGGCCAAGCTTCAACAAGAATTTGAAAAAATGCAAATAGAACATCATAGTAACTTAGCCAAGAAGGAAGCACAGGTGTAGGCGATAACTGATCTTCTTAAAGACGATACAAAAATCAATCAGTTTATCATCGAAGCACTCAAACTTAATTCTCAGTTGATACATCAAGAAGAATTACTATGCCAGATGATTTCACACTGGAAATCTTATTGCGAAACAAGTGATAAACTGACAAGTGAAGTCGTAGAAATGCGACTTGAATATGATGAGACCTTTAAAAGGGTCACTGATCACATTGCCTGGCAAAATATAGAGGAGGGAAGAAAGACTGACCTACCCAAGCTAGAAGAATCACATAAGGAAATTATGTTTGCAAGCTGGGATTCTTGGCTAAAAGAAGAAGAAAAGGCAACATCAAACGCGGTGGCAACAACAAACATTATCATAGAAAATATAAATGAGAATTTGCATGGTGCCAATCTAGTAGAAGATTCCATTCCAGAGTTCCTTCCAGATGCAAAACAACTCAAACAACAATGGAAACAGGTAGCGGAATACAAATCGAAAATGATAAGGAAAATGACAGGCTAGACTGGGAGGCATATTGGCAACATTTGGTCAAGCCTCACAGCTAATGGATGACCCTGCGATGCCTAACCACCTCTGCCGAGAAAATGGCGCCAGCTCTGACTGATGCCATATTCAATGGATAGTTGAAATTTGAAGTCAGCCGGCCTACACAGCTGAAGCCTATGGTAGATATCTGCGATCTGAAGGATCGAATGAAACATAGTTAGTCACCTTGTTTACTTTAATTTTGATTTTATTTTTGCATAAATTGAGGCAGGTCATTTAAACATCCTCGACTATTTTTTTAATAATCTATTTTTAGCCTTATAGTTTTAGTATTTAAACCCCTCTCATGCATTTAGAGAGGGGTCCAGAATTTTATGAGAAACTCTCTTCAAAACATGCACTTCTGTGCCTTTGAGGAAGTTCTAGTGAAATTTATGGAACAAGATTTATTTTTATCTGACTTAGCATCTTCTACTAAAATTGCACATTTGTACACTTAGATGATGTTGAATGGATTGAAGAAAGATCAATATTGTTGAAACACATGAGTAGGACGTATTATAAATGGTAATTTTATCTCGTAATCCTTTTTACTTATGTATTAAGCAATATTTTCCTTTCGAATTATTTATGTATGAAAGTCTGAATTTCGATGATCACCCCTAAATGGCGACCTTATCGAATGGGAAGAATCTTCAAGGATGAGGATGTGGAAGCATTGTTTTGTGCTATTTCTATTATCCAACCAGATTGGATAAACGAAGCAAGGGATGAATGGAAGAAGGACGAAGAAGTATGGCCACTTATTCAAAAGTTGCAAAATATCCCAATTCAAACAATATTGCTAGAAATTGAAGAGGAAGGAAAAATCATATTGGAACCTGGAGCATTCATAGAAACAAGAACCCGACAGCTACAAAATTGATCAATTTTAGAGTATCTCATCAAGTGGAAGAACTTACCCGCTGAAGATTCCACATGGGAGGACAAGAATTTTATACAGAAGCATCAAGAACTACTCAAGCATTGAGGACAACACTTTTTGAAGGAGAGGGGCATGTTAGGCCTCCATACTACTAGTGTAACCCCTTCTTGTTATTAGTACAACCCACTTATTATATTGATGTACCCATGTAGTGCCTATATTGTTACTATTGTGTCCCATAGAAGCCCACTATTGTTATTATTGTGCAATTACACCTCTTTGTTCCTTTTTCGATGATCACCCGTATTCCTACTCCTAACTTGCTCTAGGAATTCATCTCGATGGACTATATGTTTGGCATTCCTCCTAATAAGCATGGTAATGACTATGTGTTTGTGATCATTGATAGATTTTCTAATATGGTCATTATGGCAGCTTATAAGAAGAGTATCATAGCAGAAGCCACTGCCGAGCTCTTCTTTGAACATGTGTGGGTACATTTTGGGATCTGTTGTAGCGGCTACAACCACCCTCCAAAATATTTCCTTCACTTCATTGTGGAGCCTCCCTCCTCTGCATCTTAGCAGCATGTCTTGCACTACTCATGTACTTGTGTTTTATTTGAAGTAATCTTTCACTTTGCAGCTTGTATTCGATAACTTGTTTTTGCCGACCACCCACAAGCTAACCCGTGACTTGGTTCATATCTGGTTCTTGCGATGTCGTAAGTGTCTGCTCTGTCTCTCGGTACATCAATAGTTGAGCAGTCTCTCAATAGTACAAGCATCATGGTTTCCAAGAGATTTGAAACAAAGGACACTGTAGAGAGAAGAACTGGAGATGCGGTTGAAGAGGTGCCAATAAACTTGCCTATCTATGCAGACGTGCAACTATTCATAGAGAAGGACATGAAGATCACATGGCAAGAAATAAAGGACATATTTGTAGGCACTTTCAAGGAAGATCCGAAAGACCATCAAGTCTATGTCAACATTCATAAGTCAGGCTTATACAAGGTTGCATGCAGGTACCTTGCCTTCCCGTGTGCAGATGTCATTTACTAGGTTGTCTCACATATTGATCTCAAGATGATGACATTGAGAAGCGCCAGTGGAACACATATTTCCACCTTCAGGAAGGAAAACTACCATCAGATGTATCACTTTCTACAGCTGTTGAAATACATGGATGCACTACTCTTCACTCCCAACAACAATGTGAACTCAAGAGAAATCTTGAAGCGTTGGGTAAAAGAGCCATCGAAGTTAAGGACATCACCCAACCAGGTCTACAAGACGAAGACACTTATGAAGGATTACCAACTCCTGGTCATATTTGCATGTCACTTGTATGGCCAAGAGAGCATAGAGACCATCCCACAGAGTTGGGTTGATAGGTTGGATCAATTGGAAAATGAAGGAAGGCCCTTCAACTAATCGAACATGTTGGCTCTTCAACTAAAGGTCCATGTGTCAAATATCTAGAATATGTGTAAGGATGGACAAGCAAGATTCTATAATTCCACGTACCTCGTTGATGTAATCTATGCCCAACAGAAGTTCCCTAGCATGGGTTTGACATGGAAACCATCAGAAGAAGCTGTGAATTTTTATTGCAAGTTCCTCTATGAGTGTAGCTATCGAGGATTCATGACGAGGTTGTCCGACCACTTCATCACCCATGATATTTGAATAGGATCCACCTTGTATGTCCTAGGAAGTGACGCAGGCATTTCTCAACATTGCAGATTGGTATGCCTCACCAGGTGGCACCTTCATCAAGAGGTTTGGTGTCGAGAAGCCTTCGCATGAGCTACCGAGGTTTTCCACAGACAAGTTGGTTATGTAAGAACTTGTATACCACATCTCCAAAGGGTTGTTAGCAGGACTGCACAGGAGGAAGAATGCACCATGGTCCACTCTTCCTTTGCAAATTGGGTTGTACGAGATCCGTACCTTGAAATATGCATATGATAAGATTGAGGACTTAAAGAAGTTTGGTTTTGGCACCAAGAGTTTCAATTTGTATGATATGCATTGCATATGCAAGAACTACTGTGTGAAGGTGTACTTCCCATGGGTCCACGGGGCATGTCATTGGCCATAGGAAGATCCTTGCAGGTATTTCTATAACTGCTCTAGGCTCAACGAAATGATTAGCATGGATGTAGAATGGAAAAAAACACTACACGAAACAGTGCCACAGGAAGCAACAACAACAGTCATAGTGAGCAGCAAACCAACACAAGACAAAGGGAACAAGAATATTGTCGATAGCACAGAGGTTGAGAAAAGCTACAAGTTTAAAGAACATCCACTTATTGAGGGATTATCTTTGGACATAAATTCAAAGAGGTGATAATGCGATAGGATAGTAGCATAGAGAAAGAGGGAGAAGAAAATATTGGAAGAGACAGAAAGGAGATTGCAAGAGACGGAGAAGAAGATGAAAGAAGAACAAGAACTCAGGAGGAGAGAGAGTGAAGAAAAGCATAGACAAGATCATGAAGAAGGACAAGGTGCACTGATAGAGAAAACTGTGCAGATACAGGTTGAAGCAGTAGAGCAACCAAAAGATGATGAACAGGGTGAGTAGGTGCAGGTTCACGAACTTGCTTAGTAGACTAAGTAGTTGGTTGAGGTAACAAACATGGATACAGAACTGGAGCTAGAGGACCAAGACATCGATCTCATGACGAGAGAATCTGAGGTCATGGCACAATCTCCGCCACCTCTAGAACCACAATCAGTCTTGAGCGAGCAAGGAGAATATGTTTTCCTTGAAGATGATATGGAGACAAATGTGTACAATCTACCATTTGATGAGACACAACAAAGGATTGTACATTCATAAATAAAGAAACTCTCAGATGATCATACATCACATGCACACACAAAAGAAAGGGTGATTATAATAGATGTTAGAAGACATCCACTTGCCATGGTCGAGGCTTCTAAGGATTATGTTGAAGCCATGAGTTCAACGGTCAAGTTCTTGATAGTTGAGAATGATCGAATGGCAAAGGACTTGCAAGAGGCTAGGCAGACAATAGAGCAGTCCGCAGGATCCGCCATGAAAGAGATGAAGAAAGCAATAGTTGTGGAGATATTATCTTTAGAGGCCACCATGCGGACAATGTATAGAATATTTGTCACTGTGAACAAAGCAGTTGTTCACTTATATGGCTTTCAGCAGTAGTGTGCGTAAACAACCCAAACAATTAAAGACATTCACACTACTATTGCGTACATGCAAGAATGGACAATGAGGTACAAGGGAGCCCCGCTTTGCTTGCATAAGAAGATGAAGCCACATGCTAAGCTTGAAAAAGCACATATTCAGATGTAGATACAGAATTATGAGCAACTCCCTCCACTCATCACTAGAATTGAGGCTTCATTACAGGTTTTAACCCGATACAGAAATTACCTGCATACGAATTCTAAAACACAGAAAATAAACAATGCGAGAGCATAACACATAAAACACATATACACAGAGATTTTCCCCTGGATCCCAAAATCGAGACTACCAGCTTGATTTTTCATTATCTTCCTTTCAATGTTACAATACATATTTATACATGTCGAAGCATCCAATACCATGGACAGAAAACCATCGCATCCAAAACCATGGACTGAAAACCATCGCATCCAAAACCATGTGTGAAAAACATGCACAAAACCATAAGTAGGTTCACCCAACCTAATATAGCGTCCAAAACCAAAATTTTCCGAGGCACTGCCCTAGACCCCATAGGGTGGGGTTACTTGCACCCCTCTAACCCCCTGTGACTCCTCCAGCTACGCAATCGGCGCAATGAAGGGGGGCCTCTGTCCCCCTTCTAACCCCTTGATTAACTACGTGGGCTAGTGATGGAAATAATATAACACAACCCAAGATTCTCCCACTTGTTGTTTTCTTTCCACAGGGGGGCCACAAGAAAGCGTAGTCATTTATCCAGCCTTGCAATGCCTATTGTTTCTCTAAACCAAGAGAACTTCTCAGAGCTCACAAATTTCGTCAATGCATCTACAGTATTCTTTAAAGTGTCCACCTTTACCAACAAAACCTTTTTGTCTTCTATCATATCCCTCACAAAGTGATACTGAACATTAATGTGCTTTGTCTTTGAATGATATGTAGGGTTCTTTGCCAAGAAAATTGCACTTTGGCTGTCACAATCTATCCTTATAGCTCCCTGTACTAACCCCATACTTGAACACAATCTCTACAACTAAATTGCTTCGTTGCTTGCATGAGTGGGTGCCATGTATTCTACCTCTGTAGTTGATAGTGCTACTACAGATTGTTTCTTACTCATCCAACTGACTACACCTCCAAATAGGTTAAACACATACCCACTTGTAGATCTTCTTTGATCTAGATCTCCAGCCCAGTCTGCATCAACAAAACCATGAATATCCAACAGTTTTTCCAATCGTGGTCTTCCTTGGTAGCACAAACCATAATCACTAGTGCCACGCAAATACCTGAAAACCCGCTTCATTGTTGTCCAGTGCTCCTTCCCTGGTTTTGACATAAACCTGCTCAATACTCCCACTATATGTGTAATGTGTTGTCTAGTACAGACCATCACATACATCAGGCTACTAACTGCACTTGCATATGGAACTCGGGACATGTCCTCTTCCTCTTCTTGTGTCTTAGGACACTGTTCAGCAGATAAATGTACACCTACAAGAATAGGAACCTTCACCAGTTTACTCTCTTGAAAATTAAACCTCTGCAATATTGTCTCGACATACTTCCTCTGGTCTAACCAGAGCTTCCTCTTTTTCCAATCTCTTTTAATTTCCATGCCCAAAATATAGTTTGCAGCACCAAGATCTTTCATGTCGAATTTGGAGGACAAATGGGTCTTCAAATCCTGGATAATTTCTTTGTCATTTCCAACCAGCAACATATCATCCACATACAAGAGCAGATAAATAACACGATCACCAATTAATTTAAAATACACACAGTGATCTGCTTTGCTTCTAGTGAAGCCAAGTCCCCGTATAAATGTATCAAATTTCTGATACCACATCCTTGGTGATTGTTTTAACCCATACAAAGACTTCTTTAACTTGCATTCCAGTTCTTTCTTACCCTTCACCGCAAAGCCTTCAGGTTGCTTCATGTAGATCTCCTCTTCTAGATCCCCGTGGAGAAATGTTGTCTTCACATCCATCTATTCTACTTCAAAATCAACAGCAACAACAACAGATAAAAGTAATCTAATAGAAGTTACCTTGGAAACAGGAGAAAAAATATCACCAATATCAATTCCTAGCACCTGGGAATAACCTTTTGCTACCAATCGAGCTTTGTATTTCTCCACCTTTTCTTCTGCATTTGTCTTCTTCTTGAACACCCATTTGCTGCCAATGGGTTTCCTTCCAGCCGACAACTCCACCAGATCCCAAGCCTCATTTTTATGCAAAGATGTCATTTCATCAACCATGGCCTCTTTCCATAGTTTTCCATCCTCTGAATCTACTACTTCCTTCACAGTTCTTTGATCATCATCAATAATAGATAGAGCAAAATTTGAACAGAAATCAGATGGACTATACCTTTCTAGTTGCCTTTTTTCTCGAACTGATCTTCTCACACCAAGAGTTTGTGGCTCTTCATATGTTTTTCTCCTCAAGGCGCACACTAAAGTCATAGTACCCTTCTCAACAGTAAGAAATCTTTAATACAAAGAGACATAGGAGAAAAAAGATCAAATTGGGTCACTGCCCTGCAAGAATATGACGTAGAAATGAAACCAGCTAAAATTGTAAAAGGTATAGTTTTTTTCAAGATGTTGGTCGGCGCTTCAAATCTACTAGAGTTGCAACATTTAGGTGACGATGTACAAATCTATGAGGTAAGCCTCAACAACACAGAATTAAGGTATGTTGATATCATATTTTACTTGAAAAATGGATACGCACTAGCCCAATTGAATTACACAAAGAAAAGAGCAAAGAAAAGAGCCCTGAGATTAAAAGTCAAGGAAATATTAGATTGTCAACAATGTGCTTTTTAGAAAAATTATGATTATGTTTTACTTGGATGTCTTGAGAAACCTGAGGTAGAGAAGGTGTTGCAGGAACTTCATGATGGACCAACTGGTGGTCACTTTGGTGATGACACTACGACACATAAAATCCTGCACGCCGGCTATTATTGGCCAACTCTATTCAAAGATGCACACAACTATGTAAGAAGATGTAAGGTTTTTCAAACAGTTGCTAGAAGACAGAGAAAACCTGTGCTACCATTACAACCCGTCAACATCGACCAACCATTTGAACAATGGGGATTGGATGTAAAAGGTGATATATTTCCTCATTCTTCTAAACAACATAGATACATTCTTACAGCCACTGATTATTTCACCAAATGGGTAGAGGCAATCCCACTAAAGGTAGCCAATTCAGAAAATATTATTGAATTTATAGATCAATTTATCATCACCAGATTTGTCTTACCATCTGGTTTAATGTTTGATAATGCATCTTATTTTTTAGGCAATGCCATGAAAGAATTTTCTCTTAAAAGAGGTTTTAAGCTTAAATATTTGGTAAATTATTATCTGCAAGGAAATGGACTAGCCGAATCCACAAAAAAAAACCTCATCAGTATCATTAAACGTACTGTTGACCAAGGCCAAAATAACTGGCATAAGTCTTTAGTGTGTAATCTATGGGCGGATCAAATAACTTAGAAAGCCTCCATCGACACTTCTCCTTTTAATTTGGTCTATGGGAAAGAAGCAATATTACCAACAAACGTAGCCATTCCTTCTTTAGCCTTAGTTCAATTCATTGGAGAAACCCTTTCCTCATCTATGCAGGTTAGACAATTACAAATTCTTAAGCTCGAAGAGGAAAGGGAAAAAGCCAAGACCACTCATGCATATCATCAGCAGTTAGTCAAAGCCTCCTTTGATTCAAATTTTGTAGCCTCAAAATATTTCCAACTTGGATACCTAGTATTAAAATGGGATAAATCCCATGAAGAGAAAGGTAAGGATACCAAGTTCCAACAAATGTTGCTCAGCCCACTTCAGATTGTGGAACAGTTAGGCCCATCAACTTTTCTGCTACAAGATTTATTAGGTAAGAGAGAATATCTACTTGTTAATGGATAGGTCCTAAAGAAATACTTTCCATAGAAGATGAACTCTTCCGTTCTCTGTATATTATTGCCCATAGTTAATTTTTTTTTTTAATAAATAATAATACCAATTCAAAAGCATTCAATTTTGGTTTTACAAAGGTCTGCATGGGGTAGCTCAAGTGGCAATGGCCGTGGAAATGAAGTCTCACTGAACCGGAGATCTTGGGTTCGATTCTTGTGCTACCCTCCCCGGAAATGGGGTGAATAACGGACATGTAAAAACTCGAAAATGAGAGGTTCCTACCAAGCTTACAAAAAAAAAATGGTTTTACAAAGGATAGACTCTTTTTAATTTTGACTTTTCGCTTGTATAAGTAAAGATTTTTATGAAAATAATCTTCACATATGAAATGTATAGTTAAGTTTGATTGCTTTTAAATTGACTGTCTTCCTCCTTAATTATCTGATTTTGATGAAACTTAACTTTGAAAGAGAAACTACTCCTTTATATCAATCTAGAAAAGTATCTATACAAAGCAAAGTCTCTCTCCAGAAAGGCATCTCTAAAAACTCTACAACTGTCGTCCAGAACCTCTTAAGGGGCCAATGATCCTCCCCACTTAGTCAGTTTTCATTTTTAGAGTGTAATTCTAAAATATACCTAAACTTAAGGGATAAGAGGTCTCATCAAGAGTCAGCTTACCATGATCATAAGATTATAACTGAACTGACATTACCAAAACTGCATACCAAAACAGGGTAATGGCTTATGATTATAATAATCAAAAGACAAGGGGTCTCATCACGAGCCAGCTTGTTCAGTTAAGTTACGAATCAAGTGAATGGCATTTTCAATGCTGGTCACCAAACCAAGACATTTTCCTTTAGGAAATACAGATGAAAAGTTGAAGCAACAAATAAATCACTCCAGAAAATAAAGAAAGCAAGAAGTATACTTAGGAGCATATCTTTAAAATTGCATTTTGATTTAAGTGGAATATTGGGTCATTGCTGGTTAAAAGGTACCCCTGTTGGGCTATGAATGCCTACTAGCAGCATAGGCTCTACCTACGACAACGGAGTAAACCAAAAACCAATCTGGGGAGAGACTCATGGCTTTATCTTTAAAAAACCAAGTAAAGATTGATGTAGACAGTGTTACTTTTTTACAAGAAAGGAATAGTCAAAAGAATTGCTCTGTCTCTCGGTACATCAGTAGTTGAGTAGTCTCTCAATAGTACAAGCATCATGGTTTCCAAGAGATTTGAAACAAAGGACACTGTAGAGAGAAGAACTGGAGATGCGGTTGAAGAGGTGCCAATAAACTTGCCTGTCTATGCAGATGTGCAACTATTCGTAGAGAAGGACATGAAGATCACATGGCAAGAAATAAAGGACATATTTGTAGGCACTTTCAAGGAAGATCCGAAAGACCCTCAAGTCTATGTCAACATTCATAAGTCAGGCTTATACAAGGTTGCATGCAGGTACCTCGCCTTCCCGTGTGCTGATGTCATTTACTAGGTTGTCTCACATATTGATCTCAAGATGATGACATTGAGAAGCGCTAGTGGAACACATATTTCCACCTTCAGGAAGGAAAACTACCATCAGATGTATCACTCTCTACAGCTGTTGAAATACATGGATGCACTACTCTTCACTCCCAACAACAATGTGAACTCAAGAGAAATCTTGAAGCGTTGGGTAAAATAGCCATCGAAGTTAAGGACATCACCCAACCAGGTCTACAAGACGAAGACACTCATGAAGGATTACCAACTCCTGGTCATATTTGCATGTCACTTGTATGGCCAAGAGAGCATAGAGACCATCCCACAGAGTTGGGTTGATAGGTTGGATCAATTGGAAAATGAAGGAAGGCCCTTCAACTAATCGAACATGTTGGCTCTTCAACTAAAGGTCCATGTGTCAAATATCTAGAATATGCGTAAGGATGGACAAGCAAGATTCTATAATTCCACGTACCTCGTTGATGTAATCTATACCCAACAGAAGTTCCCTAGCATGGGTTTGACATGGAAACCATCAGAAGAAGCTATGAATTTTTATTGCAAGTTCCTCTATGAGTGTAGCTATCGAGGATTCATGACGAGGTTGTCTGACCACTTCATCACCCATGATATTTGAATAGGATCCACCTTGCATGTCCTAGGAAGTGACGCAGGCATTTCTCAACATTGCAGATTGGTATGCCTCACCAGGTGGCACCTTCATCAAGAGGTTTGGTGTGGAGAAGCCTTCGTATGAGCTACGGAGGTTTTCCACGGACAAGTTGGTTATGTAAGAACTTGTATACCACATCTCCAAAGGGTTGTTAGCAGGACTGCATAGGAGGAAGAATGCACCATGGTCCACTCTTCCTTTGCAAATTGGGTTGTACGAGATCCGTACCTTGAAATATGCATATGTTAAGATTGAGGACTTAAAGAAGTTTGGTTTTGGCACCAAGAGTTTCAATTTGTATGAGATGCATTGCATATGCAAGAACTACTGTGTGAAGGTGTACTTCCCATGGGTCCACGGGGCATGTCATTGGCCATCATTGGCCATAGGAAGATCCTTGGAGGTATTTCTATAACTGCTCTAGTCTCAACGAAATGATTAGCATGGATGTAGAATGGAAAAAAACACTACACGAAACAGCACCACAGGAAGCAACAACAACAGTCATAGTGAGCAGAAAACCAACACAAGACAAAGGGAACAAGAATATTGTCGATAGCACAGAGGTTGAGAAAAGCTACAAGTTTAAAGAACATCCACTTATTGAGGGATTATCTTTGGACATAAATTCAAAGAGGTGATAATGCGATAAGATAGTAGCATAGAGAAAGAGGGAGAAGAAAATATTGGAAGAGACAGAAAGGAGATTGCAAGAGACGGAGAAGAAGATGAAAGAAGAACAAGAACTCAGGAGGAGAGAGAGTGAAGAAAAGCATAGACAAGATCATGAAGAAGGATAAGGTGCACTGATAGAGAAAACTGTGCAGATACAGGTTGAAGCAGTAGAGCAACCAAAAGATGATGAACAGGGTGAGTAGGTGCAGGTTCAAGAACTTGCTTAGTAGACTGAGTAGTTGGTTGAGGTAACAAACATGGATACAGAACTGGAGCTAGAGGACCAAGACATCGATCTCATGACGAGAGAATCTGAGGTCATGGCACAATCTCCGCCACCTCCAGAACCACAATCAGTCTTGAGCGAGCAAGGAGAATATGTTCTCCTTGAAGATGATATGGAGACAAATGTGTACAATCTACCATTTGATGAGACACAACAAAGGATTGTACATTCATAAATAAAGCAACTCTCAGATGATCATACATCACATGCACACACAAAATAAAGGGTGATTATAATAGATGTTAGAAGACATCCACTTGCCATGGTCGAGGCTTCTAAGGATTATGTTGAAGCCATGAGTTCAACGGTCAAGTTCTTGATAGTTGAGAATGATCGAATGGCAAAGGACTTGCAAGAGGCTAGGCAGACAATAGAGCAGTCCGCAGGATCCGCCATGAAAGAGATGAAGAAAGCAATAGTTGTGGAGATATTATCTTTAGAGGCCACCATGTGGACAATGTATAGAATATTTGTCACTGTGAACAAAGCAGTTGTTCATTTATATGGCTTTCAGCAGTAGTGTGCGTAAACAACCCAAACACTTAAAGACATTCACACTACTATTGCGTACATGCAAGAATGGACAATGAGGTACAAGGGAGCCCCGCTTTGCTTGCATAAGAAGATGAAGCCACATGCTAAGCTTGACAAAGAACATATTCAGATGTAGATACAGAATTATGAGCAACTCCCTCCACTCATCACTAGAATTGAGGCTTCATTACAGGTTTTAACCCGATACAGAAATTACCTGCATACGAATTCTAAAACACAGAAAATAAACAATGCGAGAGCATAACACATAAAACACATATACACAGATATTTTCCCCTGGATCCCAAAATCGAGACTACCAGCTTGATTTTTCATTATCTTCCTTTCAATGTTACAATACATATTTATACATGTTGAAGCATCCAATACGATGGACCGAAAACCATCGCATCCAAAACCATGGACTGAAAACCATCACATCCAAAACCATGTGTGAAAAACATGCACAAAACCATAAGTAGGTTCACCCAACCTAATATAGCGTCCAAAACCAAAATTTTCCGAGGAACTGCCCTGGACCCCATAGGGTGGGGTTACTTGCACCCCTCAAACCCCCTGTGACTCCGCCAGCTACGCAATCGGCGCAATGAAGGGGGGCCTCTGTCCCCCTTCTAACCCCTTGATTAACTACGTGGGCTAGTGATGGAAATAATATAACACAACCCAAGATTCTCCGACTTGTTGTTTTCTTTCCACAGGGGGCCACAAGAAAGCGTAGTCATTTATCCAGCCTTGCAATGCCTATTGTTTCTCTAAACCAAGAGAACTTCTCAGAGCTCACAAATTTTGTCAATGCATCTACAGTATTCTTTAAAGTGTCCACCTTTACCAACAAAACCTTTTTGTCTTCTATCATATCCCTCACAAAGTGATACTGAACATTAATGTGCTTTGTCTTTGAATGATATGTAGGGTTCTTTGCCAAGAAAATTGCACTTTGGCTGTCACAATCTATCCTTTTAGCTCCCTGTACTAACCCCATACTTGAACACAATCTCTGCAACTAAATTGCTTCGTTGCTTGCATGAGTGGGTGCCATGTATTCTGCCTCTGTAGTTGATAGTGCTACTACAGATTGTTTCTTACTCATCCAACTGACTACACCTCCAAATAGGTTAAACACATACCCACTTGTAGATCTTCTTTGATCTAGATCTCCAGCCCAGTCTGCATCAACAAAACCACAAATATCCAACAGTTTTTCCAATCGTGGTCTTCCTTGGTAGCACAAACCATAATCACTAGTGCCACACAAATACCTGAAAACCTGCTTCACTGTTGTCCAGTGCTCCTTCCCTGGTTTTGACATAAACCTGCTCAATACTCCCACTACATGTGTAATGTGTTGTCCAGTACAGACCATCACATACATCAGGCTACTAACTGCACTTGCATATGGAACACGGGACATGTCCTCTTCCTCTTCTTGTGTCTTAGGACACTGTTCAGCAGATAAATTTACACCTACAAGAATAGGAACCTTCACCAGTTTACTCTCTTGAATATTAAACCTCTGCAATATTGTCTCGACATACTTCCTCTGGTCTAACCAGAGCTTCCTCTTTTTCCAATCTCTTTTAATTTCCATGCCCAAAATATAGTTTGCAGCACCAAGATCTTTCATGTCAAATTTTGAGGACAAATGGGTCTTCAAATCCTGGATAATTTCTTTGTCATTTCCAACCAGCAACATATCATCCACATACAAGAGCAGATAAATAACACGATCACCAATTAATTTAAAATACACACAGTGATCTGCTTTGCTTCTAGTGAAGCCAAGTCCCCGTATAAATGTATCAAATTTCTGATACCACATCCTTGGTGACTGTTTTAACCCATACAAAGACTTCTTTAACTTGCATTCCAGTTCTTTCTTACCCTTCACCGCAAAGCCTTCAGGTTGCTTCATGTAGATCTCCTCTTCTAGATCCCCGTGGAGAAATGTTGTCTTCACATCCATCTATTCTACCTCAAAATCAACAGCAACAACAATAGATAAAAGTAATATAATAGAAGTTACCTTGGAAACAAGAGAAAAAATATCACCAATATCAATTCCGAGCAACTGGGAATAACCTTTTGCTACCAATCGAGCTTTGTATTTCTCCACCTTTTCTTCTGCATTTGTCTTCTTCTTGAACAGCCATTTGCTGCCAATGGGTTTCCTTCCAGCCGACAACTCCACCAGATCCCAAGCCTCATTTTTATGCAAAGATGTCATTTCATCAACCATGGCCTCTTTCCATAGTTTTCCATCCTCTGAATCTACTACTTCCTTCACAGTTCTGGGATCATCATCAATAATAGATAGAGAAAAATTTGAACAGAAATCAGATGGACTATACCTTTCTAGTTGCCTTTTTTCTCAAACTGATCTTCTCACACCCGGAGTTTGTGGCTCTTCATGTGTTTTTCTCCTCAAGGCGCACACTAAAGTCATAGTACCCTTCTCAACAGTAAGAAATCTTTAATACAAAGAGACGTAGGAGAAAAAATATCAAATTGGGTCACTGCCCTGCAAGAATATGACGTAGAAATGAAACCAGCTAAAATTGTAAAAGGTATAGGTTTTTTCAAGATGTTGGCCGGCGCTTCAAATCTACTAGAGTTGCAACATTTAGGTGACGATGTACAAATCTATGAGGTAAGCCTCAACAACACAGAATTAAGGTATGTTGATATCATATTTTACTTGAAAAATGGATACGCACCAGCCCAATTGAATTACACAAAGAAAAGAGCCCTGAGATTAAAAGTCAAGGAAATATTAGATTGTCAACAATGTTCTTTCTAGAAAAATTATGATTATGTTTTACTTGGATGTCTTGAGAAACCTGAGGTAGAGAAGGTATTGCAAGAACTTCATGATGGACCAACTGGTGGTCACTTTGGCGATGACACTACGACACATAAAATCCTGCACGCCGGCTATTATTGGCCAACTCTATTCAAAGATGCACACAACTATGTAAGAAGATGTAAGGTTTTTCAAACAGTTGCTAGAAGACAGAGAAAACCTGTGCTACCATTACAACCCGTCAACATCGACCAACCATTTGAACAATGGGGATTGGATGTAATAGGTGAGATCGTTCCTCATTCTTCTAAACAACATAGATACATTCTTACAGCCACTGATTATTTCACCAAATGGGTAGAGGCAATCCCACTAAAGGTAGCCAATTCAGAAAATATTATTGAATTTATAGATCAATTTATCATCACCAGATTTGTCTTACCATCTGCTTTAATGTTTGATAATGCATCTTATTTTTTAGGCAATTCCATGAAAGAATTTTCTCTTAAAAGAGGTTTTAAGCTTAAATATTTGGTAAATTATTATCTGCAAGGAAATGGACTAGCCGAATCCACAAAAAAAAACCTCATCAGTATCATTAAACGTACTGTTGACCAAGGCCAAAATAACTGGCATAAGTCTTTAGTGTGTACTCTATGGGTGGATCAAATAACTTAGAAAGCCTCCATCGACACTTCTCCTTTTAATTTGGTCTATGGGAAAGAAGCAATATTACCAACAAACGTAGCCATTCTTTCTCTATCCTTAGTTCAATTCATTGGAGAAACCCTTTCCTCATCTATGCAGGTTAGACAATTACAAATTCTTAAGCTCGAAGAGGAAAGGGAAAAATCCAAGACCACACATGCATATCATCAGCAGTTAGTCAAAGCCTCCTTTGATTCAAATTTTGTAGCCTCAAAATATTTCCAACTTGGATACCTAGTATTAAAATGGGATAAATCCCATGAAGAGAAAGGTAAGGATACCAAGTTCCAACAAATGTTGCTCAGCCCACTTCAGATTGTGGAACAGTTAGGCCCATCAACTTTTCTGCTACAAGATTTATTAGGTAAGAGAGAATATCTACTTGTTAATGGATAGGTCCTAAAGAAATACTTTCCATAGAAGATGAACTCTTCCGTTCTCTGTATATTATTGCCCATAGTTAATTTTTTTTTTAATAAATAATAATACCAATTCAAAAGCATTCAATTTTGGTTTTACAAAGGTCTGCATGGGGTAGCTCAAGTGGCAATGGCCGTGGAAATGAAGTCTCATCGAACCGGAGATCTTGGGTTCGATTCTTGTGCTACCCTCCCCGGAAATGGGGTGAATAACGGACATGTAAAAACTCGAAAATGAGAGGTTCCTACCAAGCTTACAAAAAAAAAATGGTTTTACAAAGGATAGTCTCTTTTTAATTTTGACTTTTCGCTTGTATAAGTAAAGATTTTTATGAAAATAATCTTCACATATGAAATGTATAGTTAAGTTTGATTGCTTTTAAATTGACTGTCTTCCTCCTTAATTATCTGATTTTGATGAAACTTAACTTTGAAAGAGAAACTACTCCTTTATATCAATCTAGAAAAGTATCTATACAAAGCAAAGTCTCTCTCCAGAAAGGCATCTCTAAAAATATCTACAACTGTCGTCCAGAACCTCTTAAGGGGCCAATGATCCTCCCCACTTAGTATGTTTTCATTTTTAGAGTGTAATTCTAAAATATACCTAAAATTAAGGGATAAGAGGTCTCATCAAGAGTCGGCTTACCATGATCATAAGATTATAACTGAACTGACATTACCAAAACTGCATACCAAAACAGGGTAATGGCTTATGATTATAATAATCAAAAGACAAGGGGTCTCATCACGAGCCAGCTTGTTCAGTTAAGTTACGAATCAAGTGAATGGCATTTTCAATGTTGGTCACCAAACCAAGACATTGTCCTTTAGGAAATACAGATGAAAAGTTGAAGCAACAAATAAATCACTCCAGAAAATAAAGAAAGCAAGAAGTATACTTAGGAGCATATCTTTAAAATTGCATTTTGATTTAAGTGGAATATTGGGTCATTGCTGGTTAAAAGGTACCCCTGTTGGGCTATGAATGCCTACTAGCAGCATAGGCTCTACCTACGATAACGGAGTAAACCAAAAACCAATCTGGGGAGAGACTCATGGCTTTATCTTTAAAAAACCAAGTAAAGATTGATGTAGACAGTGTTACTTTTTTACAAGAATGGAATAGTCAAAAGAATGGTAGTTAGGAAAATGATTGTTTTATTACGAAGGCAATAATTCTTACCTTATATTCCATATAATTTGTTTTATTTTCAAAACTATCTTTATTTTGGAAGTTTTAGAAAATTGAAAAAACTCTGAGAGATAACTTGTTCTTCCAAGTGAATCACCAATAATAGCAGTTAATGTTATATTGACTAAATGGGGACCCTTTAAAATTTTTCATTTAAAAAACAAAACTTAGCATTTAGTCATTTCTTTTGTTTTTTGAATAAAGCAAAATAACAATCAAAACCTTTTTGGGATCTACTAAAGACTTACCTTTTCATATATAGCATGTCTAAAAACCCACTAAAGGACCTTTCTAAAAAACCTCCAAAAAATCAAGCAAAGCATTTAAAATAAGGCCTCAATGGTCTAAATTATCATAAAATCCGATGAAAACAGAAGTCCTTAAAATTTTTAGGCTTAAATCTTGCATCACATAACATGACCCATTAAGAGTTCTCTCTTAAAAAATGATATAGCAAGGTTTGCACTTACCATAAGAAGATATTATGATATGCGATTCGCGCCCAGACCCACACCGTAAAATACTAAAAGAAAATATTTCGAGTCCGTCAAGTCTATCACGTAGGATGAGCTTAGTAATTAACCATATGTGAAACAGCTAATGGACAACTTGCATATCACATCTCCCCGACACACAACAGGAGGTAAGAATGCTAAAAGGCACATCTTGTGATATTGCGATCTGCGATGTTGCTTCGCAAATCGCACAATCGCTATCATCGCAGAATAATGGCTCGCCACCCCAGGAGCTTTCATCCGGTTTTTCGATGCAAACATTTATGAGCAATAAAGTTAAGGGATAACGAATAATTAGTCAGCATTAGTGGGAAATAACTACATTTATGTGTGAAAATCCATTTAGCTTTATACGATATCTTGTTACGTGCATTCAAATAATGCTTCTTTTACCACCTTTAAAACCTATCTGCATTATTTCATTCTTACATTCATCTTTGAGTGTTCGATATCTTTTTTTCTTCATTTCAGGAAAAACCCGCAAAGCAAAGCGTTAAGAACAATGGGGAAGAAAGGCAAGGCTGTAGCCTCTGAGAAGACAGAGACGACTCCCCTGTTCATAGACACCACATGCAACAGAGGGGGAGGAACCTCTACATGGGAGACCATGTACAACATACTGCAAGAGGAACAACCAAGGATTATGGAAACAGATGTTACAGTTGACGGCCAAGATTCCTTAGATGCTTCCATGCTAGAGATTGCATGCCCGTTCTTGCACTGCATAGCTACTCAACCGAAGATAATCCCTTATACCAATATGGTAAAATGGGTTATCGATGAAGCAGATATTTTAGACAGATAATTCAGGACGAGAAGCCAAGGGGTCATTGGATCTTTTACCCTAGACAATTTAAGGCTTATGTACCACATACCAGAGCCACAGGTCATCTACAATAGGCAATTCATGGAAAAGTTTGTTAAAGAGAACAACGACCCAGCGGATTGCACCTGTGCCTAGTCGAATAATGAAGAGAAGATCAACAAAGACAAAAATGGTATGTACACTATTGCATCTATTTGTCCCCCTTATAGTTTTACTACGGCTATGTTATGTCGACTGTTTGGTAGACCTGATAGTACCATGTTCTCCCCGGATTGGTTGTCGTTAATTGAAGCAATAGTTAACGCAACTATCATGAATTGGGCCCAAATCTTGTCAGATAATTTAGCAAAAAATATTATCAAGTATAGAAGGAGAAGAAGCATTGCTTCGAGGGTTTACCCTCCATTTTTTATGAGCACCTATGTTATGGATGCTATTTGTTTTAGTTCAAAGTTCCCCATCATGGGATGGAAATGGACTATTCAGAATCCACTTCCCATTCACGTGTACCATAAGGTCATGTGGGAATCCAATTTTCAACCACATTTTTTCAAGATTTGCCACAGAGTTATGCTCCCTATCTACAAGCAGTTGTATAATCGAGACACCCCCAGATTTTCCCAAGAAGTTGAAGTTGACATCCTCCCAGTGGCCAGATGGTTCAGGGAGGAGACATTTATATACATCAGAGTTTTTGGCAGCATCACCCCCCCCCCCCCCCCCCCACATCCTCCCATACTATGTTCCAGATAAATTGATGGCTAGGGAGATAGCCTACCAGATAGCTAGTGAGGGAGGAATGAGCCATACATTGAAAGAGTCAAAGAAGGCCATTTGGCCTACATTCCCTATACAGTGCGGAGCATTTTCACTACACGACCTAGGACATGCATTCAAAGAATTAGAGAACATGCTATCTCTGCAATTACCCAAATTCCTTGGATGGAAGTATGAACCGTTTAGCACAATCAAGAATTTCACCACCATGGTGAAAATAAAAGTATCCACCAATGAGGAGGATGCTTTTGATGATATATTTTTGTAGAAAAGCACCTTTTCAGAGGTGAAACATATGGTCCAACTACTTTTTGACCATGAAGATCTAGAAAATTTTTACAGTTACAAAGAAAGAAGGATGGCAACAGTCCCATTGGATCAATTGTTAATTGAACCAATAAGGTAGCCTACTCTCACTGTGACTATAGAAGGTGACTCCAAAGAAAACTCCAAATCTGATTCAGGAGTAGAGTCTCAAAAAAAATCTATTGGGGAATCATGACATTCATCATAGAATGGCAAAAGTAGAAGCATCGAGGATACGACCCAATCTACACAACAGAACGCTGAACAAGCTTCAGCTAGCAAGCAGGTTGAAATCCCTACTATCTCTGTGCAACCAATAAAACCCATGTTAATTGAATTAGAGGAGGAGTGGGATAATTTTAATAAAATTATCCATATAGAGGAACAAGTGCTAGAGCTAAAAACGCTACAACACAAGATAGCTCTGGAAATTACAGTGGAAGAAACTGCAAATGAGCCAGAAGAAGAGCATAACCCTGTTACTCCCACTTCCAAGATAATTCTGAAGATTGAAGAAATACCCAATCTGGATGTATTCTATAGCCCATAGCATAAGGCCGTGGTAAAAAGGCAAAGAATGAAAATAAAATTGAACTCTATAGTTTTTACTACCCCTGAAAACGAACTAATGGATGTTCTATGGAAGGACTCGCTTGTTGATCCATTTGCCAACTTAACTAGACTCTCGCAGTTTGCAGGCACTTATGCTACAACGAACATAGATAAAGCAATAGAAGTCTAAATGTTGCTTAGAGAAAAGGAAAATAAAATAACGTCGCTTGAGCAACAGTTACAGCTAGTCAAATCTGACCAACAGGTAGAGATACAGTTGGCCAAGCTTCAACAAGAATTTGAAAAAATGCAAATAGAACATCATAGTAACTTAGCCAAGAAGGAAGCACAGGTGTAGGCGATATCTAATCTTCATAAAGACGATACAAAAATCAATTAGTTTATCATCGAAGCACTCAAACTTAATTCTCAGTTGATACATCAAGAAGAATTGCTATGCCAGAAGATTTCACACTGGAAATCTTATTGCGAAACAAGTGATAAACTGACAAGTGAAGTCGTAGAAATGCGACTTGAATATGATGAGACCTTTAAAAGGGTCACTGATCACATTGCCTGGCAAAATATAGAGGAGGGAAGAAAGACTGACCTACCCAAGCTAGAAGAATCACATAAGGAATTATGTTTGCAAGCTGGGATTCTTGGCTAAAAGAAGAAGAAAAGGCAACATCAAACGCGGTGGCAACAACAAACATTATCATAGAAAATATAAATGAGAATTTGCATGGTGCCAATCTAGTAGAATATTCCATTCCAGAGTTCCTTCCAGATGCAAAACAACTCAAACAACAATGGAAACAGGTAGCGGAATACAAATTGAAAATGATAAGGAAAATGACAGGCTAGACTGGGAGGCATATTGGCAACATTTGGTCAAGCCTCACAGCTAATGGATGACCCTGCGATGCCTAACCACCTCTGCCGAGAAAATGGCGCCAGCGCTGACTGATGCCATATTCGATGGATAGTTGAAATATGAAGTCAGCCGGCCTACACCGCTGAAGCCTATGGTAGATATCTGTGATCTGAAGGATCGAATGAAACATAGTTAGTCACCCTGTTTACTTTAATTTTGATTTTATTTTTGCATAAATTGAGGCAGGTCATTTAAACCTCCTCGACTATTTTTGTAATTATCTATTTTTAGCCTTATAGTTTTAGTATTTAAACCCCTCTCATGCATTTAGAGAGGGGTCCAGAATTTTATGAGAAACTCTCTTCAAAACATGCACTTCTGTGCCTTTGAGGAAGTTCTAGTGAAAATTATGGAACAAGATTTATTTTTATCTGACTTAGCATCTTCTACTAAAATTGCACATTTGTACACTTAGATGATGTTGAATGGATTGAAGATAGATCAATATTGTTGAAACACATGAGTAGGACGTATTATAAATGGTAATTTTATCTCGTAATCCTTTTTACTTATGTATTAAGCAATATTTTCCTTTCGAATTATTTATGTATGAAAGTCTGAATTTCGATGATCACCCCTAAATGGCGACCTTATCGAATGGGAAGAATCTTCAAGGATGAGGATGTGGAAGCATTGTTTTGTGTTATTTCTATTATCCAACCAAATTGGATAAACGAAGCAAGGGATGAATGGAAGAAGGACGAAGAAGTATGGCCACTTATTCAAAAGTTGCAAAATATCCCAATTCAAACAATATTGCTAGAAATTGAAGAGGAAGGAAAAATCATATTGGAACCTGGACCATTCATAGAAACAAGAACCCAACAGCTACAAAATTGATCAATTTTACAGTATCTCATCCAGTGGAAGAACTTACCCGCTAAAGATTCCACATGGGAGGACAAGAATTTTATACAGAAGCATCAAGAACTACTCAAGCATTGAGGACAACACTTTTTGAAGGAGAGGGGCATGTTAGGCCCCCATACTACTAGTGTAACCCCTTCTTGTTATTAGTACAACCCACTTATTATATTGATGTACCCATGTAGTGCCCATATTGTTACTATTGTGTCCCATAGAAGCCCACTATTGTTATTATTGTGCAATTACACCTCTTTGTTCCTTTTTCGATGATCACCCCTATTCCTACTCCTAACTTGCTTTAGGAATTCATCTCGATGGACTATATGTTTGGCATTCCTCCTAATAAGCATGGTAATGACTATGTGTTTGTGATCATTGATAGATTTTCTAATATGGTCATTATGGCAGCTTATAAGAAGAGTATCATAGCAGAAGCCACTGCCGAGCTCTTCTTTGAACATGTGTGGGTACATTTTGGGATCTGTTGTAACGGCTACAACCACCCTCCAAAATATTTCCTTCACTTCATTGTGGAGCCTCCCTCCTCTGCATCTTAGCAGCATGTCTTGCACTACTCATGTACTTGTGTTTTATTTGAAGTAATCTTTCACTTTGCAGCTTGTATTCGATAACTTGTTTTTGCCGACCACCCACAAGCTAACCCCGTGACTTGGTTCATATCTGGTTCTTGCGATGTCTTTAAAACTATGCAATCCTAGAGGGAAACCATCCTTGCTCTCAAGAATTGTATAGAGAAGCTGACAGTCAGCACTGCTCTCCAGAAATACACGCAGCATCCTGGCAACCAACACTTCTCTCCAGAAATGCGCAGAGCAGTCCAACAGCCTTACTTAGGAAAATTATGCAGAACATGCGGGCACTGGGCTTCGGCTCAGGAAATGCACTGACCCAGGTGGCAGCTTATCTTCAGCTGGGAAATTGTGCAGAGGCAGCCAGAGCCACTCAGCCTAGGAATTGCGCAGAAGCATTCCTCAGTTTGTTGTCCGATGCATGTGCCAGCAAGTTGCCCAGTTCCCTCCAGAACAACGCAATATTCCCATGCATGCATGGAAGCCTCTCCCGAAAAAGTGAAAAAGAAAAGGAAAAAAGCATCCCTAAAAAATAGGGATCTATTTTTAGCACTAGGAGTTACATGCAAAGTCGATTTTAGAAACTTCCCACCAAGTGTCGCTTTTTCCTAGATTTGTGGCATGTGCATCATAAACCCTAAATCTTCTAGATCTATTTAAAAAATGACCCAGATCTCATTCTAAACACTTGATCTTAGAGCTCTAACATTCTCGAGGCATCTGGGAACCTTCGGCACAGTCGGCACAACGTTTCTGGTTAAGTTTTGCTTTTCAAGTCTTTTGGTGCTTTTTCTGTCACTTTTATTTACTTAGCTTGTGTGAGTGTTGTTTTTCCTATGTTATTGAATGGTCGTTGGTGTTTTGGTTTGATTTAAGTTGTAGAAGTGTTGTTTCGAGTTTTGCATTGTCTTTCTTAAGTGTTGCATGCATAACATTGTTTTTGCATTAACAGTCACCATTTCAGCGACCCTCTCCACCAGCTTCGTTGTCCATCGGTTTCACTGATTCCTACATTGGTTTTGTTTGCATGAATGGTCATTCACTCTTTTCTACACCATCCTTTACTTTCTATTTTGAATCTACTCATTTTTAAGTCACCCTTGGGCAGATCAGGGTTGACTTGGCTCAAATCTTGCTTTTACCAGCATGCTCTACGCATTCATGAAGTCGAGGCTCTACATTGGCCCTAGGAAATACGCAGATGATACCTGTCACTGGACTCCAATAGTGCTTTGTGATGTTCTAGGAGTCAATGGCCAGTCTTTCCCATAGGGATTACACAATACATAATCCCAGCCAGTAGTCAAGCCAAAATGAACCACGCATTGCGCAATTCCAGTCAGTAGACATCCCAGCTAGACTGTGCTCTACGCAGTTCTAGTCAACAACAAGCTCAATGGTAGCTGGGACTATGCAATGCGCAGTTCTAGCTGACAATCCCCAGCCTCTGAGAGTCACTACTATGCAATCTTTCCCAGCAGTCATTCGATGTGTTGCATGATCAATCTGCAAAGTGCATTGTGTTTTTATACTGACATTTGCTTGTCGTAAGTGTCTGATCTGTCTCCCGGTACATCAGTAGTTGAGCAGTCTCTCAATAGTACAAGCATCATGGTTTCCAAGAGATTTGAAACAAAGGACACTGTAGAGAGAAGAACTGGAGATGCGGTTGAAGAGGTGCCAATAAACTTTCCTGTCTATGCAGACGTGCAACTATTCGTAGAGAAGGACATGAAGATCACATGGCAAGAAATAAAGGACATATTTGTAGGCACTTTCAAGGAAGATCCGAAATACCATCAAGTCTATGTCAACATTCATAAGTCAGGCTTATACAAGGTTGCATGCAGATACCTCGCCTTCCCGTGTGCAGATGTCATTTACTAGGTTGTCTCACATATTGATCTCAAGATGATGACATTGAGAAGCACCAATGGAACACATATTTCCACCTTCAGGAAGGAAAACTACCATCAGATGTATCACTTTCTACAGCTGTTGAAATACATGGATGCACTACTCTTCACTCCCAACAACAATGTGAACTCAAGAGAAATCTTGAAGCGTTGGGTAAAAGAGCCATCGAAGTTAAGGACATCACCCAACCAGGTCTACAAGACGAAGACACTCATGAAGGATTACCAACTCCTGGTCATATTTGCATGTCACTTGTATGGCCAAGAGAGCATAGAGACCATCCCACAGAGTTGGGTTGATAGGTTGGATCAATTGGAAAATGAAGGAAGGCCCTTCAACTAATCGAACATGTTGGCTCTTCAACTAAAGGTCCATGTGTCAAATATCTAGAATATGCGTAAGGATGGACAAGCAAGATTCTATAATTCCACGTACCTCGTTGATGTAATCTATGCCCAACAGAAGTTCCCTAGCATGGGTTTGACATGGAAACCATCAGAAGAAGCTGTGAATTTTTATTGCAAGTTCCTCTATGAGTGTAGCTATCGAGGATTCATGACGAGGTTGTCTGACCACTTCATCACCCATGATATTTGAATAGGATCCACCTTGCATGTCCTAGGAAGTGACACAGGCATTTCTCAACATTGCAGATTGGTATGCCTCACCAGGTGGCACCTTCATCAAGAGGTTTGGTGTGGAGAAGCCTTCGCATGAGCTACCGAGGTTTTCCATGGACAAGTTGGTTATGTAAGAACTTGTATACCACATCTCCAAAGGGTTGTTAGCAGGACTGCACAGGAGGAAGAATGCACCATGGTCCACTCTTCCTTTGCAAATTGGGTTGTACGAGATCCGTACCTTGAAATATGCATATGTTAAGATTGAGGACTTAAAGAAGTTTGGTTTTGGCACCAAGAGTTTCAATTTGTATGATATGCATTGTATATGCAAGAACTACTATGTGAAGGTGTACTTCCCATGGGTCCACGGGGCATGTCATTGGCCATCATTGGCCATAGGAAGATCCTTGGAGGTATTTCTATAACTGCTCTAGGCTCAACGAAATGATTAGCATGGATGTAGAATGGAAAAAAACACTACACGAAACAGCGCCACAGGAAGCAACAACAACAGTCATAGTGAGCAGCAAACCAACACAAGACAAAGGGAACAAGAATATTGTCGATAGCACAGAGGTTGAGAAAAGCTACAAGTTTAAAGAACATCCACTTATTGAGGGATTATCTTTGGACATAAATTCAAAGAGGTGATAATGCGATAGGATAGTAGCATAGAGAAAGAGGGAGAAGAAAATATTGGAAGAGACAGAAAGGAGATTGCAAGAGACGGAGAAGAAGATGAAAGAAGAACAAGAACTCAGGAGGAGAGAGAGTGAAGAAAAGCATAGACAAGATCATGAAGAAGGACAAGGTGCACTGATAGAGAAAACTGTGCAGATACAGGTTGAAGCAGTAGAGCAACCAAAAGATGATGAACAGGGTGAGTAGGTGCAGGTTCAAGAACTTGCTTAGCAGACTGAGTAGTTGGTTGAGGTAACAAACATGGATACAGAACTGGAGCTAGAGGACCAAGACATCGATCTCATGACGAGAGAATCTGAGGTCATGGCACAATCTCCACCACCTCCAGAACCACAATCAGTCTTGAGCGAGCAAGGAGAATATGTTCTCCTTGAAGATGATATGGAGACAAATGTGTACAATCTACCATTTGATGAGACACAACAAAGGATTGTACATTCATAAATAAAGCAACTCTCAGATGATCATACATCACATGCACACACAAAAGAAAGGGTAATTATAATAGATGTTAGAAGACATCCACTTGCCATGGTCGAGGCTTCTAAGGATTATGTTGAAGCCATGAGTTCAACGGTCAAGTTCTTGATAGTTGAGAATGATCGAATGGCAAAGGACTTGCAAGAGGCTAGGCAGACAATAGAGCAGTCCGCAGGATCCGCCATGAAAGAGATGAAGAAAGAAATAGTTGTGGAGATATTATCTTTAGAGGCCACCATGTGGACAATGTATAGAATATTTGTCACTGTGAACAAAGCAGTTGTTCATTTATATGGCTTTCAGCAGTAGTGTGCGTAAACAACCCAAACACTTAAAGACATTCACACTACTATTGCGTACATGCAAGAATGGACAATGAGGTACAAGGGAGCCCCGCTTTGCTTGCATAAGAAGATGAAGCCACATGCTAAGCTTGAAAAAGCACATATTCAGATGTAGATATAGAATTATGAGCAACTCCCTCCACTCATCACTAGAATTGAGGCTTCATTACAGGTTTTAACCCGATACAGAAATTACCTGCATACGAATTCTAAAACACAGAAAATAAACAATGCGAGAGCATAACACATAAAACACATATACACAGATATTTTCCCCTGGATCCCAAAATCGAGACTACCAGCTTGATTTTTCATTATCTTCCTTTCAATGTTACAATACATATTTATACATGTCGAAGCATCCAATACCATGGACCGAAAACCATCGCATCCAAAACCATGGACTGAAAACCATCGCATCCAAAACCATGTGTGAAAAACATGCACAAAACCATAAGTAGGTTCACCCAACCTAATATAGCGTCCAAAACCAAAATTTTCTGAGGCACTGCCCTGGACCCCATAGGGTGGGGTTACTTGCACCCCTCAAACCCCTTGTGACTCCGCCATCTACGCAATCGGCGCAATGAAGGGGGGCCTCTGTCCCCCTTCTAACCCCTTGATTAACTACGTGGGCTAGTCATGGAAATAATATAACACAACCCAATATTCTCCCACTTGTTGTTTTCTTTCCACAGGGGGCCACAAGAAAGCGTAGTCATTTATCCAGCCTTGCAATGCCTATTTTTTCTCTAAACCAAGAGAACTTCTCAGAGCTCACAAATTTTGTCAATGCATCTACAGTATTCTTTAAAGTGTCCACCTTTACCAACAAAACCTTTTTGTCTTCTATCATATCCCTCACAAAGTGATACTGAACATTAATGTGCTTTGTCTTTGAATAATATGTAGGGTTCTTTTCCAAGAAAATTGCACTTTGGCTGTCACAATCTATCCTTATAGCTCCCTGTACTAACCCCATACTTGAACACAATCTCTACAACTAAATTGCTTCGTTGCTTGCATGAGTGGGTGCCATGTATTCTGCCTCTGTAGTTGATAGTGCTACTACAGATTGTTTCTTACTCATCCAACTGACTACACCTCCAAATAGGTTAAACACATACCCACTTGTAGATCTTCTTTGATCTAGATCTCCAGCCCAGTCTGCATCAACAAAACCACGAATATCCAACAGTTTGTCCAATCGTGGTCTTCCTTGGTAGCACAAACCATAATCACTAGTGCCACGCAAATACCTGAAAACCCGCTTCATTGTTGTCCAGTGCTCCTTCCCTGATTTTGACATAAACCTGCTCAATACTCCCACTACATGTGTAATGTGTTGTCTAGTACAGACCATCACATACATCAGGCTACTAACTGCACTTGCATATGGAACACGGGACATGTCCTCTTCCTCTTCTTGTGTCTTAGGACACTGTTCAGCAGATAAATTTACACCTACAAGAATAGGAACCTTCACCAGTTTACTCTCTTGAATATTAAACCTCTGCAATATTGTCTCAACATACTTCCTCTGGTCTAACCAGAGCTTCCTCTTTTTCCAATCTCTTTTAATTTCCATGCCCAAAATATAGTTTGCAGCACCAAGATCTTTCATGTCGAATTTGGAGGACAAATGGGTCTTCAAATCCTGGATAATTTCTTTGTCATTTCCAACTAGCAACATATCATCCACATACAAGAGCAGATAAATAACACGATCACCAAT
This sequence comes from Pinus tabuliformis, assembly GCA_031772625.1. NCBI lineage: Eukaryota > Viridiplantae > Streptophyta > Pinopsida > Pinales > Pinaceae > Pinus > Pinus tabuliformis. Next base: position 889,123,358 of record CM062809.1, read on the forward strand.
TAATTTAAAATACACACAGTGATCTGCTTTGCTTCTAGTGAAGCCAAGTCCCCGTATAAATGTATCAAATTTCTGATACCACATCCTTGGTGACTGTTTTAACCCATACAAAGACTTCTTTAACTTGCATTCCAGTTCTTTCTTACCCTTCACCGCAAAGCCTTCAGGTTGCTTCATGTAGATCTCCTCTTCTAGATCCTCGTGGAGAAATGTTGTCTTCACATCCATCTATTCTACCTCAAAATCAACAGCAACAACAACAGATAAAAGTAATCTAATAGAAGTTACCTTGGAAACAGGAGAAAAAATATCACCAATATCAATTCCTAGCACCTGGGAATAACCTTTTGCTACCAATCGAGCTTTGTATTTCTCCACCTTTTCTTCTGCATTTGTCTTCTTCTTGAACACCCATTTGCTACCAATGGGTTTCCTTCCAGCCGACAACTCCACCAGATCCCAAGCCTCATTTTTATGCAAAGATGTCATGTCATCAACCATGGCCTCTTTCCATAGTTTTCCATCCTCTGAATCTACTACTTCCTTCACAGTTTTGGGATCATCATCAATAATAGATAGAGCAAAATTTGAACAGAAATCAGATGGACTATACCTTTCTAGTTGCCTTTTTTCTCGAACTGATCTTCTCACACCCGGAGTTTGTGGCTCTTCATCTTTTGATTCCTCCTCTGTTGTAGAGTCTGATTCTTCCTCCTTTAGCTCAAACTCTATCTTCTCAAGTTCATTTAGTTGGACTTCATGTTTAATAACATATTTCACCTCTGTGAACACGACATCTCGGATGTACATAAAATTCCTTATCACTGGGTTCCAAAGCTTATAACCCTTTAAACCATCCTTATACCCAATAAAGATGCACTTTTCAGTTTTACTATCCAACTTGGTGTTGAGCCGTTAATATACCATTAATATTATCACTTTTTAACACCTATTTCATCCATTTATACTCTTCTTTATCATGTCATTTATCATGGTTTATCATATAATTCCATCTTATAATTATTTATGCTCTTATGGATAAATATTATTTCTTCTCCTTTATTTTTAATAAATTGATGATTATGCATGATTTTATCAATGATGGTTTATTAATAAATTGGTTGTAACATCACTCACCATTTTAGCCTCCAAGATATTTTCCATATTGCAGATTTGATCTCCATCTCATCATTAAATGTGCCAACTCAGAAATTCGCTAGAATAAGAAGTGACAGTTTTGTATTGAACGGTTCGGGAAAATGGAGAAGAATCTGGAAAATCTGAAACATGGGTTTTGTTCAGAACGGACCAAATTATTTTTGTATTGAGTTGTTTTCCCAAATTCAGTCCGTACTAAGAGAAACAGAAGGTTCTCTGAAGACATTTTTCTCAGATTCATTGTTGTAGCCATTTTCCAAATTATCTCAGCTGCAACACCAAATTCGACCTATTCCTGTTGAATGCTGATGGGGAGATATTTCAGATATGATCTTGTTTATCAATTTGTTGAGAACAATCCAATTTTGTAATAGGAATCATATTGTAATCATCACGGTTGTAACTTCTCTTTTCTCTCTGTGTATTTAAATCATAACAGAGATCAAAGGAGGGGAGATTATGGGATAGATTATGAGAGATTAAGATAGGGATTATTAGAGATAGGATAGGATAGGATAGGAGGAAAGGGGGACTGTTATATTACCATTGTAATTCTCAATTATAGACTTTTGCTGTGAAGCACAAATACGTTGTAATGATTTTACAGTTTGATGATTAATAAATAAAAGAGTTGTTGTTCCTCTCCATTCTTAGAAGTAAATAAGCAGTGTACGCTGGCAGCTAGGGCCCAGCTTCTGGTGGAACTCACTGTTTCATCTCTATTATATGATTTCAATTATCGCAAGTGTGCTAGTGTGACCATATTACTGTCTTTTGTTATTTTATTGCTTTGCTATTCATTGGTTCTTTGCATGATAGAATAACTCTTTTTTATATTTAATTTACAGAATTCTTTCTTGATTAGTTTCCTTTCATTTCAGATTGAGTTTCATTGATACATCTCTTGCTCGGTGTAATCAACTATAATGAGCTATAACTATTGCTATTAAGAACTCTCAGATTGACACCATCGTTATTTTACTAACCAATTTGAAGGAGAAGAGAGATGAGGGAATTACTATTGAATTTGTAACTTTGATCATCGACTCTCATTGTTGAAGTAGAGCACGAACTTGCTGTAATGATTTTGCAATGATTAATATATAACAGAGTTGTTTTTCCTCTCCATTCTCTGAAGTAACTAAGCGGTGTACGCTGGCAGTTAGGGCCCGACTTCCAGTGGAACTCACTGCTTCATCTGTATTATATGATTTCAATTATCGCAAGTGTGCTAGTGTGATCATATTACTGCCTTCTGTTATTTTATCACTTTGCTATTCATTGGTTATTTGCATGATAGAATAACTCTGTTTTATATTTAATTTACAAAATTGTTTCTTGATTAGTTTCCTTTCATTTCAGATTGAGTTTCATTAATACATCTCTTGCTCGGTGTAATCAAATGTAATGAGCTATAACTATTGTTGTTAAGAACTCTCAAATTGATGCCATCGTTATTTTACATTCGAATGAACATGATTTAATTTCTATCAGTTTCTAAGGGAAGCGTTATTATTACTGCACTCTTAACTAATAGCACTGTTATATAAATGGCATTGTTGTTACTTAGATTACTGCAGGATTTGAGTTCCTTAAAGGATTGGACTTTTTTTTAATTGCAATTAGAATTTATTTGTTGCATCCATTTAGTCTTGTATGTGAGAGCACTGTACTGCAATTTAGAAACATTACTCTTGAGTAAATAGCCACCACAAACTGTGTACACTCTTGAAATAGAAAATCTTGCACTGATTGATAACTAATGTGAAGATAATTAGGAGTTAAAAAGACACATTTTGTCACCCACCATTTTGGCACTGTTGCCGAGGAGAGTGTAGCCATTTCTAAAGAGTAGTGTGCATCTAATGGGTGCCTATTAGGAAAGAGTTGGGCATTAAAAATGGAAGGTAAGAACCTGCGTACAGAGCATGTAAAAACCCTGCTTCCTCACCCGCTTTCCAACAGGATTGTTAAAGAACTTAGGGTAGAAATAAATGTTTGAATTTCTGTGTGAATGACTAAAAAAAATAGAAATTTTGAAAAACAAATCTCATGATTTCACTTAAGTGGTGATGTAAGCACCACCCATTTCACTAACCAATTGACATGAAAATTTGAAGGAGGAGCCTCAAAGAAACACATGAAGAACATCTTCTATTATGTTAAGAAATGGCTGACATTGCAACTTTTGAATTTCCTATCAAAGATCTAGGGGGAGTGACACAAATGCACATAATTCCCCCATCTTCTCTACGAAATTTTCATGGTTTGACAAATGAAGATCCAGATACATTCTTATTTGAGTTCGAAATACTTTGTAGAGGATATGATTATTGTACTAACAATCAAAGGTTGAAAGTGTTTCTTCGTACTCTAAAAGGAACAACTCTTCGATGGTTCATGAGCCTAGGTGGGAACTGCATCTAAACATGGGAGGACACGAAGAAAATATTCTTGAAGAAGTACCAAGACTACTGCAAATCCAATGAAGATATTTTCTGTATGATACAAGGGGAGGATGAAAGCTTGGAGGACTATGTAGAGAAATTTCAATATAACCTTCAAAAATCAAAGCATAAGTATTGGAAAAATAGATCTTAAAAACACTCCTTCTTAAAGGAATCAAAGATGAATTTTTAGAACTCTTAAATCTGATAGGAAAAGGTGATGTTTTCCAATATGATGATGTTTTTGAATTGTGCATAAGGTATTCAAGAGGAACCTCCAAGGCTGGTAAGAATTCTAGAGACGTTTGTTCTTTCTTTTCTAAATTTGCTACAAGAACAAGAGACATAAGAGCTGAAATCAATGATTTATTTGAAAATTTGAAAATTGATTTTATTAGCTCTCTAAATTCATAATTGGATATTTTGTAGGTTCAGAAAAATCAAGAATTTGATGAAGTGTTTTACCCTCATTACCGAAAGGAGCATCCCATAGATAGTTGTTCTTCCTTATCTAGGATGGAAGTGCCATATCAAAGAGATGAGGAAGCTACAACAAGGTCAAAATCATGGAAATCATGGCCTACAGGTATGGTTCAAAACACTTCTTCTCCCTTCTCGTACTTGCATAATCCATTATGGAATACTAATGTGTTAGGGCAACCATGTCAATCTCAATATAACCACCACCAATCTTGTCTACAAATTTGGCATGGTTCATCTTATGATTGTATGACTACTTTCCCTCATCTTGTAACACAAACACATTATCCATGTTCTTCATCAACTCTTCCACAACATCTTGCTTGCCTATCAAAATCATCCACTCAACCCAATCAACTACATCATCAAAATGCTCAATTCTGTACACAATTTCCTACTCAACTCATTCCACACCCTCACCATAATAAATCAGTACAACATGTTTACAATGTTGAAATGCAAAATTTACCCTCCCCTTTCCACCCATTCTATCTCATATGCACCATTGGAGAGAACTTACAATGAGATTCAGAATGTTTCAAATTCAAAAATTGTAGAAGTTATGGAAGAAAATGAGGTTTCTTCTAGTATGCATCAACAAGTCATTTTAAAAGCTCAAGAACTTCATGATATGATGGCTATGAGAAATCAAGAAAGTAAAGGATATATTGAATATTGGTTTCACTCCATCATTTGTTTGCAGCATCACTCCATACTTCAACAATTTTGGACACCATTTTTTCAAGGGAAGTTGACTTCTCATGCCCTAATATTTATTAACATGCATTTTTCAAATTTAGGTATGTACATATTTGAAGCCTTATTTTGAAAATGGTTCCAATGGAAGTACTCTTATACGTAATCATATTTATTTTTCAAATCAGAATAGGTTAGTGTAAAAAATAAAATAAATAAGGACATAAATAAGTACATTTTGTTTTTATGTAAAAATAGTTATTTTTTTTGCAACACGTCGTGGAAATCAATATAGGTGATAAATGTTTTAATTCATTTGTGTATGCAGATGAATTATAATAGAAATAGCAGCTATACAAACACTCATATTCATTTTTATCACCAATTTGGAAAAAATTATTGAATATCATATTTTTTGGCTTGTGGGTTTGATGAAATTTCTGAAAATACAGCTGGGAAAGTCATGTTTTGAGGGACCAAAAGGGAATATTTTTAAACTTGTTTCTATGCTAAGTATCCCTTGATGTTTACTTTCCAACCCAATATGAATCACTCAATTTGGATTTGAAACAAAAAAGTTAGAACCAAAACATTGACAAGGTGTCTAGCAGGCATCTCAGGAATAGAGTTGGGATAGTCCGTTTTTGAAGGCCTAAATGACCATATTTTGAAAACCTGTTTCTATGGTATATTCCCCTATAAATATAATTTACAAGGCAATTTGAATCACTCTTTTTTGATATCGTATGAGTAAGTTATGACAAAAATAATGACTGACTATCATAAAGTAGCACTCTTTAAACTCTATTTTTCCGACTGTTTCTTAGAGTATTTGACCGATCAATCATTCTTTTCTTCAAAACATGTTTCTATCGGAGATAAATAAATCAATATACTTTCATTTCCAGTTTTAATCATTCGAATCTGACATCAAACGAAAAATATATGCTTAAAATATCCACTGTTGTTCTGAGTGGGGTAATCGAAAATGACTCTGTTATGCAGGTTGTTCTGAGTAAAATTGACATATCATATCATTGAATTTTTAAAACCTATTTCTATTGGAGACATACCTTTGAATTAGCTCTCATCTAGCTTTGGAATCACTCAATTTGGACAAAAAAAAGAAGTTATGATTAAAACACTGCAGGTTAGCCTGATTGGCCACTGCTCTCCCGCAAGTAACAAATAAATTTTACTTTGTTATTTTCTCCATGGATTTGTTATACAAAGTAGCTACTTTTTATTTTTTTGCATAATTCTTGGATTAGGGGAGCCTGATAACCTCTCTTTCTCCATGATTTAATGTTTTATTGCAGGTAGACACTCGTTTTTTACAGGTCCTAGTAGAATAAAGAAGGTCAATGTATGGACGAGAGATTCTTGAAATAAATTTTAATTAAACAAGGGAATTTCATCCAATTCATTACCCAAAAGATTCATAACAAAAGAAATGAACAATTGTTTTCCATTTAAAGATTCATGTCATGTCACTGCTGCTAAAACATTTTTCAAAGAGATCATTTTTTCCTTGCCTTAGGAAATAACATCATAGTTGTTGTAACTTAATAAAGTGTTGTTTCTTTTATGATTTCTTTTATGTTTTTGTGTTTCAGGTGTTGCTCCCTTCAAATTGTAATTTCCACTCCATTGGCGGTTGAACAATGAGGATCCCACAATACAAATTCTTGCTGCAGAAGGAAACTCTTCGACAACACCAGTCCACTAAACAATTTATTCTCTTGAAACTTGTACATAAGTTTACCTTTTTTGTTGTTTTCTTTTTATTTGATTGGATTTGCTTGGATAATAGATTATACATTATTTTTTTTCTATTTTTGGTTCCAATTTTCGTATGAATTTTGTTTGTTGTTCCTTTTAAGGAACAACAGTCGTTCCTTTTAAGGAACAACAATTTTTGGGCAAACTGGTCAAAAGCACAGCGCTGCTTTCCACCCACTTTTGGAGGCCTTCTCCTTAGCCAAATTAAGTGTGCAATAAATCGTTGGAAAGCTTGTCGAGTCTACTTTCTAGAACATCTTAAATTTTTCAATTTGGAGTTCATTTTCCTTGTCAAAAGTCCAATCTCCCAATACTGGTCAAAATGTGTAGAATGAAGTTGCCGAAATGCATAGTGATGTTGCAGTCAACTTTTGAAGGCCTTACTCGACTCCAAATTGAGCTCATGATAGCTCATTGGAAGGATATTTGTGTCTACTTATCAATTGACTCATCAAGAAAGTCATTTGGTCATTTCATATAGGAGAAAAATTGATTTTACCATTGTCACTGCAGAGGTGCACTAACCCTCCTAAGGTAAATGATGTTTTCAACATTTCTCCTAAAGCATGAAACCTGTGAAAAAAATACAAGAGGTTTTTCTTCTTAAGTCAATGATGGACAAAAACCTCTCTCACTTTTTCCACATTCATCTTTTCTTTCCTAGAAATGCAGTTTGAAGAAAAATCGTCCCTTATGTGTGGTGAATGGCTTGTTCCTTGGTATGACTTCTCGACAAATGATGGAGACCTGATGTTTGATGATATGAAATGGCCTTATACCTTCTGATATCCATCATACCTCCTCTGTTTAGATATCTCTGAACAACACTTTTGCGTGTATTTTACTTTGTTGTTCCCTATAAGGAACAACACTTTTTGAGTGTTTTTGTTGTTCCTTCAAAGGAACAACACTTTGGGAGTATTTTCAAGAACAACCCTTCCTTCCTCTCATGGGATTATTCCTAATTCATCTCAACCACATTTTATTGATTCCCTGTCATGGCATGAAGTACACTACTTTTATGAGGACAAGAATTATGGATTCTATTGAAGTGAGTTAATATCATTCACGTTATAATCTTTAATAGGATAGCTCCTTGATTATAGATTATTTTCAGAAGGGACGCAATTATTTATATACTACTTTACTGCATTGTTTTCTGTTGTACATGATATTGATTCATCGTCTTAATACCATGTTGGTTCCACCCTTCCTGGTTATAATCTTCTCTGTCTGTAATAAATGAGATTATGGGTATATTTTTTTTCTATTGACGTGTTCAACTTTTTCTACCATCCCCACTCTTAAGGAGTACTGAGCCTCCCTCTTTTTATCATAAAAATGTGTAATAGCAGCAAAAATTTGTTTGCAGATGGAGGATAGGGGGTCTTATTACGAGCCAACCTACCATGTTTATAAGGCTATAGCAAAGTGACATTCCCATTATGGCCACCACACCAGGGTTACGATCCATTGGATAGCCAAATTATCCTTGAAACAGGAGGTCTCATCACAAGCCGGCCTGATCACTTTTGCTACATCCCAATGAATGGCAGTGTGGTTATCTGATTACCACGCCAGCACACTGATCTCTTTTGTAGAACAGCACTGGAACTCTCCATTTCTAAATTGAGGATCATGTCTCATACAGGTTAAAAAGCAACCCTGCAATGGATGCCTGCTTGCAGCAGAGGCTCTGCTTATGGTATTGAAGTTATATCTTATCGTCAAATATTACTATAATACCCTTTTCTTATTCTTTTTTTTATCGGAAAAGTTATTTCCTTAATTTTTTCCCTGTTTTGAACCTTTATGCATGAGAAATTGTTTCCAGATCAATCGCATCATTTTCAGCTAGAATACCTCAGCAAAGCATCTTTTTGGCATATTGTTGTCCTTCTTCTTTTTCGCATAATTTATCATCAATTCAAAGAATCATATCTCTTATTCATAACTATCTTTACACACTCTGCTCTCATTATAACCATAACTCTCGCCGTCCTATCATTGATATGTGTACTCTGCTTCATTTACTGTTGTATTGTTCATTCCCTTGCCTTGCCATCAGCATAACACATTTCATAGGCTTTATGGTCATGGAATCCCTTTTCCAATTAGAGGGGGGAATGTATGCATTATGGGATAGCATGCAATATGATTATTGTACTCCGCCATAACTTGTTGATTTGACAAAATAATAGTATTGCATGTATACAAAAGTTTTTCTGATTGAAATTTTTGCATGCATCTTATCTATTGCTATTCAAAACTAACATTGTGGATTCAAGAACATTGTATGCAAAATAGTGATTTGTTTACAGAAGAACAAAAAGTATGGGGGGAGAAAGGGGGCGGGGACTCTATTCACAGCATGACCACACTATTGCAACTAACAGAAGAGGCTTGAGCAACTCGCAAACACAAACAATTGTTCAGACATGACGTGCTTGCTTGGATTCCACCTTTTACATCACTTTCAGTATCAACTCTGCCTACATCAGCTTTAACAAATTCCAGTCCATACATGTCATTATACAATTTTTTTGGAGCTAAAACTTGAGGTAAAATAGCATAATTTTTTGATTTATTACGAATTTAGGAGAATTTCATGAAAATCCATTGAGCATTATCATTCATTCCACATTTTTACCACTTCCCATTTTTCAGAGACATATCAACTTTTAGTTTGGGGGAGTGTTTCTTTCATTCATTTCTTTCTTATGACCATGTCATTAATATTCTTTATCATCCATTGATATTCTTATTCATTCTCAACACCTCCCTTATTCCATGTTGTTTTACTCCAAGCATAGATTTCAATAGATGGTAGCGACCAATGTTGCAGGAAACGTCCCTCCCCCCCCGGATCTAATGCTCGAAGCGCATATGGTACGGATGCGTCCAGGAAGCGTCCCCAAAAACGCGGTTCCAAAATTTCGAAACGCATTTCGAACTGATATGGATGCTTCCTGGAAATTCCAGAAGCGTCCCTCCGAAATGTGTTTCGGAATCTTCGAAGCGCATTCCGTACGACACTTCGGATGTATGAAGCGCGGTGCTTCGGAGGATGAATCATACAGTGCCCATACGGTTCTATACACGCTTGCGAAAAGTGCGTCGCGTTGTTTAGAAAATTGATTTTTTTTAATTTTAGGTGAGTTTGCATATTGGGGGTGGGTCCACCTTGGGTTAGGGTGAGGAATGAAGGCAACAAAAATATAAAAAAAATATAAATATAGCATATTCTCCCTCATGGTAATGTTAAATTCTTAAAGTAAAAGTGACATTCTCATTTATTTTCATTTTCATCTTTTTACTTAAATTTTTAACATTACCATGAAATGACTCAGGATGTTTGAGAGTGGTTCTAGCCTCATTGGACTTCATATGGAGAAAATAGAATTTCATATCCTATTCAAAATTCAACAGACTTAATAGTTTTCAGGAATTCAGGATCAATGGGATTGTGGCATTTCATTAGATTATATCAAGTATGAAGGTATGCGATTAGCATTTAATCAAGAGCACCAAGCCCTATATGTACCCTAGTGTTGGTGGTGTTAATTTTTGAACTCCTTTGTCACGCCCTTAGAAAAAAATTACCTTTCAGTCAAGTCAAAATCATCGATCAAGCATGTTAAGCTTTTTCTACCATATTTAAAGTCTTGAATTAGGTAGTTTGATCAAAATTGGGCAATGTTGACTAATATCCTTAGACAATTGAGGTAGAGGCAAAGGCTAGACAAGAGGAGAAGAATCTAGATTCTAGATGGTTGATGTATCTAAATGGTTGATGCTCAAATAATTAATCATTAATATATAATGGATGCTATATCTATCTTGATTTATGCAAAAATATGCATGTTTTCATGTCTTCTACAACTAATTTGGTATTTGGGATGTTTGTTTTGAGTATATATATATATATATATATATCTATATATATATATATATATATATATATATATATATATATATATATATAGATATCTATTTTTATATATATATATATATATATATATATATATATATATATATATATATATATATATATATATATATATAGATAGTAGACGCTTCGCTTCCTAGATTTTTGGAAAATGACGCTTCCACGTCCCCGCTTCCAAAAATGTCTCTGTTTCATCCCCGCTTCGTGCAACATTGGTAGCAACCACTTTAATTTGTTTTCTAGCATTGCATGAGGGCATGCTAATTCTTCAGTTTGGGGGAGGAATTGCTATGCATGATGGATGTTTTCTACTATCATTCTCATTTAAAGGCATACAATTTCATTTTTATATAGTACAGAAATTGATTTGCATATATCTTTAAAATTATGAACTGAATTCTTGTGATTTCTGGATAACAAATAGGTATCATTAAAATACACAAACCGAGATAATTTCAAGTTAAATTAGTTCATAAAATTTCGGAAACCATGCACTATCACCTACAGCCATTTTGTTTATACCTCATGATCTGTGCATCAAAATGATATGATTTTTGGATCATAGAAGCATTAATATATTATAAATCTACTTGCAAAATTTCAACAAAATTTGTTTTGTAGTTTTTGAGAAAATGGTTAATGAAGTTTGTTGTTACTTATATCATATTTTGCTGCAACTTCATATACACATAAGTTGAACGTCAATGTAAAATTTTTACGCCTTCATCAAGATTGCTAAAATTGAATATTCATTATTTGAGGAAGAATTCATTTGTTCCATCCATTTCATGAGTTGGGATGACCAATTTTTATTGCTTGGTTAACACAGAGTCTTTGGGTTGCATGAGGACATGCAATATATTCAGTTTAGAGTTGCATGAGGACATGAAATATATTCAGTTTAGGGGTATGTTGGGCCATTAATATGTCATTACTATCATCACTTTTTAACACCTATTTCATCAATTTTTACTTTTCTTTATCATGTCATTTATCATGGTTTATCATATAATTCCATCTTATAATTATTTATGCTCTTATGAATAAATATTATTTATTCTCCTTTATTTTTAATAAATTGATGATTATGCATGATTTTACCAATGATCATTTATTAATAAATAGGTTGTAACATCAATCACCATTTTAGCCTCCAAGATATTTTCCATATTGCAGATTTGATCTCTAGCTCATCATTAAATGTGCCAACTCAGAAATTCGTTGGAATAAAAAGTGACAGTTTTGTATTGAATGGTTCGGGCAAATGGAGAAGAATCTGGAAAATCCGAAACATGGGTTTTGTTCAGAATGGACAAAATTAGTTTTTAATGAGCAGTTTTCCCAAATTCGATCTGTACTAAGAGAAATGGAAGGTCCTCTGAAGATATTTTTCTTAGATTTGTTGTTGTGGCCGTTTTCTAAATTATCTCAGATGCAACACCAAATTCAACCTGTTCCTGTTGAATACTGATGGGGAGATATTTCAGATATGATCTTGTTTATCAATTTGTTGAGAACAATCCAATTTTGTAATAGGAATCATATTGTAATCATCACGGTTGTAACTTCTCTTTTCTTTCTGTGTATTTAAATCAGAACAGAGATCAGAGGAGGGGAGATTGTGGGATAGATTATGAGAGATTAAGATAGGGATTATTAGAGATAGGATAGGATAGGATAGGATAGGATAGGAGGAAAGGGGGACTGTTGTATTACCATTGTAATTCTCAATTACAAACTTTTGTTGTAAAGTGAAAATATGTTGTAATAATTTCACAGTTTGATGATTAATAAACAAAAGAGCTGTTGTTCCTCTCCATTCTCTGAAGTAACTAAGTGGTGTATGTTGGCAGCTAGGGCTTGCCTTCCGGTGGAACTCACTGCTTCATCTGTATTATATGATTTCAATTATCACAAGTGTGCTAGTGTGATCATATTACTTCCTTCTATTATTTTATCGCTTTGCTATTCATTGGTTCTTTGCGTAATAGAGTAACTCTGTTTTATATTTAATTTACAGAATTGTTTCTTGATTAGTTTCCTTTCATTTTAGATTGAGTTTCATTGATACATCTCTTGCTCGGTGTAATCAACTGTAATGAGCTATAACTATTGTTGTTAAGAACTCTCAGATTGATGCCATCGTTATTTTACTAACCTATTTGAAGGAGGAGAGAGATGAGGGAATTACTATTGAATTTGTAACTTTGATCATCGACTCTCGCTGTTGAAGTAGAGCACAAACTTGTTGTAACAATTTTGCAATGATTAATATATAAAAGAGTTGATGTTCCTCTCCATTCTCTGAAGTAACTAAGCGGTGTACGCTGGCAGCTAGGGCTCGGCTTCCGGTGGAACTCACTGCTTGATCTGTATTATATGATTTCAATTATCGCAAGTGTGCTAGTGTGATCATATTACTGCCTTCTGTTATTTTATCGCTTTGTTGTTCATTGGTTCTTTGCGTGATAGAATAACTCTATTTTATATTTAATTTACAGAATTGTTTCTTGATTAGTTTCCATTCATTTCAGATTGAGTTTCATTGATACATCTCTTGCTCAATGTAATCAACTGTAATGAGCTATAACTATTGCTGTTAAGAACTCTCAGATTCATGCCATCATCATTTTACATTCGAATGAATATGATTTAATTTCTATGAGTTTCTAAGGGAAGAGTTATTATTACTGCACTCTTAACTGATAGCGTTGTTATATAGATTGCATTGTTGTTACTTAGATTACTGCGGGATTTGAGTTACTTAAAGGATTGGACTTTCTTTTAATTGCAATTAGAATTTATTTGTTGCATCCATTTATTCTTATATTTGAGAGCACTGTACTGCAATTTAGAGACATTACTCTTGAGTAAATAGCCGCCACAAACTGTGTACACTCTTGAAATAGAAAATCTTTCCCGGATTGATAACTAATGTGAAGATAATTAGGAGTTAGAAAGACACTTTTTATCACCCAACACTTGGTTCATTTCTCCTTTGGAACATGTACATATGCATCACATACAAATACCCTCAGATGTGAAAGAGAGGGTTTCTTACCAGTCCATACCTCTTGTGGAGTCTTATCCTCCAACGCTAATGAAGGTAATATGTTGACCAGGTAACATGCTGCCTTCACTGCCTCTACCTAGAATTCCTATCATAACCCAGCACCACTTAGCATGCTTCTTGCTCTTTCCATCAACATCTTATTCATTCTTTCTACAACTCCATTTTGCTGAGGTGTATATGGAGTAGTCTTCTACCGTGCTATACCACACTTCTTACAAAATTCTTCAAATTCTTTACTGCAAAACTCTCCACCATTATCCGTCCTTAGCACCTTTATCTTCTTCTCTGTCTGGTTTTCCACCCCAGCCTTAAATTCTTTAAACCTGTGAAAGATTTCAGATTTCTTCTTAAGGAAATATATCCATGTATTCTTTGAGAAGTCATCTATAAATGATACATAGTACACAAACTTACCCAGTGATGGAACCTTCACAGGTCCAAACACATCACTGTGCACAAGCTTTAATATCTATTTTGCCCTCTTACCACTAGAGGGGAAACTCACTCGATTCTGCTTCCCATATACACAATTTTCACATAAATCAAAATCCAGAGAGCTATTATTCATACATTCTACCATACCTTTACCATGAAGTATTCGAAGGCCCTTCTCTCCAATATGTCCAAGCCTTTGCTGCCACATCATGATCTTCTCTCTAAAGACCACTAGATTTTCTGTTTCACTTTCAGGAACCACAAACTGTTGCACCCATCAACAACAGCGCTACCTTGCAGCTTGTACATAGTTCCAATCCAAACTCCCTACATCAATACCAGTGCTCCCCGAACCATCTTGCAGGTATCCTTCTCAAACATTGTTTTTACACCTGCATCATCCAGATTTCTTATAGAAATCAAATTTATGTCCAATGTACGAATATGTAGAACACCCGGAAGTGTTCTAACCCTTCCACCTTGCAACTGCAACTTTAATTTTCCGCGACCAATGATTCTAGCCTTCCTATCATCCCCTAAGAAGACATCACCACCATCGTATTTCTCATACTCGCAAAACCACTCTCTATGGGGAGTGAATTGAAAGGATTCACCTGAGTCAATCAACCATGCCTCATGATCTACATGTGTACTTGAAGAAGCCAAGTACACATCCCCACCTTCATCTGAGGTGGTTTTTGCCTCTGCAAAAGGAGCATCATCAAATCCCTTTCCTTTCTCAGGAGCTTTATATTACAGTCCCTTTTGTAGTGCCCTTCCTTTCCGCATTTCCAGCACACCATATTTACAGGTTTTCTTGGAGATTTAGATCTCCCTCTAGATTTAGATATCTCACTCGATGACTTATTTTTGTTTCTGTTCTGGGACCATCCTTGTACAAACAAGGCATCACCATTATGGCTCTCCATATTTTTCTGTCTCATCTCCTCTGTCAGCAAGGATGAGACTATTTCATCAAACTGCAAGGCAATAGCATTGCTACCTATTCCAATAACCAAACTATCCCACGAATTTGGTAGAGAACACAACAAACTAATGCACTTATCTTCATCTGAAATTTTGATATCAACAGATGATAACTAACTTACCACAGTATTAAACGCATTCAGATGCTCTATCATCGAGTCTCCATCTTTCATCCTCGGGTTATACAACTTTTTCCTTAGGAACAACTTATTCACCAGAGACTTAGATTGGTACAAAGTAACTAACTTGTCCCACAAAGCCTTCACCGTAGCTTCCCATGATACATTCAGCAATACTAAATCTGAGACACATAATTGTATTGTACTCTTTGCCTTCCGATCCAACTTCTTCCATTCTTCATCAAACACTCTCATTGGTTTAATACCTGGATCTATCATGATCCACTAATCTTTATCCACCAACAGATCCTCCATCTTGAGTTTCCACAACTCAAAACTCTCACCATTAAATTTCTCGATCTTTATCTTTCCACTGCTCACTATCTTCTTTCACCACTAGAATCGATCTCGCAGATCTCCCACTGAACAGGGTCTACCACAGGCCCGAGCGAAACCCTTCAGTAACAAAGGTGTCCCCCTGAAGCCAAAACATCTATGATACCAAATGTAGGTTTTAAACCCGTACAGAAATTACTTGCATACAAATTCTAAAACACAGAAAATAAACAATGTGAGAGCATAACACATAAAACACATACACACACAGATTTTTCCCTAGGTCCCAAAACCGGAACTACCAGCTTGATTTTTCATTATTTTCCTTTCAATGTTACAATACATATTTATACATGCCGAAGCATCCAATACCATGGACTGAATAACATCACATCCAAAACCATGTGCGAAAAACATGTACAAAACCATAGGTAGGTTCGCCCAACCTAATATAGGGTCCCATAGAGTGGGGTTACTGCACCCCTCAAACCCCCTATGACTCCCCTCGCTACGCAATCGGCGCAACGAAGGGGGGGCTCCGCCCCCCTCCTAACCCCCCGTTAACTATGTGGGCTAGTCGTGGAAAGAATATAACACAACCCAACATTCATATGCATGTTATTCAGGAGTTTGGATGTCATAGTGCAAATGCACAAGATCCCTTCCATCAGACCCTCACCTAGGCCATGAGGAAAATCCAAGTCATGCTAGATATTGACAAGTACATAGAGTAGTTGATGTGCATAGCCACCAGCGATGACTTTCAGCTCAGTGCAAAGAACATACAAAGTTACATCAGTGGTCTAACCACACTTAGGATAGTGTTGTGCATGCTTCAGGATGAGTTGGACAATGGTTTCATAACCATATACCCAAAATCAATGGAGGCAAGGGTCCGCTTCAACAAATATGTCATTAAATAGTACGGGGACACATGAATAGACTAGTACCAATCTCGGTATCAGTTCGTCACCAAAGATCACCGCAAGGAGGTTACCGAGTTGGTCTTTCCTCAAGACCCCGAGTGATGTTGTTTTTCTTATCAGGCTAACTCAAGCCTATTTTTTTTGACATGGGTATATGTGTAAATTTTATTATTGTAAATGTATTGTAAGTGAAATTCCAAATGTCAATAGTTGAATGAAAACAATCATATATAATGTAAAGAGTTATATGTAATAAAGTTGAAGAGTCATGAGGATAGTCCAAGAGTCAAAGGGGAATGTTAAGGGTCACCCCACCCTTTTCTATATATAGAACCTCATAACTCATAGTAGAGGCTTTTGGGAGCCAAGATTTTGGCTAGGAATTGCTTAGAGAGTATTGTGATGAGCCTTGGCTTCTCCATAGTGTAGAGCGAATACATCTCTTTGAAGGAGCAGGCAGTGTTGACTGTAATGTTCCACTATTGGGGCTAGTGGTTGTCAATGGTGTATGTATGGATGAAAATTTCACTTTATATATATATAACATAGCCAACACATCTTAATGCATATGTTTTTGTTTTAGTTCGACTATTCTAGTTACTTTAGGAATGTATTTCTTTAACTTACACATTTTTGTATGAACTATTTTGTATACGATTGTATGAATCTTGTTGAAGTCGTGTTGTTGGTTTAACCTGTCACTTTGGATTTTCAACTATTCTGTTTTCCAGCTTGTGATGTCATTCAACTTGTGTGTTCCTTTCAAGCTGCATACTATTACATGCTTTTAAGGGGCACACTTCCCCTCCATGTGTTAAACACCCCATGCATCTCACTTGAATCGCTACAAGGTCACACACTTGCTTCCAACAAAGATATCACACTTAACTCTATGCATTATCGCAGTCAGGGCATAGCTTTACTACCCACTACTGGGACTCCTACTCCAAACAGTCTGAGGTCTAGTTGGGACTTTTTACCAGGGAGATCCCCTGACATGTTGGTGGGTCCATCACCATCAACAGGATCCTGCAAATCATCATATTAGATAATGACAGAAAGGTCCTAAGTGCATTCTATTCAAGCCTTTGGTCACTTTTGGACACCAATCTCACCAAATCAACTCCCTTCAATCGCTAGGTTGATGGCCAAATCAAGGTCGTCAACAAGATGATCGTGCATAGTTTGCACATGTACAGCTTCAAGCATCCAAAAACATGGTATGAGAGTCTCCCCTATGTTCAAAATAGCTATAACAAAGCTCTCCATAGCTCAATTGGCCAGAACAACTTTTAGGTGGGCCTGGGATTTCAACCATTGGGCCCCATTGATGTCACAGTTCCCCTTGCAACAATATAGGAAAAATATGCACGTTCAATCTAAATCTAACAACACTACCATGTTCATTGAATGAATTCATCATATTCTCCAGTAGGTCCATGGTATCTTCCAAAAATCAAATATTAAGTAAAAAAACGCCATGATCAACACCATGTGCCACACAAGTTTCAAGTGGAAGGTTTAGTTACATTTGTAGAAGGAATTCCTTACAAGGGCCCATCAAAATATTCACCCACTCCACTATGGACCTTATACCATCACCAAGGTTGTGGGTGACAATGTTTTTTGAGCTAAGTATCCCCCCCTTCTTTGGCTTGCACCTAGTGTTCAATGTGGACCGCCTTCAATCATACTTTTCACTATTGTTGGACACATAAGATATTGCAGAGTAATTGAAATCGACAAAGCTCAATCTAAATTGCATTGAACAAGCCACAATTGATCATATTGTGAACACACATATTAAAATCACTCACAAACATAAGATCTAGATGTATTGGGTTGTTAAACTAGGCTAACTCTGGCACCAAGGCAAGTGGTTCACCAGGAGCCAAGTTGAGAAAAAGTTTCCACATCTCATGGAGGCACTCAATGTAATGGATAACACTACTTCCTAAGGGCAGAGGACTAATCCAAGTGGATACCAGTGTCCACCCACCTATTCTAGTAGCTCACAACACAAATTTTGAATTTTGGTAGTTTTTTTTATTTTTGGCAATTTTTATGTTGTGAACTTCTAGAGCCATATTGAATCCCTGAAAAACATTTTCTATGGAAACAAGCCAATGTTAATTTTATATTTTCATTGGTAGTCATAAAATGTAATTCTCTGATAGACCTTTCAAACAGGATATCTGGCGGGCCAAACATAGATTGTATGCTAGAATTATAATAACACCAAGAAGTCAATGTTCCAACTTACCCCATTGAAGCCAAAAAACCTTTGCTGCTTCATCTCCTAGGGTTATGTTTTTGGATGTTTATTATTTCTCATTACGTATTTATGATAAAAAGGAATTTGAGCCTCATTATAACACATTTTGGTGAAGGTGTGTAGTCATCACATCTCTTCTCAAAGATAAGCTACCACCATTTGATCTAGTTTGTTTTTATTCTTCTTGTATATAGTTTCAACACTTTCCATTTATTAATAGAAGTCAAGTTTCATTGTATCTTTTTGTTTTGGGTATAAATATGTATATCATTTCATTCCCTTCATAAATTAGATCATCATGCTAACTTCCAATAGAATTTGGAATGCCATTAGTTATCAAATTTGAAATAATTCATGTGGCTTATAATAACTTTCTCAAAAAAATGTTCAAAATAGTTATTAATAGTGTTAGGCTTCCTATATCCATGGTATATACATCAGAGATCTTTAAATTTATAATAAAAATGATATGCACATGTTGGCATCTAGAAATATAAGTTTGAATAATTAAAACCATGAAATATATGTTTTATTGTCTTTGCCAAGTGGCTATATAATTAGTGGTGGTTGATTTCCTCCTTCATAACATGCTAAATTTGTAATATATAGATTTACAAATTATTTTCACCATTACCTTGAATTTTGTTCAACATTGTAGCTTGTGGAACCATAGATTAGAACTTGAAGTAATATCCTGTAACAACTTTTTCACACATGAGCCATTATTTCAAAAGTAAATACATGATACATTAATTCTCCCTAACGTTAATAATTCAATGAAAGACTAAGAAATGTAATGAAAAATATTTTAAGCCTGGCCCATGCATATGATCATAAAAATTAAGAGTAAGGAAAATGGGGTGTCAAACGATGGTAATTTTATGACTCATCATCTCCCCAAAACTGAATATATTACATGTTCTTATGCAATCCTATACCTCTATATCAACCAAGCTATAAGGACACATTCTGAATGATGCTTCTCTTTCTACAACATATACTAGTAATTTTTTCTATCAATACTTTTCCATTTACCTTGAATGCCATACAATATCATGAAATCACTTCAAATTATAACTAAACTATTCCTTAAATTTTGTGTTTCATATTGGTGAATCACCCTTGAGACGCATATCATCATAATGTTAGTGAAGCATGAACACAAATTATTGATTCATCTAATAATGCCTAGACCCATAGTCACCTAGAGAATTTCATTGGTTTTGTGTGGTTTCAATAGTGATATGTGGAAAATATACTCTCAACAAACATCATCTTTAAGTGGTTCTACAACAATCTACTATAGTCTTGATAAACAACCATTTTCTCTTAAATGTTGATCTAGGTATTGGATATTTTTAGTGGGTATGTCTATCTCAATTTGATGCTTTCACCTACCAAAAATCCATAGAAACCCATTTCACGGATCTCAAGATATGATCAAATCATTAGCAAGGCCAAAATATGGAATTTTGAAAACAATACCAAGTTAGATATGCAAAGAATACCAAACCAAATTTGCAAAGAAGATAGAAAATAAATTTTCTTCAATTTAAATGCTTTTGATTAAATTATTTCCTAGACAACTTAGATTCCTTAAGCCCCACCATAAGTATTACAAATACTTTTCAATAAATTTTGAAGGGACAAATCCATTCAACATCTCCAAAAATGACAAACTAAAAATTAATGTATATATCACTTATATTGCATGTTTCCCATACAAATGTAGTTTTGTTCCACTTTTCACGAGAAGACAAGAATCCATTGCTCAAAATGTGTTATTCTTAAGAATTGACAACTGCACTTTATGTTGAGTTAAATTTCAGAATATCCACAATAGTAATCATATTTTGTAGATGCTTCAAATCCAAAAGGGAATCCATCATCAGAACTCTGAATGAATGATAGAAGAGCTAACATGGAAGATGAATAAATAGTTAGTTTTTAAGAAACTGCACTTTCTTTCTTCCTCTTTAGACTCTTAGAAATAGCTATCACAAGTATTATCACTATCCAAATCTACTCAATTCCACTCCTTAATGCTAACATATCCTCCTCAAAATCCAAGCCAAAATGTTGTTGTAGTTTCCTTACATTTCAAGCCAAAAGGTTTGATAGTGACATCCTTTCAAGACAACACTCAAAACATTCTATAAATCAACTCAAGGATATGCCTTAAACCATTGGTTTAGCAACCCTATCATACAATTTTAACAATAAAAATAAATTATGTATGAGTGGCTTCCACTAATCATTATAGTCCCACTCAACAAACAAATTTGGCCTCTCAACACATTTCATAATACTTTTTATGCATGTGATGATATATAAAACATGTAATTATTATCCTTATCCTTCATACATGATAGGCAAAGGTCTCCCAACAAAGCACCATACGATCCTTCCAACGACATGTAAGTAAGAACACAACTATGCATTGACAAGAACCAAATCATATATCAATTTGCTTTGTAGCTCACAACAAGTTTGAAGATGTGAATATATATATGCATTAGTGAACCATGTAAATGAATCAAGGAACTCATATGATTAAATATACCTTTTTCCATGTTGTATGACAACATATTCTTATGTGGGAATGTATTCTACAACAACTTCTTCTATTGTAGGTTCTTGTGGAGTGGCATATTCCGCTTTTCGAGTAGTTTCTTTGACTTATCCATGTCAACTTTTTCTACTGGCTATTCAGAAGCAACAATAGTTTCATGTTCTACTCTTGTTGTTGGTTCTTATGTAACAACAAAAAGGTGTTCTATTGTTGGTTCTTGTGGAGCAATAATATGGCTTCTTAATGTTGGTTCCTATGTAGCAACATCAATGCTTGATGTAGCAACACTAGTGTATTTTCCTATGCATCTTCTAGTCCCTCTCATTGTTGGATAATTAAGGGGTGTTGGGGTAGAGTTGAAATATGAAAATAAAGTAAGATGGTTTCATGGTTTGGATGGAGTGGTAAAAGCTTTGGATTAAAAAAAAGTGGTGATGTTATGGTCATGAAAGGTAAGGGCGATATTGTCCCCCACCACAGGTTGAAGAAATTTTCCATCCTCAATAAAATATTAAATGGTAACAAAGTATAATAGAAAAACAAAGAAGAGAGGCTTAAGTTATATTCCAAATACAAATTCAGGGTATTTAATCAAGCTAAAAATTAAATAGAAAAAAGAATCATGCATGTACCTACCTAAGAAGTCCACAAAAATTGTAACAACTATATAATATTATGTAGCAAGTTCTTTACAAGTTCCCATGGAAAGGAGCAAAAATATATAAGAATTTATGCCAAGGATAATCAACAAAAAATTCCTCCTAGTTATGAGATATTGTCATTGAAGATTTTAGGGGAATACTACCTCTACAAAAAATTGTTCTAATATAAGCTCTTATGAGTTAATAGAAATTTCCTCCTAGATAATTTATTCAAGTGATTTATTTACTAGTGATTCTTGCATGGCAACAATAGGGCCTTTGGAGGTTGTTTCTTGGGTGGAAACCTTAGGGCTAGTAGGTGTTAATTATTTTGTGGAAACCTTAGGGCTGCTAGATGTTGATTCTTATGTGGAAACCTTAGGGCTGGTAGATTTTGATTGTTGTGTGGCAACCTTGGGGCTAGTAGATGTTGATTTTAGTGTGGCAACACCTATTTCCTTTCTTTTATGAGCTTCCCCTTATAACTGGTTTTTATGTGACATCCACAAGGATGATTGGTACTAGTTCCTTTGTAACAACACCAATATCCTTGGTAACTTCTATTGATTTCGTAGCAAGGGTGGATATACGAAGTATTACTAAGAATATTAGCATACTACAAGATTTTTAGCATATTATTGAATGTTTGAAGATGAAGGAATAATGATAGATAAGGATAATAGTAAGCCGGTAGAAAAAAAATCTAATGGTTTAGTAGGAACAGGCTCTTGGAAATCTTTATTTGATAATTATTGAAATTGAAAAGGTAACTTGGCATTGTAAGTGAGATATGTAACTTTATTGGAAGGGTTATGAGCGGGAAGAGTAGGAAGTTGTGGAGTTCTTGCAGAGTAAAGAAGTGGGTTGAAGTTGTGATGTGATAACAATGGCTATATAAATGATATTCCACAAAAAATATTGACTTTCAAATGGCAAAGAAAAATTTATTAACTTCAATAGATAATTATCTTTAAGTGAGGAAGAATAAAGTGAATGGGCATATCGTGGTGCTTTAGGTCTTCTTGAAGGCTGTTTTTGTAGCAATGGGATTATAACAATGATATTTAATTGATCTTCAAATCAATTATACAGTTGTCCTTTTTTTCTATCTAAAAATTAATGGTGTTGGTATTGGTCAACAACATGAACAACTCTATATCAAGTTCCTAATAACTTTAATTTCAAACACGGATAACTTCAAGGGTTCAAAATTACATGATATCACATTTTATTTATTTTTAAATCCTAGTGACATGCCATTTTCATGAAAATTGGTCTTAAAAAATGAGCAGACTGGGATTTTTGAAAATGGGAAACGAAGGACTAGCTGGTGACTTCATGATTACTAGAGGTATAGTTTCTCCCACTCCTCCTCCTTCCTCCTCCTCTCCTCTTCCTATCCCTTCCCATCCCATTTTTATCTCCTCTCTCCCGTCCCTCCCTTTTCACTCCCTTATATACCACATCCCCATTCCCTCTTCTCTCTATCACTCCTCCTCCATCCCCTTCAATTCCTTCTTCCCTTGTTTCTCCTTCTCCCCTCTCCCTTTTACCTTCTACATGTCCCCAACTTCTCCTACCCCCCAACCCTTCCTCTTGCTTCCAAGAGCATAAAGCCTCCTACACGCTTCACTCTTATTCTAAGTCTTCTGACCCTCCTCCTTCTTCTATTGGCTTAACACTAGACTTTCCTATTTCTAACCCAGTTAGTCGCAATTCCAACCTTCACAAAGCCCAAGAAAGTAATTTTCTCGACTTAAAAAAATGGAAACAAGTTCCCATTTCCAAGGCTCTTAGAGTAAGAAAATACCCTATATCCTCCCATAAATTAATCTCCTCTCCTTCAATGCTTGAGGGTTATGTGGTTCCTGAAAGAAAATCATATATTTGGTGATATAGATACAAGAGTTTAGCCTAGAATAGGATTTGTAAGTACATCAAAACAATACAACTTTTGTTTGTTATCCAAAATAAAGAATCATAACTTTACAAAAGCTAGTGAAGATAAGAATTGAATTAATGCTATTAAAGAATAACTAAATTAGATTGAGAAGAATGAGACATTGGAACTTGTGCCCAAACCAAAAGATAAGAATGTGAATGGAACCAAATGGATCTTCAAAAAAAAGTCGATTGAAGATGGCAAAGTAGTAAGAAATAAAGCAATATTGGTTTGTAAAGTGTATGCTCAAGTTGAGGGTATTGACTTTGAAGAAAGTTTTGCTCTAATTGTAATATTACAAGAAATCGTAAAGTTTTTTTCATTTGCATGTTTCAAGAAATTCAAAGTATATCAAATGGATGTCAAGTTAGCCTTTCTAAATGGAGATATATACTACAACAAATCAGGACATTAGCGCCACAAATAGCGTTAGAATCTATTGTTTCCAAGCACGCAAATTGGCTTCAAGAAACATCATAAAAGTCGGCAAGAAATGGCATGTTCACATTGGTGGCTTGATGTGTGTCGGGAATAACCCCTGGAATAGCGACATAGTTTTTTTTTCCATTCTTGCTTCCATTGTTGCATCCATTTGTACTTCTAGTTTTTCTCCCAATTGTGCTTCCTATTTTAATTCTAGTATGACATTGAAAATAACTTCTTTTCTAGCCTCCTAATTAATGCCAATTTATGCTTCCATCATAATGTCAAGTTTTTCTTTTAATATGGAATTGCATGTTGCATCTAGGTTTTCTTCCATTATGACATCTTCTTTATCTTCTAATATGGATTCCATTATAGTTCCTTTTTGTTGCTTCTAATATTGCTTCCATTATTAATTCTTAGTTTGCTACCTAAATGGCTTATTTGTTTTCTTATTTGGGAATGCCAAGTTTGGATTCTAATATCTCTTCCGTTATTACTTCTTTGCTTTCTACTTGAATTGTTTTTGTTTTTTCTTCTTAGGTAATGCCAAAATTTTCTTCCATGATTACTTCTTTTTTCGCTACCTGAATTGCTTATGTATTTGCTTCTCAAGTAACACCAAGTTTGGTTGCTAGTATTGATTCCATTATTACTTCTTGGTTTTCTACCTAAATTGCTTCTTAGGCAATGCCAAGTTTTTCTTGAAATATTTCTTCTGGTGTGCTTCTAGTTTGGATTCCATTGTTGCTTCATCTTTTACTTCTAGAATTGCTACCCTCTTAGCCTCATGGTTTGCTTCCTTTTAGTTGGAAGGTTTGCTTCTTGTTTAGCACTTGGGGTTTGCTCTTTTTTTAGGTATAAGGTTTGCTTCCTTTAGTGTTGGGATTTTCTTCTAAATTAGCCTCCAATTTTTCTTCTTGTTAAGCAGCCAATTTAGTTCGTATTTAGAGCCAATAATAGGTCCAAGTATGGCTTCCAATTTAATGTCGAATTTTACTTCCATTTTAGAGCCATATTCTTCTTCCATTTTAGCAACTCACGATGCTTCCTTTATAACTTCCATTTATTAGTTTAATATTTTTTATTTCAATTAAATTAGTTAAGTATATCATACCTAGTTTATTGAGACAAGTTTTCAGGGATAATCACATCAGAATTCATTTGTTGATGCATTTCGAACCAACAAGTGTGGTTCATCGTCAGGACAAGATGAAGAACCATATCATGGAAACAATTTAAATAAAGAGATCGATCATTCAATGGCTAGAAAAAAGCAGATACTTTTGACCAAGGAAACAACTACAATGAACTCGGTAATTGACTAGACCAAGAAATAGGGAAAATAATACTAATTCATTAATTAATTAATTAGTTTGTTAGAACTGTTTATTTTCTATTAAATCTATATGTAACAAGTATATCTACTTATATTTAAGTAAAAAAGATAACTAAGAACTTTAAACCTAATAAATAATTTATTCTCCTATTTTTAATTTTAAAAATACTATATAACAACTAATATTATGATATAAACTCTCAAAGGATAATTATGAATAAAAATTTGATTAGATAATTAGTTAGTAAGTTAAAATGTTTACCAAGTCTATTTATTTAAATGTAATTAAATATGAAATATCTTTCCTTTTTTTAATTTAAAATTAAATAAAAATGAATTATAATAATATTATTCTATGAAGTATTATGAGATTAATTAATTAAAATTGTTTATTTAATTTATTTATAATCATTTAATGTTTAAGTAACTCCATGTTATGGGATAAATCAGGGGTAAACGTAAATGTTTATCTTTATTTATTTATATATCTTGTCTAATAAAAACTTATTTATTTAAATATCAAGTTTAATAAAAGCTAAGTAAAGAGTAAAATTCTTTAGAACTTAAACTAAAAAATTCAACCTAATTAATAAATAATAAGGCAAGTTTTGTTATCCTGTTATTTTAATTTAAAACTAAATAAATTATAAAAAAACTAATATGAATATAAATATTAATAATATTAATAAAATAGGAATAAACTAACCAAACAAAAAAGGGAAATAAACAAATTAATAGCAAAGAGAACAAAGGGGAAAAATAAACAACTCAGAAGACTAGGGAGAAAAACAAGAAAAGAAACAATAAGAAGAGCAAAGAAGGGCTAAGAGGAATGGGCTAGGATCCAACAACTGCTAATCTTACATCTGTCATCCCTATTGAGATTGCTCGGCCTCCTTTCAATTTCTATGGCCTTCCTAAACTTACAGTGATGAAACAGGGCAATCTTAGCAATGACCTGAGCCTCCTCAATACATATATGGTGCTTAGACTTCTCTGCATGTTCATCCAGGGTTGAAGACTGGATCCTGTCGGTTGTGTGCCCATGAACCCTTTGATTAATAGAGCACCCAATTTCACCAACATATGGGGTCCCACAAGAACATGAATAACATAAACACCTTTCATGTCCTTGGGGTCAACAGGGTCTCTACAAATTTTATGGAACTACGGATGGTAATAAGGGGTCTCAAGGTTGAGGGAATATTATGCTTCCTAAGGATTCTCGCAATCTTGTCAGTGGTACCCTGGATGAAAGGGAGATGCACCCATGAGATTTGATCTTTAGGGTCTTTCTTAACTTGGGTCATACCTCTTAAATAATTTATATGATTATAGAATAAGTCATTGCATTTGAAATATTGTATAACACACCATGAGCCAGCTTGATCAGTTAAGTTAAGTTACGAATCAAGTGAATGGCATTGTCAATGTTGGTCACCAAACCAAGACATTATCCTTTAGGAAATACAGATGAAATGTTGAAGCAACAAATAAATCACTCCAGAAAATAACGAAAGCAATAAGTATACTTACGAGCTTATCTTTAAAATTGCATTCTGATTTAAGTGAAATATTGGGTCATTGCTAGTTAAAAGGTAACCCTATTGAGGCTATGAACGCCTACTAGCAGTAGAGGCTCTACCTACGACAACAGAGTAAACCAAAAACCAATCTGGGGAGAGACTTATGGATTTATCTTTAAAAAACCAAGTAAAGACTGATGTAGACAGTGTTACTTTTTTATAAGAATGGAATAGTCAAAAGAATGGTAGTTAGGCAAATGATTGTTTTATTACGAAGGCAATAATTCTTACCTTATATTCCATATAATTTGTTTTATTTTCAAAACTATCTTTATTTTGGAAGTTTTATAAAATTGAAAAAACTCTCAGAGATAACTAGTTCTTCCAAGTGAATCACCAATTGTTGTGGTATTCAACAACACACCTCAACCCCCCCCCCCCCCCCACCACACCATTTTGTTAATAACAGTAGTTAACATTATATTGACTAAATGGGGACCCTTTAAAAATTTTCATTTAAAAAACAAAACTTAGCATTTAGTCATTTCTTTTATTTTTTTAATAAATCAAAATAACAATCAAAACCTTTCTGGGAACTACTAAAGACTTACCTTTTCATATATAGCACATATAAAAACCCACTAAAGGACCTTTCTAAAGAACCTCCAAAAAATCAAGCAAAGCTTTCAAAATAAGGCCTCTATGGTCTAAATTATCATAAAATCCAATGAAAACGGAAGTCCTTAAACTTTTTAGGCTTAAATCTCGCATTGCATAACATGACCCATTAAGAGTTATCTCTTAAAAATGATATAGCAAGGTTTGCGAGTTGCGAAATCACAATGGCACTTTGGATTTTATCGCATCACATTTCGGGTATTCAAGCAAATATTTGCACTTACCATAAGCCGATATTGCGATATGCGATTCGCGCCCAGACCCACACCGTAAAATACTAAAAGCAAATATTTCGAGTTTGTCAAGTCTATCGCCTAGGATGAGCTTAGTAATTAACCATACGTTAAACAACTAATAGACAGCTCACATATCACATCTCGCAGACACACAACAAGAGGTAAGAATGCTAAAAGGCACATCTAGCAATATTTCTTTGCAAATCGCACAATCGCTATCATCACAGAATAATGGCTCACCACCATAGGAGCTTTCATCCTGTTTTTCGACGCAAACATTTATGAGAAATAAAGTTAAGGGATAATGAATCATTGGTTGGAATTAGTGGGAAATAACTGAATTTATGTGTGAAAAGCTATTTAGATTGATACGATATCTTGTTACATGCGTTCAAATAATGCTTCTTTTACCACCCTTACAAGCTATCTACATTATTTCATTTTTACGTTCATCTTTGAGTGTTCGATAGCTTTTGTTCTTCATTTTATGAAAAACCAACAGAGCAGAGCGTTAAGAACAATGGGGAAGAAAGGCAAGGCTGTAGCCTCTGAGAAGACAGAGATGACTCCCCTATTCACAGACACCACATGCAGCAGAGAGGGAGGAACCTCTACATGGGATACCATGTTCAACATATTGCAAGAGGAGCAACCGAGGATTATGGAAACAAATGTTACAGTTGATGGCCAAGATTCCTCGGACGCTTCCATGCTAGAGATTGCTTGCTCGTTCTTGCACCACGTAGCTGCTCGACCGAAGATAATTCCTTATACCGATATGGTAAAATGGGTTATCGATCAAGCAAATATTTCAGACAGACAATTTAGGACGAGAAGCCAAGGGGTCATTGGATCTTTTACCCTGGACAATTTACGGCTTATGTACCACCTACCAGAGCCACAGGTCATCTACAACAGGCAATTCGTGGAAAATTTTGTTAAAGAGAACAACAACCTAGTGGATTGCACCCGTGCCTAGTCGAATAATGAAGAGAATATCAAGAAAGACAAAAATGATATGTACAATACTGCATCTATTTGTCCCCCTTTTAGTTTTTCTACGGCTATGTTATGTCGACTATTTGGTAGACCTGATAGTACCAAGTTCTCCCCAGATTGGTTTTCATTAATTGAAGTAGTTGTTAACTCAACTATCATGAATTGGGCCCAAATCTTGTTAGATAATTTAGCAAAAACAATTATCGAGTATATAAGGAGAAGAAGCATTGCTTCGAGGGTTTACCCTCCATTTTTTATGAGTGCCTATGTTATGGATGCTATTTGTTTTAGTTCAAAGTTCCCCATCATGGGATGGAAATGGACTGTTTAGAATCCACTTCCGATTCACGTGTACCATAAGGTCATGTTGGAATCCAATTTTCAACCACATTTTTTCAAGATTTGCCACGGAGTTATGCTCCCTATTTACAAGCGGTTATATAATCGAGACGCCCCTAGATCTTCCCAAGAAGTTGAAGTTGACATTCTCCCAGTGGCTAGATGGTTCAGGGAGGAGACATTTACATACATCAGATTTTTTGGCAGCATCACCTCCCCCACATCCTCCCATACTATGTTCCAGATAAATTGATGGCTAGGGAGATAACCTACCAAATAGCTAGTGAGGGAGGAATGAGCCATACATTGAAAGAGTCAAAGAAGGCCATTTGGCCTGCATTCCCTGTACAGTGTGGAGCATTTAGACTACACGACCTGGACATGCTTTCAAAGAATCAGAGAACATGCTATCTCTGCAATTATCCAAATTCCCTAGATGGTAGTATGACTCGTTTGGCACAATCAAAAATTTCACGACCATGGTGAAAATAAAAGTATTCACCAATGAGGAGGATGCTTTTGATGATATATTTTTTGCAGAAAAACACCTTTTTAGAGGTGAAACATATGGCCCAACTACTTTTTTACCATGAATATCTAGAAAAATATTATAGTTACAGAGAAAGAAGGCTGGCAACAGTCCCATTGGATCAATTGTTAATTGAACCAATAAGGGAGCCTACTCTCAGTGTGACTATAGAAGGTTACTCCAAAGAAAACTCCAAATCTGATTCAGGAGCAGAGTCTCAAGAAAAATCTATCGGGGAATCACGACATTCATCATAGAATGGAAAAAGTAGAAGCATGAGGATACGACCCAATCTACACAACAGAAATCTAAACAAGCTTCAGCTAGCAAGTAAGTTGAAATCCCTACTACCTTTGTGCAACCAATAAAACCCATGGTAATTGACTTAGAGGAGGAGTGGGATAATTTTAATAAAAGTATCCATATAGAGGAACAGGTTCCATAGCTACAAATGCTACAACACAAGACAACTTTGGAAATTACAGTGGAAGAAACTGCAAATAAGTCAAAAGTAAAGCATACCCTTGTTACCCCCACTTCCGAGATAATTCTAAAGATTGAAGAAATACCCACTCTGGATGTATTCTATAGCCCACAACATAAGGCCATGGTAAAAAGGAAAAGAAAGAAAAGAAAATTGGACTCTATAGTTGTTACTACCCCTGAAAACGAACTAATGGATGTTCTATGGAAGGACTCGCCTGTTGATCCATCCGCCAACTTAAATAGACTCTCATAGTTTGCAGGTGCTTATGCTACAATGAACATAGATAAAGCAAAAGAAGTCCAAATGTTGCTTAGAGAAAAGGAAAATAAAATAACATCACTCGAGCAACAGTTACAGCAAGTCAAATCCAACCAGCAGGCAGAGATACAGTTGGCCAAGCTTCAATAGGAATTTGAAAAAATGCAAATAGAACATCATATCAGCTTAGCCAAGAAGGAAGCACAAGTGCAGGTGATAAATGATCTTCATAAAGACAATCCAAAAATTGATCAGTTTATCACCGAAGCACTCGGACTTAATTCCCAGTTGATACATCAAGAAGAATTATTGTGCCAGAAGATTTCACACTTGAAATATTATTGCGAAACAAGTGATAAACTTACAAGTCAAGTCGTAGAAATGCGACTTGAATATTATGAGACCTTTAAAAGGGTCCCTGATCACATTGTCTAGCAAAATACAGAAGAGGGAAGAAAGGCTGACCTGCCCAAGCTAGAAGAATCATGTAAGGAAATTTTGTTTGCAAGCTGGGATTCTTGGCTAAAAGAAGCAAAAAAGGCAACATTGGACGCGGAGGCAACAACAAACATTATCATAGATAATATAAATGAGAATTTGCATGGTGCCAATCTAGTAGAAGAGTCCATTCCATGGTTCCTTCCAGATGCAAAACAGCTCGAACAACAATGGAAACAGATAGCGAAAGACAAAGTGGAAGTGATAAGGAAAACGACCAGGCTAGATTGGGAGGCATATTGGCAACATTTGGTCAAGCCTCACAGCCAATGGATGACCCTGCAATGCCTAACCACCTCTGCCGAGAAAATGGCGCCAGCACTGACCGATGCCATATTCGATGGACAGTTGAAAGCTGAAGTCAGCTGACCTACACAGATGAAGCCTCTGGTGGATATTTGCGATCTGAAGGATCGAATGCAACATAGTTAGTCACCCTGTTTACTTTAATTTTGATTTTATTTTTGCATAAATTGAGGCAGGTCATTTAAACCTCCTCAACTATTTTTGTAATAATCTATTTTTAGCCTTATAGTTTTAGTATTTAAACCCCTCTCATGCATTTAGAGAGGGGTCCAAAATTTTATCAAAAACTCTCTTCAAAACATGCACTTTTGTCCCTTTGAGGAAGTTCTGGTGAAATATATGGAACAAGATTTATTTTTATCTGATTTAGCGTCTTCTACTGAAATTGCACTTTGTACTCTTAGATTATGTTGAATGGATTGAAGATAGATCAATATTGCTGAAACACATGAGTATGATGTATTATAAATCGTAATTTTATCTCATAATCCTTTTTACTTATGTATTAAGCAATCTTTTCCTTTCAAATTATTTATGTATGAAAATCTGAATTTCGATGATTGTTATTGCACTTCTGTATGATGATGATCTTTATTTTATGCTGAATATATGAATAATTCTTTATGCGATACATTTCTCATAATCATTTCGGCTAACTTTTTATATGAAACGATTATTGTTAAAACGGTTTCACTTCTAATCGTAATTGAATGATCTTTATTGCGAATTGCTTTTAGAAATTATTGTAGATCGCATACATAAAGTTTATCCTGGGTATATTATGATTAGATAACTTTAGAAATTAGAAGTTAAATGCATTTTTGATTGATTAGTTTAGACTAGATTACCGTTAGCTTGAAGCATTATTTCAAACACATCACACATCACCCCATTTAACACATTCATTAAATAGATTGGGAAATTGGTCCCATTATCCCCAGTCGAAGCCACTATTCCAAACGGAAAAGGAGTTGCTTTAAGGTTCGAATCAAGTGGTTTTCACCCATGTTGAGGCAACGATTTTCGAGGCTTCAACACTTAGTCAACCCCTATTTGTGGTAGTAACCACAATTCTCAAGTCTTCTAGAAACAAGACCTTTGGAAGGCCACAACTATAAAACAATGACTCAAAATCGTTTGCCACATACCAAATATTTATGGAAGGCAAGAAAGCTACAAACTTCCTCCTTTAGGATGCACTATTGTGCTAACTAGGAAGCCTTTGTGTTCCTTCACCTAAGAGTACCAAGTTGATATAGGAAGAACATTACATTTGATTAGTAAGGAACTTTGGAGTGGAGAATATAGTGGTAGTACTACATATGTATTTTATTGGTCAAAACTTTGACAAGAACTTTGGTAAGTATATCAGGTCCTGCATCACTTATGTCATTGCCAAACCAACCATTAAGAAGTAAGGCATGTACACCCCTATTCCTACTCCTAACTTGCTTTAGGAATTCATCTCGATGGACTATATGTTTGGCATTCCTCCTAATAAGCATGGTAATGACCATGTGTTTGTGATCGTTGATAAATTTTCTAATATGGTCATTATGACTGCCTATAAGAAGAGTATCATAATAGAAGCCACTGCCAAGATCTTCTTTGAACATGTGTGGGTACATTTTGGGACCTGTTGTAGTGGCTACAACCACCCTCCAAAATTTTTCCTTCACTTCATTGTGGAGCCTCCCTCCTCAGCATCTTAGCAGCATGTCTTGCACTACTCAGGTACTTGTGTTTTATTTGAAGTAATCTTTCACTTTGCAGCTTGTGTTCGATAACTTGTTTTTCCCGACCACCCACAAGCTAACCCCATGACTTGGTTCATATCTGGTTCTTGCGATGTCTGCAAACTGCACAATCCTAGAGGGAAACCATCCTTGCTCTCAGGAATTGTATAGAGTAACCTGACAGTCAACACTGCTCTCCAGAAATGAGCAGAGCATCCTGGAAGCCAGCACTTCTCTCCAAAAATGTGCAGAGCAGTCCAACAGCCTTGCTTAGGAAAATTTCACAGAACATGTAGGCACTAGGCTTCAGCTCAGGAAATGCAATGACCCAAGTGGCAGCTTATCTTTAGTTGGGAAATTGCGTAGAGGCAGCTAGAGCCACTCAGCCCAAGAATTGCGTAGAAGCATTCCTTAGTTTGTTGTCTGATGCATGTGCCAGCAAGTTGCCCGGTT
Source organism: Pinus tabuliformis (assembly GCA_031772625.1). Lineage (NCBI taxonomy): Eukaryota > Viridiplantae > Streptophyta > Pinopsida > Pinales > Pinaceae > Pinus > Pinus tabuliformis. The sequence goes on from CM062809.1 coordinate 889,156,983, forward strand.
CCCTCTAGAACAATGCAATCTTCCCATGCATGCATGGAAGCTTGTCCTGAAAAAGTGAAAAAGAAAAAATAAAAAAGCATCCCTAAAAAATAGGGATTTGTTTTTAGCACTAGGAGTTACATGGAAAGTCGATTTTAGAAACTTCCCACCAAGTGCCGCATTTTCCTAGATTTGTGGCATGTGCGTCATAAACCCTAAATGTTCTAGATCTATTTAAAAAATGACTCGGAGCTCATTCTACACACTCGATCTTAGTGCTCTAAAATTCTCGGGGCATCTGGGAACCTTCGACACAGTTGGCACAACGTTTCTGGTTAATTTTTGCTTTTCAAGTCTTTTGCTGCTTTTTCTGTCACTTTTATTTCCTTGGCTTGTGTGAGTGTTGTTTTTCCTGTGTTATTGAACGGTCGCTGGTGTTTTGGTTTGATTTAAGTTGTAGAATTGTGGTTTCAAGTTTTGCACTGTCTTTCTTAAGTGTCGCATGCATAACACTATTTTTGCATTAACGGTCGCCATTTCAGTGACCCTCTCCAAAAGCTTTGTTGTTCGTCTATTTCACTGATTCCTACATTGGTTTTTTTTTCATGAATGATAATTTACTCTTTTCTGCACCATCCTTTACTTTCAATTTCAAATCTACTCGTTTTCAAGTCACCCTTGGGTAGATCTGGGTTGAATTGGCTCAAATCTTGCTTTTACCAGCACGCTCTATGCATTCCTAAAGTCAAGGCTCTGCCTTAGCCCTAGGAATTACGGAGAGGATACCTATCACTAGCCTTCAATAGTGCTTTATGCTGTTCTAGGAGTCAATGGCCAGTCTTTCCCACAGGGATTACGCAATGCGCAATCCCAGCCAGTAGTCAAGCCAAACTGAACCACACATTAAGTAAATCCAGTCCACAGACATCCCAGCTAGACTGTGCTCTGCACATTTCTATTCAACAAAAAGCTCACTGGCAGCTGGGACTACGCAATGTGCAGTTCCAGCTGACAGTCCCCAGCCTCCGAGAGTCACTACTATGAAATCTTGCCCAGCAGTCACCCGATGTGTTGCATGATTGATCCACAAAGTGCATTGTGTTTTTAAACTGACATTTTCTTGTCATAAGTGTCCGCTCTATCTCCAGGTACATTAGTTGTTGAGCAATATCTCAGTAGCACAAGCATCATGGTTTCCAAGACAGCTGAATCAAAGGACATTGTAGAGAGAAGAACTAGAGACGTGGTTGAAGAGGTGCCAATAAACATGCCTGTCTATGCAGACATGCAACTGTTCGTAGAGAAGGACATGAAGATCACATGGCAAGAAATAAAGGACATATTTCTAGGCACTTTCAAGGAAGATCTGGAAGACCGTCAATTCTATGTCAACATTCATAAGTCGGGCTTATATAAGGTTGCATGCAAGTACCTTGCCTTCCCGTGTGCGGATGTCATTCACTAGGTTGTCTCACATACTGATCTCAAGACGATGACATTGAGAAGCGCCAGTGGAACACATATTTCCACCTTCAGGAAGGAAAGCTACCATCAGATGTATCACTTTCTGCAATTGGTGAAATACATGGATGCACTGTTCTTCACTCCCAACAACAATGTGAACTCAAGAGAAATCTTGAAGTGTTGGGTAAAATAGCCATCGTAGTTTAGGACAACACACAACCAGGTCTACAAGATGAAGACACTCAGGAAGGATTACCAACTCTTGGTCATATTTGCATGTCGCTTGTATGGCCAAGAGAGCATAGAGACCATCCCACAGAGTTGAGTTGATAGGTTGGATCACTTGGCAAATGAAGGAAGGCCTTTTAACTGATCAGAGATGTTCGCTCTTCAAATAAAGGTCCATGTGTCAAATATTTAGAATCTGCCTAAGGATGGACAAGCAAGATTCTATAATTCCACGTACCTCATTGATGTAATCTATCCCCAACAGAAGTTCCCTAGCATGGGTTGGACATGGAAACCATCAGAAGAAGCTATGAATTTTTATCACAAGTTCCTATCTGAGTGCAACTACTGAGGATTCATGACGAGGTTGTCTGACCACTTCATCACCCATGATATTTGAATAGGATCCACCTTGCATGTCCCAAGAAGTGATGCAGGCATTGCTCAACATTGTAGATTGGTATGCCTCACCAGGTGGCACCTTCATCAAGAGGTTTGGCGTGGAGAACCATTCGCATGAGCTACCAAGGTTTTCCATGGACAAGTTGGTTATGAAAGAACTTGCATACCACATTTCCACAGGGTTGTTAGTAGGACTGCACAGGAGGAACAAGGAACCATGGTCCACTCTTCCCTTGTAGATTGGGTTGTACGAGATCCATACCTTGAAATATGCAGATGTTAAAACTGAGGACTTGAAGAAGTTTGGGTTCGGCACCAAAAGTTTCAATTTGTATGATATGCACTGCATATGCAAGAACCACTGTGTGAAGGTGTACTTCCCATGGGTCCATGGGGCATGTCATTGGTCATAAGAAGATCCTTGGAGGTAGTTTTATAACTGCTCTAGGCTCAATGAAACGATTAGCATGGATGTAGAATGGAAAACAACACCATAGGAAGCAACAACAATAGCAATAGTGAGCAAAAAACCAACACAAGACAAAGGCAACAAGAATATTGTCGATAGCATAGAGGCTAAGAAAAGCTATAAGTTTAAAGAAGATCCACTTATTGAGGGAGTATCTTTGGACATAAATTCAAAGAGGTGATAACGCGATAGGAGAGTAGCATAGAGAAAGAGGGAGAAGAAAATATTGGAAGAGACAGAAAGGAGATTGCAAGAGACGAAGAATAAGATGAAAGAAGAACAAGAACTCAGGAGGAGAGAGAGTGAAGAAAGGCATAAACAAGATCATGAAGAAGGACAAGGTGCACTGATAGAGAAAAATGCATAGATACTGGTTGAAGCAGTAGAGAAACCAACAGATGATGAACAGGGTGAGTAGGTGCAGGTTCGAGAACTTGCTTAGTAGATTGAGTATTTGGTTGAGGTAACAAACATGGAGACAGAACTGGAGCTAGAGGTCCAAGACATCGATCTCATGAAGAGGGAATTTGAGGGCATGGCATAGTCTCTGCCACCTCTAGAACCATAATCAGTCTCGAGTGAGCAAGGATAATTTGTTCTCCTTGAAGATGATCTGGAGACAAATGTGTACAATCTACCATTTGATGAGACACAACAGAGGACTGTAGATTCATAAATAAAGCAACTCCAAGATGATCATACATCACCTGCACACACAAAAGAAAGGGTGATTGTACTAGATGTTAGAAGACATCCACTTGCCATGGTCGAGGCTTCTAAGGCTTATGTTGAAGCCATGAGTTCAACGGTCAAGTTATTGATAGCTGAGAATGATCAAATGGCGAAGGACTTGCAAGAGGCTAGGCAGACAGTAGAGCAGTCTGCAGGATCTGTCGTGACAGAGATGAAGAGAGAAATAGTGGTGGAGATATTATCTTTAGAGGTCACCATGTGGACAATGTATAGAATATTTTTCACTGTGCACAAAGTGGTTGTCCATTTATATGGCTTTCAGCAGTAGTGCACGTAAACAACCGAAACAATTAAAGAGATTCACACTGCTATTGCGTACATCCAAGAATGGACAATGAGGTACAAGGGAGCCCCGCTTTGCTTGCATAAGAAGATGAAGCCACATGCTGAGCTTGAAAAAGCACATATTCAGATGTAGATCCAGAATTATGAGCAACTCCCTCCACTCATCACTAGAATTGAGGCTTCATTGTAGGTTTTAACCCCGTACAAAAATTACCTGCATACAAATTCTAAAACACAGAAAATAAACAATGTGAGAGCATAACACATAAAACACATATACACAGAGATTTTCCCTTGGATTCCAAAACTGGGACTACCAGCTTAAATTTTCATTATTTTCCTTTCAATGTTACAATACATATTTATACATGCCGAAGCATCCAATACCATGGACTGAAAACCATCGCGTCCAAGACCATTTGCAAAAAACATGCACAAAATCATAGGTAGGTTCACCCAACCTAATATAGGGTCCAAAACCAAAATTTTCCAGGGCGCTGCCCTGGACCCCATAGAGTGGGGTTACCTTCACCCCTCAAACCCCCTGTGACTCCCCCCGCTACGCAATCGGTGCAACGAAGGCCCTTCTAATCCCCAATTAACTATGTGGGCTAGTCGTGGAAATAATATAACACAACCCAACATTCTCCCACTTGTTGTTTTCTTTCCACATGGGGCCACAAGAAAGCGTAGTCATTTATCCAGCCCTACAATGGCCATTGTTTCTCTATACCAAAAGAACTTCTCATAGCTCATAGATTTTTTCAATGCATTTGCAGTATTCTTCAAAGTGTCCACCTTTACTAGAAACACCTTTTTTTCTTCTATCATATCCCTCACAAAGTGATACTGAACATCAATGTGCTTTGTCTTTGAATGATATGCAGGGTTCTTTGCCAAGAAAATTGCACTTTGGCTGTCATAGTCTATCCTTATAGTTCCCTGTACTAACCCCATACTTGAACACAATCTCTGCAACCAAACTTCTTCCTTGCTTGCATGAGTGGCTGCCATGTATTCTACCTTTGTAGCTGATAGTGCCACTACAGATTGTTTCTTACTCATTCAATTGATGGCACCTCCAAATAGGTTAAACACATACCCACTTGTATATCTTCTCTGATCCAGATCTCCAGCCCAGTCTGCATCAACAAAACCATGTAGATCCAACACTTTGTCTAATCCTGGTCTTCCTTGGTAGCACAAACCATAATCACTAGTGCCACATAGACACCTGAAAACCCGCTTTACTACTGTCCAGTGCTCCTTCCCTGGTTTTGACATAAACCTGCTCAATACTCCCACTGCATGTGTAATGTCTGGTCTAGTACAAACCATCACATACATCAGGCTACCGACTGCACTTGCATATAGAACACGGGATGTGTTCTCTTCCTCTTCTTGTGTCTTAGGACACTGTTCAACAGATAACTTTACACCTACAGGAATAGGAACCTTCACCGATTTACTATCCTGCATATTAAACCTCTACAATATTGTCTCGACATACTTCCTCTGGTTTAACCAGAGCTTCCTCTTTGTCTGATCTCTTTTAATTTCCATGCCCAAAATATAGTTTGCAACACCAAGATCTTTCATGTCGAATTTGGAGGACAAATGGGTCTTCAAATCCTGGATAATTTCTTTGTCATTTCCAACCAGCAACATATCATCCACATACAAGACCAGATAAATAACACGGTCACCAATTAATTTAAAATACACATAGTGATCTGCTTTGCTTCTGGTGAAGCCAAGTCCCCATATAAATGTATCAAATTTCTGATACCACATCCTTGGTGACTGTTTTAACCCATACAAAGACTTCTTTAACTTGCATACTAGTTCTTTCTTACCCTTCACCGCAAAGCCTCCAAGTTGCTTCATGTAGATCTCCTCTTCTAGATCTCCATGGAGAAATGTTGTCTTCACATCCATCTGTTCTACCTCAAAATCAAAAGCAAAAACAACAGATAAAAGTAATCTAATAGAAGTTACCTTGGCAACAGGAGAAAAAATATCAACAAAATCAATTCTCGACACCTAGGAATAACCTTTTTCTACCAATCAAGCTTTGTATTTCTCCACCTTTCCTTCTGCATTTGTCTTCTTCTTGAACACCCATTTGTTGCCAATGAGTTTCCTTCTAGCCGGCAACTCCACCAAATCCCAAGCCTCATTTTTGTGCAAAGATGCCATTTCATCAACCATGGCCTCCTTCCAGAGTTTTCCATCCTCTGAATCTACTACTTCCTTCACAGTTCTGGGATCATTGTCAGTAATAGATAAAGCAAAATTTGAATAGAAAGCAGATGGACTATACCTTTCTGGCTGCCTTCTTTCTCAAACCGATCTTCTCACACTTGGAATTTGTGGCTCTTCATCTTCTGATTCCTCCTCTGCTGGAGAGTCTGATTCTTCCTCCTTTAGCTCAAACTCTATCTTCTCAGGTTCCTTTGGTTGGACTTCATGTTTAATAACATCTTTCACCTCTTTGAACATCACATCTCAATTGTACACAAACTTCATTATTACTGGGTTCCAAAGCTTATAACCCTTTAAACCATCCTTATAGCCAATAAAGATGCACTTTTCAGGTTTACTATCCAACTTGGTTCATTTCTCCTTTGGAACATGTACATATGCATCACATCCAAATACCCTCAGATGTGAAAGAGAGGGTTTCTTACCAGTCCATACCTCTTGTGGAGTCTTATCCTCCAACACTGATGAAGGTGATCTATTGACCAGGTAACATGTTGTCTCCACCACCTCTACCTAGAATTCTTGTCGTAACCCAACACCACTGAGCATGCTTCTTGACCTTTCCATCAATGTCTTGTTCATTCTTTCTGCAACTCCATTTTGCTGAGGTGTATATGGAGTAGTCTTCTGTTGTGCTATACCACACTTCTTACAAAATTCTTCAAATTTCTTACTGCAAAACTCTCCACCGTTATCCGTCCTCAACACCTTTATCTTCTTCTCTCTCTGGTTTTCCACCACAGCCTTAAATTCTTTAAACCTGTCAAAGACTTCAGATTTCTTCTTAAGGAAATATATCCATGTATTCCTTGAGAAGTCATCTATAAATGATACATAGTACACAGACTTACCCAGTGATGGAACCTTCATAGGTCCAAACACATCATTGAACACAAGCTCTAATATTTGTTTCGCCCTCTTACCACCAGAGGGGAAACTCACCCAATTCTGCTTCCCATATACACAATTTTCACAAAAATCAAAATCCAAAGAGCTATTAATCATACCTTCTACCATACCTTTACCATGAAGTATTCGAAGGCCCTTCTCTCCAATATGTCCAAGCCTTTGATGCCACAGCATGGTCTTCTCTCTAGAGACCATTAGATTTTCTGCTCCACTTTCAGGAACCACAAAACTGTTGCACCCATCAACAACAGTGCTACCTTACAGCTTGTACATAGTTCCATTTCAACTCCCCGCATCAATACCAGTGCTCGCCAAACCATCTTGCAGGTATCCTTCTTGAACATTGTTTTTACACCTGCATCATCTAGCTTGCTTACAGAAATCAGAGTTTTGTCCAATGCAGGAATATGTAGAACACCCGGAAGTGTTCTAACCCTTCCACCTTGCAACTTCAACTTTACTTTTCAGCGATCAACGATTCTAGCCTTCCTATCATCCCCTAAGAAGACATCACCACCATCGTACTTCTCATACTCACAGAACCACTCTCTATGGGGAGTGAAGTGAAAGGATACACGTGAGTCAATCAACCATGCCTCATGATCTACATGTGTACTTGAAGAAGCCAATTACACATCGCCACCTTCATCTAAGGTGGTTTTCACCTCTGCAGAAGGAGCATCATCAGATCCCTTTCCTTTGTCATGAGCTTTAGATTTACAGTCCCTTTTGTAGTGCCCTTCCTTTCCACATTTCGAGCACACCACCTTTATAGGTTTTCCTGGAGATTTAGATCTCCCTCTAGATTTAGATCTCCCACTCGATGACTTATTTTTGTTTCTGTTTTGGAACCGTCCTCGTATAGACAAGGCATCACCATTCTGGCTCTCCATATTTTTTTGTCTCATCTCCTCCGTTAGCAAAGATGAGACTATTTCATCAAACTGCAAGGCAGTAGCATTGCTACCTATTACAATAACCAGACTATTCCAAAAATCTGGTAGAGAACACAATAAACTAATTCACTTATCTTCATCTGAAATTTTGATATCAACAGACGATAACTGACTCACCACAGTATTAAACGCATTCAGATGCTCTTTCACCGAGTCTCCATCTTTCATCCTCAAGTTATACAGCTTTTTCCGTAGGAACAGTTTATTCACCAGAGACTTAGATTGGTACAAAGTCCCTAACTTGTCCCACAAATCATTCACCATAGCTTCTCCTGATACATTCAGCAATACTGAATCTGAGACACACAATCGTATTGTGCTCTTTGCCTTCCAATCCAACTTCTTCCGTTCTTCATCAGACACTCCCGTTGGTTTAGTACCCAGATCTACCATGATCCATTGATCTTTATCCACCAACAGATCCTCCATCTTAAGTTTCCACAACTCAAAACTCTGACCATTAAATTTCTCGATCTCTATCTTTCCACTGCTCGCCATCTTCTTTCACCACCAGAATCGATCTCACAGATATCCCACTAAATAGGGTCTACCACAGGCCCAAGCGAAACCCTTCAGCAACAAAGGCATCCCCTTGAAGCCAAAACAGCTCTGATACCAAATGTAGGTTTTAACCCCGTACAGAAATTACTTGCATACAAATTCTGAAACATAGAAAATAAACAATGTGAGAGCATAACACATAAAACACATATACACACATATTTTCCCTAGATCCCAAAACCGGGACTACCAGCTTGATTTTTCATTATTTTCCTTTCAATGTTACAATAAATATTTATACATGCTGAAGCATCCAATACCATGGACCAAAAACCATCGCGCCCAAAACCATGGACCGAAAACCATCACATCCAAAACCATGTGCGAAAAACATGCACAAAACCATAGGTAGGTTCACCCAACCTAATATAGGGTCCAAAACCAAAATTTTCTGGGGCGCTACCCCAAACCCCATAGATTAGGGTTACTTGTACCCCTCAAACCCCCTGTGACTCCCCCCGCTATGCAATTGTCATAACGAAGGGGGGCTTCGCCCCCCTTCTAACCCCCGGTTAAGTACGTGGGCTAGTCATGGAAAGAATATAATGCAAACCAACTTTCATATGCACAGTTATTCAGGAGTTTGGATGTCATAGTACGAATGCACAAGAACCCTTCCATCGAACCCTCACCCAGGCCATGAGGAAAATCCAAGTCATGCTAGATGGCGACAAGTACATAGAGTAGTTGATGTGCATAGCCACTAGCGATGACTTGCAGCTCAGCGCAAAGAACATACAAAGTTACATCAGTGGTCCAACCACACTCAAGACAGTGTTGCGCATGCTTCAGGATGAGCTGGACAAAGGTTTCATAACCATATACCCAAAATCAATGGAGGCAAGGGTCTGCTTCAACAAATATGTCATCAAATAGTACGGGGACACATGAATAAAGTAGTACCAAGCTCGGTATTAGTTCGTCATTGAAGATCACCACAATGAGGTTACCAAGTTGGGCTTTCCTCAAGACCCCGAGTGATGTTGTTTTTCTTGTCAGGCTGACTCAAGCCTATTTTTTCCCACATAGGTATATGTGTAAATTTTATTATTGTAAATGTATTGTAAGTGAAATTCCAAGTGTCATTAGTTGAATGAAACAATCATATATAATGTAAAGAGTTATATGTAATAAAGTTGAAGAGTCATGAGGATAGTCTAAGAGTCAAAGGGGAATGTTAAGGGTCACCCCACCCTTTTCTATATATAGAACCTCATAACTCATAATAGAGGATTTTGGGATCCAAGATTTTGGCTAGGCATTGCTTAGAGAGTATTGTGATGAGCCTTGGCTAGGCATTGCTTGTATGAACTATTTTGTATACGATTGTATGAATCTTGTTGAAGTCATGTCGTTGGTTTAACCTGTCACTTTGGATTGTCGACGATTTTGATTTCCAGCTTGTGATGTCATTAAACTTGTGTGTTCCTTTCAGGTTGCATACTATTACATGCTTATAAGGGGCACACTTCCTTTTCCCCTCCATGTGTTAAACCCCCCATGCATCTCAATTGACTCACTACAAGGTCACACACTTTCTTCCAACAAAGATATCACACTTACCTCTGTGCACTATCGCAGTCAAGGCATATCTTTACTACCCACTACTGGGACTCCTACTCCAAACAGTCTGAGGTCTAGTTGGGACTTCTTACCAGGGAGATCCCTTGACATGTTGGCAGGTCCATCACTGTCAACAGGATCCTGCAAATCATCATATTAGATAATGATAGAAAGGTCCTAAGTGCATTCTATTCAAGCCTCTGGTCATTTTTGGACACCAAGCTCACCAAATCGACACCCTTCAACCACCAGGTTGATGGCCAGATCGAGGTTGTCAACAAGATGATCGTGCATAGTTTGCACATGTACAACTTCAAGCATCCAAAAACATGGTATGAGAGTCCCCCCTATGTTCAAAATAGCTATAACAAAGCTCTCCGTAGCTCAATTGGCCAGAACCACTTTTAGGTGGGCTTGGGATTTCAACCATTGTGCCCCATTGATGTCGCAATTCCCCTTGCAACAATATAGGAAAAATATGCACATTCAATCTAAATCTGACAACACTACCATGTTCATTGAATGAATTCATCATATTCTCCAATAGGTTCATGATATCTTCCACAAATCAAATATTAAGTAAAAAAAATGCCATGATCGACACCATGTGCCACACAAGTTTCAAGTGGAAGGTTTAGTTACATTTGGAGAAGTAATTCCTTACAAGGGTCCATCAAAATATTCACCCACTCCACTATGGACCTTATACCATCACCAAGGTTGTGGGTGACAATGTTTTTTGAGCTAAGTATCCCCCCTTCTTTGGCTTGCACCTAGTGTTCAATGTGGACCGCCTTCAACCATACTTTTCACTATTGTTGGACACATAAGATACTGTAGAGTAATTGAAATCGATAAAGCTCAATCTAAATTGCATTGAAAAATCCGCAATTGATCATATCGTGAACACACATATTAAAATCACTCACAAACATAGGATCTACATGTATTGGGTTGTTAAACCAGGCTAACTCTGGCACCAAGGCAAGTGGTTCACCAAGAGCCAAGTTGAGAAAAAGCTTCCACATCTCATGGAGGCACTCAATGTAATGGATAACACTACTTCCTTGGGGGGAGGACTAATCAAAGTGGATATCAGTGGCCACCCACCTATTCTAGTATCTCACAACACAAATTTTAAATTTTGGTAGTTTTTTATATTTTTGGCAATTTTTAGGTTTTGAACTTCTAGAGCCATATGGAATCCCTGAACAACATTTTCTGTGGAAACAAGCCAATGTTAATTTTATATTTTCATTGGTAGTCAGAAAATGTACTTCTCAGATAGACCTTTCAAACAGGATATCTGGCGGGCCAAACATAGATTGTATGCTAGAATTATAATAACACCAAGAAATCGACGTTCCAACTTACCCCATTGAAGCCAAAAAACCTTTGTTGCTTCATCTCCTAGGGTTATGTTTTTGGATGTTTATTATTTCTCATTATGTATTTATGATAAAAAGGAATTTGACCCTCATTATAACACATTTTGGTGAAGGCGTGTAGTCATCACATCTCTTCTCAAAGATAAGCTACCACCATTTGATCTAGTTTGTTTTTATTCTTCTTGTATATAGTTTCAACATTTTCCATTTATTAATAGAAGTCAAGTTTCATTGTATCTTTTTGTTTTGGTTATAAATATGTATATCATTTCATTCCCTTCATAAATCATATCATCACGCTAACTTCCAATAGAATTTGGAATGCCATTAGTTATCAAATTTGAAATAATTCATGTGGCTTATAATAACTTTCTCAAAAAAATGTTCAAAATAGTTATTAATAGTGTTAGGCTTCCTATATCCATGGTATATACATAGGAGATCATTAAATCTATAATAAAAATGATATGCACATGTTGGCATCTATAAATATAACTTTGAATAATTAAAACCATCAAATATATGTTTTATTGTCTTCGCCAAATGGCTATATGATTAGTGGTAGTTGATTTCCTCCTTCATAACATGCTAAATTTGTAATATATAGATTTACAAATTCTTTGCACCATTACCTTGAATTTTGTTCAACATTGTAGCTTGTGGAACCATAGATTAGAACTTGAAGTAATATCTTGTAACAACTTGTTCACACATGAGCCATTACTTCAAAAGTAAATACATAATACACTAATTCTCCCTAATGTTAATCATAATTCAATGAAAAACTAAGAAATGTAATGGAAAATATTCTAAGCCTAGCTCATGCATACGATCATAAAAATTAAGAGTAAGGAAAATAGGCTGTCAAACGATGGTAATTTTATGACTCATCATCTCCCCAAAACTGAATATATTACATGTTCTTATGCAATCCTATACCTCTATATCAACCGAGCTATAAGGACACATACTGAATGATGCTTCTCTTTCTACAACATATACTAGTAATTTTTTCTATAAATACTTTTCCATTTACCTTGAATGCCATACAATATCATGGAATCACTTCAAATTATAACTAAACTATTCCTTAAATTTTGTGTTTCATATTGGTGAATCACCCTTGAGACGCATATCATCATAATGTTAGTGAAGCATGAACACAAATTATTGATTCATCTAATAATGCCTAGACCCATAGTCACCTAGAGAATTTCATTGGTTTTGTGTGGTTTCAATAGTGATATGTGGAAAATATACTCTCAACAAACATCATCTTTAAGTGGTTCTTCAACAAGCTACTACAGTCTTGATAAACAACCATTTTCTCTTAAATGTAAATCTAGGTATTGGATATTTTTAGTGGGTATGTCTATCTCAATTTGATGCTTTCACCTACCAAAAATTCATAGATACCCATTTCACAGATCTCAAGATATGATCAAATCATTAGTAACGCCAAAATATGGAATTTTGAAAACAATACCAAGTTAGATATGCAAAGAATACCAAACATAGATTTGCAAAGAAGATAGAAAATAATGTTTCTTCAATTTAAATGCTTTTGATTAAACTATGTCCTAGACAACTTAGATTCCTTAAGCCCCACCATAAGTATTACAAATACTTTTCAATAAATTTTGAAGGGACAAATCCATTCAACATCTCCAAAAATGACAAACTAAAAATTAATGTATATATCACTTATATTGCATGTTTCCCATACAAATGTAGTTTTGTTCCACTTTTCACAAGAAGACAAGAATCCATTGCTCAAAATGTGTTATTCTTAAAAATTGACAACTATACTTTCTGTTGAGTTAAATTTCGGAATATCCACAGTAGTAATCATATTTTGTAAACATTTCAAATCCCAAAGGGAATACATCATTAGAACTCTAAATGAATGATAGAAGAGCTAAAGTGGAAGATGACTAAATAGTTAGTTTTTAGGAAACTGCACTTTCTTTCTTCCTCTTTAGACTCTTAGAAATAGCTATCACAAGTATTATCACTATCCAAATCTACTCAATTCCACTCTTAATGCTAATATATCCTCCTCAAAATCAAAGCCAAAATGTTGTTGTAGTTTCCTTAAATTTCAAGCCAAAAGGTTTGATAGTGACATCCTTTCAAGACAACACTCAAAACATTCTATAAATCAACTCAAGGATATGCCTTAAACCATTGGTTTAGCAACCCTATCATACAATTTTAACAATAAAACTAAATTATGTATGAGTGGCTTCCACTAATCATTATAGTTCCACTCAACAAACAAATTTGGCCTCCCAACACATTTCATAATACTTTTTATGCATGTGATGATATATAAAACATGTAATGATTATCCTTATCCTTCATACATGATAAGAAAAGGTCTCCCAACAAAGCACCATACGATCCTTCCAAAGACATGTAAGTAAGAACACAACTATGCATCGACAAGAACCAAATCATATATCAATTTGATTTGTAACTCACAACAAGTTTGAAGATTTGAATATATATATATATATATATGCATTAGTGAACCATGTAAATGAATCAAGGAACTCATATGATTAAATATACCTTTTTCCATGTTCAAGTATGACAACATATTCTTATGTGGGAATGGGTTCTACAACAACTTCTTCTACTGTAGGTTCTTGTGGAGTGGCATATTCCTCTTTTCCAATAGTTTCTTTAACTTATCCATGTCAACTTTTGCTATTGGCTATTCAGGAGCAACAATAGTTTCATGTTCTACTCTTGTTGTTGGTTCTTATGTAACAACAAAAAGGTGTTCTATAGTTGGTTCTTGTGGAGAAATTATATGTCTTCTTAATGTTGGTTCCTATGTAGCAACATCAATGCTTGATGTAGCAACACTAGTGTATTTTCCTATGCATCTTGCAGTCCCTCTCATTGTTTGATAATTAAGGGGTGTTGGGGTAGAGTTGAAATATGAAAATAAAGTAAGATGGTTTCATGGTTTGGATGGGGTGGTGAAGGCTTTGGATTAAAAAAAAGTGGTGATGTTATGGTCATGAAAGGTAAGGGCAATATTTTCCCCCACAACAGGTTGAAGAAATTTTCCATCCTCAATAAAATATTAAATGGTAACAAAGTAGCATAGAAAAACAAAGAAGAGAGGCTTAAGTTATATTTCAAATACAAATTCAGGGTATTTAATCAAGCTAAAAAACAAATAGAAAAAAGAATCATGCATGTACCTACCTAATTAGTCCACAAATTTTGTAACAATTATATAAGATTATGTAGCAAGTTCTTTACACGTTCCCATGGAAAGGAGTAAAAATATATAAGAATTTATGCCAAGGATAATCAACAAAAAATTCCTCCTAGTTATGAGATATTGTCATTGAAGATTTTAGGGGAAGACTACCTCTACAAAAAATTGTTTAGATATAAGATCTTATGAGTTAATAGCAATTTCCTCCTAGATAATTTATTCAAGTGATCTATTTACTAGTAATTCTTGCATGGCAACAATAGGGCCTTTCAAGGTTGTTTCTTGTGTGGAAACCTTAGGGCTAGTAGGTGTTAATTATTTTGTGGAAACCTCAAGGCTGGTAGATGTTGATTCTTATGTGGAAACGTTAGGGCTGGTAGATGTTGATTCTTGTATGGAAACCTTGGGGCTAGTAGATGTTGATTTTAGTGTGGCCACACCTATTTCCTTTCTTTTATGAGCTTCCCCTTATAACTAGTTTTTATGTGACATCCACAAGGATGATTGGTACTAGTTCCTTTGTAACAACACCAATATCCTTGGTAACTTCTATTGATTTCGTAGCAAGGGTGGATTTATGAAGTATTACTAAGAATATCTGCATACTACAAGATTTTCAGCACATTATTGAATGTTTGAAGATGAAGGAATAATGCTAGATAAGGATAATAGTAAGCCGGTAGAAAAAAAATCTAATGGTTTATTAGGAACAGGCTCTTGGAAATCTTTATTTGATAATTATTGAAATTGAAAAGGTAACTTGGCATTGTAAGTGAGATATGTAACTTTATTGGAAGGGATATGAGTGGGAGGAGTAGGAAGTTATGGAGTTCTTGTAGAGTAAAGAAGTGGGTTGAAGTTGTGATGTGATAACAATGGCTACATAAATGATATTCCACAAAAATTATTGACTTTCAAATGGCAAAGAAAAATTTATTAACTTCAACATATAATTATCTTTAAGCGAGGAAGAATAAAATGAATGGGCATATCGTGGTGCTTTAGGTCTTCTTGAAGGTTGTTTTTGTAGCAATGGGATTATAACAATGGTATTTAATTGATCTTCAAATCAATTATACAGTTGTCTTTTTTTCTATCTAAAAATTAATGGTGTTGGTATTGGTCAACAACATGAACAACTCTATATCAAGTTCCTAATGACTTTAATTTCAAACACGGATAACTTCAAGGGTTCAAAATTACATGATATCACATTTTATTTATTTTTATATCCTAGTGACATGCCATTTTCATGAAAATTGGTCTTCAAAAATCACTAGTTCTCTACGATCCATCTTTGACCTACCAAAAACTAGCATTTTATCTGCAACAAAAGGTAAGATTATGGAGGAAAATACTTATGCAAACTTTATTCCTCCAATAATTTTAAAAAATTATTTCAATTAATGCATATAAGACATATCTATTAAGGGTTTCATTAAAATATATTCATTGTGACCTACTAAGGAGTGGTGACCATCCTATAGTATCAAGTAGTGTTTCAATGATAAAATTATTTATTTGACATCTGATTAGAATGATTCCAAATCCATATTAATGTACATTCATAGGTATATTTCATATACAGTTTTTTTTTTAAATTTCTTTGAAATCACATGTCAAACCTACAGAGAAATAGGTCATGGGACATAACGGTTTTCAATTTTTAGCCTAGACCAACAATCATAGTTTTTGGTATAAATTTTTTGATTGATGATAGATTGATTCAATTTAGATTGGAGATGAAGGTAGATTCATGTAGGTGTTTCCAATAAAAATAGTTTTCTCAAACTTGAAGAATTTATGGATCAAATATATCAATAAACAACATAAGAAACATAGTTTCAGTGGTGCAAATTTAACATAGGTACTTAGTATTTAGGTGATAACATTTTTGTACGATATAAAAATGACATGATTCAAGTTGAGTAGGATAATACTCCCTAGAAATGTGAAAATCTATCCATTTATCATGCTAAAAATTAATTTTCCTATCTCTATTATTAGTGAGATCAATGATCCCAAATGCCACAAGAGTCTAATCAACAAACTATTTCTTCCAAATAATGATGTGGGTTCGTGTGATTTTTTGTAGATGTATAATTTTCAATTTAATACATCCATGTAAAATTGAAATGCATATCTCCTATGTTGACCTAAATATAATTAGTAGAAAATGCAAAAATACCTAAATCAAGAATGAAGTCAAACATCTAGTTCAAAATGTGGTATGATGGTAATGACATCGTAAGATAACCATCACGAGAAATCAAGAGAGTCCACAAAGTGTCCCATTATCTAAAAATGAGATTGATATAATGAGATCCTGACAAGTTACATTATTTTTTAGTTTCGTATCCTGTATGAGGTCACCTCTAAATTTCTATGGTTAGGGTTTCATCTTTGGCAATTCGCATATGAGTTGTCATGTTTCCTATCTAGACTAGACTAACATGTATATGAGTTGTTTCTCTTTTTCAGCACAATGGAATATTGGGAGGATGATGAGGTAGACTATTCATCTAGCCCTACTTCTAGCCCCACCTTCGTATCACAACACAAAATTGACACTCATACACACCCGCTCTGCCATTCTGCTCCTTATGAATCTCTCTACCATGGCATCTCACCTGCATGCAACCATATCCACCTTCTGCAGAAAAGGTAGTGTCTGATCCCCTTCTAGTTTCTCGTTTTTTCCTCCCACATCTTTCCTTATTCCATAAGCGTAATGTAGCCCCTCTTCACCCGTTCCCACACCTTCTAATTTAGATCCCTTTGTAGCTTAGAAATATGAAGGCACCACAAATAGAAGGAGTAGACATCGTTATCAATGCAGATAAGATCAAGTGAGGTTTTTAATGGGGTTGAAAAACCCTCTCTCCAAGATCTTGGATTTGTCTAGAAAAACCCTAGTTGGGATTTCAATGGAAGTCTTGCCAAGCTCTTAGGATTAGGGAGTTGGCTGTCAAATTTGTGGAAGCCACATATTGGATACCTCCCTTCCTATCACTTTCTTCCTCGAGGTTGGCTTTCCTTCATCTTTCGGTCAAATAAGGACTGAAATTATGTCATGGATGCTGCTTGGTATTGGGTCCATAAAGCAAGGCTCACTCATTAGCCCTAGTATATTATTTTCAACCCCTTAAAGAAGCTAGTGGATTTCATTAGGGCTTGGGATATTCTCCCAAGGTTTCCTCTCCGGCTATGGAATGAAGACGTTATCAAAATTTGGGAATAAATTGGCATCTCATTGGATTGGAGCCAAGATGGGAATATACCTTAAGCATAACTGAGCCTAGATATAGGTTGAAGTCCTCCCAAAGGAGGGTCTCCTAGTGGATATCAAAATTGAATTTCAAGGTTAAACGGCTATAATGTATTTATGACTGGAGGATACACTTTAGGTTTTTTTTGAGCCACGAAGTCAGTCATCTCATGGTTGATTTCTATCGCAATGGCTTGTCCTTCGTTTCCCATTTTCAAAAATCCCAGTCTGCTCATAAAGTCTCATGTCATATGGAATGTGTTAATCTAGCTAGTGCAACTTCTAATTCTGACAACACTCCAACTTATCTTTCCATCTCTCCTTTTGATGGTGGTTATGCAACATCAACTTCTATTGTTGGTGACTTCATGATTACTAGAGGTATGGTTTCTCCCGCTCCTCCTTCTTCCTCCTCCTCTCCTCTTCCTATCCCTTCCCATCCCATTTCTATCTCCTCTCCCCCCTCCCTCCCTTTTCACTCCCTTATAGACCACATCCCCATTCCCTCTTCTCTCTGTCACTCCTCCTTCATCTCCTTCAATTCCTTCTTCCCTTGTTTCTCCTCCTCCCCTCTCCCTTTTACCTTCTACATATCCCCCACTTCTCCTACCCCCAGCCCTGCCTCTTGCTTCCAAGAGCATAAAGGCTCCTACACCCTTCACACTTATTCTAATCCTTCTGACCCTCCCCCTTCTTCTATTAGCTTAACCCTAGAATTTACTATTTCTAACCCAGTTAGTCACAATTCCAACCTTCACAAAGCCCAAGAAAGTAATTTTCTCGATTTAAAAAAATGGAAACAAGTTCCCATTTCCAAGGCTCTTAGAGTAAGAAAATCCCCTGTATCCTCCCATAAATTAATCTCCTCTCCTTCAATGCTTGAGGGTTATGTGGTTCCTGAAAGATAATCATATATTTAGTGATATAGATACAATATTTTAGCCTAGAATAGGATTTGTAACTACATCAAAACAATACAACTTTTGTTTGTTATCCAAAATAAAGAATAATAACTTTACAAAAGCTAGTGAAGATAAGCATTGAATTAATGTTATTGAAGGATAACTAAATCAGATTGAGAAGAATGAGACATTGGAACTTGTGCTCAAATCAAAAGATGAGAATGTGAATGGAACCAAATGGATCTTCAAAAAAATTTGATTGAAGATGGAAAAGTAGTAAGAAATAAAGCAATATTGGTTTGTAAAGTGTATGCTCAAGTTGAGGATATTGACTTTGAAGAAAGTTGTGCTCTAGTTGTAATATTACAAGAAATCATAAAGTTTTTTTCATTTGCATGTTTCAAGAACTTCAAAGTATATCAAATGGATGTCAAGTTATCCTTTCTAAATGGAGATATATAGTACAACAAATCAGGCCATTAGTGCCCCAAATAGCGTCAGAATCTATTATTTCCGAGCACACAAATTGGCTTCAAGAAACATCATAAAATCCAGCAAGAAATAGCATGTTCACATTGGTGGCTTGATGTGTGTTAGGAATAACCCCTGGAATAGCGACACATTTTTTTTTTTTTTCCATTCTTGCTTCCATTGTTGCATCCATTTGTACTTCTAGTTTTTCTCCCAATTGTGCTTCCTATTTTAATTCTAGTATGACATTGAAAATAACTTCTTTTCTGGCCTCCTAATTAATGCCAATTTATGCTTCCATCATAATGTCAAGTTTTTCTTTTAATATGGCATTGCATGCTGCATCTAGATTTTCTTCCATTATGATATCTTATTTATCTTCTAATATGGATTCCATTATAGTTCCTTTTTGTTGCTTCTAATATTGCTTCCATTATTAATTCTTGGTTTTCTACCTAAATGGCTTATTTGTTTTCTTATTTGGGAATTCCAAGTTTTGCTTCTAATATCTCTTCTGTTATTACTTCTTTTTTTTCTACTTGAATTGATTTTTTTTTTCTTCTTAGGTAACGCCAAAATTTTCTTCCATAATTACTTCTTTGTTCGCTACCTGAATTTCTTATGTATTTGCTTCTCAAGTAACACCAAGTTTGGTTGCTAGTATTGATTCCATTATTACCTCTTGGTTTTCTACCTAAATTGCTTCTTCGGCAATGCCAAGTTTTTCTTCAAATATTTCTTCTGGTGTGCTTCTAGTTTGGATTTCATTGTTGCTTCATTTTTTACTTCTAGAATTGCTACCCTCTTAGCCTCATGGTTTGCTTCCTTTTAGTTGGAAGGTTTGCTTCTTGTTTAGCACTTGGGGTTTGCTCTTTTTTTAGGTATAAAGTTTGCTTCCTTTTAGTGTTGGGATTTTCTTCTAAATTAGCCTCCAAGTTTTCTTCTTGTTAAGCAGCCATTTTAGTTCGTATTTAGAGCTAGTAATAGGTCCAAGTATGACTTCCAATTTAATGTCGAATTTTACTTCCATTTTAGAGCCATATTCTTCTTCCATTTTAACGACTCATGATGCTTCCTTTATAACTTCCATCTATTAATTTAATATTTTTTATTTCAATTAAATTAGTTAAGTATATCATACCTAGTTTATTGAGACAAGTTTTTGGGGATAATCACATTAGAAATCATTTGTTGACGCGTTTCGAACCAGCAAGTGTGGTTCATCGTAGGACAAGATGAAGAACCAGATCATGGCAACATGTTAAATAGAGAGACCGATCATTCAATGGCTAGAAAAAAGCAGCTACTTTTGACCAAGGAAACAACTACAATGAACTCGGCAATTGACTAGACCAAGAAATAAGGAAAATAATACCAATTCGTTAATTAATTAGTTAGTTAGTCAGTTTGTTAGAACTGTTTATTTTCTATTAAATCTATATGTAACAAATATATCCGCTTATATTTAACTTAAAAAAATAACTAAGAACTTTAAACCTAATAAATAATTTATTCTCCTACTTTTTATTTCAAAAATACTATATAACGACTAATATTATCAGAGAAACTGTCAAAGGATAAATTATGAATAAAAATAAATGTTTATTGACTAGATAATTAGTTAGTAAGTTAAAATGTTTACCAAGTCTATTTATTTAAATTTAATTAAATATGAAATATCTTTCTTTTTTTAATTTAAAATTAGATAAAAATGAATTATAAAAATATTATTCTATGAAGTATTATGGGATTAATTAATTAAAAAATTTTATTGAATTTATTTATAATCATTTAATGTTTAAGTAACTCCATATTATGGGATAAATCATAAATCAGGGTAAACCTAAATGTTTATCTTTATTTATTTATATATCCTATCTAATAAAAACTTATTTATTTAAATATCAAGTTTAATAAAAACTAAGTAAAGAGTAAAATTCTTTAGAACTTAAATTAAAAAATTCAACCTAATTAATAAATAATATGGCAAGTTTTGTTATCCTGTTATTTTAATTTAAAACTAAATAAATTATAAGTAAACTAATATGCATACAAATATTAATAATATTAATAAAATAGGAATAAACTAACCAAACAAAAAAGGGAAGTAAACAAATCAATAGCAAAGGGAACAAAGGGGAAAAATAAACAAATCAGAAGACTAGGGAGAAAAACGAGAAAAGAAACAATAAGAAGAGCGAAGAAGTGCTAAGAGGAAAGGGCTAGGATACAACAACTACTAATCTTACATCTGTCATCCCTATTGAGATTGCTCGGCCTCCTTTCAATTTCTATGGCCTCCCTAAACTTACGGTGATGAAACAGAGCAATCTTAGCAATGACCTAAGCCTCCTCAATACATATATGGTGCTTAGACTTCTCTGCATGTTCATCCAGGGCTGAAGACTGGATCCTCCCATGTTTGATGTCGGTTGCGTGCCCATGAATCCTTTGATTAATAGAGTGCCCAGTTTCACCAACATAGGTGGTCCCACAAGAACATGGAATAAAATAAACACCTTTCATGTCCTTGGGGTAAACAAGGTCTTTTACAGATCTTAGGGAACTACGAATGGTATTAAGGGATCTAAAGATTGAGGGAGTATTATGCTTCCTAAGGATTCTCACAATCTTGTTAGTGGTCCCTTGGATGAAAGGGAGATGCACCCATGAGATTCGATCTTTAGGGTCTTTCTTAACTTGGGTCATACCTCTTAAATAATTTATATGATTATAGAATAAGTCATTGCATTTGAAATATTGTATAGCACACCACTTATAAATATTTTTTAGGGAAATGGACATCCATACAAACTAACAATTTTTTTTTTAACTATAACAAATATTTTTATATTATTAATAAAAAAATTGATGGTCATGACTAGCTACACATAAAGAAGACCCATATTCACATCATAGAGATTTCTAGAGAAAATCTCTTTCAGGTTTCTTATAGTTACAAACTGCACCACAACATTGGAAGAAAATAACAAGATAATTTATTTTTTAACTATAATCTCTTCTTTTTATATTATTAATAAGCAAAGTTGTTGGTATGTGACTAGATACACATAATGGAATACTAGATAATGCATGCCCAAATTATATAAGTCAAAATGATACAACTCAATATGTTATTGCAATTGAAAATTATACATATGATAAAAAAAACATGAAAAGAGGCATCATAACAATTTATCAAACAATGATCCATGATGGATTCTATATGATCAATGTCACTGGCTACTACAAACATATTTATCATCACCATCATTGTTAGCACTCCATAATTTTCCTAAGCCGAGGAAGAAAACTATAAAGGTAACCACAAACCACTTTTAAAGTTGGGATCTAGCCTTTTAGCTTCAAAGAGGGCTCTCTCTATATGATTTAATTTCTACTTTCAAGATTTTAGGCTAGATATGGAAGTTTTAGGTGGGTTTTTCAAAATTTTGGTTAAAAATGTTGGAAAAGTCCATTGGGCATGGAGTCATAAAGGGTAATAAATTACAAATTGATAGAGTAGCTGTAACAGGGCATGGTAAGCAAACTCTTGGATCTTAAGATATTTATGGTGTGGCTTAGATGAAAAAGTAGATGATCAATTAAATATAAAGCATATTTAAATGAATTTTATATTTAATCTCATGAGGAAAACATTAAGATTTTTTAAAACAAGCCTGAGCAAAGTACACTTAAGTAAGTTCAACTCTTAATATTCTTGTAATAATCAGGAGGGAAATCCATATGGAAACTGAGAAAATAACATTTAACATGAGAGAAACATCACCACTTATTTGACACAAGAATCCAGGAACAAAACTGCTTTTGTATTTCTAAAAATTGATTACTTTGAGTACAATCCAAAATCTACATCAATGTAGAGCTCTTTTCTTCATACATAGTCCAACTCTTTCTAGGTCTTATTACAAAATATTTATAGACTTTGTCTTGATCTAACTTCGGATTTCAAAAAGGAATTGATTACAAAATAATATGTAACAAAATTATAGATATTTCTGAAACATAACTAAAAAACAAGAATTTTGGATAAATTCCAAGGAAAATTTTAAGGATGGAAAATTTTCTTGAAGTTTAAAACATTGGCGAATCTCACTAATCCCTAATATGCAAATTATAAATGTTTATTGATATATTTGTAAAATTAATCAAATTTATAATTATTTTATATATAGTCTCTCTATAATGTTGGCGATTTTTAAGGTAAAATAATTTTATATTCTAAAATTTGGGCGAATCGTCTTTTATAAAATTGGAAATTGGCGAATCTTTTTTGTGGAAAAATCATGGAAAATTAGCCCACTGGGCGAACATTAGCCCCTAAAATTTTCCATGATAAATTCAGTTGTTCTATTGAATCTTTAGAGGAAAGTTGTTGCTGATTGTGGCTTTATTTCTGGAAAAAAAAATTAACAATAAACTAAAGATAACAACAATCATAGGAAAACTGCAGGAAATTTGGAACTACTGGAAAATATCCAACCTTCAAATCTGGAAATTGGTTCATTAATGTTGATCCTCTGCCTTAGAATTTGGAGTGGTTGAAGTTGTTTTCATAAAACCTGTTAGCTACCCTTTCAAACTTGATTAACTCTACCACCTGTATCAACTAGCTGTCCCTTTGATTGCTATTTCTGAGTCAAAAATCTGAAAATAATTGCATGCATGTTTATGTTTTCCACCTAGTTGATCAATGAATTATTTGTATTTTGGAGTTAAACCAAACTCATGTGTTGACCCGTTTTCCCATAGTCTTTTCCTTCATCATCTTTTAAATAATTCATCATTGTCGTAAAATATTTGGGAAGAAAATATTTTGATAATTATTTCCAAATATTTTACTTAAACCTATAAATGAATTTCATAAATAAAGTCTCAAAATATTTCTTTAAATGATTTTATAAACCATCCTCTTGTTTTGAAATCCATGTCTTGCTTCCCTGAATTTATATATTGATGAATAAATGAGATTCATAAACATATTGTCAGACCAGGAGGTAACTCCTCAAATGTAATCGTATTATTCATTCGGGTTGTTCATTATTATATACAAGAGGGAGCGACTATTCAGTTCATCTTCCGATGCCTCTCCATTTTCTCTATTCATTTATTTACACTAATTACAGTTGTTCACCCAATCCCTATGATTAGGTGTCAACATTCCCCCCTTAATCTGAAGGGATGTTGGTGAGTCCAAGCATCGTTCTGAATCTTTCAAACTTTTATCTTCCAAGCATTTTGGTGAAGATGTCTGCGATATACCCATTAGTGGAACAATGGTGAAGATGGATTGTTTTGGCCTCAACATGATGTCGAATGAGATGATATTTTGTATTGATGTACTTCGTTCAATCATGGAACTTTGGGTTCTTGGCCAACTTTATTGCTGAGCTATTGTCAATCATGAGTGGAGTCGATTGTACTTGTTTTATCTGCAAATCTTCCAGAATTTTCCTGAGCCACACAATTTCTTTTGTTGCCTCAGCTGCTACCACATATTCTGCCTCTGTTGTGGAATCTATTGGAACTGATTGTTTGCGTGATCTCCAGGAGACATCTCCTGATCCAAGACTCATAGCATAACCCGAAGTAGATACCCTAGTTTCTTTGTCTCCATCGAAGTCTGAATCAGAGTATCCAATCAAGCTGAAGTCACCCACCTGTATATACTTGATTCCAAAGTCTTGAGTTCCCTTCAAGTACTTTAGAACTCTTTTTGCAGTAGACCAATGTCCCTGACAAAACTTTTGCATAAACCTGGAGAGGATTCCAACAGCAAACGAAATGTCTGGTCTGGTAGTAGTTAGGTAGTTGAGACTTCCTACAAACTGTTTATACTTTGTTGCATCCTCAAATTCTTTTCCTTCAATGGATGTGAGCTTTAATTTTTGTTCCATTGGAGTAGTCAGAGGATTGCATTCAGTCATGCCAAACCTATTCAACAAATCTCCAATGTACTTCTTTTGAGAAAGGAATATGGACTTCGTATGTTGAGTTACTTCAATACCAAGATAGTAATGAACATAGCCCAAATCAGTCATGTCAAAACCTTTCCTCAATTCCTTCTTTATGGGTGAAATGTAGCTCTCGTTGTTCCCTGCCATCAAAAGATCATCTACATATACCACAAGATATACATTGTTTTTCCAACCTTCTTGACAAACCAAGTTACATCATCAAGATCATAACGTTTTAAATTGAGTTTTAAAAGATGTTCAGTTAGTTTTTCATACCAGGCTCGCGGTGCTTGTTTAAGGCCATACAAGGATTTCACAAGTTTGCATACTTTATGTTCATGTCCTTTTACAGGAAATCCTTCATGCTGCGACATAAAAACACATAAAAACATTCTCTTTTAGATCTTCAATCAAGAAGGTAGTTTTTACATCCATTTGATGGAATTTCCAACCGTTCTAAGCTGCTAGGGCAAACAGTGTCCGGATGGTAGCCCATTTTTTTGTGGGGGAAAAAGTTTCCTCATAATCGACCCCTTCCTTCTATGCAAAACCTTTTTCCACAAGCCTGGCTTTGTGCTTTTCAAGTGATCAATCAGCTTTATACTTGTTCTTGTAGACCCACTTGTAGCCAATTGGTTTGGTTCCTAATGGAGGATCAACTAGCTTCCAAGTGCCATTATTTATCAAGGCATCATACTCCTTTTGCATTGCTTCTTTCCATTCATCATGAGAAGTAGCTTCTTTGAAGGAAGTTGGTTCAAAATCTATAGACAAATTCAATTCACAATCATAAGAAACATTCATATCAATAGGTGAATCGGAGTCATCTACATCACCTCCATTTTGCCAGGTTGAATTTCTAGTTCCTGTCTTTCCAACCTCATCAGGATGAACACTTTCAAGTGTCTTTGTCAACCACTTTGGGGGACCTTTCTGAGATGGTCCAGGCTACTCTGTTGATTGAGTTGGGCTTGAATCAAGATTGAGTCTCCCAATTCTGTCAATCACATCACTCAAAGTATCATCCGTTGTTGGAGTTTCATGCAGGGGAGAGAGTGCCTCAGAAGAAGATTCCACAGGTTGATCTAGTATAGGAATCCCCCCTTCAAGATGAGGAATCTGATTATCAAATTCTTTAAATGATTTTTCATTTGCGAACCTATCCAAGCGATCAAGTTACCACTCAACAACATTGTTAGTTTTGGATGATTCAAGAAAGATTACATCTCTAGATACAACAAACTTTTTATTGACTTCATCATAGAGACAGTATGCTTTGGAGGTGTTTGAATACCCCAGGAAGATACACTTACGACTTCTTGCACCAAGTTGTTTCTATGTACCTTTGGTATCAAGGCATAACATGTGGAACCAAATACCCTGAGATGCTTTACCAAAGGAATGTGCCCATACCACATTTCATAATCAGTCTTGTTTCTAATAGATTTAGATGGACATCTATTCTTTACCTATACATCACATAGAACTGCATCAGCCCAAAACATCCTTTTTACATTTTTGAAAAACATCATGGAGCACACCATATTTAAGATTGTCCTATTCATTCTTTCAGCTACTCCGTTCTATTGGGGATTATAAGGCACAATGGTTTGATGTTTGATCCCGTGTTGGCCAAGATAGTTTTCAGATTCATTTGAAGTGTATTCTTTTCCATTATCAGTGCGAATAGATCCAACATGAGATTGTGCATCATTTCAATCCATGTATGAAATTTCTTGAATGTTTGAAAAGCATTAGATTGTTCTTCAATAAATAAACCCAACACATTCTGGTGTAGTAATCAATAAATGTCATCATATATTTATTTCCATTTGCAAAAGGAATAGGAATTGGACCACATAAATCTGAATGAATGAGTTCAAGTTTTGTATGTTCTCTGGAATGTGAATCATGAAATAACTGTTTGCTATGCTTTCCTAGAATGCAAGCATCACATTGCTTAAGTTTCCTAGGAATTGTAGGCAAACCAGTAACACCATTTTTCTTCAATAAGCGGAGGCTGTCATAGTTCAAGTGTCCAAATCTAGCATGACATAATAAACTTGATGGAAATGTACCTTCTTCATAATGAGAATTGTATGAGAAATTTTGTGCATGAGCAGAGGTACCCTGCAGCTTGAGAAGCCCTTCTTCTTCTTTCCCCATCATGACAAGTGAGTGGTCTAATGCTTTTCTCACCTCAAGCTTGCCATCAAAAATATGAATTGAGTGTCCTTGCTGGGGGATGTGGACCAAGGACAACAAGTTTCTCCTCGGCTATGGGAGATATAAAACATGATGCAGAAGAAATTCTGGAAGACCAGGCAATTTAAGCCTGATTGTACCAAGCCCTAATGGCTTGAGTTTTGATTTGTCTGCAAAGTATACTGCTCCATCAACAATGTTAGTAAATTCTTCAAAAAAATCTCTTCTAAAATTCATGTGGCAAGTTTCTCCTGAATGAAGCAACCAATCATTTTTCCAAGAAGCAAGTGAAGCATTAAATAAGTCTTCATTTACTCCAATATTACAGTGTGCCACAACATAGTGAGTGGATTCAGGTGGTATACCTTTCTCTTTGTCATTAGTTTTACCTTGGTGTTGGTTTATTTCATGCTCAATTCTGTCCCAAGGCAACTTGCATGTGGATGCATCATGTGATCCATCTCTTTTGCAGTGTATGCATTGAAAATATGACTTTTCTCCTTAAGAGTGTTTGCCCCCTCTGCCTCTGAAATTTCTTCCTCTTCCTCTCGAAGAATCTTGAGCAATATTCTTCTCTCTATGTACAAGGCACACAACCTCTTCAGAATACTGAGGATTTGTCTTCTTCCCAAAAATTTTCTCTCTTTTAGCCATTTTTTTCACAAGGGAGTCAAAGGTAATATCTTTGAGGTTTCCATTTGCTTGCAATGACTCAAGATAATTTGAGTAAGTGGGATAAAGTGCCTTGAGAAAAGCTATCAGAGGAATGTCTAGTTCAACATTAGTGAGTTTGATATCATGCATAATAGAGTTTACTTCTGATGCAAGAGCAAGAGGATCATTATTTTGTAATTCAAGGATGAGCAATTTAATCATGAGTTGAACAACTTCAAGTGAAAACTGTGAGTCATAGAGTTCCTTCAGTTTTTGTAAGGCTTCAAAAGAATTTAAAAATGGAAAAATATGGTGACTCACCTCTTCATTTACTGATGCTGCAATCAATGCATAAGCCTTGTTGTTCTTATTTTCCCAAATGGTGAATTCCTTGTCTGAGGTAGGCTGTTCTGGCTCTTTGTCTCCGTTTCCAACACACACTCCTTTCCACAACTCATTATAAATGAGAGTGTGTTTGATTTTCCAAGACCACTCAAGATAGTTCTCCTTCCCATTGAGAACCACTCCCACAACAGATATCAATGAGTGCATTTTAAAAATATGTACTATGTAAAAAAAAAATCGCTCTTTTGCTAGTAAAAAAATGATGCAGGAGGTTGACGAAAATGAGGTGGTAGTCTATAATTCGACTATTGGTTAACTTTGTAACCAATCAATTGCGCTTAAATCCAGTTTTGTACGTGGATTTTACCCCTGAGGGTCCCGCTTATTTAACCAATCACTGTCTGTCCCTCGTTGACTTCTCCTTTTATCAAGCACTTCAATCCATGTTGTTGATCTCACTTCTCCAGATCCAACGGATATCACGTCGTCCACTCACCAACTAACCCAGACAATCTCCACCGTCAATGTGACCCATCCAATCGAATGACTGTCATGCAATCTCGTGTGAAATCTTGCATGACCAATATCAGGTCGAGAGCGCATGAGAAAAGTGGTTTTCTCGTGATACATGTCACCTGCTAAGGTTAATCTCGTGAATTTTAGGAATATCGTTTACAACCTTTAGGGCGTGCAAGATACTGCTTCCCACTTATCAATACCACCCACATGCTTAATTCATACTTTTAATAAAAGCACTTAAGGAAAGGTTTAGCGCTTAAACTCGATATTAATACTTAACACTAATTGACTGTGATTTATAAATAAAATGTATGAACAGAGAAAAATACCCGATTAGGGTCCAGAACGCCAATATACAATCATAAGAGAATTTCATTCATCGCACCCGTGTTTAACACTATGAAACAATGAGAGGTATATCGGTAGGCATCATGCATGCAGGTGTGGGAGTGGTGCCTCAACTGCACTTGTGGAGCAGTTGCCTCACATAACCAGTTGAACGTCTGCAACAATTGCTAGAGAGGGGAAGCAGTTGCGAGAGAGGGGAAAACCTGCAAGAGGTCAGTTCTGCAAAATAGTTAGAAGGGAGTTACAAAGCAGGGAGGGAAGCCAAAAATGGCGTTGGCTCTGATACCATGCCAAACCAGGAGGTAACTCCTCAAACGTAATCGTATTATTCATTCAAGTTGTTCATTATTATATACAAGAGGGAGTGACTGTTCAGTTCATCTCTCGACGACTCTCCATTTTCTCTATTTATTTTATTTACACTAATTATAGTTGTTCACCCAATCCCTATGATTATGTGTCAACACATATTTTATAAAAACCATCGATTGAATTCCTTCCCATGGTTTTTTTAAACCATGTCTTGTTTTGCCATGGTTGGTAAAATATCTTTTACTTTCCCCTTTTACTCCTATAAAATCTTTGGATAAATATTTATCCAAATTTATGTTCCGTGCATTTATCCTCTTTATTGAGTCGAGAGGCTCATTCTCTAGCCCAGTATGATATGTAACCTTGTGCATCCGTCATCAAAGTTGAAATTTTTCTCATGTCGGCCCAAAAAAAAAACTATACAAAATATTTAAATAATGTTGGTACATAAAAAAAAATCACATGACGAAATTGGATCCCTCTCCACTCATGTTAGATCCTTATTTAAGATGGATCTACGCTGGTACCATAGCAAAAACAATATTTCTCTTCTCTGTAAAAGTTCATTTTACCTCATTTTACTCAACCTCCTTTTACCTCAGTCTTTCACCTGTAAACTCATTTCATAAACATATGACTATAAAAGTCTCCTTTCCTTTATCTCCTTTTGTACGAACTTTATAATATATAAGCTTTCTTACATACTTTGTATACCTTCCCGCCATATATTCATAAGATTTAAATCAATATAAATAATGGTTTTCAGGGGGGGGGGGGGGGGGCGGGCAGCGGCGGGGTGGGGGGGGGGGGGGGGGGGGGGGGGGGGCGGGGCGAGGGGGGCGCGCGGTGGGGTAGGCAGTAAATGGTTTAGGAGGGGGGAATCTGAAATGAGCGAGGGGATGACAACTGTAAAAAGGGGCAAAGTGAAAAAAAAAATTCGGAGGGGGGAGGGGGGTGTGGGGTAGGTTAAAAGTCGAATAGACAACTCCCCCCGAAATCCATTGATAACCATTGATTTAATTATTCACACATCTCGAGGCATTTAGATTAGGGAAGTTTAATGTATGAAGTGCGGGGTGGGGTCATAAATTTAATTTGACTTTTTTATTTTGACTTGAGAATTTATTATTGGTTGATGTATTTAGCATGATAATAAATGTGGTTCCTATAGTTTAGAGATTGGTTGATTTGTTATTTTTAAATTAAGTTTAATATTTTAAATAAATAATTTTATAAAAAATATAATTATATATATTTTATAAAATTAAATCTCATTTAAAATAAAAACTATTAAAAATAACTTAGAGACATTTCATCCTTTAGTAATGGAAAGGGTTATTGATAACTGACTCATGAAACCTCACTCATGACAAGACACTCATGACACCTCAATGATGACCCCTTAGGGACCTTACAATTCAAATCAAGACTAATGAACCTCTTCCTCTTTTTTTTGTATGCTGCGGTAGTGCCTTTCCTTTTCTATTCACATAAAACCAGGTTAAGCCATGTACATCGTTTTGGTGGCCTCAACCCGCCCAGATGGGAAACCGAGTCTGTTGGCCAGCTCAAATTAATATAAGCCATCCAGTAGAAAAAATGAATAAGTCTATCAATCCACGCTAAATAAGCTTCGCAACAAAAAATGCTAAGCATATGCCTGACAGTCATGAAAAAAAACAAGAAAATGGAATATTATCCTTAGAAAACAAACATGATAAACAACTGCAAGAACTAAAATGTCATTCTTCCACAATCTTGGGTGGTGCTGCCACTTCCCTTTTTGCTGGAATAAGTTGCTTCAGCTGTTGCTGGATTTCATCCAGCTTACTATCCTGCATGATCATTGTGATTTGAAGGTTCTTCATTTCCTTCTTCATATTAGGCATGCCCTGGGCCAATTCCGCCATTTCTCCTGCAACTTGCTCCAGCGCCTTGGCAAGTAAGCGCTTCAGCACCCAATAAACATGCAAGGCCTATTTGTATAACGTCATTCGTCCCCTGGTGTTACCCGGGTCCAGAATGAGGTCCCCCCATTCTTCCATTTCAGGCTCTGAATCTTCTTCCATTACGTTTTCTTCCAGTTCCTTAATGAGCTTGCGGATATCCTCATCAGTGCCTTCTCTGTACGCCCTTTCAGCCTCTTGAATAGTTTTCCTCATAGTTTTCTGACTGTGTCTTTGAGGGGCCGGCGTTGAGGTTGTTGGGTTATTACGACCGGGCTGGTTAGGCCGACCTCTTCCACCACGCCCCCTACCCTATCCCGAGCATGCCATTTTACTCCTTATAGCTGCCTGTTTATAATGGCCAACAGCAAAGGTTAGATTCTCTGCAATTGCTTTTGTTCCCATTTCCTGAGTTCCCTTTTCCCAGATTTTTCCCTCCCCACTCCAAGTTCTCCCGATGGTCTGGCTACTCCCAGGCTTTCCTCCCCTTGGCCCTGACAAGTGATTACTCTCTGTAGTCTTCTCTACCTCCTAAATTGTTTCTTTATCCTCCTTGGGTTGTCCCTAAGCGCAGCACTTACAGAATCCCAGCAGGTCTTTACCTTGGTTTCCACGGTTCCTTCCCATGTTGTGCCCTTCCTCTGAATTTTCCATCTTGCCACCCTTCGCCTCCTTACTGCGAGCTACAAGGGATATTGCCACCTCTTTCATACGTCTCCCTCTCTCTTCCATTCCTAGCTCACCCCCCTCTTCCATCAGACTACCTAAGATTAAAAGAATTACAAGATTTGGCTTTGCGGAAACATACCCGGACCTTTGCTTCGCCTCAGATGAAACCAGTTCACGCTGCACTCCTGCTATCTTCCTCCTTTGCTGCATAATGATCTCCCTTACTCCCTTCGCCACCCTTATTAGTCATCTCCCACCTGTCCCGCATCCCATCATTCTTCCGCCATCGATTCCTACTGTTTCTTCCCCCATTCCCTTGTCACCTCTATTCCTTGGGATGCTATCCTGCCTGCATGCTGCCCCCGCATCTTGTTTTATTATGGGAATGTTTGGTGGCCAGCATTGCCAACCTTTCCTCTTCATGATCCGTTCACACGTCATATCCCAGTCTCTCACCCCGATCGGGGGCCACTTGTATCTATTACCTTGAGTTCGTTTCTGCATTATTGTCATGGGTAATGATTACTTTGAGGGGCTCCCATCTTTGTTCTTCCGTATGCATCGGCCATATACTATCAACCTTACCCCCTTGTTCATTGCATCCCCAATTAGCAAGGAAGTTCGCTACCTTATTACCATCCCTTCTGATATGATTGATGATCTTATAGTCGATTCTTTTATGAGCATTTCCATGTCCTGAATTAGGCCTGTCGTCCTCCAGCTCTGCGCTACTTTTTCCCAATCCTTGCCATTATTCAATTTTCTGAGCATCTCTATCACTAGCTTTGAGTCACCCTCTATTTCCATATTATTGTATCCATTTTGGATCACTATTCTTAATCCTTGGTGAATTTCCATTAGTTTTGCTTCATTGTTGCTCATAATACCCCCATGATCTACGTACACCCATCTTGTCCTCCCTTGATGATCCCGGAAGATGCCTCCAAACCCAGCTGGCCCTAGATTTCCTTTAGAGGCTCCATCAAAGTTCAGTTTGATGAAGCCATCTTGAGGGTACCTAAAATTGGCAGGGCTATGGATGAGAGTTGTTGGATCTTTCTGCTTCTGGGGGTGAACCATTCCTTGTTCTAAATTGAGGTATGCCAAGATATTTCCTTCCTCTGGAGTTATTTTCCAATCTTCTTGATTCCAGTTTTTTGTTAGGATTGTTTCCCTTATGTGGCTTTGGGTTCTTTTCCAGATCAGTTCAGGTGCTATTTCTTTGTCTTGAAATATTCTCCGATTTCTTTCTTTCCATATCATCCACATATTTAAGCCCACCGTTAAACTCCAGGCCCTTCTAACCACCGGGCTCAGGAATTGGCCTCATCCCCATTGATTAATAGTTTCTTTAATGCTGTGAGGATCTCTATTTGTCTTCCCAAAAAGCTTGTTGATTTCTTCCCATTGCTGCTGAGCGAAAGGGCATGAGTTTAGAAGATGTTCCTGTGTTTCCTGAGCTTGTTTACATAGACAACATCTGGGGGGTCCATGGACTCCACGCTTCTGAAGCTGATCCCATGTCAGGGTGCGACCCTTACCTACTAGCCATAAAAACATAGTTACTTTTGGCCACCAGTGACTCTGCCATATTTGTTTCTAGATGGGTGCATTTTCATCTTGCCCTTGCTGCATGGTTAGATGGTAGGCTTCTTTGATCGTGAAGGTTCCTTTCGTGGATTTACCCCATCTCAATATATCTAGACCTGTTCTGATAATTATTCTCCTAGACTTCATTTCTCTTGTATATAGCTCTCTTTGTTCAGTATCAATGTTTCTATCCCACACTTCTGGATCCTTCCAAGTTCTCTAGGTTCTCCCCTGTCTTCCTTCATTCCAGTAATATCTTACATAATTTAGTCCTTCCTCTTTTGCCCTCTGACATGTGTTTATAAGGCCCTCCATTTCATTCAGTTTTCCTCTTTGCTGCCAAGCTTCATCCCAGAATTTAGCCGAATTTCCGTTCCGGATTTCCCAGAATGCATGTTTGGAGATAATGTCTCTATTTTGACTGGCCAGGTTCCATATTGTAGATCCTCTTGGTGTTTCTTCAAGTCTTAGGAGATCTTCAATAGTTGTGGGCATGTTGTATTTTTGCATCCAGATTCTTTTCCATAGGTCTCCTCCTCCCTTCATCCATCTCCACCACAGCTTCGCTCCCATTACTTGATTCAGGATATAGGGATCTCTCAGCCCCAATCCCCCTTCTGCTTTATTTTTTGTCAGGCCCTTCCACGATATCAGAGCCCATTTCTTTTGTTGTTGTGGCCCTCCCCAAATGAATTTCTTGAATATCTCCACCATTTTTGTGCATGCCCCTTTGGGTACAGCCATTGCCAACAGAGGGTAGATGGGAATTTCTTGTAAGACCAATCGAAGAAGCACTGTTCTTCCTGCTATATTCAAGGTTCGAAAGGACCAGTTTGCCATTTTGTTCTTGATTTTTTCTATGGTTTGGTGCCAGTTAGCCATCTTTAGCAGATTTAGGGCTAGTTGGGTTCCCAAGTACTTTGTGGGTAAGTCTCCAGAGCGAAAGCCCAATATTCTAGTCAAGAAGGATTTAACAGTACCCGGCGTGTTGAAGAGGAATGTACAGGATTTTTCCTTGTTGATTTGAGTGCCTGAAGCTTCCATGAAAAGGTCAAGAATCCTTTTTATTATTTTTACTTCTCTTAGGGAGACTACGCAGAAAAGCATGATATCATCTACAAATTGCTGGTGGGTGATCGGTAGGTTGTTTCCCCATAGTCTTAACCCTTTAATTTTCCTTTCTCTCAGTTCTTTCTTGATGTATCTGCCCAGTCCTTCTGCTGCTATGATGAACAAAAATGGGGACAAGGGGTCCCCTTGCCTCAGTCCTCTTGTGGCATTGAAAGTCGAAGTTGGCGTTCCGTTCAAGAGAATGGAGAAGTTTGGCGTGGAGATCATATCTTGCACCCACTTTATCCACCTATTGTAGAAACCAAATGCCGCTAAAACCGATTTAAGATAATCCCAGTTCAGTCGGTCATATGCCTTTGAGAGATCCAGTTTGATCATCATGCCTGCTTCCTTTTTTATTTTCAAGGAGTGCACCACCTCCTGAGATACTACTAAGCCATCAAGGATTTGTCTCCCTTCCACAAACCCAGTTTGTTCCGGAGAGATAATGCTTGACAGAATTGGTTTCAATCTCTTGGCTATCAGTGTGGCAATAATCTTATAAATTACATTACATAGAGCAATGGGTCAAAAACCCTGGGCAGTATCAGAGTTAGCAGTTTTGGGAATAAGAGACAAGAGGGTTGAGTTTAGACCAGGACATACCTTCTGATTTCGGCGCGATTCTTCAACCACCTCCAAAATGTCTTGCCCCAAGAATTTCCAGCCCTCTTGGTAGAATTCCACTGTGAATCTGTCTAGTCCTAGAGCTTTATTCTTCTTCATCCCTTTCACAATCTCTTCCACTTCCTCTAGGGTTGCAGCTCTCATAAGGGCTAGATTCTGATCTCTAGTGATCAGTTCTGGGATCTCATTACAGATCCTTCCAATAGCTGCTCCTCTATTCACTTGGGGTTCCGTAAGGAGGTCTTTGAAGTGACCTACTAGAGTCTGCTCCATTTCCTCATGCTGGGTTAGGCGTAGTCCATCTTCATTTGTGATGGAAAAAATTCGATTTCTTTGTCTGTGCTGAATCATGGCTTGATGGAAGAATTTCGTATTTCTTTCTCCTTCTCTAAGCCAATTCACTCTTGATTTTTGTTTCCATAGAATCTCCTCCTGTTTTCTTCTTTCTTCTATTTGGCTTATTAATATCCCTTCTTCCCGGATTCTTTCCTCACTTCTACCTTCTGATATTATTTCTTGTTGCAAGATTTTCATTTTCTGGTCTAAGAGCTGCTGGTCTTTGAATATGTTCCCAAATTCTTCTCTATTCCATTTTTTGATCTTCTCCTTAAGCTCTTTTAATTTTAATTGGAAGGTCTGCATTTTGCTTCTTCCTCTTTGCTGGCTCTGATTCCACCACTCCTCCACTTTTGTCATGAATTTCTGATCCCTGAGCCAGAAGGCCTCGAACCTAAAAGGACGTTTTTTTGGACTGGCCTTAATGTCAATTTCTAGTTTGATCAGCGACTAATGAACCTCTTTTGACACACATATTTTCAATGACTTGACCAATTTTAGAACTTTGTACAAAGGTAATTTAGACTATAATACCTGGTGAATTTATAGGCTAAACTTTACCAGGAGATTCCCAAAATAAATAACTAGACAGAAAAACTTTGATTACCTATATTATAGGACCCTAAGAATCATCTTGTCTATCATGATCATCATCAGTGTCATTATCTTCATCATCTCCCTTAGTGTCCTCTCCATCTACCTCATCGTCATTGTCTTGAATGTCTGAACTAGACCCAACATAATCAGGATCGATTTCAGGATCAGCTGGATCTTCTGGAAGACCCATGTTCTGCAAAAAAAAAAACATTCAAAATGAAATTTTTTTATTTATTTCATGCAATATTTAATATTTATGTTATATTTCTAATACTACAACATATGAAATAAAAACATAATCATATTACATCATATCACTAAGTGCACATATATACCATAATATAATTTCAATTAAGTTACAACTAAGATGTCATTCCAATGATGTAAA
The DNA here is from genome assembly GCA_031772625.1 of Pinus tabuliformis. Classification (NCBI taxonomy): domain Eukaryota; kingdom Viridiplantae; phylum Streptophyta; class Pinopsida; order Pinales; family Pinaceae; genus Pinus; species Pinus tabuliformis. Next base: position 889,193,708 of record CM062809.1, read on the forward strand.
ACATGCAATAATTCTAATAAATGTCACTAAATCGTGGAATGGCACCATACCCTTATGTTGACTAGCTTATGTGTTATGTAGTGTACCAACCCCTACTAGGAAGGAAGGGGCCTCCTTCTTAGTATGGATCACTGACTAGGAAGGCACTGTAGCTGTTTGATTTATTTACTCTCAGTTATAATTCATGTGTGATTGTTGTTACTATTATTATTATTATTGTTGATGCATTAACGATTGGAGGATCCTAACGTCTATATTGTGTAACAACATAGGTCTTGGACCGATCCTTTTGTTAGTGTCATAGTTATTTAATTCCTGTTACAATTTAATGGCGTGTTCATTTCATTTGAATGTGTGTTTTATCCTTTGTTGAGAGAATGGTTTCTAGGAGTGCTATTCTTTTCTGAATAAGAGTGAGAGTGTGATAGAGTGGTTTTATTCTTTGTCGTGTGTTTATTTATTGAGAGTGTAACAACCAGAGTGTTGAACTACTGGGAGAGTGATTACAACAATTTCATTTGAGGTTCATTAGCACTAGTCATTATTTTCCCTTGCATATATTTTTTGTAATAGCCTTGCAATAACAAACCCAGATTGACAATTAATGTGAAGAGTTAGAACTATTGCAGTGAATTAAAAGGACAAATTTTCTTACCAACAACAAGTTGAAGAAAATAATATGCATGAATTTCACATAATGAAAGTTGAATCAAAACTTGGAATATTATATCAAGTCTAAAGAATAAAAATTTATGGGTGAAAGTAAACATATAATAATTCAAAGTAATTAAATAAATTGTCTACAATTTTAATCAAACAAATTGGCCAATAAATGAAGTATGGGTGTGCATTTTAGTGAAGCAAGGAAATTTTGTCCCATTTCACAAAAATGCATGCCCAACCTTCATTTCAAAGCCAAATTGAATGATTCAACTTTGAGAGTACTCTTTACTCATAATTAACATTAATTTTTCACATAGAAATTTTGTTGTACAAGAATATGCCAAATTGGATCGATTTCATAGGGTTAAAGTCAAGGTTTGTGTGCCTCAAATAAATGCACATCAGGACTTGTACTATTGTGAGATAATGATCATTCCAACCTAAACAGAAAACTATTTTATGCAACATGGAATAATTTTTTCATAAAAGAAGTGTTTTACACTGAAATCCAAGTCCGTCAAAATCACAATTGATCATATCTAGAAATGATCATAGTTGGAACAAATATGCAATCTCAGGCCAAACCAATTACATTCTTTGTAATGAAATTTGAAATGGGACATTATTGGATAATTCCCAAATTGGAAAATTCCTAATCTCCAGATATAACCTTACATCATGTTTGACAAATATCCTACATAACTATATTTCCCACCTATACGCAACTTTCTCATAAGGAAAATCGAAGAAAAACTTAAAATGTTGTATGGAATCTGAAGTATAAATATTTAATCTTAAAGTAAATACATAACAATTTAAAAGTGTTTAAAAACATTAAATAAAAAATTTACAATTTTAATCAACCAATTTGGCCAATAAATGAAGCCTGGGCATGCATTTTAGTGAAGCAAGACAATTTTGGCCTGCTTCACACAAATACACACCTAGCCTTCATTTCAAGGCCAAATTGAATGATTCAACTTGCATAGTACTTTTTTAGTCATAATTAACATTTATTTTACACATAGAAATTTATGTTGTGCAAGAATATGCCAAATTGGATCGATTTCATAGGGTTAATCTCAAGGTTGGTGTGCCTCAAATAGATGCACACTAGAACCTATACTTAATTGACTATGAGATAACAATCATTCCAACCTAAATATAAAACCATTTTATGCAACATACCATATTCATTTTCATAAAGTCAATGTTATAATTGAAATCCAAGTCTTTTGGAATAACAATTAATAATATTTGCCAATGATCATAGTCAGAAAAATAAGCACATCCAAGCCAAACCAATTACACTTGTGGTAATGAAATTTTAAATGGGACATGATTGGAAAATTCCTAAACTTAGGATATAACCTTGCATCATGTCTAACAAATATCCTACATAACTATGTTTCCCACTTATACACAACTTTCAGATAAGGCAAGGTGAAGCAAAACTTAGAATTTTGTATGAAATATGAAGTATAAATATTTAAGCTCAAAGTAAATATATAACAATGTAAAAGCATGTTAAATCATTAAATAAACAATCTACAATTTTAATCATTCAGATTGGCCAATAAATGAAGTTTGGGCGTGCATTTTAGTGAAGCAAGACAATTTTGGTCTGCTTCACAAAAATGCATGCCCAACCTTCATTTCAAGGCTAAATTGAATTGTTCAACTTGGAGAGTACTTTTTTCTTCATAATTAACATTGCACATAGAAATTTTTGTTGTGGATGAATATGCCAAATTGGATCGATTTTGTAGGGTTAAAGTCAAGGGTTGTGTACCTCAAATAAATGCACAGCAAGACCTACTTAATTGACTGTGTGATAATGATTATTCCAACCTAAATATAAAAGAATTTTATGCAACACAACATAGTCATTTTCATAAAGGAGATGTTATACACTGAAATCCCAGTCCATGGGAATAACAATTGATCATATATGTCAATGATCACAATTGGAACAAATATGCAGTCCCAGGTTAAACCAATTACAGTCTTGGTAATGAAATTTGAAATGGGACATGATTAAACAAATCCTAACCTTAGGATATAACCTTGCATCATGTCCGACAAATATCCTACATAACTATGTTTCCAACTTATACACAACTTTCACATAAGGCAAGTCGAAGTAAAACTCAGAATGTTGCATGAAATCTAAAGTATAAATATTTAATCTCAAAGTAAAAAATATAACAATGCAAAAGTGTGTAAAATAATTAAATAAAAAATTTGCAATTTTAATCAATCATATTGACCAACTAAATGAAGTCTGGGCATGCATTTTAGTTAAGAAAAGAAATTTTGTCCTAATTCAAAAAACACATGCCCGACCTTCATTTCAAGGCCAATATTTTTGTCTATGAGGATATTTTCTCTCAAATTTATAAGGAAGAGTCTCAGTTTTGACAAAGTACATTTTGTTCTTACACGAAAAGGGTGTATTTTCAAGCTAGAGAGGACTATGGGGCTATTTATTGTAAACAACAAACAAGCCCTGACACAGGTGGAAGTGATGATGAAGGAGTTTGGTTTTGAGAAAGGAGAAAAGTGACAATATGACTCTTATGATATAATTTCTAATAAAAGGGTGGAAATAATTTTTGCATCTTATATTCATGAAAGTAGACCAAAAATTGAGAAAATGGAAAATCAAGAAACTTGGCCATGTGGCAGGGTGCAACAAAGAATTGATATTGAAACCCCATGGTAAAAGAGAAGAGTTCGAAGAGGACTGCTCTTAAACAAATATATGTTGAGATGGAGGATTCCCAATCACAAAATAGGAATAAAATTCAAATTGAGGATGAAAAAGACATACAAATCAAACTATCAGAAGAAGCTTCAAATGAACCTAGTTTTCAAATGCATTTGGGGAATCCAGGGAACTCTACTTCTTCTTATATATCCACTGATTTTGTGGCATTCCCAATAGAAGAGAATCATTCATTTGAAACTTTGTAGAAGAATTATCAACAAATTAAAGAAAGGAGTTATAAAATGAGAATTAGTATGGCAACACAACATCAAGACCCTAATTAGAACACAAAATATGAGGTGTTATCATTAAGGAAGAAGTTAAAATTGCCTGGGACTGAGCATGTTCAAACACCTATGTTGGATGAAGTTGAAAAAGAAAAAGAGTTATTAATAAGAGAATTGGTTTACAAAAAATAAAGAGATTCTTATTTTGCAGGAACAAGTGCAAAGCCTACAACAACAAATTAAAAATCATGTTTACACCAATGTAGTTCCAGTTGAATTAGACAACCCCTGAGAGAAATTGACAAAGATCATGGTAGAGCTTAGAATTTCAGAAGTTAAACTAAAGAAAACCCAAGATGATTTGGCTGTTGTAAGGGAGAAGTTGAATGTAAAGGAGAGGTAACTAAACATAGCAAATGAAAATAACAATTAACTTACCAGTAAGTATATGGAAAGTCAAGATGAAATCAAGAGTTGAAAACCAAGTTGAAAGGTAATATTTCTTTAATTGAGGCTCGAAACATTGTTTGGGATGACATTATTCATGAAGTTTGTTCTATTTTGGAATATATTTAGAAAATTGCACAACAAAAGATTATGATAAGAGGATAAGAAGGGAGCATTAATCTATGCAATAAACAAATACAAAATTAAGCAATCAAGACTAAGAAGATAATTACGTATTTGAAGGAAAAATATTCACTAAAATTAAAGGCATAAGTCACAATATTTTGGACTAGGTGCACCAGTGACGACGTACTTTAAGATGTGATGGCTCAAAAACTCACATGAAGTTTAGGACCATGTGATGGGATTTGTACCAAAGTATTCATTCCATGCTTTGTAATATTCATTGAAGTGAAAGAAAGTGGTTGGGCGGATTGCTGAATCAAATTTTTGTTGCAGAAGATAGCATGCTAGTTGTCAAATTAAACCATGGAATTTTTAGGCAGTGAACACTAATGTGGCTAATACTGAGGTAAAAAGATAAAATAAGATGATATTGACTACGGTGAAATAGGTAGAACATGTGGATCATCATATTGAGTTAATCCAAAGGAAGATCGTAAACCGAGATTGTGTAGACCCAGAGTGATTTGGATCAGAAAACCATAATGGCAGAGTAAAGGTCACAAGTAGACATGATGGAGTGGGAAGTCTGAAATACCATAAAATACCACCCAAGGGATAGAGATATCATGACATACCTATGACTGTTATGCTTCATTGTTAGTGCTTATGTTCTCTTTACATAATTTCTTATGATGATATGGGGTGAATGCAATTATCTACAACAAAGACTTCTAGCCCTAATAAAATTAACATTGTTACTAATCTACTAGTTAGTAAAGACATAACAATGTAAAAGTGTGTAAAATAGTAAAAGAAAAAATATACAATTTGAATCAATGATATTGGCCAAGAAATGAAGCCTGGGTGTGCATTTTAGTGAAGCAAGGCAATTTCGGCCTGCTTCAAAAAAATCAATGCCCAACCTTCATTTCAAGGAAAAATTGAATGATTCAACTTGGAGAGTATTTTTTTATTCATAAGTAAAAGTAATATGATTAAATATATTTAATTTTTCACATATATATTTTTGTTGTTCAAGAATACTCCAAATTTCTTGGATTTCAAAGGGTAAAAGGCAGGGTTTGTGTGCCTCAAATAAATGCACACCAAGACTTGTAATTAATTGGCAATGATATAGTGATCATTCCATCCTATAGGTCTATTAAATTGTACCTAATTCTTGTGGTGTAACAACACACTAATGGGCCTCAGTTCTTGGGTATGACAATGGCCTCTTTGGGCCTTCTTATCTATGATATGAGAAAAGATTATGACAGAGATTTGGAGATATGTTGAGCCCTATGAAAGAGATATCATGACAGACCTATAAATGTTCCATTGCATTTTTATTTCTAATGTTCTATGTACATAATTTCTTATGATGATATGGGGTGAATGCAATGTGAAAACGTTGAAAATGTTTCAAAATGCAATTATATATAGCAGAGACTTCTAGCCCTAAGAAAATTAACATTGTTTCTAATTTGTTGGTTAGTAAATATATAACAGTGTAAAAGTGTGTAAGATAGTAAAATAAACAATATACAATTTGAATCAATGAGATTGGCCAAGAAATGAAGTCTGGGCATGCATTTTAGTGAAGTGAGGCAATTTTGGCCCACTTCACAAAAATGCATGCCCAACCTTCATTTCGAGTCCAAATTGAATGATTCAAATTGGAGAGTATATATTTGCTCATAAGTAACATTAATACAATTAAGTATTTAATTTTTCAAATGTACATTTCTATTGTTCAAGAATACTCCAAATTGCATGGATTTCATAGGGTAAAAGGCAGGGTTTATGTGCCTCAAATAAATGCACACTAGGACCTACAATTAATTGGCAGTGATATAATGATCATTCCATCTTATGGGTTTGTGAAATTGTAACACAATCTTGTGGTGTAACAATTCCCTAATGGGCCCTAATCTTGTGGTGTAATAACACCCTAATGGGCCTTAGTTCTTGGGTACGACAATGGCCTCTTTTGGCCTTCTTATATGTGATGTGAGAAAATATTATGATAAAGATATGGAGGAGATATGTTGAGCCCTACGACAGAGATATCATGACAAACCTTTGATAGATATATCATGATAGACCTATGACTATTTCGTTGCATTATTTTTGTTAATGTTCTTTGTGCATAATTTCTTATGATGATATGGGGTGAGTGCAATGTGGAAATGTTGAAAATGTTTTAAAATGAAAATATCTCCAAAAAACACTTCTAACCCTAAGAAAATTAACATTGTTACTACTCTACTGGTTAGTAAAGATATAACAATGTAAATGTGTGTAAAATAGTAAAACAAACAATCTATAATTTGAATCAATCATATTGGCCAAGAAATGACGATTGTGCATTTTAGTGAAGCAATGAAATTTTGGCCTACTTCACAAAAATGCATGCCTAGTCTTCATTTCAAGGCCAAATTGAATGATTCAACTTTGAGAGTATTTCTTTACTCATAAGTAACACTAATACAATTAAATATTTTTTATTTTTCACATATATATTTATGTTGTTCAAGAATACTCCAAATTGCATGGATTTCATAGGATGGAAGGCAAGGTTTGTGCGCCTCAAATCAATGCACACTAAGACCTGTAATTAACTGGGACTGATATAATGATCATTCCTTCCTATGGGTCTGCCAAATTGTACCTCAACCATGTGGTGTAACAGTTTCCTAATGGGCTTCAATCTTGTGGTGTAACAATTCCCTAATGGGCCTCAGTTCTTGGGTATCATAGCAATCTCTTTGGGCCTTCTTATATGTGATATGAGGAAATATTATGACATAGATATGAAGGAGATACTCTAAGCACTATGACACATATATCTTGATAGACCTATGATAGAGATATCATGACATACCTATGACTATTCCACTACCTTTTTATTGTTAATGTTCTCTCTACATAATTGCTTATGATGATATGGGGTGAATGCAAAGTGAAATTTTTTTAAAATGCAATTATCTACAACAAAGACTTCTAGCCCTAAGAAAATTAACATTGTTACTACTCTACTGGTTAGTAAAGATATAACAATGTAAAAGTGTGTAAACTAGTAAAATATATAGAAGTGTGTAAAATATTAAAATAAACAATCTTCAATTTGAATCGATTAGTTTGGCCAAGAAATGAAGCCTAGGCATGCATTTTAGTCAAGAAAGGAAATTTTCACCAACTTCACAAAAATGCACGCCCAACCTTCATTTCAAGGACAAATTGAATGATTCAACTTGGAGAGTATTTCTTTACTCATAAGTAACATTAATACAATTAAATATTTTTTATTTTTCACATATATATTTTTGTTGTTCAAGAATGCTCCAAATGGCATGGATTTCGTAGAGTAAAAGGCAGGGTTTTATATGAGAAAATATTATGACAGAGATATGAAGGGAAATATGGTGTCTTATGATAGAGATATCACGACAAACCTATGACTGTTTTGCTGCATTGTTATTGCTAATGTTCTCTCTACATAATTGCTTATGATGATATTGGGTGAATGCAATGTGAAAATGTTGAAAATGTTTTAAAATGCAATTATATACAACAGATACTTCTAACCTTAATAAAATTAATACTACTACTACTCTATCGGTTAATGGTTAATAGTTAATTATAGGTCACCTATGGATTGTATGAACCTATTTTCTCTGTCGAAAGTATGGATAGGTTTGTAATTTTATTTTTTTGTTTCTATTTGGATTTTAAAGTGATTTTTGAGTTGATTGGTCTTATCAAATACTCAAAAAGGATTTGTCCCTCCAATCCTCTTGTCGTTTTCTTTTTTCCATGTGATGGTAGTCTTAATTCTGGAAATACTTAGAGTCTTGGATTTTGGAAATTCTTAGATAAAATCATGCCATGGCTAGCTATCCTCCTAATAGAGGGTGTTAATGTGACAAGACACATGAGATAAGGAAGGAGATGATAAACCTAGCTAGTCAATTAGAAGGCTTGCATAAGGCCATGTTCTACATTATTATCTAGATGGAATCCTAAATGAAGAAGAATAAAGAGTTGGAAGGGTAAAGAGTTTAAGGACCCTAGATATTTAATGCAAGGTGTTGTAGTCAAAGATTAATTTTTACTTTTCCTATATATATATATATATATATATAGAGAGAGAGAGAGAGAGAGAGAGAGAGAGAGAGAGAGAGAGAGAGAGAGATAAGACTTTGGATGTAATGACTAGGAATTATTCTATATAATATTCCCTTTTCAAAAGTTTTATTTATATATTGTATACAAGCCTAACCTTCCAAGCTTAAAAGCACAACCTTAAAATATATAAAAGTGCGGCAAAACTTTTATAAATTGGAAATTAAATAGCATGCAAGTTTGGGGTCAGATTGTCACTCATTGGAATCAACTCCAGGAATCAGAGGCTTTTCAAGAGGTTAAAGCAATCAAAAGTTACAAGATGAGGACCCATCAAAAAGTGGGATGGTTAATCATCCCATCTCCAATTCAACGACCATGATTCATTCCGATAGGTCCCCTCCTCTTTTCACAAACCACTATGGGGACCCCTCAGAAATGGTTAATGGTTTTTATGGAAACCACACATCAAAAGTTGGTGACAACTCATGTAGTTGTTAGGCGAGCCAAGAAAGTGATCGAGCCCTTACACGTCATCAATATTTTTCAATAAAATGTCATCTTGCTTACTATTTTCTTTATCCTTTAGTTGCAGAGTTATGGTGACTAGTATCTAGAGTGTACATTGTCGATTCCACATCAACATTCGTTTGTTCATTGTCTCTAATTAATGGGTAAATAAAAATTCAACATTTCTCCCTTATCCTTTCTTTCAAATTGTAAACATGGAGAAAACTCTGAATCAACTAAAAAACCTGCAATCTCTCTAACATCTGTTCATACACCCCTTATGGTTATAAAAGCCAAAATATACAATTGATGTTGCTCCTTGGACATTTTGGGGACTTGACAGGACATTCTTAATGATTGCATAGACTCAAATAATTTTTTTCGAGTCATCCAGTCATACCTTTATCAAGTAATTGTCCCACATACCTAGAATTTCCCCAAATTTGTTAGTTGGCTAGTGTCTTCACTTGTCCCACAAAGGAATTTTGTTATGTCTTCTTTAGGGGAGAATATTTTTTAGGTCACTTCAGAGCTAATACATAAACCTTTTAATTTTCCTACAGTTGAGAATCCCCAGAGATTTTCAAATGAGTCCTTACTCCTCACTTATAGACTTTTTTTTTAAGAAATAAGGAAGGTCTATTTAGACTCAATCTACCACCAAATCTCGAAATTCCTCCACCTGTAGTGAATTATCCAAAAACCTTAATTTTTGAATCATACAACATGCTTTAGTTATAATTTTATCTCTTTTGGGAGAATATGATGCTGGGATAGTAAGTGATCAAGCCCTAAGGTTTTTGAGTTTGATGATGCAACCAAATATTGTTTTCGATATCCCTTATTACCTAGTCAAGTCTATCATTGTTCAATTTCAAAACTATCATATTTATGGTTTTTTTAGATATCCCTTTGTCCTGGTCTATATGTTCTTATATCTACATGTTGATAATTTTGACCATCTAGGTATGAATATGTGGGATTCAAAGAATCAAATGAAATTTGTGATTGAATGGACTAGTGTTGTTAGAAAGAAGGAAAATAATGAGTTATTTTCTTATTACTTGTCATCATTCATAGCCACTGTATATACTATTTTAAACAATCAACAACCTCTAAGGATTTTTCCTGAAGAAAAAGAGTTGTTGCATCTCAGCAAGGACACCAGAGTGGGGGACTAGTATATTTTTGAAGATTACACTAAGATAAGACTATACGGGGATGAAGTGCCACCATATTGTTTGCCAATATTTTTTCCTGTGAGGATATTTTCTCTTGAATTTATAAGGCAGAGTATAAATGTTGACCAAGTTCATTTTGTTCCTGCACACAAATGGTATATTTTTAAGTTAGAAAGAACTGTTGGGCCATTCATTGTGAACATCATACATGCCCTCCTGCAAATTGAAGAAATGATGGAGTTTGGCTTTGATCAAGGAGAGAAGTGGAAATATGACCTTAATCATATAATTTCAAATAAAGGACGGGATATTAGTTCTACACCTTATATTCATGAAAGCAAGCCATAAGTTGAGAAAATGAAAAATCAAGAAACATGGCCAAGTACCAAAATGCAAAAAAGAATAGATGTTAAAACCCTTGTAGTGAGGGAGAAGAGCTTTAAGAGAAATATACCTAAACAAAGTGATGTTTACATAGAATAATCACGATTGAAAAAGAGAACAAAGGTTCAAAGAGAAGAAGAAGCAAAGGTACAAGTTAACTTAACAAAGGGAACCTCAAATCAACCAAGTTTTCAAATGAAGTTGGGAAACCCAAAGTGCTCTATCTCATCCTCTTTTTCCACTAATTTGGTAATATTATCAATTGAAGAAACACCCTCCACCACAGAAGTGTTATAGAGGAATTATAAAGAAATTGAAGAATGAATTCATAAGATGAGAAGCAACAAATAAAATCAGCTAACAACACAATAAATTCCAACTTATCAAACAAGACTACTCTCTGTTATGAATTTAGAAAGGAACCAATTAAAATTGTCCCTCATGCATCCAGTTGTTTAGTCTCTTCCTTCGGGACCTGATTTTAAAAAATTAGATCTATCCATAAATGTAGTTGACATCCCACTTCTTGACAAGATTAATTTGCATAGACAAGCAGGGAAAATGCTCTATAGTGACTTAAGAAAAATCTCTTTGACATTAAGTAAAGAAGAAAAGATTTTGGAGAAAGTTTGAAATCAGTTGAAGCAAGAAAAGGAAAATTCTAGAGCATTGCATATTCAAAATGAGGACTATAAGAAGATAATTGTTAAATTAGGAATAGCTCTAGAATACATGGAAGCTATAATAACCTTGTTGCAAAACACAAAATTTGAGATGCAGTCATTAAAGAAGAAGTTGAAAATTCCTAAGACTAAGCATGCTCAAACAACTGAACTAGCTCAGGTTGAGAAAGAGAAGGAAGCGTTGATGAGAGAGTTAGTGGGCATAAACAAAAAATTGTAATTTTATAGAAACAAGTGCAGGGATTACAACAGTCAATTAAAATCCATGTTTTCACTATTAGTGGTCCCAAGAGAGTCAAATAAACCCTCAAAGAAGCTTACAAAAATTATGGCAGAACTCAAAACTTGAGAGGTTGCACTAAAGAAAATTCAAGACAACCTAACTCAGGTAAAGGAACAAATTGGTATCAAGGAAAGACAACTAAATACAACAAAATAAAACAATGATCAGTTGACCACCAAGAACAAGGTAACATGATATGATATTAATGAGTTAAAAGCCAAATTAAAGGGAAATATCTCTCTAATTGAAGTTAAACAAATTGTTTAGGATGATATCATCTAGGAGGTCCATCTAAATGGGAGTCTATTCATATAATTTCTCAACAAAAGATTATGATGGATGGATCTCAATTAAGAATTGATGCATGCAATAAAACTATACAAAAAGAATCATTGAAGACTAAAAAGATGATCAAATATTTAAATGCAAAATCTTCAATTGAACTAAGGGTATTAGATATTAGAGAGAGAGCTAGAATAATTATGAAAATCAATAAAATGAATGAGAAAAACCTACTTCATATTTAGGTTGAGAACATATTAAAGGATGTTCACACGTCAGTATCGTTGTCTAATTCCAAATTTGACCAGAGGACTAGATATGGTCTACCTAATTGTTGGGACCAACAAGAAAATATGCTTTCTTGGGAACTATATGAAAAGGAACTAGTGGTTGTTAAAATCAAAGCAGATACAACACATGAAAAGACTACAATTCTAAAGGGAAGTACTATAGTGAATTATTTGCAGAGGGACTTCCAACTTCTTTGGTTGATGAAGACACTTTTTGTTGCAAAACATGATTATACAAAGATTTCAAATTTGAAAGGTTCATTCCATAAAATGATCGAGTGTAAGTTCCCAGATAAAGAACTTTAGAATAAGTGTGAAAGGTTGATTACTCCTATTAAAGGAGAAGTCCAAATGGTGGAACCAAGCACCAATCCTTAAATTCAATGTTCCACTAGTAATGGATAGTTAAGTAGTTATAGATGTTTTGACAATTACCTTTGTAACTGATTTTGATGTAATATTTAAAAGACATAAGAACCAATGTAAAAGGTTTCAAATTTTTGGCATTTTGAGTACTTGTGTAATCATTTTGGCTTCCTTGGAGATAATAATAAAAGTCACCAAGTTGATTCTAGTATGTATTGGTACATTATAGTATGTATTGTTTCTCTTATGTTTTTTCTATATTCATTTTCCTTCTTTAAATTACGTGTATCATCATAGCATATTTATTTGATCAAGTTACATATTTATTTTATTTATCTTTAATATTTATAGTGAATACTTGTAAGTTATATTCAAATACATCTTAATAGTCTCTCCACTGCTTCCGCACTTCCATTCTTAATCTAAATCATTCAAACTTTCATCTTACAGTTTTAAATTTGGAGTCTATTAAAGGGCCCAAGTTATAAACCCTAGCCCCTTATCAATTCTAATTTCTAGCAAAATAATTAAATTCTTGCTAATATAAGGTCAATTTGCACATAAAAAATCATCTCCAAGATTAAGTTCTATTACATAAGGGAATATATCACCTCTGGGTACATTTTAATAAATTTTTAACAATCTTTTAAAAGCTTTGAAATAGTTATGTGGATGTCTTAGGTAGTGGTTACCTTTCAGCCAGGAATTGTCTCTAGGGTGACAACACAAGGTATGGTGGGTAATGTTACCCACCAAAAGTCGGTGACCCCATAGGAGAAGTTTTTTCCCAGATTTTTCTTTAGCCGATAGCCAGCAACCCTTGGTATCCACTGGTGTAGCCAATGTATTGTGCCATTTGATCTCTGCTCCCTGATTTGTTTATATGTCCCCTCATCCATCTGTCGAGAGCATGTGTTTGAAGATGCGCAATCCAATCCTAATTGTACGTTTTTATTTGTGCAATCAAGTTCTTATGATTGTTTCTCCTTGGAAACTTTGGGCATGGATTGTTGGTTGACTTGGAAGAAGGAAAGGTTTTGAATGTAATATTGTTCCCTCATCTTTAATTGGGGATGAATCCTCATTCCTAGTCTCGTGGGATCCCCTAATGGCTTATAGCTTCAGGAAGGGAACTATGTGGAAAACCCTGATTTTGGTAGCATGGTCACAAGACTCCTCCCATCGGTGAAATTCTATAAAGAGTACGAGAACTTTACTAAAGCGACAGTGGGTCACTGTGCCATTGTTGTAACTTAGTCTAATAGTTGTCCCTTAGGTTTTCCCTTCCTTCTGGCCCTGCTAGGTTGTGTGCCAATAGGAAACATTCCATCAATATAGTGGGTACCATTCCACTGATATATTATCTTAGGAGGATTCCATTTATCCTATCATGTTCCAACCATCTTCCAACCAATTTTACAATTCGAATGTAGAACATTTTCATTGGCTGAATATGGAAAAGAAGGGTATGTTTCTTCTACTTTATGTTGCAAGAAATGCAAATTGACATATTAAAAAAACAATTTCCAATTAACTTATTGAAAGTGAACTATTAATACCTCATTCTCCATCTAGATAACAAAGTCGTTCAACTTTTTTTTTTGTAACATGTCATTTTTGAAGTTTGTTGGATGATGGCCATATTTGTCCTCCTATCAAAACATGGCAGATGGACTAGTTAAACTAATTAATATGAAATCATTTACTTTTTCTAGGAAATAAAATATAAATATCATTTCACATACTAAATATACTTACAAAGTTATAAATCAAGGCCTGTATACCTTTCTAGCCACTGTGATGCATGGCACTTTTTTTTGTAAGCCTAGCTTTGGAGGCCTTGTTCTAAAAACATGTACTAATTGAATTTAACTATGAATAGATAAAATATAAAAATTGTTTAAAACTTTTTATAATATCTTATGAGAAAATTCAAATACCTAGATACTCTCCTCACTGAAATTCCTCCCTTCATCCAACTTCTCATACGTTTCTACGAGTTCTTTCCATACTTTTATACTTACATCAATTGGCCTTCTTTTGAGCCTTTTCTTAGGCGAGAGTGTTTTTTATCTTTATTTTTTTTGCACTTAAATCTCTTGTAGTTCTGAGACATTTCTAGTTTAACCTTTCTTACAAACCAATCTACACTAAATTCAATCTCCATGTCATGAATTGTTGCTTTCTATAAGTGAAACGATATCTTTGAAAATGGAAAATGGAGATGGTATTCAAACCATTGAAGGCATGAATCCTTCAACCTATTCACAAAAAATTTCCCAACATTTGATCTATGGATTTTTCCTGAAACAACGTTTTATTCTATCCTTGTATAATGGCTACAAATGCAAGGTTCATAATGTAGCATGGAAGAAGAGATTTGTTTCCCAAAAGTGGATTAGGCATTGGAAGGATCTCTTTCCTATTCCACATTATTAGTGGTTATGATTAATGATTTCCTCCTTGATATATTGTCGATCCAAGAGTGGTTGGGGAATCAATTGATTCCCTTTGAGACGGTTGACATGCTTGCAATGTTTCAGTGGTTTTAGTTGATCATTTTTCTATGTATCTAACAAGTATTTTCAAGTCCACATCATCAAGTTTGTTAAATTGATTCCCTTTGAGACGGTTGACATGCTTGCAATGTTTTAGTGGTTTTAGTTGATCATTTTTCTATGTATCTAACAAGTATTTTCAAGTCCACATCATCAAGTTTGACCTCTATCCCCAATATTGAAGCCAAGGTCTCTTTCTCCTCATCAGTATCATGCCCCTAGATATATAAAATAAATTTTTATTTTTAAATTTTGGAATTAAAAAAAAACTAAATATCAAAGAAAGAATTTCAATAATTACATCTCTATAAATTCACAATGACTTACGTCATTTTGTCCACTATCTGCTCCTTCCCTCTGCTCAACATTTTTAGGTTGGGCTAGAAAATCATGTCCATGGAGGTGAGTTAAGGAAAATAATGTGAAAGGAAGGAAAATAGCATGTGATAAGAGAAGCAACTCGAGCCAAGGTAAGCAATCCAGCCATCACATACACACAATCTACCTAAATTTTCAACAAATGTAGAATTATTAAATTTCCATGGAGATATGACGTGGATGATGTAGAATTACTAAATTACAGAGAGGAAATTGGGTTGAAGAAGATATGACAATGGAATTTTCAAATACAATATAGCTAAGAAGACAAAGAAACCTCAACCAAAGGAGGAATGTCTTTATGGTTTCACAAATACTACAACGCATATGAGAGAAAGTCATTTTTTTTCCATGGGGCCTTTTAGGTCAAACTTATTGATTGAAAATGGAGAGGAATGGTGATTAAATGTGATTCTATGATCAAGGGAAATGTTTGAAAATTAGGGTGCCATGTGGGATAGGGATGTTGGATACTTTTCTTATCGGAATTTTGGCTCAATGTACATGCCTAGGTTCATAAAATTATTTTTGTTTTTCAACTCCAAATTAACATGATATTAATATGTCAAATATATGACTAAACTGAAGCTTTATGTCGGATAAAATATTCATTGAATTGATATAATTGGTGTACTAAACATTATTGACTATGTTGTGTATTACAGGAGTGAGATGGGGCCATGACAGCATATCATGTCATATCAAATGAGGATACAATGGATGATGCAAGACATCAGGTACTAAAATTATGACTTAAATTAGGAAAAAATGATATAATGGCATTTTGTGATACTTACATTTTCATCATGTTATTATTAAAATTTATAGTGTATTATCTAATCTTCACATAAATGTTGAGGCACACAAACCCTAACTTTTACCCTATGAAATCCATGCAATTTGGAGTTTTCTTGAACAAAAGAAATATATATGTGAAAATTAAAAAATATTTAATTTTATTAATGTTACATATGACTAAAAAATACTCTCCAAGTTGAATCATTTGTTGGCATTATGATTATGGTATGGCTCTATGTTACAGATGTTGTACCTGATGGAAACACCCTCAAGTGGCAATGCTCTGATCAGGCTTTCAAAATGTTGAAAATTAAGAAGTACGCAGGAGAACAGTTCAGAAGATGTGTACACGCAGGTACTCTGTGAAGGGACCGCGGCCAGACACGCAGGTCACCCTTTCAGAAAGTGCGTACCCCCAGTTTCACTTACTTCAAGGCAGAAAAGCGCGTTCACGTGGGGTTTCCTATGTTTGGCCCGTGGTATTTAGCCCGCCGCTCCTGATTCTATGGTTTTGGCCTGTGGTATTGTTTTATATTATTATTTTTATTGAGCCCCATGTTTTTGGGCCCCTGGTATTGGTTATCTATGGTATTGATCCATGATTTTAGGAGGAGCTTGCCTATATAAAGCAAAGGAGATCACTTGGCTATGCATCTTTTGCAAATTGAATATCTTGAGATCTGAAATATTGGGTTATTGTTTTAAAAGCTTGATCTATAGGAAAGTGAAGTTGAAAGCGAATCTGTGAAGGGTGATCTCTCGAGCGCATGATCAGATCTGGGCATCTGACTAACTGTGACACACTAGTGGACTGCCAATTCGGCCCTAATCAGAAGTATGCAGGTGATTAACGGTGCAGGTGCGTGGGTACGCAGAGCAGAAACAGGAGAGCTGCGTGGGTACGCAGAGAAGAAAAAGGGGCACTGCGTGGGTATGCAGAGCAGAAGAAGGAGAACTGCGTGGGTACGCAGCGCGACAAAGGTTCAGGTGCGTACGCACAGTAAAAGTACGCGGCGCGATAGTATCTATGAGTGCGTGGCTTCAGTAACAGTACGCGGCGCGATAATGTCTCTAGGTGCGTACCTACAGTAACAGTACGCAGCGCGATTGAAGAAGCAGTGCGTGGGTACGCGGTGCAGCAGAAGGCTCTCTGCGGGTATACGCAGGGAAGCAGAAGGTGAAGTGCGTAGCGACGCAGGCCAGAGAAAGAAAAATTGCGTATCTGTCTTAAGATCTTCTGTTGATAAGGTGTTCTGGGTTTAGTTCTGTTATTGTTGATCTGGTTACTGCAGTTGACTGTGTAATTTACATGTACTTGATGATCATTTGATCCAGTTCGAAAATTTATGAAAAGTGGTCCTTGAAAGAAAAGAAGTAGGGGGTTGTAGCTCCCTTCCAGGAGAGACTGGAAAACGAGAGAGAGTTGTAGCTCTCTGCAGGTTGCAGCCTGCGTACTGGTAAAGGACTGCACCAGTACAAAATCATTGTAAAAAGGAGTTTCTAATTTGAAAGAAGATAGAGACATATTGCAGCAGGTGGTTTTCACCCACATTGGGTTTCCACCTTATATCTGGTGTTCTTTGGTGTGACTATCTGTTTTTCTTGTTCATGCTCATTATTTTATGGTACTTATATGCAAAAATAATTCAAAGTATAAATAAGGAAGATTTGTTAAAAGAACTTGATAATATTGATTCACCCCCCCTCTCAGTATTATTTCCAACAATTGGTATCAGAGCAAGTCCTTCGAAGAAGCTTGATCGCTTGAAGGAAGATCATTCATCATGAGCAACTACGAGAGGGAAGCATCAATCAGGCCACCAATTTTTGATGGGACAAACTTCAATTATTGGAAGGTAAGAGTTACTACCTATCTTCAATCTCTTGGTATAGAAGTTTGGGATATTATAGATACAGGCTACACTTTTCCTTCAGCTACTCCTACAGATACGGTCGAAAAGAAGAAATATGAAACAAATGCTAAAGCAGTCAATACTTTGCTGGGATGCTTATCTCAAATAGAATTCGTAAAGGTTATGCAATATAAATCAGCAAAAGAAATATGGGACAAGATTGTCTTGAGCTACGAAGGAGATGAACAGGTAAAGCGTGCTAAACTTCAAACTCTCAGGATTCAGTATGAGAATCTCAGGATGTATAATGATGAAAGTGTGGCTAACTATTTTCTTCGGGTAGATGAGATTGTTAATTGCATGAAAATCTTGGGTGAAGAAATAAAAGAGGCTATTGTGGTTGAAAAAGTTCTAAGATCATTGTCCCCCAAGTTTGAATCTAAAGTGTCTGCAATAGAAGAAAAGGAAAATCTACGAATTCTTACTATGTCTCAGCTACACGGAATTCTAACTACTTATGAAATGAGAAAGGGAGGTTCATCAGACAGAAGAGAAGCTGCTTTCAAGTCTTCAGGCAAAGGAGATTATTATGAAGCAAGTCACGTGCCAGAAGAAGAAGAAGAAGAATCAAATTTTGTCAGAAATCTTCAAAGGGGTTCTGGAAGGTTCAGAGGTAAGTTACCTTTTAAATGCTTTGCTTGTGGAAGAGTAGGTCATTATGCTGCAAAATGTCCTTATAAGGATAAAGGAAAGGAACCTGCTAGATGGAACAAGAAACAGAGTGCAAATAAGAAAATCTACTACACTCATGAAGATAGTGATGGTCTATCAAATAGTGATGAAGATGAACGAGGTAATGACTATAAACTATTAATGGCATTTGAAGATGATGATTATATGGATGCTATAGATGTGGATAGCCTTTATGAAGAAATTACTAGACTCAAGAGATGTATAGAAGAAAAGAATATGATCATTGATACTCTACAATTTCAAATTGATGAAAAGGAAAAACATCTTGAAAAATTAGAAGGTGAAATTGTTGGTCTTAGAAAAGAGATTGAGAAAACAAAAGCTATTAATCTTAAGTTTGTCAAAGGATCTGAAACTTTGGATGAGATTATCAATGTACAACGTTCTCCTCTAAACAAGACAGGTCTAGGCTATAATGGAGAAACTTCTCAAGCATCCACCTCAAAAAGTTATCTTGATGCAGCAAGAAGGAATGAGCAAAAGCACAATGGAGAACATCAGGTAAAGCAGGGACGAATTGCAAACAGAGACTATCAGGGGCAATCCGTCTTAAGGGTGAACAAAAGCTACAACCAGCCACAGGTAAAATCTTCTCAATTTGGTTCAAGAATGGATGACAATAGAAATTACAATCATTTGACCGGTAGATTTGATAACCGCAGAAGTTTCTTCAATGGACAATGTTTCTCTTGCCATAACTTTGGTCACAAAGCAGGTCAATGTGTTGCATACAAAACATTTGGTCACAAAGCAGGTCAATGTGTTGTATACAATCATGACTAGAGAAGCTCAAAAACAAAGAAGTATGACCGGGATTACAAAAAGGACCTATAACAACTTTTCAGCTCTTGAAAATGAAGTTGAATGTTCTATTTGCAATAACTTTGGTCATGAAGATTCTGAATGCAGGAGCAGGTTTCAGTAGACAAAGGAACAAGCCTCAAGCATCAAAACATGGAGAATAAAGGAACCACAAACAGAAAGATGTGGGATAGCATTTTATGCAGAGGGACAGGAAAATCTATGGTACATTGACAGTGGATGTTCGAAGCATATGACAGGTGATAAAGAAAAACTTGAGTCATATTCTGCTCTAGAAAAAGGAAATAAAGTTTCTTTTGCTATAAAAGGAAAAGGCATTGCTCAGTTAAAAGAAAAGGTCAAAGCTGGAAATGTTTTGTATGTTGATGGATTGAAACATAATCTTCTAAGTGTCAGCCAGATGTGTGATCAAGGAACCGAGGTAATATTTAGAACAAATGGATGTCTTGTTCGTGATCTTGATACAGGTAAAACGATGATCAAAGGTAAAAGAACTCCAAATAATCTATACATATTTGAAGAAGGACAACAACAATGCTATCTAAGCAAGGATGATGAACACTGGTTATGGCATCGGAGGTTGGGGCATCTAAGCTTTTCACAAATAAGGAAAGCATGCAAATATCAAGCAGTTCGCGATCTTCCAGATATCAAAATTCTAGACAACACCATATGCAAATCATGTCAGTTTGGAAAGCAAACCAGAACTAACTTTCCAGAGAAGGAAGGATCAGCTAGCATGCCTCTTGAGCTAGTACATACAGATACATGTCGACCATTCAGGAAAAGGACACCTCGAGGAGAAGAATACTTGATATTATTCATTGACGATTTCTCCAGGTTTATCTGGTTAGGACTTATGAAGCACAAAGATGAAGCATTCGAAAAATTCAAATCCTTCAAAGCCTTGGTTGAAAATGAATCAGGATACAAAATTAAGTGCCTCAAATCCGACAGAGGTGGGGAGTTTACCTCAAATGAATTTTTCGATTTCTGTGAAGAACATGGGATAAGAAGAGAATTCTCTACAGCTAGAACTCCTCAGCAAAATGGAGTTGTGGAAAGAATGAACAGAACAGTCCAACAAATGGCTCGAGCAATGCTTGATGAGTCGGGAACTCCCGCAACTTTTTGGGGTGAAGCTGCACATGCTGCGGTCGTTATTCTCAACAAAACAAATGTCTGGGTGAACAGCACTCAAACCCCTCATGAGCTCTGGTGTGGTGAGACTCCTTCGGTAAAGCACTTCAAAATCTTTGGGAGCAAATGTTATATTAAGAATACTGATGAGCAACTTGGCAAACTTGAACCTAGAGCAGATGAAGGCATTCTTCTTGGTTACTCTCCACATAGCAAAGCATACAAGTGCTACAATAAAAGACTTGGCAGAATTGTTGACAGCATTGACGTAGTGGTTGATGAGAAGGGATACATTCCTAGGCAAGTACATCATGAAGACATCGAAGAAGATGAAGGCTACCCTCAAAGACAGAATGATGAAGAAGAAGAACCTCAAGAAGAACCAGAGGAGCAGACAAGAATAGAAGAGAAGACTCCATCCAGATATGTTCAGAAGAATCATCCAAAATCTCAGATTGTGGGGCAGAAAGAAGCAGGTGTACAAACAAGAAGAACAGTTGCAGAAGCTTCAAGCTATTTGGCATTACTCTCCTCCACTGAACCACAAAATGTGAAAGAAGCATGAAAAGATGAATGTTGGGTGAAAGCAATGGATGAAGAACTTGAGTAGATCGAAAAGAACAACACTTGGGAGATGGTTCCTAGACCAAAGGATAAGAATGTTATCGGAACAAAATGGGTCTTCAAAAATAAATTGAATGAAAATGGAGAAGTAATTAGAAACAAGGCCAGACTTGTTTGTAAAGGGTATGCGCAACAAGAAGGAATAGACTTTGAAGAAACCTTTGCTCCGGTTGCAAGACTTGAGGCCATCTGAATGTTCCTTGCTCTCTCAAGCTTTCAAAAGTTCAAAGTATTTCAAATGGACGTGAAATCAGCCTTTCTGAATGGAGACTTGGAAGAAGAAGTATACATCGAGCAGCCAGATGGGTTCATTCTTGGAAATGATCCAAATCTTGTATGCAGATTGAAAAAGGCTCACTATGGTCTCAAACAAGCTCCAAGGGCTTGGTACTATCGTTTGGACAAATATCTTCATCAACAAGGTTTTTCAAAAGGATCAGCAGATAGTAATCTTTATATAAAAGTTGAAAATGACAAATTGCTAATACTTGTTGTGTATGTAGATGACATTATCTTTGGCAGCAATGAAGAAGCTATGAGTCAAAGCTTTGCCTTGGTGATGCAGAAAGAATTCGAAATGTCCTTGCTGGGAGAATTGACATATTTTCTTGGTTTGCAAATCCAACAAAAGGAAGGAGGGATCTTTTTGTCTCAAACCAAGTATCTCAAACAGATTTTGAAGAAATATGGCATGGAAGATGCAAAACCAGTATGTACACCCATGGTCACAGGATGTAGCCTCAGTGCAAATGATGAATCTGCAGCAATGCATCAACCAACCTACAGATCTATGATTGGAAGTTTACTTTATTTGACAGGTACCCGACCGGATATCATGCATGCAGTTGGAATAGTTGGAAGATTTCAGGCAAATCCGAAGGAGACTCATCTTCAGGCAGTGAAGAGAATTTTCAAATATCTTCAAGGGACTCAAAATTATGGCTTATGGTATCCTAGAGATACAGATCTCACACTTCATGCTTATACAGATGCAGATTGGGCCGGAAGCGTGGATGACAGGAAGAGCACAAGTGGTGGTGCATTCTTTATGGGTTCCAGACTAGTATCTTGGTTCAGCAAGAAACAGAGTTCGATTGCCTTATCTACAGCTGAAGCGGAATATGTTGCTGCTGCATCTTGCTGCACTCAACTCCTTTGGATGATGCAGACCTTGCAGGATTTTCAAATCACTTGTACTCCACCTATTCCCATCTTATGTGATAACACAAGTGCAATCAGCATCTCAAAGAACCCAGTCATGCATTCAAAAACCAAGCACATACCAATCAAGTATCATTTTCTCCGGGAACAAGTGCTTGAACAGAAGGTCAAGTTGGAGTATGTTCCTTCTAAGGAACAAGTTGCTGATATACTCACCAAACCATTGCCCAGGGAGACTTTTGAATACCTCAGGCAAAAGCTGGGGGTAGTTGATGCATCATCTTATTGCTGAAACTCTTCTGATTGATGGTTGTACGTATGGTTCATCTGGGGTATATGCGTACATGTGCTGGGTTGCGGATTGGTTGAAGATTGAATGGCACAGGTTCAGGGGGAGCATATAATGCATTGTTGGCATTATGGAGGATGTACAGAAGGAGTTCATGGATGCTGGTCTGAATATAGCCGCAATATGTCTCTATCTATTTCATGGTCATTTATGGTGTTTGGTGGATTATGGTTCTTTTTTTTGCAGATCTAGTTCATATTCAGGGGGAGCATGTTCTTAGGGGGAGCATAACCCTTTGCCCTTGATGTCAAAGGGGGAGAATGAAGCTGAAGATCTTGAGGTTGCCATCAAGTCCAAAGGGGGAGATTGTTGGCATTATGATTCTTGTATGGCTCTATGTTACAGATGTTGTACTTGATGGCAACACCCTCAAGTGGCAATGCTCTGATCAGGCTTTCAAAATGTTGAAAATTAAGAAGTACGCAGGAGAACAGTTCAGAAGATGCGTACACGCAGGTACTCTGTGAAGGGACCGCGGCCAGACACGCAGGTCACCCTTTTAGAAAGTGCGTACCCCCAGTTTCACTTACTTCAAGGCAGAAAAGTGCTTTCACGTGGGGTTTCCTATGTTTGGCCCGTGGTATTTAGCCCGCCGCTCCTGATTCTATGGTTTTGGCCCATGGTATTGTTTTATATTATTATTTTTATTGAGCCCCATGTTTTTGGGCACCTGGTATTGGTTATCTATGGTATTGATCCATGATTTTAGGAGGAGCTTGCCTATATAAAGCAAAGGAGATCACTTGGCTATTCATCTTTTGCAAATTGAATATCTTGAGATCTGAAATATTGGGTTATTGTTTTAAAAGCTTGATCTATAGGAAAGTGAAGTTGAAAGCGAATCTGTGAAGGGTGATCTCTCGAGCGCATGATCAGATCTGGGCATCTGACTAACTGTGTCACACTAGTGGACTACCAATTCGGCCCTAATCAGAAGTACGCAGGTGATTAACGGTGCAGGTACGTGGGTACGCAGAGCAGAAATAGGAGAGCTGCATGGGTACGCAGAGAAGAAGAAGGGGCACTGCGTGGGTATGCAGAGCAGAAGAAGGAGAACTGCATGGGTACGCAGCGCGACAAAGGTTCAAGTGCGTACGCACAGTAAAAGTATACGGCGCGATAGTATCTATGAGTGCGTGGCTTCAGTAACAGTACGCGGCGCAATAGTGTCTCTGGGTGCGTACCTACAGTAACAGTACGCAGCGCGATTGAAGAAGCAGTGTGTGGGTACGCGGTGCAGCAGAAGGCTCTCTGCGGGTATACGCAGGGAAGCAGAAGGTGAAGTGCGTAGAGACGCAGGCCAGAGAAAGAAAAATTGCATATCTGTCTTAAGATCTTCTGTTGACTAAATTTTTCTGTTGATAAGGTGTTCTGGGTTTAGTTCTGTTATTGTTGATCTGGTTACTGCAGTTGACTGTGTAATTTACATGTACTTGATGATCATTTGATCCAGTTTGAAAATTTATGAAAAGTGGTCCTTGAAAGAAAATAAGTAGGGGGTTGTAGCTCCCTTCCAGGAGAGACTGGAAAATGAGAGAGTTGTAGCTCTCTGCAGGTTGTAGCCTGCGTACTGGTAAAGGACTGCACCAGTACAAAATCATTGTAAAAAGGAGTTTCTAATTTGAAAGAAGATAGAGACATATTGCAGCAGGTGGTTTTCACCCACATTGGGTTTCCACCTTATATCTGGTGTTCTTTGGTGTGACTATCTGTTTTTCTTGTTCATGCTCATTATTTTATGGTACTGATATGCAAAAATAATTCAAAGTATAAATAAGGAAGATTTGTTAAAAGAACTTGATAATACTGATTCACCCCCCCTCTCAGTATTATTTCCAACATCATTCAATTTGGACTTGAAATGAAGACCGGGTGTGCATTTTTGTGAAGCAGACCAAAATTGTCTTGCTTCACTAAAATGCATGCCCAGGCTTCATTTAATGACCAATCTGATTTATTCAAATTGTAGATTGTTTATTTTATTATTTTAAACACTTTACATTGTTATATCTTTATTAACCAGTAGAGTAGTAAAAATGTTAATTTTTTTAGCGCTAGAAGTCTTTGTTGTAGATAATTTCATTTTAAAATATTTTCAACATTTTCACATTGCATTCACCCCATATCATCATAAGCAATAACAATGCAATGGAACAGTGATACATATGCCATGATATCTCTTTCGTAGGTCTGTCATGATAACTCTTTCATAGGGTTCATCATATATCCTTCATATCTCTGTTATATTCTTTTCTCATATCACAGATAAGAAGGCCCAAAGAGGCCATTGTCATACCCAAGAATTGAGGCCCATTATGGCGTTGTTATGCCATAAGATTGAGGCCTATTAGGGCATTGTTACACTATAAGAATAAATTTCATTAGGGCGTTGTTACACCACAAGACTAAGATACAATTTCCATTATATCACTGCCATTGATTATAGGTCCTAGTGTGTATTTATTTGAGGCACACAAATCTTGCCTTTTACCCTATGAAATCCATGCAATTTGGAGTATTCTTGAACAAAACAAATATATATGTGAAAAATTAAAGACATTTAATTTTATTAATGTTACTTATGAGTAAAAAAAAATACTCTCCAATTTGAATCATTCAATTTGGCCTTGAAATGAGGGTTGGGTGTGCATTTTTGTGAGGCAGGCCAAAATTGTCTTGCTTCACTAAAATGCGTGTGAAGACTTCATTTATTGGCCAATCTGATTGATTCAAATTGTAATTGTTTATTTTATCATTTTACACACTTTTTAATTTTCATATATGTAGTGGTGTGTTTGTTTCTATGGGGTGCCAAAGACACCTTATTTGTAGTTGGTTGTTCCCTACAAAGAAAATACAGAGAATTGGTTGTTGCTAGAGGACAAACATGAGTAAACAAAGCATTGTAAATGGTGAAAACAATGCATACATAAACATAAAATAAAAACTAAGAAATAAACACATAAACAATGCTTGATGAAGCAAACATGTCAACAAATAAGTGGAAAATGGCTCCCTTTATTGACAGAGAAATGTAGAAGAGATACAATAGACGAATACTAAAACAATTGGAGAGAATTATTTGAGAAATGGTCCTAAAAATTACTCAACAAGGAGGTTGCTTTATTCAATCTCTTCACAATCTTCTTCTCTCTCACAAAGAAGTATGAATACTCTCTCAATGGTGAAATCCTCTTCCCACTAAAATGCTATATGGCTAAGGAGAATTTTTGCCAGCATAACAATGCTTTGATTCATTTTAACAATGGAATGCATGATTTCTTGGGAGCAATTTTGCCAGCATAACATTGCCTTGTTTTTCGTCTTCCAATTGTTTGTTTATATAGAATTTTGAATTCCTCTTCCCTCTCTTGGTTCATTAATCTGAAAATGACTTATGAGTAGGACAAGAGGATCTATGGGGACTGCATATCTCCAATCCAACCTTGAATTCGACTTTCCTTGAATGGTACATTTCAGGGAATCCCAATTCAGAGTGTGTGAAGTGGTCTTGGGCTGTTGACTCAAACTTTTGTTCGATTGTGTGACTATCTAAGAAAAAACCACGCAATCACTAATTTCAACCTTTGGATGAGCCGTGTAGGTAGATTTTATTACTAAAACCTTTGGAATACTTTGATTTTTATATTTTATGATGCTTTTTACTAGAAAACCTTCACTTGTACGCTCTTCTGGATGATTTTTGGTGTCATCTGGATTGTACAAATGTGTGTATGATTTCTTTGTGTTAAAAGTTTCCCCCTAATGTATTTAGAAGCAAAATTATAGCCGAAATACATCAGATTTTTCTGTTCTATCTGAGAGTTTGATCAACTTCTTGAGAGGGAAAGCAAATTAATGTGGAGATGAGTAGGGAAAATCCTTGACTGATAATTAAAGATAACCATGATATAAAGAATTTCTGATACAAAAAGGTGTCTATATGAGGCAAGCATATCCCATACTCATTATGATTTCTAATGACGAATTATTACAATCACATAGGAAATGGTCCTATCAGATGTGGCTGACGCGCTGATGATGATAACTTCTTACGCCCTCAAGGGCAATTCTGACAAATGGATTGAACAAGGTGCCTCCATGCATCAAACGTGAATTATTGTTGAATTAGGTGCTAAGGTATGCATGGGTCTCCGACTCTGGGTACCTCCTATGCATTGAAATGTAAGCACTATTGAATGAGGTGTTGATGGATGCATGGGTTTTTGACTAAATAAGAGAGTTGCAATTGTTATAACATACAATACTACGTTGTCATGAAAAACTTTGCTAGTGTCGAATGTCAAGGAGATCGATGACATCAATGGGTGATAATGATTCCCACTATGCTACCCGAGGTTTTTTTGTAAGGGGGCAAAGCAACCAAGGTACTGCTTCAATCCTGAAAGGTGGTTGTTGAAGTTGACAGGAAAGAAGCGCCAACCACTTGAAATCCTGGTTCAGGGAATCATGATGGAGGGATAAAGATGACTGTAAAATTGTGAGTCATAAAAGAATGACAATGAGAGCTGATAGTTAGGTTGAAATACAGTAAACTTCCCGAGGTTGGAGATATAATGCGAGTGGTGGTTGTCAAAACACTTGTTCTGGGGGAAATTCCCCTGGAGTCGGTAGGAAATCTTGGATAGGTATGATCATGTTTCGGCTGACGTGATGAATGATGAATGAATGTGACTCATATGGTTTGGTGATATAAGCGAGATCCAACCAAGGGAGACTTAAGGACTTTCGTCGGGTATAAGACATGAAAATATGGGTGGGAAACCTATTCCTAAAAAAAAATTGTACACTTTCCAAAATAATGATAAAGTAGTTTGGTATGTATAAACATGGAGACAGGTGCCTCAAGATAACGAGGGTATACATAATGATGTAGGTAGGGTTCTTTGCTAAGGGAGGGGGCCCCGTTGGTTGGTCTCGGTGTGAGGTTGATGAGGCAGGTGAAGTGATGCAAATGAGCTATGCCATATGGAGGGATGATAGGCCAAATTTAGAATGCGGAAGTGCATTCAACTTGAATTGAAAAAAAATAAATGAGGTGGCTCGGAAGGGTTTTTGGTAAGAAATAAGTAAAGAAGAGGAGAATGAGGTCGATCTTTAAGACATGAAAATGAGTGGCTCCTAGATCTAAGTGGATGGCCATGGATCTTGATAGTGGATGGTGATATGTAAAATGATTTGATACATGTATGGGGGGGTGCCATCGATCAACATGGACATTTACCAGGTGCAAGGTGAAGGTAATGGTAAATTTGGTTGAGATGATGGGCCCTATGGTTTACTTTAGAGAAATGATGTCAGGATATGCAAAGCTTTTTGGAGGAAGCCTATCATGTTAAGTGAAGAGTGATACCTTAACTGTTGATTGGCAGTGAGGGAATGAGTTTACTAAGATTATGTTGATAACCTACAACTTCAAAAGACAATACCCCAAGTGAAAACATTTGTGCATAAAAATATGGGAATTAGAAAGAAATATGTAACAAAAACATAGGAAGGCACATCTGAAGGCTTCTCTGAAAGGGTGGATTTTTCATTGATTTTTCCTAATCAGGTAGTCCATTTGTCAATATGGTGCTCCACAATGATAGGACTAATTCCCATCATTTCTTAGTAGGCCCATGCAATGATGTCCCTATATTCTTGAAAAAACATTTTATATGAGGCTACCTCGTATGGGGAGCATTCTGCCCGCATTGAGATCTCTTCGACTTTTCCAGGCTTGGTCTAAAATATCTATCTTTACTATAGGTGAGATATTAAACATATTCCCTTCCTCAAATGCATCTATGTTGGGATGGGATTTTTAAACCAATCTACCTATCCTGGTGGTAGGAAGTATTTTGATACTATTTTGAAAATATCATGACTTGGTGCCTCAATAGGTGAAAATGATTTTTCAGGTAGAAAGAAAGAACGGTGATGCATGGCGTCCCATGGACATTCTGGTTCCATCATGACCTCTAGAATATCTTCATCTGAGTGAAAAATATTATCTAATGGTGAAATGGGTTGTGCAAGGTTGTGAGGATGGGATTGAGACCTAACTGTGTTGGAAGACAAACAAGAAAATGATTTGGAGGTTGATGTAATATAACTGAGTGAAGTTGGCAATGTGTAGATTGAATGAGTTTGTACAATTGGTGGTGATACCAACATTCTGGTGGGTTTAGCTGTCTTGACACCAAAAAATGTTGAGTATACATTGTGAATCAGGGTTCCTACGATAGAGGAAATAAATCGTATATGATGTTGTGTGTCATCAATACCAGGTGGTGGGAGAATCTCCATTATGGTGGGTTGATGGTGAGTGTGAGAAGGCTCCCATGACAATGTTGGCATCCTAGGAGCTACTGCATCCTCTTCCATGGCAGGATGGTGTTCAGGGATTTGTTGAACTGGTGGATGTTGTATCCTAAGTTGTCCAAATGTTTGTAACATCGAACATGTCTCAGAAATATGAGAGTCACTGGTACAAATATGGCACGCAAGATTGGTACTAACATAATCAATGGTGTGGGTATCAGCAACTCCCATAGTAAAATATGATGATGCAAGGTTGGGGTCATGAGATGGGGCACTCCTGGATGTTGGCCACCTCCGGATTTTGTTATCGACATGATGTGTGCCCCCAATTTCAGTTTGTCTCAATGCTACTCTTGCCACTAAAAAATGTGGAAGGTATTGGAAATTCCACGTATAATGTGCTTGGGAGAAGATGTGACAATTATTGCGCGAGCATCTAACTTGATTTGAGTGAGTAGGTTGAGGAATATGGAACAACAAGCGAAATACATCTCTAATCTTGTTGAATTCTCGACATTGATTGACCATATGGCCTAGTTTATCTCATAGGGCACATGTGTGGGAAGTTTTTGACAATACTTCCTAAGGCCATTTTTCCATCCTTCTAGATCCTGACCGACGGTAGGGGGTAACATGGTGATGGGTGCCTAGATGAACCGCACATGGTGCTTTTTCCTCGAATACGCAAAATATGCTTATAGATCCATCATCCCTCACCGACGTGGCATTATCCTAGGATTGGGTATCTTATTGGATAGATGTTGAGTTCTCAAAAATGTATTGGCACATAAAATCCAACATTTCACGGAATCAGGGAAGGGTTGGCTAAAATTGAGTATGGTGGTTTCACGCACAAATGTGGAAACTATGGCGCTTACGCTTGGGTCTGTTGCTAAAAACAACTTGAGGGTCTGGGTATCATTTCCTAAGTTCCCACAACTTGGGACGTTGGTTAACCAGATGTTTTGGTTCATCACATAAGGTGCATGTGGAGGTAGGTTGAGATGTCACTAATTCTAGTTTCCTCCTCGTACCATGGGAGGTTGCGTGACCATGGTTATAAGGGTAATATGATCATGAAGCTTCTTCCTCAAAAAGAAAGATGGCTTTGGATCCATCATCTACCACTAGCGTGACGAGAAGTGATAGAGCCATGATATTGGCTTGAGCGAGTGCACTCAATGCATCTTGATATCAAGGGATTTCTAGGCAATGATGAGTGTAATGCCCGTACTCAGTGAATATAGTGCATGTGTGGTTAGTGCACAATGTCTTATTGCGTGCGAGTGTGGCCTTCTCTCTTACAGGGGGAGTTGGGGTCACTGGAATTTTTGGTGCATGCAGAAGATCTTTTAACTCTAGCTCGATGCACATATTGGTAGGGTGCCCAACTAATTCATACAAAGCACAGGGTGCAAGTACTTTGAATGAGGAAGCGTTTGAGGCTTCTACCTTTTTACCTTTTTCTTATCCCTCTTGCTAGAACCGGCTGGTGTCGATGCAAGCGTTGCACGTTTTGGGGTGGTTTCTTGAGGAGGGGTTATAGGAATGATGTGTGTCGAGGTGAAAATTGAGTTTTCTGACTTGGTATGATGGTCTAGATATCATAACAGTATCGCAAGGGTCGTCATGACCTAGTGCGAAACAAAACTAGGTGGATGGTATAAGAAAGGTGTTTGGGTGATAGTATATGGTAGGAACGTAGAATCAGTAGTTGTAACACTAATGGTGTCTAGAAATGGTTCTTGACTATAGGGGGTGCTCGATGAACTCATCATGCACACTAGAGATCCTATGGATGTAGGAATGGCCTCCAGCAAAGGGGGGTCTCCAGGGTATGTACCAAGGAGTTTTTATAGTTTAAATTGTCCAGGTCTAAATTCAGTGAAGGTTGTGATCAACTCAAGGGAAGATCCTATGAAAGATAGCACACCATCAAGGGTGGTGGATATATTCTTCTCATAGTACGTGAACATGTCAACCATAACAATTTTCCCATCATGAGGGAACATCATTATCCTGAATATAAAATAT
This sequence comes from Pinus tabuliformis, assembly GCA_031772625.1. NCBI lineage: Eukaryota > Viridiplantae > Streptophyta > Pinopsida > Pinales > Pinaceae > Pinus > Pinus tabuliformis. The sequence continues at coordinate 889,224,842 of CM062809.1, forward strand.
GCCACTATATTCATTTCATATATGTAACTTCGGCCAAGAAGGATATTGTAATCCAACCGTGCATCTAGGACTTCTAAGTCGATGAGCACAATTTTAGCAACAAGTTTCACTAGAATGTCTTAGAATATGCCTATGGGCGCTGAAGGGTGTCTGTTGTATGCTCTGAGAGTAATGTTATATGGTTTAATTTCAGGAGATCCAAGCTTTTGCCAAACTATTTTGGACACATGTAGATGCTCCTTCATCAATTATGTAGCAATAGATGTTGATGTTCCGGATTGTGACTATAATTGGAAGGAAATTATTGATAGAATATGCGGGGGAGTGTTATCCAAGTCTAAATCCATTAAACAAGAATCGATAGGGTTGATTGCACCTAATGTGGAAAGTAAGAATTTATGTTGGGTTGGGCATGTTTGCAAGAGTTCCAATGCTGACATAACTGCTGGAGATTGAGCTAAGTCATCGACTATGTTGTAGTTGTGAGCAACCTTTGAGTTATGTCCCATTCACCGTAAAGGCCCTTTGACCATTTTTGGGATGGGTTATGTAGGATGTTGAGATATTTTCAAAGGTGTTTCAGGTGCTACAATGATTTAGGTGGATGGGTTGGTTTCTGGTGGAGATACGTAATCTCGGTTCCGTGCCTATAGGAAAATTTCTTCCCCTGCCTTGTAAATGCCGCAACTTGAGGTATTTTTCTAACTCCCTACAAGAGGATTTTGATACTGTTGTTGGGAGGGTTCCTGCTATTTGAATATAATCCTAACATCTACATTTATTTTTTAGCCTAAGTATCCTTGACTTAGACACATGCACTAAAAATCATGTTCACACTTGGTTTTTGGTAAACTAGCTCGATGGACCAAATTTCCCTTATTATTTGCCTTTAAAGGCTTAATATTATGGAAATATTGGTCCAACCACTTTCCTAAACCATTTATACATCTAAGTGCATGTTCACACCTAACCACACCTCATCTACTTGAGTTATTTGAGGATTGGTGCCCCACATGAAGATTCCCCTTAAATCAAGGGATTTGGTCCCCTGGACCATTTTAGCATGTTTTAAAGTTTCCTTCCTTGGGAAATGTGCCCCTCCTCATGATTTCCTTGTGGCTGATAGTTGGTATAGGTTTTCTTGAGTCATTGTTGCTATTTTAGGCCTCCCTTTAGATTTTCTTAGCCTTTTCTAGTTTTTTACTAGTTTTTTCCTAGTTTTCTAGATTCGACAATTTCTATATAACCACCTCCATTTGGGATTAGAGGTTTGGTTGCTCATGTATTAATATTGTTCATTAATTTAATACATTTATTTTATGGAGCAATTTTTTTCTCTCCTCTATTGAATATCAGCAATTTACTTGTGTTTAATTTAACTAGAATTCTAGATCTATCAGAGTTTCTATAGGAATTCTACATGGTATCAGAGCTAGTTCGAATCTAGTGGATTGTACACGGTTTTATTTGTAGGTATAGATCATCAGGAGGCACATAAAGTAGCAATGGATCATCTCTCTCAACCCACAAAACTCGTTCTAAATCCTTTCAATTACTTCAAATGGAAGACATAGATTACTCTCCGCCTCTGAAGCAAACAGCTTTACAGGGTAACAATGGGAACGAAGACTGAACCAACTTCTGCAGCAGAGAATAACAAGTATTTCAATAAATTAGATGAAGAAATTGGGTTGATATGCCTATCAATTTCCTGAGAAATCATCTTTTATGTCAGTAGAGCCACTACTCCCGATGTGGTCTGGACCACATTGGAAGGACTATTCGGCAAGCATGATGAAATGAGAGTGCATCAACTAGAGAATGAACTCATATCCCTCAGTCCAACTCATTTCAGCAACTTGCAAGAATAATTCACCAAGTTTAAATCCCTCCTTGTTTAACTTGATGCATGTGGAGTCAAGAAAGAGGAAGATCAACTCATCCTTTTGATTCTCTCAAAATTAGGCCCTGAATATTCCGTATTTGTATCGTCTTTTCAAGCATCTAAATTCACTCAGGACAAATGGAAAATGCATCCATTGAATGACTTCATTGTAGCATTGACTCAAGAGCAAGCTAATTTAGTCCAAATGGGTGCCATCAAGCATTTAAAGAACCAAGCACTTGTAGCTACTGATGCTCCAAATAGCAGTGGAAGAGACAAGCAAAAAGGGAAGGGTAAATTTAATGACTCAAAGAAGGAGAGACCCATATAATCTTCAAAGAGCTCTTCTTTGCCTAAAGGTAAGAAGAAGAAGGAAAGAACACTTTGCAACTACTGTTCCAAAGGTTTTCATCCCGAAGAAAATTGCATGAGGAAAACAATCGATGAGATGGCTAAGCAATTGCGTAGCACAATCTCACCATGCCTAAGAATGAAAAGAAGAAGGATGATAATAGAACGGGAGATGGGAAAGGGAGAGAATGAGATGGTCATGCTTTAATGGCTGTAACATCCACTCCATCAGCTTGGATCCTTGATTTAGGTGCATCGAACCATATGGCTGCATCAAAAGATGAATTTTCCTCCATCGAAGAAAGCACCAGATCCCCAACTTACTTGGGAGATGCCACACCCGCAAAGGTGTGCTGAGAAGGAATTGTAGACCTTGAAGGGGGCTGCTTAAAAAATGTGCTTCATGTTCCCTCGCTATCTGCAAATCTTCTCTTGATATATCAGATCACTCATCCTGTCTCTGGAAGGAAGGTGGAGTTCACTCCGGACTCCACAATGATTACCGACATTTCCATGGGCTCACAGTTGGCACATGGAATTGCAGATCACTGTTCTCGTTGGTATTTCTTCTCCCACCTTGTTCCTAAATATATTAGCATTGTATTTCTGTCACAATCTAATGATATCAGTAGGTTATGGCATGAAATATTTGGCCATCTAAACTATAAGTACTTGCATCAACTCAGCAAGGAAAACATGGTAGAAGGATTGCCCACTATTAAATTCACAAGTGGTGTATGTCAAGGATGCATTCTTGGAAAGCATCTGGAGCAAAAGTTTGACAAAGGGAAGGCACAGAGAGCTTCTTCACCTCTTGGGCTGATTCACAGTGACATCATGGGCCCATTCCCGCAGCCTTCAATCAGTAAGGCTCGATATGTACTCACCTTCATAGATGATTTCTCTCGCTTTACTTGGGTATTTTTTCTAAAATTAAAATCGGAAGTATTTGAATGCCTTATAGAATTTAAAGCACTTGCTGAGAATGAGTCTGGGTGTAAGATTAAGATACTCCATACTGATAATGGGGGGGAGTATGTCAACAAAGATGTGCAACAACTTTGTATTGATGCAGGTATACAGCTACAACACAGTGCCATATACACCACAACAGAATGGTGTCGCAGAGAGGAAAAATTGGTCGTTAAAAGAGATGGACAATTGTATGCTACAGTCCAAATCATTAGCTCCTAAGCTATGGGCTGAAGCTATTAATTGTACAGCATACATTTAGAGCCAAATTCCTCACAAATCACTCAAAGGCACCACTCCATTTTAATGTTGGACCGATAAGAAACTGAAAGTGTCGCACTTTTGCATTTTTGGTTCACGAGCATGGGCTCACATTTCGACAAATAAGAGGAAGGCTTTGGAGCCTCAAAGTGTTGAATGTATCTTTGTTGGATATTCTAATAGTGTCAAAGGATATAAATTGTTGGACTCTCACACTGAAAAGTTCCTTGTAGCTCGAAGTGTGAAGTTTGAAGAAGAATCACTGCATGAATTTTCAACCGACCCTGCCGAGGAACCGCTTGTTGCCACTGATGAGGAGGAGTTTGAAACTTCTTCGAGCACTTCAGAGCAACCATCAGAGAAGCCTCTTGGGTCTGATTCATAGGATGAGGAGCAGGTCATGACTACTCCAACTCAGCTGCCAACTTGGGCAGAGAAAACCCTGCAAGATGTGGGTGAACTAGTCGGTGATCCTGCGGATGCGACACTAGATCACAGTTTTTTGGGGCTCCTCAAGCCCTGGTTGCCACTGAACCATTGCTTCCCATACATTGCTATATGACACTTAGTTCAGATCCATAGTCACACTCTGAGGCTGTTAGAAACCCTCTTTGGGAGGCTACCATGGATGAAGAGTACTCTGCTCTCATGGAAAACAACACATGGGACTTGGTTCCACTTCCGAAAGGAAGAAAGATTGTTCGATGTTGATGGATCTATCAAACAAAGATTGTTGTAGATGGTGAGATCATCAAGTACAAAGCTAGACTTGTTTCAAAAGGATACTCACAAGTACATGGCATAGACTACACAGAGACATTTGCACGTGTTGCAAAAATGGACTCCATTCGACTAGTTTTAGCCATTGCTGCTTCTCGTAGATGGGAAGTTCATCACATGGATGTGAAGAGTGCATTTCTTCATGGAGATCTCAAGGAGGAGATATATATGGAGAAGCCACAAGGATATATTCAAAACTCTTCTCTTGTTTGCTAAATTAAAGAAATCTTTGTATGGCCTAAAATAGGCTCCCAGAGCCTGGTATGCAAAGATGGATTCTTTCCTGTTTTCCATTGGATTCATTCGATGCAAATCTGATCCGAATGTTTATTTGCTGCAACATGATGATTCCCTTTTGCTGATAGTAATTTATGTAGATGATTTACTGATGACAGGGAACCTTACCTCAGCTATTGATTTGGCAAAATCAGCATTGCATGATCGATTTTCCATGACAAATTTGGGACTGTTGCACTACTTTCTTGGTCTTGAAGTTTCTCAATCTACTTTAGGGATCAATATGGCACAGTCTAAGTATGCATCAGATCTAATTGTCCGCTTTCAGATGATAGAATGCAAGCCAGCAGCATCTCCCTTTCTTTCGGGGATCAGATTTGAGGATGCGAGTACTACACCTTTGGTGGACAGTACACTGTATCGACAGTTGGTTGGGAGTTTTTTGTATCTTACTCACACCCGACCTGATATATATTTTGCAGTAGGAGTTTGTTCCAGATATATGCAGGAGCCCCATGAGCTTCACTGGAAATTTGCAAAGAGAATCCTTAGATATGTGAAAGGTACTTCCAGTTTTGGTATCTTTTATGCTGCAAATTACCCACTTTCACTGATTGGGTACACAGATTCTGGTTGGGCTGGTGATGGTACAGATCTCAAGACCACCTTTGGTTATGCTTTCAACTTTGGTTCAGGGCCTTTTTTCTGGTCTAGCAAGAAGCAATCTGCAATTGCTTTATCTACAGCCGAGGCAGAGTATAAAGGTGTAGTGAATGCAGCTACACAGGTTGTTTGGTTGCAGGGGCTTCTCTCTGAGTTTGGTATTCAGTATCCACTTCCAACTATCATATTTTGTGACAATAAGGGGTCCATTCTGATATTGATTGATCTAGTTCATAGGCAGAGGACCAAGCACATCAAGATTCACATGCATTACATCCGCGAGTTGATCCGTGACCGAGTCATATCACTGCAGTACTGCCCCACTGAGAAGCAGGTTGCAGACATCTTCACCAAGTCTTTCACTGAAAAGAAATTTTCAGAATTGAGAGCTATTCTTGGAGTGGTGGAGATAGTTGAGTAGGCCCTTCTAGCCTCTTAGCCCTTTTTTCTCTTTTGGCAAGGGGGTTCCCACAAGGTTTTCCCTCTTTCTTCATTTTATGAGGATCTTTTATTTATTGTACCTTAGTACCTAACATGGCATCTTGTTCGAGACTCAGTTTAGATATGTGAGTTAGGATGAAGGGGGGGTGTTGGAATATAATCCTAACATCTACATTTATTTTTCAGCCTAAGTATCCTTGACTTAGCCACATGCACTAAAAATCATGTTCACACTTGGGTTTTGGTAAACTAGCTCGATGGACCAACTTTCCCTTGTTTTTTGCCTTTAAAGGCTTAATATTATGGAAATATTGGTCCAACCACTTTCCTAAACCATTTAGACATCTAATTGTATGTTCACACCTAACCACACCTCATCCACTTGAGTTATTTGAGGATTGGCGCCCCACATGAAGATTCCCCATGAATCAAGGGATTTGGTCCCCCAGACCATTTTAGCATGTTTTAAAGTTGCCTTCCTTGGGAAATGTGACCTTCTCATGCTTTCCTCATGGATGATAGTTGGCATAGGTTGTCTTCAGCCATTGTTTCTATTTTAGGCCTCCATTTAGCTTTTCTTAGCCTTTTCTAGTTTTTTACTAGTTTTTTCCTAGTTTTCTAGATTTGGCAATTTCTATATAACCACCTCCTTTTGGGATTAGAGGTTTGGTTTCTCATGTATTACTATTGTTCATTAATTTAATACATTGATTTTATGGAGCAAATTCTTTCTCTCCTCTCTTGAATATTAGCAAATTATTTGTGTTTAATTTAACTAGAATTCTAGATATATCGAAGTTTCTATAGGAATTCTACACCTGCTGAGTATTTACCACTCCTTGATGGGGGAAATGATTTTTCATTACTACAGTTTGTTGGTTTTTTCCCCCATTTCCCCTAGTATCTTTCATCCTCTTCAACTCGGGTAGTTGAGGGCAACGATGGGTGTAATGACTGTATTCCCCGGAGATGGAACAAGCATGATGATTCCATAGACTGAGGTTCTTATTTTTCCTTTGTGGGTTATTATTGGTCTGTCCCTAGTTTGGATTCTGGTTAGGGTTGCCCCCATCCAGTGCCCACAAAGGTTGATGACATAGTTGATTATTGCCCCTTTGTCCAAGCTCTACCTTTGGCTTGTTCTTTCCTTTTTTCTTAGGAGTGTTAGGTGGGTTGGCTGTGTTTAGTTGTTCGAATGATTGTTGTTGTTGAGGGAGAGAAGGTTGCACAAAATTAACGCTTGCATTAGCCTATGCTTGTGGATTATTATGTTGAGGTGTTGGATAAGAGAAATATTGACTCCCTTGTCCTTAGATGGCATATGTGTTCTCAGAAGTGAAAACCGCTTTTGCATTCCTAGGGGGGTACAGATTTCCTTGCATGGGGGGATATGGACCACCCTACATGGGAGGGTATTGACCACCCTATGTGGGAGGGTATTGGTTGACCTATATAGCAGTATTCTGCTAGGTGTAGGTTGACTAGGATAATATCTTGTGTTTTGGGGTGGTTGAACTGCAAGTGTGGTACCAAGTGGTTGGCCACTGTACATATTTCTAGAATACTAGAAAATGTACCTTGGTTTATTTTGGGCTATGGTCCCGATCAACTCATCTGTAACACTAGACGCACCAGGGAATTTTATTTTAAAATATGGCAAGTGAGGTGCATCTGGAAGGAAATGGTAGAGGTGTCCAGATTGTGTGTATATGAGTTATAATTGTTGAGCTTTGCTGATAGCCTCTTCCTCATTTTGTGGGGAGGAATTTGCAACATATTTTGAGAATTATGATGTGAGGGATTCAAAAATAAGTCAAGGAGGATTTTTTCTTCCAAATGAGCCTTGCACAAGCTACATTTTTTTTTCATTCATGGATATGGTCTGAGACGTGCATGGTAGATGTTTGCTTGAAATGACTTAGAAGTTCCAGTCTCTAGTCTTGGCAGCCAGGGAGATGAAAAAATGTGAGAAATGTTGTGGATAGAGAATCGAAATTCCTATGTGATCTAGATAGTTGGCCTATGTACCACTTTCTATGGCCCTTATGAGGGTGCGCTAAAATAGTGGAAGGAAAATAGTATCTTCTATGATAATGTTAGATGAACACCAAAGGTGAAATGTCATAACATGGTTCCCTGGATCTTCTCCTTATTTCCCTTCGAATTTTGACACATCTAAAGGTAGCTTAGTTGGCATGGGTGGCCAATTTTGGCCATGTGCGATGGGGTCATTAGTTAACTAGATTAAAAAGCGTAGATTTAAGGAAGATGAAAACGGGACTTGGAAGTTGTTTTCCATCGAAAAACTATTTGAACAACTATATGTAAAGGGGTTCCCTGTAAGGAAGTGTGAGAGGGGTTACCCTGGTGGGTACCGCGTGGAATCCCTAGATGGGTGGTGTGTGGGCTCCCCAAAGAGGTAGTGTGTGGAGATCCCTGAGGGGTGTTGAAAGGATTACTTTGAGGGGGATGGGTCCCAATCAAAGTTGCATCGATAAAGGATGATCCTCTAATGGTGGATGGGTGATGTTTTCTGTGCCTAAATGGTGAGAGACTAGGCACACTTCCCGGTAATGCGAAGAGGTTTTGGAAGCGCCTAGAGAGACGAGGAGCCTTGGGGTCCCCTATGGTTTCAAGTAGAGTGTGTGTCACTTTGTGTGATGAGGGAAGGAGATAAGTATCAAAGAAAGTAAATCACATACATAAAATAAACCGAAAAAAAAATAAATAAAAAATAAATAAATAAATAAAAATAAAAAATAAATGATAAAAATAAAAATAAAAAACAAATAAATAAATAAAAATAAATAAATAAATAAATAAAATAATAATAATAATAATAATAATAAATAAATAAATAAATAAAAATAAAAAATAAATAAATATATATGATTACTTTCCCTTTAACTTATGCTATGTGATCAATCAAACAAAAAAATGGCTTTCGTTTGTTTTTGCATATGATAAAATATCATATGAAGACCTATTCATCCTTACCACTCTCAAAATAACTGGGCCTTGCGGATATACTTGATGGGTACTGGGGCAACATCCCAACAGACCAAGTGATGCTTTTTAGCAAACAAAGAATCAACTAAGGTAATGGATGAGGCTTTAGTGCTTCCCGCACCTCCACCTATAGGGAAAGGATGCCCAAATTTTGGCTGCTAAGATACCTTCATCCCATGTGATAAGCCGATTCTTTATATTCTTTGTACTCAGTTACCAGTACCGAGCACTATATAGGTTAGGTACCCCCGTATAGTACCACAAGAATTGGACCTAAGTCAAACCCCCTTTGAATCAGGTCTCTAATGTGCTCAGGTAGTCTTTTTCGTGGGATTATGAAGGATTTGAAGCACCCTAAAATCAAATTCTATGTTTAAATTATGTAACATGACAATGGCAACTTATGGGATGTCTACCCCCAATGGTCCTAACCTGAACTATATATTATTTTATGGCCCCTGTGGGGAAATTTAGTTTGTTCAAGTTATGGTTGATTTTAGGGGTATTTCTTCACTTATGGTGTGAGAATATAAGCTAAAATAAACTAAGTACAAAAAATCCTAAAAATGGATGAACTTTGTGCAAAGCTTAGTGTGTGATGTGTAATGTGTGTGCAAGTGGTAGAGTGAATATAAAAAGTGTGAGAATATGTGGATATGTGATGATCCTTTACAATATCCTCTAATTACTTTAAGTTTTGATTGTTCCTTGCATGAACTAGAAATGATGTGTGGATAATGGGCCACTTACTCTTTTCCTATTACACTATGTGTGCCTAAAGGGAGATGGAAAACACAAGTGCTTTAAGAAAGCTTTCATATACAAGCCCGGGTTCTAAAAGACGTAAGGGAAGCAAAGATTACTTACTTTCTATAGTAACACTTGGTCCTAGTCCCAAAAAACTAATGAAATAAATTATTTTTGGTTAGTAACAAGATATGTGGATAATGGGCCACTTACTCCTTTACTAATTAAGCTATGTGACTTATGAAAAATAGCAAAATAAATTAAAAATATATATTTGGAATGTGGCCACTTACTTTTCCCCTTAATTAAAATATTTGAGAAATGCAAATAAAAAAACAAATATTATGTAGTTATTCTACTAATAGTGATTAGTAAAGCAATTAGTACATCTGAACTAACTGGAAAAAATTGCAGAGGTGAAGGCACTTCACTAAAGGTTGCCAATCACCTAGGAAATAAAAATTATAATGGTTTTTTGTGCTCTCTGTAAACTGCAGGGGTTTTCCTATGCATGGACGTGTGTATGAGTCTGTCTGCGACAAAATACATGTGGGTGGTGGAAAAAATTGAACAGTCAAGTCTGTCGGCCGAAAAACAGGTCCAGAAGGTCCTACAAAAATTCTAGAGAGGTGATAAATGCACAGTGAAATGATAATGCAGAGACAAGGTCCTACAAAAACAAATGTTAGAGTAACGAAAAGAAACTAGTGGAGTCATCAAATTTGTAGTGGTGTGTTTGTTGCTATAGGGCACCAAAGATACCTTCTTTGTAGTTGGTTGTTCCATACAAATAAATACAAAGAATTGATTGTTGTAGTGGACAAACATGAGTAAACAAAACACTGCAAATGGTGAAAAAAATGCATACATAAACATAAACTAAAATCTAAGAAATAAACGCATAAAAAATGCTTGATGAAGCAAACATGTCAACAAAGTAATGGAAAATGGCTCATTTTATTGACTGTTGAATGTAAAAGAGATACAATAAATGAATATTAAAACACTTGGAGAGAATTATTTGAGAAATGGGGCTCACAAATACTTTGCAAGGAGGTTCCTTTCTTCAATCTCTTTACAAGATTCTTCTCTCTCTCAAAGAAGTATGAAGACTATCTCAATGGTGAAATCCTCTTCCCACTAAAATGTTGGATTGCTGAGGAGTGATTTTGCTAGCATAACAATGCCTACTTCTTCTTAACAATGGAATGTAGGATTGCTTAGGAGATTTTGCCAGCATAACATTGCCTATTTTTTGTTTTACAATGGCGTGTTTATATAGAATTTTGAATCTCTTCCCTCTCTTGGTTCATTAATGAGAAAATGACTTATGAGTAGGAGAAGAGGATCCCTTGGGGGTTGCATATCTCCAAGTTGACTTCAAAATGGGTTGTACTTGAATGGTACATGTCAAGGAATCCCAATTTAGAGTGTGTGAAGTGGTCTCGGGCTAGTGACTTGGGCTTTTGTTCGACCGCGCGACTATCAAATAAAAAATCGCGCTAATTTTGGCCTTTGGATGAGCCGCATGGGTATATTTTATAACTAAAACCTTTGGAAGAATTTTATTTTTTTATTTTATGATGATTTTGACTAGAAAACCTTCACTTGTACGCTATGTTGGAGGATTCTGAGTGTCATATGGATTGTAAAAATGTGTGTATCATTTTTCCGTGTTAACAATATATTCTCTTTGAGCTTAAATATTTATACTTCAAATTTCATACAATATTGTAAGTTTTGCTTCTACTTGCCTTATCTAAAAGTTGTGTATAAGTGGGAAACATATTTATGTAGGATATTTGTGAGATATGATGCAAGGTTATATCTTAAGGTTAGGTATTGTCCAATCATGTCCCATTTCAAATTTCATTACTGAGAGTGTAATTGGTTTGGCCCAGGAGTGCATTTTCTTTTTACTTGAATGTTGGAAAATATGATGAATTGCTACATTGGTAGGCTTGGATAGGGGAGAGAAAGTCAATGTTTTTTCCATGAGACCTTTCAGGTCAAACTTATTGGTTTAAGATGCATAGGAATGGTGATTAAATGTGATTATTTGATCAATGGAAATATTTCAAAATTAGGATGGCCATGTGGGATAGGGATGTTGGATACTTTTCTTGTCAAAATTTTGGCTCGATGTATATACCTAGGTTCCTAAAATTATTTTCTTTCAACTCCAAATTAGCATTAAAAATATGTCAAATATATGACTAAAGCAAAGTTTTGTGTTGGACAACATATTCATTGAAATGATATAATTGGTGTACTAAACATTATTGACTATGTTATGTATTACAAGAGCTAGATGAGGCCATGGAAACAAATTGTGTCATATCAAATGGGGACACAATGGATGATGTGGAACATCAAGTGCTCACATTTTCACTTAACTTAGGAAAAAATTGATATAATGGTATTTTGTGATACGTCCATATTTTTTCATGATATTATTAAAATTTATAGTGTATTATCCAATCTTGACATAAATTAATGCATGTTGTTGATTATTTTAGATGGAGATTGGAGAAAATGCAGAGCTTGAGCCTTCAACTCGCAAAATAAAAAGATATGTGCATGGATGTTGACCTAAAGTTGTTAAATCATGTAGCAAACAGTGGGTGGAAGAGGATATGACAATGGATCTTGATGACATAAAAAATGATTGCACTAAACAAGAGGTTGGTCATGACTATAGTGCATGGGATGAATACTTTGATAAAATTGTTGTTTGTGGATATTCTATATGTCATGGAAAGTAACAATTCAAATAAGTTGCTATAAAAAGACAGTACATAGATGATGAGCTTCCACTGGGTATTATGCCTCCTACAATTGATTTGAATCCAATAGGAATGGTGGTAAGGAATTTTCCAATTTGATTTAAATAATATGTATTTTTTTAAACATGATTTTATATTATTTAAAAATTACTTGTAGGATAAAGTTCTTGGTTTAAAGTTTCGTAGAGCACCAACTTCCATTCTAGAGTCCAATTATCATTTCTTTGATGATACATATAACAAAAATATGTGCACATATACTACCTCAGAAGATGAGGAATTAATGAAAACAAGTAACATAACAAGAACCAATTTAAAGATGCATAATTTGCTTAAAGACAAGGGGAAGGTGGACTACATACCTTATGCGATTGAATGGAATAGATATGATGACTTTCCCTTGAGTTTGAGATCAATTTACAAAGAGACATTTGATCGTCGACTATAATGCGCTTAGCCCAATGATCAACAACTACCTAGAGTGTATGAGGTGTTTCAATTTTGGGAATACAACTACATGATACGACCCTCCAATATTCATGGAGTAAATCTAGGCCTCTTTATTGTCCAAAATGTCTCTGTGGGATCTAAACATAGAAAGAATTCACAACAAACCACTAGGATATTAATGCCACATTATGTTTTGTCAAGTTATAGTGGTGAATTTAGAAGGCTAGCATAATATAAGCATAGCATGTCAACATATGGTCTAAATTCGAATATGCATACACATCGTCTGCAATTGGAAAGTGGAAAAGAAATATACAGAGGTCATCTTATGTATATATATGGACGTGCATACACACACAAAAATATAGCAGGATTTATTAATAATAGTAAGGGAAGGGACCCTATTGTAAGACCGAATTGTCAATTTATTGAGGTTATAAATGATAAAGATGGAGATATGGAAATAGAGGTTGATAGATTGAAAATGGTTGAGGCTATTATTGACCTTACCATTGGGGATGGGTTATTGATTAATTACACCTTAAAATGCATTTTTGCACGAAATAAAAGGAAGAACAAGGTCTCCCTAAGGATGTTCTTAAGGGTAGAAAACCAAAGAAAAATCAATGAGTGTGGATTGATGTTTTATAAACTATGTTGTTAAAATTATGTTTTATTTTAAATTATTGTATAAAAAAAGGTTATCTATAAACTAGTGTTTCATTATTTAATATGTGTGTGTGTGTGTTTATACATTTTATATTTTTATTTTTTAAGACATATTTCATTATATTTCTTTGAAATTATTACATTCATTATTTATCAAATTATTACCTAAGATTAAATAATGCGTGTGTTTGTTGATAGCTAGATGATATTGACATCAACTATATTTGATAGTACTTTTTTGGAGATTTCATTTAGAGGATTTACCACCTAGACACTAGTTGAATTTATGGTTTTTGAAACTCACACTGTCTGGTAATAAATATAATAATCAAAATAATTTATAATGTTCCCAAGATATGCAAAATGTTAAGCCTATGGTTAGTTATGATCTCGTTTGTGAATCTTTAGTGCTCATTGGAAAATCTGATATACCTTCACAATCATCTTTAACCGGTATTGATCTTCCATTCTCAAAACAATATGAACTTCATTTAGATTGTACATCTCAAGTAGAAAAAATTCATGTAATCCTTCCTGGTCCTGATTGTAAAGAGAATATTCCAACAATAAAGGATTTAGAGTTAACTAATGATTGTGTTTTTGATCTGCCTCCCCAAGAAGTTGATCTTGAATCAATCCCTATAATTTTGGTAGAAGATCTATCTTGCAAACAAAGTGTGTCTAATAGTTTCATGAAAGAGTGACCACTTCATGAAATCGTTATTCTCTATTACTCATTATCTCCTGTATCCCGATGTATTTTTAAAAAAATTTACACATGATAATGGTCTAGTTAATCTTCTCGTTTTGACTATTATTTGTGTTGATTCAAATTTAAATCAACTAGAAACGGCTGAAGAAACCAACATAAGAAAATTCATGAGCCTGTTTGTTGAAAATGCAACAAGAAAATCTTGATTTAATTTTCCCTTGAATTAAATTAGGAGAAAAATTGTAATTCGACATCACAAGACAACTTGTACGAGTTAACTAAGTTAATTTGACTTAGTTGGTTTAGTTAATTCAAGTTGAGGGTCTAACTTGAGTCATGTAGAGTGTCTCCTACTTTATAGAAGCCATGGTTGAGTTTATTTTGAGTTGTATTTAATAATTCAGTTTGGCTAAGTTAAAGTTAGTTAAACTAGTTCCAACTATTGGAGGAACTAGTAGGAGGTCTAACAATGAGGTGTTGATCCATGTGTTCAATCAGTTAACTGATAATTTAGCCAGAAATAACTCATGCATGTGTGATTAAAGAGTTACCTAATTGATATTGGAGTTCAAGGGTAGTGTACTATCAGTTGTATAATCACCCATATTGTACAGGTGGTGCATGCAGTTAGAGGAAGGCCTATGATGGATTGTGCAATTCCAATTGAGGAATTTCCCTAGTTAATATGGGCTAATTCCCAAGGAAACAACGCAAGGAAATAGGAACTTGGGAAAGCAGAAAATTGGTTAAGTATTGCCCAAGGCTTGTATAGGAAGCTATGAGATAGATAAAGAGAGTGCAGAGGATGCTCGAGCTTGAGCAAAGCATTGTAATATTATCATATTTTATGACTATGCAATATACAAATAGCAGGGTTTTTTATATTTGGCTTTCCCCAAGAAATCATTGCGTAATGTGTTGATTGAATTCTTTCTTTTGTATGTTTCGTGTTTTCTTGACCGATTAATTGTTTCTGCTGATGAGTAGAGTGGATTCAAGTCTTTTGTTTTAGCATATTACATAAGCAGTCTGAATCTACAAGGAATTCCTACCTAGTATCAGAGCTGAAATCACACTAGAAGAGAAGAATATGAGTTTATCTTTGCAATTGAAATTGAATTTGCAGAATCATTCTTCAGAGCTAGTAGGATGTCATTCTACGGATTGAGGCTCAAGTATGCCCTTGAGGGTAGCTCAAATTATATTGCTTGGAAGGACAAGATGAAGGCAGTGTTGAAAGACAACGGGCTGAAGAAATTCATAGACAATGATATTCCTAAACCTCCAACAACTGATGCTCAAGATCTTGGCAGAGTGGAATAAATGTGTGGCAAAGGTGAGGAGGATCATACTAGAAGGAGTTCGATATCATATTGTCTCGAATCTCCACGGGAAGGATACACCATATGCAATTCGGTAAGCCTTGATAAACTTGTTTCAAAACAATAGTGACCATAGAAAGCTGGCACTGAAGGACAATCTTCGAAAGATCAAAATGGAGAAGGGAGACACAATGCCATAGTACTTGAGCAGGTTCACCTAATGTCGAGATGAGTTTGGGAGCGTTGGTATTAGAGTTGCTAAAGATGATCTAGTCAGCCTAGCACTTCTAGACCTTCCCAAGAGCTAGCACAACTACCAGGATTCGATAAATGGGAGGGAGAACCTACCAAAGTGGGAGAATTTGTGGTCTGACTTGGTGCAAAAAGAGATAAGGCGAAGCACTAGTGATGGAACCTCATCCAAGCATGATGATGATGAGGATTGTTCTTTAGCTGGAAAGGAAAATAAAGGGAAAGGAAATAAATTCCAATCCAAAGGAGATTCCAGTCAAGGAGGCAAGAAGAAGGACTTACCAAAGATTAAATGTTTTCACTGCCATGAGCTAGGACAATATGCCACAAAGTGTCCACACAAGAAGGCCGAAAAGAAGCCCTCAGGAGGAGCGGCAAGTGAAGCTCTTGCTTCACAATTAAAATTGGATTTCACCCTCATTACATTCATGGTGAAATCATTGATGGATAGAATGTGGTATCTGGATAGTGGAGCCTCATTCCATATGATTGACAATAAATAATTTTCCAGCAACTTGGAGGAGAAGGACCTATAGATGCACATTGATATAGGAGATGATGGAAGGTATAGTGCAACCGTCATCGGTACTGTTACTTTTCAAAGGGAGTCTGGTTCTCCTCTCACATTAAAAGATGTCATGTATGTTCCAAGTCTGAAGAAGAATATAGTTTCAGTTGCTATGTTGGAATATCGTGGCTACGATGTGATATTTAGCAAAGGAAATAATTTATTTTGTCACATAGCCATAAGACAAGTGAATCAGACCAGGGTTCGAATGAGGAACCTCTACAAATTGGATGTAGAATATTATGTTGCTTTGAGCACGAAATAAAAGAAGGTGCAAAGTTGGGACATCAATGAATTATGGAATAGAATATTGGGCCATTTCACCCATGGAGACTTGAATATTATGCAACATATTTCTACAAGACTTCCCAAGGGTGCACTAGAGAAATGAGATACATGCAAAGGATGTACATTGGGGAAGTACACCAAAGCCACATTTCATGATAAGGATAGTCAAGCACAATTGATCCTTGATAAAGTTCACTTAGATGTGTGTGGAACGTTCTAGATAGCCTCCACGACCAAGCACAGGTATTATGTGATATTTGTAGATGATTTCTCATGTAAGTGTTGGATTTTATTCATGAAAAATAAATATCATATGTTCGCTAAATTTTATGAATTTAAAGCACTTGTAGAGAAAGATACTTGAAGGAAAGTGAAGGCTCTCAGGAGTGATAATGGTGATGAATATGTGTCGAGTGATTTCAAGAACTTTTGTGCATCAGATGGAATTCAACAAGAGTTAATAACACCCCATAACCCTCAACAAAATGGGGTGGGTGAAAGGAAGAAAAAAAGTATCGTGGGAGCTGCACGGATGATGTTACATGATCAAGGCCTACCATTGCACTTGTGGGCTGAAGCATGCAACACAACTGTATATGTGCAGAACAAGATTCCTCATCAGATTCTCAAGATGAGTACATCGGAAGAAGTTTTTTTAGGTAAGAAACTAGATGTGGCACTTCAGGATCTTTGGTTCACTAGTTTATTGTCATGTTACCAAGGACGCAAGAAAAAACCTAGAACTGACCGCAAAGCTGGGCATATTTGTGGGGTACATTGCTACACCTCACAACTATCGGGTGTACCTTCCATCTCACTTGATGAAAGTTTTTCGTGGAGATGTGAAGTTCGATTTAGAAAAGGTCATGAGATGTTCTCTTGAGAGGCAGCTTCATTTACATGAAGATGAGGAGCTTTTGGCTCCAAAGGAAGAACCTCAAGATGATGTGGAGTAACCACATGCAGAGGAGCAGAGAGTGGAAGCACCCACTCATGCAAAGATATCCAGAGATGGAAGGAAGCGCACCAGAGAAGCTAAAATATTGATGCATGATGCTAGAGATAATGTGGGATCACCCACATCACAATGAAAGCAGAGAATGTCACCAAAAATATTGGCTATATGGCTCTAATGAGTGAGAGTGTAGAGACTAAGCCATCCTCATTTGAGGAAGCAGTAGAACAACCAATATGGGTTGATGTCATGGTAGACGAGTATGATTACATTATCAGGAACAATGCTTGGGAAGTTGTCTCAAGGCTAGAGGACAAGTCAGTGGTAGGTTCTAGGTGAATCTACAAGGTGAAATAAGTAGCAGATGGGAGTGTCGAGAAACACAAGGAAAAATTTAGGGCCAAGGGGTTCTCTCAGGTGGAGAGAATTAATTGCGAGGAGACTTTTTCTCCAGTAGCAAGGTACTCTTCAATCAGATCTATTCTATCACTTTTAGTGCATATGGGATGGAAGATCCATCAGATGGATGTGAATACAACCTTCCTCAACATAGTGATTGAGGAAGAGGTGTACATAGAGTATCCAGAAGGATTTAAGACCTTCAACAAAGAGTTGCATGTGTGCAGACTCAAGCGAGCGTTGTATGGATTGAAACAAGTACCCATGATTGGTACACTAGGATCGAAAACTATTTCACAAGGTTGGGCTTCACCAAAAGTGAAACATATGAAAACCTTTACCATATTGTGGTTGAAGGTAAATTATTTATTATAGTATTATATGTTGATGATTTAATTCTAGCAAGTGATGAGAAGTTGGTCAAATATTGCAAAGAGGATATTGCAAGAGAATTCGAAATGAAGGACCTGGGGATCATGCATTATTTCCTGGTATGGAATTATGTAAAGGAGAAGAGGAATTGTTTGTCTTTCAGTGAAAGTATGCCAATGAGATACTTGTTAGAATATTAGCTCTACTAAACTAGCTATCTATCTAAGAAACCAACAATATATCAACATATAAATAAGAACAGAAAGAGAACAAGGAAAAAGAATACAACAAATATATGTGGTTCACCCAATTGGGCTACATCCATGGGAAGGTTGTCTTCTATTATCTCCAAAAATCTCCTACAATCTTACAAAGAGAGCAACTACAAATAACCTGATACAAATGGAAGTATGCTGTGAGCACAGGATAAGATGTGATGGTATCACAAAATGGTATTTATCTTAAGAGGCTCCCTTGACCCTATTATATACCTAGAGATGTGGAGGAATTACTCTCACATATTAAATGTGGGATAATATAATTCTCCAAAATAACACCTATTTATATAATAAATGGATACAAGAGTATACAATGCCATAATAAATATGGGATATAATGTATTACTCTTTTACATAAGATTGTGGACAACTTCTGACATAATACAAAGACATTATTAAATTCCAAGGAATTTAATATATTCCAACGCTCCCCCTTAATAATGGCTGGGAGAAGGGCCCATCCTAACACTAAGGAATGAAGTCGTCATTAATGCTCCCCCTTGATGACAACTTCCCTCATCCCAAGAAAAGAACGAAGATGCACATACTTCTCTTCTGTCAAGGATTTGGTGAACATATCGACTGTCTGCTGCTCAGTAGGACAATAGTCCAGAGAAAGAATACCATTGGTGACAAGACCTCGAATATAATGAGCATCAAGGTCGAGATGCTTCGTCTTGGAGTGATATACTAGATTATAAGAAAGCTAAATTGCACCCTAATTGTCACATTTCAACATAGTGGATGATTTTGGAACTAGACCAAGCTTGGTAAGAACATGTTGTAACCAAACAGATTCTTTAGTTTCTTCTTTGGCTGCCCTATACTTTACATGAAGATAAATAAAGAGTCTTTATCTCCTTGTTGACCAATAAATCGGACCTAAACCAAGTGTTGAACCTCAGAATTACCCTCTACTTGACAACTTTTCTCACTTCTTTCCCTTGTTTTTCCATAAGATTACAGATCCCAATCAATGATAAATGATAGGTTTTGTCTTAAGGAGGGAATTAAATGATTGACATGTTATATTTTTATGTTTTTGCTATTTGAATAAATTTTTGCAAATTAGTTACAGAACATAGCCTATTTTGCAGCTAACTGTGTATTTTGTAACTACTTCCATGATCTGGCACGTTCCAGGTGTAAAATGAAGAATCCAGCCACATGGGCATCTCTAGAATTGTCTCCATATGGATTCTATCCTAGTCACTCAGCCCAGATCGATAAGAAAGCAAGCTCAAGATCGTAGTCAAAGGTGGATTCAAACATATGATACCCGGAAGCAATACGACTCTTCGTCTGCTCTTTCGTGGTTAATCAATAAATCTAACATTTTTGTTGCAAGCATTAACTCGGATCAGCCACATGTGTTAACGGTTCTGTTGCAAACATCTCGCTCGAATTTAAGTCACTTGTAGCTGATCAGACGTTTACGCAGTCCTATTGTAATACGTATAGGCCACATGTAGCTAGTTTTCCTAAAAGACAGTTATGATTATTTCCTTTTAAATACTAGTTGTACATAATCGAGGGAGGTTCGAAGAATTTTATGTATTAAGTTCAGACTTTCAGCTTTGTATTTTGGGACTTCATTCTTTTCTATAATATAAATCGTGTGTTGACCAATGATCATTTAATAGAGCATTTTCAATTAGTTAGCAACTCAACCCAGTCAGTTGCAGAGGGCCCCTGCAATGAAGGAGGTTTCCTCTCCATTTGTTTTATGTTTAGTTTTAATTTCATTATTTGCTTTTAGCAGTGTTTTTGACTTAGGTTGATTTATTTTAGTTTTGATCAATAGCATAATGTTAAAACTCAATTGTGTGATCTTGGTCTTCCAACACATTTCATGAAACGAAACAATTTTGTTTTTAAACAGAGTAAGGTTGAAGTAATGAGAACGCAACTATTTTGTTATTTATTTTCTAGAACAGATTTGTCAATTCACTGCATTAATGAATGTTTTTTATCACCATTTCAAGTTGATACTCATCATAAACTAAATGGTTAAACATTCACTTCACACAATGGTTGAAATCAATCAGTTACCTTCTGCATGTTTCATTTAGTTCTCTAGATCATAAAGTACAGAAAGTTGCTTGTATTCCATCTCAAGAAGGTTATCTTTCAAAATTGAAGGTTAGAGTAACTAGAAGTACTTCAGTTGATTTCATTCTCTGTATTTATTTCAACATGCATTACAACTTCACCTTTAATTCTAAGAAATAGATTCATGACTTAAGGTTAATGACGAGATAGGATAGATGCTCTGTTTATTTTTCTTTCTTTAAATTAGATTTTGACTAGTTTCAGCTCTTGGTTTACCTTTAGGAAGTTTAGATTAACTTAAGTTTCTCATAGTTTAGGTTGTACATCATAAGGAATCAAGAACAAAAACCCCCAAAACAATATAAAAATACAAAACAACGAAGTAAGAAGGGTTAACTAAGCACATATAGTGCACTACACTTCATCAGCTTACAAACCTCGGTTGATAATTTATGCAAGCAATTTAGGACACTAAATTGACTAAAAATTTTGGCATCATTGCTGGGGAAGTGTAATTAGGTAAACTTATCTCTTACATCAAAAAAAAAAAAAATTGATATGCGTAGAGAAAGAGACTCTAGGGGTAGATTTATAGCTAGAGGCAAGGGTTCAATTCCTACAACACCACCTACTCCACCAAGAATAAGAAAAGATACACCTCCATATCAAGCTTATACTCCTATCCATAGAACTCCTGAAGTTCTAAGGTCAGAAATTCAATCAAGAGGATCTCCGACTTCATCTATTGAGGCAGACCTAGAGGAGGAGAATCTTGGATCTCCAACAGAAGGAGTAGCCTTTTTCACCTCCATAGGGGAGCATATTTTAGTTGAAGAATTAAGAATACCTAGTGAGGAAGAAGAAGTAGAACCTCTCTCCCACATACCATTAATAGAGGAACCAGAGGAAGAGAAATTAACCTTGCAGGTTGAATCTTATACTGACTCTGAAGAAACTATAATGGTAGAAGAAGGAGAGGATGGAGAATTCACACTGTTTGGAGGAGGGGGTAGAGGAAGAGGTAGAGGAAATAATGGAGGAGGTAGAGGAAATAGGGAAATAGATAATTCTTTTGGATTCCCTATAGTTGATAAAGAAACAAATGCCACAATGAAAAATATCTCACGTTCTGTCCTCCCAAATTTCCATGGATTAAAAAGTGAAGATCCTGAAACATTTTTATTTGAATTTGAAATCTTGTGCAGAACCTATGATTACTTAGAAGACTCTCAAAAACTTAAGTTGTTTCCTTCAACTTTGAAAGGAGTTGCTTTGAAGTGGTTCATGGGGTTGGTCACTCGGTCCATTAGAACATGGGATGACATGAAGAAAGTGTTTCTGGACAAGTATTTGGATTATTGCATGCCTTCCAATCACAAGGATGAAGTGTTCAAAATGATGCACATAGAGGATGAAAATTTAGAGGATTTAATTGATCTAGGTGGCTCCAGAGACACACACAGGACAAAGAGGACTCAGGAAATCTCAAAAATCAAAATGTTTGGATTATGCTCGAACCAGGACCAAAGTGTAGATCTCGTCATCCATCGTGGCAGTGTGAACGGTTCGTCAATCCAAGTCTAGATGAAGGAGATAGAGGCAGTCAAAGTTTGGTTTACTTTTGTTGACTATGCAGGCTTAAGGATGGAAAAATTTTGCCAAAACCCGACCACCGGATTCTAGGCAACCTAGGTTAGATTCCAGGCGAATTTGTGGCCTAGTTAATTCGTTTCCTTCGGTCATTTTTCGAGTTTCTTAAAATGACTAAAGTTTGTTTAAATAAAAAAATATATATATAGTTTCGGGTGGCGGGCCACTAACCCCACCATCCCCATACCACATGTATTAAAAAAATATTAATTTTGGGCCGACGAGCCATGACCCCCACCGGCCCTCCCTCAACCTTCGAACAAATATTTAAGATTTGGGGTGGGCAGCCATGATCCCGCCACCCCTGGAGCCATGCCACCGTTAACCATGTTATATGGGAGTACACCCCCCAAACGTAACCTTGTGCCATGTAAAGAGTGCGAGGCCAGTGGGGATCGAACCCGCATGGCCCATGTGGGCCGGCCCCCACCGGGCGGCCTCATATAATAAGCCACCACCCAAAAAAATACCAACGTGCCTCCATTTATGGCACAACAACCAACGCCATTTAATAATGTATGCCAAGGTTAAACGCAAACAATGTGCATGTGGTTTGTAAAAAAAAAGCAATAAAGGTTTAAACATGGAGGGGTTGAGGTTTGACCACCCGACCTCCTCCTTATAACTCAGTAACTTTACCACAATGCCAACAACGTTTTTGTTAACAAATTCGCCCAAACATTAATATAAAACCTTTATTTTCCCTATGTGCCCATAGGGAGGGACCAAGAGTGGGCACACATTTCGAGGCAGGAAAAGGCAATGCACGAAGTTCGAGGTAGAATTTTGCAGGAGGGCCGAATTTTCACTTTGTCAGATTTTGACAAATTTTATATGGTTTCAGCACTTCTCGATGCCACGAAAACAATGGTGATGTTTGTTGCTCCATCAGAGTTCTATATTTTTTGACCATTTTCAGTATGAGGGTGGAACCATGACTGCTACAAAAACAGGGAGCAAAACCATGATCCTTGCAATTTTCCTGAGGTAATTTTTCTCCATGTTGGAATATAGTCAAGTTTACAGTCATTTTTCATGGTTTTCCATAGGGATCACAATGGCGAAGTCAGATTCACCTTTGGAGTTGCAAATTTACAGTCCACCCATGGAGCAGAATCTTTGAGGAATCTAGGGGGAACTTAAAAGATTCCTTGAGCCCCAGATTCAACTTCTCAGAATTCAAAAATTGGATAGTCAATTTTGCACTATTCGACGTTATAAATCTGATGGTGTGTTCAAATTTCTTATTCTCTCATTCTATTCTTCATCGACTTTTCTAAGTGGGATGCAGGTGTCAACATCCATGTGCAAGCAGTCATGCAATTGATGCCATGAGATCGATGGTCCGAACAACTTCAATAGTTTGACATACGCTTCTTCATATGGCCCTTGGCTGTGAGGTATATGCAGTGTTCATGTACTTCTTTGCTATGCATTGTGCTGCATAGATCCTTGATTGATGTTTGATGTGGGATCTTGTTTCTTACTCATTTTTATGGTTCCTGCTTGATGTGACTCTGAATCACCTATGTGATGTACTTGTTGTCATGATTCATCATGTTGTGTTTTGAGATCCCTTTTTTGTATGTTGATGGGATACTCATGTGTCACCATGCATGTTTTCTTTGAGGTCCCTTTTATGCCATGTTGGCGGGATGCTCATCATGCATGAGTTTTGTGTCATATTGATAGGAGTCTTTTGGCTGAGAGTTCCTGTAGTGGAACATCTCTTAGAGCCACTCCTACATGAGGGCATTTTCCTTGTGTGATCGCGACATCATCTCTTATGTACATCATCACTATTGACATCACTTAATGCAGCGGTCTACACCATCTTGACACCGGGGTTCGAAGACGTAGTCCCTCCTAGACGAACTCCATTATCAACGGCTTATGTTTTTATGTTGCTAATGATTGTCTTGTTCCTCTTCTTTATAGCATGCACATGTATTCATTTATGTTCTTTTAAAAATGAAATTTAACACATCACGAAAGTAAAAGGTCTTGGAAGGGTCCTTTGTCACACCCGGACCTAGATCAAGTGGTATCAAAGCGGTCTTTGCGTGGATGTGAATTGCAAGTGTGAACAATGGAACGTGCAACAATAGAGGATGAAAAAGCGATGTACGAGACCATGCTCAAAATTTCCAAAAGGGTGGAAATAATGTATGAAACTCTACAGAAAGAGACAGAGGAAAAGGAGTGATTGCAGCTTCAGTTGCAAGCCACAGAAGAGGCCCTAGAAGAACTGAAGCACAACAAACATAATCTTCAAACAAAGAACATTGAATTGAAGATGCATCTACATGAAGAGAAAGAGGAAAAACATAGTTTTCTACGACAATTGCAAGCAAAGGACAAGGCCTTGGAAAAGCTACAGCGTGACCCATGTGAGGTAAAAAGTAGTTCTCCAAATTCATGTATGTTTCCTGATGATGATTTCGCTGTTTTTGAAAATCATACCACAGGAATTGGCTCCAAACTATTGAAGAGAATGGGGTATGAAGGAAAAGGCTTGGGCGTTAATGGCCAAGGCATTTTCAACCCCATCAAAGTAGAGGAATTACCATGTCAAGCAAGACTTGGGTATGTCAAAAAGGAAGTTGGGGAATGCACCGAGACAACTAGCGAACCACCAACAACAGATGATGAGCAACCTTCATCAGTTCTTTCCAAATCAAAAGAGGAGGTAAAATATGTTGATTTACTTTTGATTTCGTCGTCACATAGTATGATTTTTGTTGGAGATTTGGAGATCCCAATTACAGGGACAAACATGAGGCTCCTTACAAGGACGAGGCATGAGGAGAAAGAAAAACTTGGTATTAATAACCAAGGCATAACTCAACCATTCGAGGTTGTGTAGAGACCTCAATTTGCAGGCTCAAGATACACCAAAGGAGAAAGCTTGAAGGTGTCATATTCTTCCGAGACATCGTCAAAATCGTTGAGGAAACAGAATGATGGGAACACATTCCCATCATGCCATGGAAGTTTCCATTGCAGATAAAGAACTGAGGCAAGCTCTCATCACCATACTTGCACCAGAGACGATAAGGAAAGGTATAATCAGTTTCAATATTTGAATGTTCATTTCGATTATGATCATGTTGATAATAATGAGAGTAAAGCATGGCATCGAAAAACATGTACCTTTTATGGATTACATAACCATACATTTTCTAAGTGTTGAAAAAGAATAGCAACACAAACAAAGAAGAGGCGTGAAAGACCCTCTCAACATCAGGTAAAGAAACAAGTTAAACAGATCTGGAGGAAGAAGACTTATTGCAGTCATTGCAACAGAAGTGGCAATCAAAGAGCCACTTGTTGGAGGCTTCATCTAGAGCAGCACCTTAAAGACAAAGTGTCGGTGCATGAACTAGGTGAAGCAGTTGTTTGACCATCGAATGCACCACAAGGAGGTGACCCCTTTCACATTGATAAGTGAAAAATGGTTCCTAGACGTGTTAATGTTTCATGGTAATACTTTTGTAAATCATTTGTTGCATTTTAAAATGTAAAAGTGATGATGTGTTTTCCATCACTTGTTCAACAATAATGATGTTTGGTCTTATTTTTTGTTGCATGATAAACTGTGAAAGTGATGTTGTGTTTCCATCACTTGTCAAAACAATAGTGTTTGGCCTTATGATTATAAATCATGTGTTGCAGTGATGATGAGTTTTCCATCACTTGTTAAAGCAACAATGATATGTTGGCCTTGTTTTCGTAGTTGGAGTATTGTGTCCATCTTGATGTAAACTTGACCACCGAGTATGTGTTATGAACTCGTGGCAAGTATGGGATGCTTGGGTCATGCTCGAACCAAGACCAGAGTGTAGATCTCGTTGTCTTGATCGTGGTGGTGTGAACGGTTCATCAATCTGAGTCCGAATGAAGGAGATAGAGGCAGTCAAAGTTTGGTTGGATTTTGCTAACTATGCAGCCTTAAGGAGGGAGAAATTTCGCCAAAACCCGGCCACTGGATTCCAGCCAACCTAGGCCGAAATCAGGGTGAATTTGTGGCCTAGTTAATTCATCTCCTTCAGTCATTTTTCGAGTTTTTTAAAACGACTAAAATTTGTTCAAATAAAAAATATATATATAATTTCGGGTGGCGGGCCACCACCCCCATACTGCATGTATTAAAAAAATATTAATTTTGGACAAATGGGCCATGATGCCCACCGGCCTCCCTCAACCAATGAACAAATATTTAAGATTTGAGGTGGGTGGCCATGATGCCGCCACCCCCAGAGCCATGCCACCATTAACCATGTTATATGGGGGTGGGCACAGGCCACCTCTTGTGGACCCGACCCACACCCCCCCAAACTTAACCTTGTGCCATGTAAAGAGTGTGAGGCCGGTGGGGATCGAACCCGCCCAGCCCACGTGGGCCGGCCCCCATCGGGCGGCCTCATATAATAAGCCACCACCCAAAACAATACCAATGCGCCTCCATTTATGGCACAACAACCAATGCCATTTAATAATGTATGCCAAGGTTAAATGCAAAAAATGTGCATGGGGTTTGTAGAAAAAAACAATAAAGGTTTAAACATGGAGGGGTCGGGGTTTGACCACCCGAACTCCTCCTTATAACTCGGTAATTTTACCACGATGCCAACAACCTTTTTGTTAACAACTCCGCCTAAACATTAATATAAAACCTTCATTTTACCAGTGCGCCTAGAGTGAGGAACAAGGAGCGGGCACTCATTTTGAGGCAAGAAGAGGTAGTGCATGGAGTTCAAGGCATAATTTTGCAGGAGGGCCGAATTTTCACTTTGTCAGATTTTGACAAATTTTATATGGTTTCAGCACTTCCCAATGCCACAAATGCAATGGCGATGTCCGTTGCTCCATCAAAGTTGTTTATTTTTTGGCCATTTTCAGTATGAGGGTGGAACCATGATTGCTACAGAAACAGGGAGCGGAACCATGATCCTTGCAATTTTCTTGAGGAGGTAATTTTTCTCCATGTCGGAATAAAGTCAAGTTTACAGTTGTTTTTCATGGTTTTCCGTAGGGATCGCAATGGTGAAGTCAAATTCACCTTTGGAGTTGCAGATTTCCAGTCCACCCATGGAGCAGAATCTTTGAGGAATCTAGGGGGAATTTAAAAGATTCCTTGAGCCCCAGATTCTCAACTTCTCAAAATTCAAAAGTTGGACAGTCGATTTTGCACTATGCGACGTCATAAATTTGATGGTGCATTCAGATTTCTCATTCTCTCATTCTATTCTTCAACTACTTTTCTAAGTGGGATGCAGGTGGCAACATCCATGTGTGAGCAGTCATGCGATTGATGTCGTGAGATCGATGGTCTGAACAGCTTCAACATTTTGACATCCGCTTCTTTAGATGGCCCTTGGTTGTGAGGTACATGCAGTGTTCATGTACTTCTTTGCTATGCATTGTGTTGCACAGGTCCTTGATTGATTTTTGATGTGGGATCATGTTTCTTACTCATTTTTATGATTCCTGCTTGATGTGATGCGGAATTGCCTATGTGATGTACTTTTTTTCATGATTCATCATGTTGTGTTTTGAGATCCCTTTGTTGTATGTTGATGGGATACTCATGTGTCACCATGCATGTTTTCTTTGAGATCCCTTTTATGCCATGTTGGCGGGATGCTCATCATGCATGAGTTTTGTGTCATACTGATAGGAGTCTTTTGACTGAGAGTTCCTATAGTGGAACATCTCTTAGAGCCACTCCTGCATGAGGGAATTTTCCTTGTATGATCACGACATCATCTCTTGTGTACATCATCACTATTGACAGCACTTAATGCAGCGGCCTACACCATCTTGACACTAGGGCCCGGAGACGTAGTCCCTCCTGGACGAACTCTGTTATCAATGGATTATGTTTTTATGTTGCTGATGATTTCCTTGTTCCTCTTCTTTACAACATGCACATGTATTCTTTTATGTTCTTTTTAAAATGCAATTTAACACATCATGAAAGTAAAAGGTCTTGGAAGAGTCCTTTGTCACACCCGGACCTGGATCATTAATTGAGAGATTCAACTATAACTTGAAAAGAGCAAAGATGGATAATTTAGATGAAGATACCTTAAAAGCTCTTCTTTTAAAAGCCATTAGAGATGAGTGGATAGATATCCTTAACATAATGGGGAAGGGAGATATCTCCCAACTCCCATTAAGTGACATAGGAGAATTATGTGTTCATCTCTCAAGAGGGAAATACAAAACTGGGAAAGGTCCAAGAGATCCTTCTCTTATTAGAGTAAATAAATCTGCAATTGGATCAGTGAGTAGGGCAGAAATTGGGAATATGCTTGATGAATTCAAAACAGATATTCTAGGGAGCCTTAGTGAGCAAATATACACCCTTAAGTTACAAAACAAGTAGAAAACCGAGGCTGATGCTTTAGCTATTTTCTGTCCTAATGCAGAAAAAAAAAAACGCTTTAAGGGAATGCCTTTTGGATGCAAAAATCATAGAGACTTGTGTGATTTGTTCAGAAAACCATGAGACCAAGGGTTGTCCTTCAATTCCAGGTCTTAAGGCTATTTTTCAAGAAGAAACAATTCCAAATTCAGCAGAATCTCTTTGCTTTGTCTCTAGAAGACCTTGGTAGGGGCCACAAAATCAAGGATTTAACAATCAAATGTATCTTTAGCCCCCACCAAATTGGAATTCTTGGCAGCAACCTTGGCCTCAACCTCAATCTCAATCTCAATCTCAACCTTGGGCTCAAGGAATACAAAATCCTTATGGAAGATTTTCTCAATATTATCAATATCCTCCATCATATCAGAATTATCCTCCCCCACAAATTCCACAACAAAATCAACAGCCACAACTTCAAAATCAGAACCCTCAACTTTCACTACCATTTCCACAACAAATTCCACAATAAATCCAGCAACCTCAACTTCAAAACCAAAATCCTCAACTCTTACTACCATTTCAGCAGAGACCAAATCAGCTACCTGCCCAACCATTACCAAACCCAAACAATAAAAATCCTAAGAATACTTACATGGTAGAAGGAAAACAACTTCCATCTTATATGATCACTCCTCTAGATCTCAATGATGTTCAACTAAGATCTGGTAGGATATTAGAAAAGGAGAATCCTTCTGTAGTTATTCAAGAACAAGACAATTTTGAGGAATATTCTCTACAACCCAATAAAAGTTTTGAAGGAACATCTCTCCAAAACCAAAATACTGAAAATGAAAAATAGAAAGAACCAATGAACTCAACTCCTATCATTGAGCAACTAGTATCTACTTCTACACCTCCTTTTCCTAAAAGTACAAGTTTATAGAGGGGTAAAAAAGCATATTATGTTGCCTAATTATGATTTTCTAGATGAATTGAAAAATGTCTGTATCAAAATACCTTTGTTACAAGCCATTAAGGAGATTCCAATCCTAGCTAAAACAATAAAGGAGTTGATCATAAAGAAACTAGGAAGAAAAGCAAAAGAAACAAAAAGAATTCACCTGGTAGGAAAAATAGCAGACATAATGATGGGAAAAATTGCCATACAAAAATATGTATATCCAGGAAGTCCAATTGTGAAAACACATGTCAATGGAGTTAAAATTCAAAATACATTGATTGATTTAGGAGCAGATATAAACATCATGAGCAAACAAACCATGGAACAACTCAAGCTTCGTAATCTTCTTTACACACCTACATTACTGCAATTATCAGATAGATCTGTAATCAAACCAGATGGTGTGTTAGAAGATATTTCAGTGTCCTTATATTCTTGGGAATATCCTGTTGATTTTATGATCTTAACCCCCAAGAACAATCTAGGAGGACATCCACTTATATTAGGAAGACCTTGGCTAGCCACAGCTAATGCTTTCATTGGCTATATTTCTGATGGGAATTCAAAAAAGAAATTCACTCTATATCCTCCAGCAAGAACAATCACAGAAATAGATGACAAAGAATGGATTGATGATTAAAATGGCATTCAGCCTCTCTTTACTATTTTAGACATTAGTGAAGATAGTCAAATCTTGAATACAATGGAAAACTTTGAATCATCTCCCGAATATGAACATGATCAATTCTAAGAAAAATCCAATATTGAATATTTGTCATCTAGGAAGATGTCTCTTTATTCTATGGAAGAATTCGGTAGCTCTACAATTGAAATCTTTCCAGGGAGAACATTGATCATAAATAACTTGGAGAAATTACAATGGAAAAAGCTAATCAAAACATTACAACATTCTACTACATATGCATGGGAATATACTGACATGAAAGGAATTAGTCCTAAGACTTGTATACACCACATTTACATTGAGGAAAATTGTAAACCTATCAAACAACCTCAAAGAAGGATGAATCCAAATCTTAGGGAAATTGTGAAAGAAGAGCTGCAAAAACTACTGAATGTAAACTTCATTTACCCAATTTTAGATAGCCAATGGGTTTCCCCTCTAGTGATTGTGCCTAAAAAGAATGGTAAATGGAGGGTATGCATTGATTATCGAGAATTGAATAAAGCTACCCTTAAAGATCATTTTCCTTTGCCCTTTATAGATCAAGTGTTAGATACATTAGCAGGTAAGAAGTATTTCTCATTCTTGGATAGTTTTAGTGGTTATAATCAAATTCAGGTGGCACATGAAGATCAAGATAAAACTACATTTACTTCTTCATGGGGAACTTATGCCTACCGAGTACTTCCTTTTGGATTATGTAATGCACCTACAACATTCCAAAGAGCAGTACTAGGAATTTTTTCTGATCTAATACATGATTGTGTAGAGGTATATATGGATGACTTTACAGTCTATGGGAATACATTTGAAGAAGCCTTGAAAAATTTGGAAAAAAAGTTCGTAAAAGATGTAAGGAAGCAAACCTTTCACTAAGCCATGAAAAATGTTTTATGATGTTTATAGAAGGGATTGTTTTAGGACATCACATTTCAGGAGATGGAATTAAAGTTGATAAATCTAAAGTTGAAGTCATCTCTAAATTATCAATTCCAAATTGTCAAAAGGATGTTAGAATTTTTCTAGGATTTACTGGATACTATAGAAGATTTATAGAAAATTTCACTAAAATAGCATCCCCACTCTTCAAATTACTCACCAAGGATTGTGAATTCAATTGGAATCCTAATTGTCAGTTAGCATTTGAGACTTTAAAAGAAATAATTTCTAAAGCACCCATCTTGAGAGGTCCAAATTGAAAACTACCTTTTCACATTTCAACAGATGCTTCAAATACAGCTCTGGGAGCTATATTAGGACAAAAAGATTTGATTCCCTATGCCGTCTACTATACAAGTTAGAATTTGACTCCCACCGATTTAAATTATATTGTAACTGAAAAGGAATTTTTAGTTGTTGTTCATGCTATCAATAAGTTCAGACATTATATAATAGGCTATGAAACCTTTGTTCATACAGACCACTCTGCAATTAGATACTTAATGAATAAACCTATTACTAATGGCAGAGTTACAAGATGGCTATTACTCTTGCAAGAATTCAATATTACTATGCTAGATAGACCTAGAAAACAAAACACAGTTGTTGATTTCTTGTCCAGAATTCAAAATATCAAAGATGACACTCCAGTTGAAGATAAGTTTCCTGATGAATATCTTTTTGCAGTGACTACTCAGACCCCTTGGTTTGCAGATATTTCCAATTACTTAGTCATAGGGAAATTGCCTTCACATTTGTTTCCTAGAGAGAAAATAAAAATCATTCAAATAAGTGCAAGATACTCATGGATCACTAATGAATTGTATAAAACAAGTCCAGATCTCATGATCAGAAGATGTGTTAGGGAAGATGAAATGCCTGAGATTCTTAAGGCATGTCATGATGAACCATGTGGTGGACACTTTGCTGACAAGAGGAAAACCTATAAAATCCTTTCTTTAGGATATTATTGGCCATCCATCTTCAGAGATACCAAAGAATATGTCAAGAGGTGTGACAACTGCCAAAGGGTAGGAAAACCTACTTCTTCAAATGAAATTCCACTACAAATTCAGGTACTCATTGAACCTTTTGAAAAATGGGCCTTGGATTTTGTTGGACCAATTAATCCCCCATCTAAGCAAAATAAATATATATTGGTATGCATTGATTATGTCACTAAATGGGTAGAGGCTAAAGCATTACCTTTTGCTAATGAAAAATCTGTAGTTAATTTTTTTTTAGGACATCTTCACTCGTTTTGGTGTTCCAAGAGAAATTGTGACAGATCAGGGATCTCAATTTACATATAAAATGGTGAAGAGTCTTGTGGAAGATTACAAAATCAAACATAGGAAATCTACCCCCTATCATCCACAAGAAAATGATCAAGTTGAATCTACAAATAAGGTGATTGGAGGAATTCTCACTAAGACTATGCATCTACATAGGAGAGATTGGGCAAAAAGGCTTCCTCAAGAATTAAGGGTTTATAGAACTACATGGAGGAACACAACGGGACACACACCCTATGAACTTGTTTATGGGAAACAAGTCATGTTCCCTATAGAGTTTCAAATCAAAACCTTCAAGATGGCAGTCCAATTGGGGCTGAATTTATCAGAGGCACAGAAACATAAATTGGAGCAACTTAATGAGCTTTATGAAATCAAGCAAGATGTAGTTAAAAGAACTAGTATAGTCCAACAGTAAAGGGCTAAATGGCATGATCAATATATCAAGGAGAAGAAGTTTCAAGCAGGAGATTGGGCACTTTTGTTCAATTCAAAATTCAAAGATTTTCAAGGGAAGTTTCAGACTCATTGGCTTGGGCCATATGAGATTGAAGAAGTCTTTAATAACGAAGCAGTAAGGATAAGGACAATAGATGAAAGAAAAATACCTCTTCTTGTGAATGGTCATCGGTTGAAGATATATCAGAAGCCAATTTCAAGAGAGGAGTTCATTAAGATTTTCCATAATAACTCTGAAATGAAGCTAGTGAAGAAGAATTCTTCTTCTCCACTAACTTAGCCTTTATTTTTCCTAAATATATATAAATAAAAATAAATATATATAAGTAAAAATAAATAAATAAAAATAAAAAATAAAAAAAAATTGTATGAGTTTGAAAACCAATCATTGATTGGCATACTTATACAGAAAATACAGGGTGAAAATCAGAGATTTCTGACATCCTATATTTTCCATTTCCTTTCTGTAATAAGTAGTGACAAAAAGCTACATTCATTTTCATTTTAGAGTCTGAAAATTCATAGTCTCATTCTATCTCATTATGTTTTCATTTTATTTTAAAGTTCCATTTCATCTCACTGTCATATTTCATTTACATTTTATTTTTACAGTTTTACTCCATCTCACCCTATTTCCCATTTTATTTTACATTTCATTCCATATCACTGTCATAACCCATTTCCATTTCATTTTTACATTCATATTCCATAGCCATACTTCAGTTTTCCTTCTTTTCACATTCTGCAGCTAATTCCATTTTGCAGCTAATCTGATTCTGCAGCTACATCTTACTTATCAGCTCTGGCACAATTGTATGGCTTACAAATAAATCATGAATGAAAAAAATTGAAGAATCCAGTTTTGGAGACCAAACATGCTAAAAGGTACCTACGGATCAACACCAAAAGATTTATCAAGCAGAAAGGTTAAGTTCTAAAGGTAAAATGCAAAATTTTAATTCAAACAGCAATTTAAAAACATAAGGCATGTATGATATGGATAATCATATGTCTCCTTAACGAGTCATCATTTGATTTGACTGCCACTTCATCATACCACATCTCCGCCACATCTTCCATACTCGATACCAAACGATCCATAATAAATTCATCATACCACATCTCCACTACACTCTCCATACTCTGTACCTAAACAGTCCCTAATAACTCCATCTATTAATGGTCATGGCTACGATGTGACCAACTTATCCACGTCTCTCCAAACCCTCACCATCTATTTATTCCATGCAAACCCGTAGTTATTTTTCACCATACCCACAGTCAATCCATTTCATAGACCAGGAAAGTAATTCTGAAGGTTAAGAAATTTAACAGGAGCCATGGGACTCATTGTCAAGACAGAGCCAGTAGGAGCAAAATATATGGAAGGATACCCACAACTCAAGGAAATGCTGCAAAAGGCTGGATGGCTCAACTTCATTGAAAAATTTGATGGTTTCCACAAAGAGATCACAAAATCTTTTGCTAGATCATTTGATGGTACAGAAGTAGAAATTGGAGACATTAAGTTTAATACTACATAATAGAGGCTATAGAACTACCAAGACATGGTGAAAGATGGTTCAAAAACAAGGAATTCCACAGTGAATCATGGAAAGTAATCCTCAGGAACCCAGGTATGGATGTCTCTGTGTTTAGAAAAGGAATTCATATTTCAGCACTTAAAAGTAAATGGAGAAGCATGCTTTTGATATTACAAAAATTTATTACCTGTGAGGGGAGATTCGGGTGCATGTATGTCTACCATATACGTTTATTGATGAACTTTCTAGAAAATGGAGAAATCAATCTTCCTTTCTTCCTACTAAACAGTTTAAGAAGGATGGCTTCAAATGTACAGAAAAAAATAGAATTCATAGACACAACCATGTACCATCATGGGTTGGTAAAGATACTGGTTGAGTTTCATTTGAAAAGAATAGGAGATACTTGGGAAAATTTCCTGATAAGAAACTATTTCCAAGAGGCACCAAAGTCACCTAAAGAGGGTAATTTCAGAAGTAGGAGAAAGAAGACCAGTATAACCATTCAAAGCAAACATGAGTTCTCAAAGTAGAAAAATGATGAAGAGCTAATCTTTGAAAAATTGACAGAGAACAGGAAACAAATCAAGCAGAAAGGGAAGATGAAAAAGAAAGTTAGTGAAACTACTGGAAGAAACCCTAAATCTTCATTACAACAAGATGATGAAAAATTAATCTCTGAAGAATTGATAGAGATTAGGAAACAAATCAAGAGAAAAGAAAAGATAAGAAAGGAGAAAAACGGTACAAAGGAGAACTTAAGTCCTCTACAACTTAGAAGGAGCTCTAGACTCTAAGGTATGGTAAACAAGATATCATCAAAAGGGATGGAGTTCATAAATTTAGAAGAAGAAGCCCCAGTACCATCTCTTGATAATGTTCCATCTGCACACAGTCCTCAAAATTATCCTGAACAATATTTCGAAGGCATCCCCAGCAAAAGATCTCTAGGCATAGACCCAGTGCAGCAACAAATATATGACTATATAGAATCACTGGAGAAGAAAAGTGCCTCAATAGACCCAGAATCCTCTGTCAATGCAGAACCCTCTGTCAATCCACAAGAACCTCTAATCGACTCTCTCAAACAGGAAATCTATGAGTTAGAGATATTTAACAGACATATCAAGAAAGAAAATGAAACCTTGAGGGAACAAATTAAATTGGACAAGGCTATTCATGATGATACAATTCTGCATCTAGGGCTGTGGTATAAGAAGAATAGGAAGTTAAAGAGGAAGAATAGAAGCTTGAACATAATAGTCATCAACCTTAAATACAGGCTTCTTATGAAGAAACCCAGAATGGCAGTCACTTCTGTAGAAATTTGGAATAATTGAACACATATTCAACAGAGATTATCCTGATCATGTACTATTGCGGAATACATACACAATACATAAGCTCCTCTACGTTGATCATCAATATAGCAGCATCAATAACAATAAAACATCAAGAGCATTCACACATTAACACAGTATGTAACCGGGGAAAGCATCTCGCTAAAAACCCCACACTATCTGTATATTAATGATTGAGACCATGTAACATTACAAAGTACAATGCTTATCACAAGCAATCCAGTACCAGCTCCACCTGTTACACACAATACAGCTTAGATTTGATCTCCAAATCTCCCCCGTTGCTTGCTTGCCTCCACAGCTCAATACCTGCTCAAGAACTGATGAGAATGGCTTACCAAACTCATATTTGACCTGCAAATAATCACTCACACTCTGTTGGACGTGAGCACAGGCTACAATTCTTGATATTGGCCAATTCATTGGCATACTCAATCCCTCTGATTGTGCAAATCATCATGCACAGCTATAGTCATAACTCATAGCAATCTGATCCTCTAACACCTGTCCCTATTGAACTGAACATGCACTGACATGCAACTGAGTTAACTGATGTATTCTATAGTTGCATTATGAGTTAATAACTTGTGAATTAATTAATAACTAATTCATCCAACTCATCTCTAGTCTATTGATCAGTTAGACTAAATAAAACTAGTTTAACAAAGCTAAACTGAACACAACTCCATCAACTGCACCTCTAGTCCACTAAACTCAACTCACTTGAGTTCTAACTGAAGTCCTGCATGCAAATATTAGTCATCCCATAGGTAACCATGTATTTCCCTCTGGGATCTTCATGTACCACATCCGTAGCTCATCCTGAAGTGCTCCAAGAGAACAAGATCAAGTTTATAGTCCAAATATTGTTATGAGACAATAATATTTGACTTTTCTATTTTTGACAGCCAGTCTAAAAATAGACTTTGATCACTCAAACTGTGATCACTCACACTGTGGTCACCCACACTGTGATCACTCATATTGTGATCACCCGCACTGTGATCATCCACACTGTGATCATCCACACTGTGATCAAAAATAGAACTTGCGCCATAATTTGCCTGCGGGCCCACTTAGTGAAGGCAACTCTTTTCACTAAGCTCCATCATCTTGTTGCATTCTCAACAAGCATTTCTTGTTGCACACTTTTCAATACTCCCTCTCAACAAGAAAGGCTTCCTCTCAAACCATCCTGTAACTCTGGAATGTTCTCCATGCAACACATCTGGCTGGTCCACTTGCTCTGTCATCAAAGTCTTTGACTGCTATTGCCTCTGTCGACTAAAGACTCTGCATCTCTGTGCTCTTTAGTATCTGACTGCTCTAGCCTCTGTCACTTTGATCTCTGACTGCATCCGTGCTGCTGCTGGTTCTATCTCCCAGCACTGCATCCGCATTGCACCTCCCAACTGACCTCCCTGTTGGGCTAGAAACATCCTCTGATGTTGAAGCTCTACCTGCTGCTGACAAGTGCTCCCTCTCTGACATCTATGCTACTGCAACATCTCCATGCATCTTGCACCATTGCACACCTCTCTGTGCCACCTATCACTGTGCAAAACACTTGTGCCTCTCGCATTGCTGCAGCCTGTTAGCTATGCGCTGTCCTGGGATTCCCTGCACTATCGCTCTCTCTGCCGCTCCATCCGCATTTGTCTCTACCCAACCAGTCAGTTCCTACTACTACACATTTGGGTCTCCCGTAGCAAGGTCTCATCCAAGGGGTTGGGTACCTCAAGGATCTTGCCCCTCCTCCTTGGGACGATCAATCCACATCACCCAACCTCCTACCTAGAGGTATGGCTACATGCGATCCCTCAGCCCACTTGGCTCGAAGTTTCCCCATACTGGAGGTCTCTGGATTAGTAGATGTCTCTATTCGATCTCCTCTCAGCTTCCCTTGTTTTGGCTGCTCCACAACCTCCTGAAGCTGCTGCACCAATCATGGCTCCTCCACAATCGTCTGAGACTTCTTCTGGCTTTGCATGTTGAGAGGTAATGTATGCTCCCTCTCAACCACCAAGTCTCCATCATGACAACGAAAGCATCACACTTTCGATTTGTCAACCTTCTTCCCATCATTGTAAGAACAAGATTCAGAAAGAGAAACCTTCCCCTTCCCCTTCTTCACCTTACTCACTAAGGCACAGTTCTCCTCATCCTGCATGGATGAAGAACCGTCTCTGGTGCTCCGCCTGATCTCCTCCTGCACAAGATCTGACCATAGTCTTTCCCATCCTAACAATTTCTCCCGACCATTGACAGAGTCCTGATAGGAATGCCAACTCTTCGGAAGACCAAGGAGAGCCAAGCTCACCAAGTCCTCATCATCGACAGTAGCCCCCACACTTCCCAGCTCATCTCGACACTGAGTGAACTTCGTGAGATACTTGGGCATATTGTCACCATTCTTGCATTTGATGTTTCTGAGTTTTATCTCTTGCTTGGGAATTAAATTCGAATTCCACCAGCACAAAACTCAACCGCTTCCGATCTAGAATTCGTGAGAACAAAGTATTTCTTGTACAGAGATCGACTGTATGGGCATTCACCGGATATCTCACCTTCCAAAAGAAGGATGAATCCAAAGGCTACCTGGCCCGATTACAGACTCTGCCTGAAGAAATAAATTGTAAACACTTTCTGAATAGTAGATCTGATGATCAATCCTCGCTTTGATAACCTGTAGAACTTTTCCTACAAATCAAGGGGCTCTGATACCATGTAAAAATTTTGAATAATTGAACACATATTCAACAGAGATTATCCTGATCATGTACTATTGCGGAATACATACACAATACATAAGCTCCTCTACGTTGATCATCAATATAGCAGCATCAATAACAATAAAACATCAAGAGCATTCACACATTAACACAGTATGTAACCCGGGGAAAGCATCTCGCTAAAAACCCCACACTATCTGTATATTAATGATTGAGACCATGTAACATTACAAAGTACAATGCTTATCACAAGAAATCCAGTACCAGCTCCACCTGTTACACACAATACAGCTCAGATTTGATCTCCAAATCTCCCCCACTGCTTGCTTGCCTCCACAGCTCAATACCTGCTCAAGAACTGATGAGAATGGCTTAGCAAACTCATATTTGACCTACAAATAATCACTCACACTCTGTTGGACGTGAGTACAGGCTACAATTCTTGATATTGGCCAATTCATTGGCATACTCAATCCCTCTGATTGTGCAAATCATCATGCACAGCTATAGTCATAACTCATAGCAATCTGATCCTCTAACACCTGTCCCTGTTGAACTGAACATGCACTGACATGCAACTGAGTTAACTGATGTATTCTATAGTTGCATTATGAGTTAATAACTTGTGAATTAATTAATAACTAATTCACCCAACCCATCTCTATTCTATTGATCAGTTAGACTAAATACAACTAGTTTAACAAAGCTAAACTGAACACAACTCCATCAACTGCACTTCCAGTCCACTAAACTCAACTCACTTGAATTCTAACTGAAGTCCTGCATGAAAATATTAGTCATCCCATAGGTAACCACGTATTTCCCTCTGGGATCTGCATGTACCACATCCGTAGCTCATCCTGAAGTGCTCCAAGAGAATAAGATCAAGTTTATAGTCCAAATATTATTATGAGACAATAATATTTGACTTTTCTATTTTTGACAGCCAGTCTAAAAATAGA
The DNA here is from genome assembly GCA_031772625.1 of Pinus tabuliformis. NCBI lineage: Eukaryota > Viridiplantae > Streptophyta > Pinopsida > Pinales > Pinaceae > Pinus > Pinus tabuliformis. Next base: position 889,264,252 of record CM062809.1, read on the forward strand.
CTTTGATCACTCACACTGTGATCACTCACACTGTGGTCACCCACACTATGATCACTCATACTGTGATCACCCACACTGTGATCATCCACACTGTGATCAAAAATAGAACTTGCGCCATAATTCGCCTGCGGGCATACTTAGTGAAGGCGACTCTTTTCACTAAGCTCCATCATCTTGTTGCATTCTCAACAAGCATTTCTTGTTTCACACTTTTCAACAACTTCAAAGAAAAGCAAAATAAAAAAATTAGATGTACTAGCAGAAGTGTCTGAGAAAATGCAATAGGAAAGAAGAATTCACATTTTTGGCAAATTGCATGAGGACATGCAATGATTTTGCAGTGGGGGTATGTTGAACCTCAGAATTACCCTCTCCTTGACAAATTTTCTCACTTCTTTCCCTTTTTTTTCCATAAGATTACAGATCCCAATCAATGATAAATGATAGGTTTTGTCTTAAGGAGGGCATTAAATGATTGACATGTTATATTTTTATGTTTTTGATATTTGAATAAATTTTTGCAAATTAGCTACAGAATACAGCATATTCTGCAGCTAACTGTGTATTCCATAGCTACTTCCATGGTCTGGCAGGTTCCAGGTGTCAAATGAAGAATCTGGCCACATGGGCATCTCTAGAATTGTCTCCACATGGATTCTATCCTAGTCACTCAACCTAGATCAATAAGAAAGCAAGCTTAAGATCGTAGTCAAAGGTGGAGTCAAACATATGATACCCGGAAGCAAGAGGACTCTTCGTCTGCTCTTTCATGGTTAATCAATAAATCTAACAGTTCTGTTGCAAGCATTAACTCAGATCAGCCACCTATGTTAACAGTTCTGTTGCAAACATCTCATTCAAATTTAAGTCACTTGTAGCTGATCAAACGTTTACACAATCCTGTTGTAATACGTATAGGCCACCTATAGCTAGTTTTCCTCAAAGATAGTTATGATTATTTCCATTTAAATATTGGTTGTACAGACTTCATTCTCTTCTATAATATAAATTGTGTGTTGACTTCATTCTTTTCTATAATATAAATTGTGTGTTGACCAATGATTGTTTAAGAGAGAATTTTCAATTAGTTAGTAGCTCAACCCAGTTAGTTGCAGAGGACCCCTGCACTGAAGGAGGTTTTCTTTCTATTCGTTTTCTGTTTAGTTTTAATTTCATTATTTTCTTTTAAGAGTGTTTCTGCCTTAGGTTTATTTATTTTAGTTTTGATCAATAGCATAATGTTAAAACTCAATTGTGTGATCTTGTTCTTCCAACACATTTCATGAAAGGAAATGATTTTGTTTTTAAACAAAGTAAGGTTGAAGTAATGAGAACGCACTGTTGTATAGCTTACTCACTGTTTTGTTATTTATTTTCTAGGATAGATTTGTCAATTCACTGCGTTAATGAATTTTTTTGATCACCATTTCAAGTTGATACTCATCCTAAACTAAATGGTTAAACATTCACTTCACACAATGGTTGAAATCAATCAGTTACCTTCTGCATGTTTCATTTAGTTCTCTAGATCATAAAGTACAGAAAGTTGCTTGTATTCCATCTCAAGAAGGTTATCTTTCAAAATTGAAGGTTAGAGTAACTAGAAGTACTTTAGTTGATTTCATTATCTCTATTTATTTCAACATGCATTACAACTTCACCTTTAATTCTAAGGAATAGATTAATGGCTTAAGGTTAATGACGAGATAGGATAGATGCTCTGTTTTTTTCCTTTCTTTAAATTATATTTTGACTAATTTCAACTCTTGGTTTACCTTTAGGAAGTTTAGATTCACTTAAGTTTCTCACGGTTCAGATTGTACATCATAAGGAATCAAGAACAAAAACCCCCAAAACAATATAAAAATACAAAACAACGAAGTAAGAAGGGTTAACTAAGCACATATAGTGCACTACACTTCATCAACTTACAAACCTCAGTTAATAATTTATGAAAGCAATATAGGACACTAAATTGACTAAAGACCAAGTTGAAATATGTAACCAACAGTTCACCGTAGATCATAACTGTCACCTACCCAATCAGAATTTGTATACCCAGAGACTAAAATTGTAGCATTGCTCGAATAAAATACACCATAATTCCCCCTGTAAATATCACAAAATTATCTTGGTTTCCTGCTAATGACTTTCACAAGGTTGTTGCATGAATCAAGAAATCATATTGGCCGCAAAAGAGAGATCTGGTCTGTTGTGAGTTAATTATATCAAACTGCCAACGAGCTCACGATAAAGAGTAGAATCAACTAGTGGAGTGGTACACTCAACAATTAACTTTACACCAGATTGAAATGGCGTAGGAGCAAGTTTACAATCACTCATATGGAAACAATCCATTAAATTTGTCGCATGCTTAGGCTGAGAGAGAAAAATACCATTGGACATATGCCAGATCTAAAGACCCAAAAAATAGTGCAATGTACTGAGATCTGTCATCTCAAATTTCTTCTGAAGAGCAATTTTCATATCTTGAATAAATACAAGCTAGCTGCCAATGATAATTAGATCATCCACATATAACACAATAATGAGGACATTATCATCAAAGTTCTTAACATACATATTTGGATTAGATATACAATGCTTAAAACTATTATTCAAGAAATATGCATCAATTTTATCATACCAAGCCCTAGATGCTTGTTTGAGACCATATAAAGTTTTGTGTAATTTGCATACTAAACTTGAGGATTTGGCAGAAATAAAACCAGGAGGTTGTTGCATATAAATTTCTTCAGTAATATCACCATTTAAAAAGGCACTTTTAACATCCATTTGATGAATTTCCCACTTATAAGATGCAACAAGTGATAAAATGGTTCTTATTGTGTTCATTTTAGCAATAGGAGAAAAAGTTTCATTATAATCAATACCTTCAAGTTGATTAAAACCTTTTGCAACTAATCTAGATTTATGCTTTTTGATTTGTCCTTCTATAGTGAACTTAGTTTTATAAACCCATTTACAGCCAACTAAATTCTTTCCTAAAGGAAGAGGAACAAGAGACCAAGTCTTGTTTCTCAAAAGAGATTCATATTCAACAAACATAGCTTGTTCCCAATGAGGCTTACCCTTAGCTTGAGCATAAGTAGTGGGATCATATGTGGGCAAAACTTTGGTCATGAGATCAAGTTATATCTAGTTCAACGAGTGTCAGAAGGATTTTCGACCTCACTGCTTGCATATTCAAGAGTTTTCTAAGCCCAAACAAGAAGAGTAAAAGGAACATGAGTCACTTCAAGAGCTTCATGAGTTTCAGGGGCTTCTATGAGCCTAGTAGTGGATTGCCTCACTATTGTCTTTGATTGGTGTACACCTTTGCTAACCAACGTGAAGAAACAACTCACTACCATTTTGAAGGGTCAAAAGAAGGATTTCATATACGGAACTATCTTATGTTTTTTGAGAGAGTACCTGGGCTTCGTCCCAAGGTATTATCTACCATTAGTAGCCCGAGAGATCCGTAGATGGGTAGATGGGTAGACTTGATGAAACGCCTAGGGGGCGTTGAGGTCCCTAGAACAACTTTTGATGATGAGTTTTTCCTTTGGTTGGATCAACAAGTCATTGTAGTTGAAGACTACCCCTATGCCAAAATAGATTTATGAGGAGATCCAGATCTAGTATTGCCACCAGACATAACATGGGGTGCCATAGGTATAACTGATTTTTGAATTTTTGAATTTTTGAATTTTAAGATTTTTTGGATTTTCAATATAAATGAATTAAAAATATTTTTGATGAGACAAGACATTTACAAAATTATTGATCATGTTTTAGATGTGGGACCAATGAGACCTGATGGGGTTTTGTGATATAGGCATCATGGAAGAGATGTTGAAGAGGCCGCAGCTGAGACTGAGAGAGTCCTCCATGCAATCCAGAGAAACTTGGTGAGATTGACTCACCAGGTACCCATGGTGGCCATAAAGGACTTACCAGAGGAGATGCAGCGATGCGTGGTAGGAGTACCACGGTACAGGGTGCGACTATTTCGACAGGTGGCTAACACCATCGTTTTCTTTCTAGCTGCTCATCCTGAGTAGGATCGTTAGATTGATGATCAGATCTTTTTATGATTAGACATGATGATGGGCATAAGCCCAAATTTTGTAGGGAATTTTGTCTCGATTTTTGTATATTATTTTGGACACAAAAACTCTATCTATATACAGACAGTTTTACGATGATCATATATACAGATGATACTTCAATTATTTTTTATGTTTTAATGTGATGAATGATTTATATGCCAATCCAATGCTTGATTAGCAATAGAATCTGCTAAGGAATTTTTTGATCGTGGGATTTGAACAAATGTGATGTAAACAAATGATCTTTGCAATAAGTGTACTCTCAGAAATTGGCGATACAAATAAGGATTTCGTACTCGATAAATGTTATTGATTTGAGATACCACCAGTTGTGAATCCAAATAAACTACTAACGAATCAATGTCAAGAGATATCACTTTAGATAGTAAATTAATAACAACAGTATATTCGGCAATATTATTTGAAGCGAGATTGATACATACTCCTCTCAAAACCATCAACTGGACAGATGGATAATAAAACACCCAAGCCGTGGAAGCAAGGTTCTGGGTATGTCTATAGGCACCATCGGCGAACCCTAGATATATCAAATCGTCCATCAATACCTGCCAAAGAAAATCAAAAAATATCGACATCACTAAAACCGATAGATAGATATGTACAATTATACAATATATACACACAAGTAAATGCTTGGCCGAAGCCTAAGCAAAGTACTTCTTAAGGTAAAGCCCATTTCTGGACTCCCCCAACTTGTTTCCTTCAAAATCAATTAATTCATAGGCTCCCTTTTTTAAAACTCGCTTGACAATGAAGGGACCGTACCATGTAGACTTAAACTTGCCTACCCCAAGGCATCTTTATCTTGATCGTAGACCACGACAAGGTCGCCTTCAGAAAAATTTCTAGGACAGACAACTTTATCATATTGAGTTTTTACCCTCTTTTTATGAGCTTCATTTACTGTGGCAGCATCTCGAGGCTACTCATCAAGATGTTCCAAATGAATGAGGCGTTCTTCGAGACTAGAAGTATCAGGAAGAAGTTCAACAACCAGTTTAAGGGAAGGAATTTCACATTCTATAGGAAAAATAGATTCCAACCCGTAAACCAGTTAAAAGGGAGTAAAACCAATGGCAGCCTTAACTAACGTTCGGTATGCCCAAAGGTTGGATATAACATGATGTGCCCATTGGATCTAGCTTTGTTAATCATCCTTTGTAGGATGATTTTAAGGGATTCGTTCACGGCTTTGACCTACCCATTGACCTGAGGATAATACGGAGATGAATGCTCCTGCCAGAAACCCAACATGAGAGCCAATTTAAACATCAGTTGATTTTGTAAATGACTGCCATGGTTAGTGTCAATCCCTTTGGGAATACCGAACTGGGAAATAACTTGATTGAAGAGAAAAAAGGTCATTGTTTCATTGTCATTCTTGAAAGTAGGCATACCCTCAGCTCACTTAGTAAAGTAGTCTATGACCACAATGATATACTTGTGATTCCCTGTCGAAAGCGGATTACAAGTAGTAAAATCAATGCCCCGCTTTGTGAAAGGGTCGACAGTGATCACAGGGAAAAGCAAAGTTGGATGTGTGCACATTTTCCAAGTATAAACCTGACAAGGATGGCATCTATTGACCGCTTCAATACAATCTTTGAAGATCGAATGCTAAAAGTAGTCTGCTCGCAAATTTTTTTGGGTTGTAGAAAGCCCAGATAAATGACCACCACAAGCTCCACTGTGGCAATCATTAAGCACTGACTCGACCTCTTCCAAGATTAAACAACATCTAAGAATTGAATCAATCCTGCGACGGTATAAAGTTTCACCTATAATAATATAATTTTTAGTGAGGTGATGCAATTTTCTACGCTCATCCTTGGAAAAAGCGATCAGAAACTTCGAAGTGTGGAGATAGATAATGATATCTCCATAGCAAGGATCTTGTGAGGAAATAAGAAACAGATGTTCATCAGGAAATTTTTCTACGTGAACAATTTCTTCCTCACAAAGCAGGTTTGAGATCAACTCTACAAATACTAAATATTTATTAGATTTAGCTGACATGAATTCGAGATCGAATTCTTGTAAAATGACAATCCATCTATTATATTTTCCCCCAATCACTCACCTACTGAGAACAAACTAAAATGGATTGACGATTGCTAAGATGAAAGTTTTTTGAAGAAGAATATAATGTAGAAGTCGCTGGACAAAATGAACAACTGCCAAAGCTAATTTCTCAATGGGAGAATAGTGTGTTTTAGGACCACCCAAACCTTCAGCTCAGATAGTAGATTACATCCTCACAGAAGGCATCATCTTCCTGAACCAGAACCATACCAGTGATTGTTTCTGTTGCGGCGAAATACAAGAGGAAATCTCTGCTATAATCATGTGGACTCAAAAAAGGAGCAGAGGTTAATTCCTTTTTCAAAGCATCAAAATATCATTGCGCGAAATCATCCCATAAAAATGGGACCCCTTCCTTAAGCAATCAAATAAATCCTTTTGTGATCTCGTCATAATTGGCTATAAATAATCTCAAGAAATTTGCTTTTCCTTGGATACTCTGAAGTTGACGTATAGGAGACAGGGGAGGCAACTGAAGTATTGCCTCAACCTTGAAGGGATGTACATGAATCCGCTGTGTTGACACAATGAATACCAACAACCGATCGGATGTGACCAAGAAAATGCACTTATTCGGATTCAACCGGATTTTATAAAAATGATGTCGTTCAAAAATCAACCAAAGATGTTTAGGATGATCAATTCTCTTTCAAGAAAGAGCAACTAAATCATCTAGATATGCTTCGATAATGTGCTTGATGTCGTGAAAAGCATATGACATGGCCCATTGAAAAGTGGCTCCAACATTTTTGAGGCCAAAGGCATCTTTCTGTACGCAAATGTACCGCAAGGACAAATAAAAGTTGTCTTGTGCTGATCTTCAGGATGGATAGTAATTTGGTTATAACCAAAAAATCCATCCATAAACAAAAAAATCTCATTACCTGCACATTCATCAATAATCTGATCAATAAAGGGCATGGGGTAATTGTCCTTAACAAGCCTTATTTAGGTCCCTAAATTCAATGTATATGTGAATCGTTACTTGCTTTTTGTTTACGGGGACTGGATTAGAGATCCACTCAATTAAAGGAATAGGGTATATGAAACCTGCCTTAAGCAACTTCTCAACTTCAGCTTTGATAACTGCTGCTTTTCTAGGGTTAACCAGTTGAATTTTTTGACAAATAGGTTTTTCATTCTCATACGTCTTGATCTCATGTTGGACTATAGATGGATCTATTCTAGGCATTTCCTCATAAGACCAAGTGAATACATCATGAAACTCTTTAAAGAGATTGGTATAAGTTTGAATTTCTTCAGGGGAACAGTCAACTCCAATCAAGACATTTTCAATAATGTTGGGATTCCTAGAGATGTTCACTAGTGCAATTTGTGAGATAACAGACATATTACCTTTAGCAAAAAATTATGCTGGGGCCAAGGGGTTTAAAACTACATGAACATCACTAGTAGAAGGACTGGAAAAACTTGACTCTACTTCTCGCAAATGAGGGAGTAAATACGAACAATTATGCAAGTCATTCCATGGTCTTTCAACACCCATCATTGCTTCTTCATATGGCAATACAGTATTTAAGCAATCTTGAGTAGAAGTCGAATCAAGAGTCCAAGCTAGAGCCACATCTCCATCCAGCTCCTCTAGTGAATAAGGAGTAGGATCAAAGTCTAGAGAGTTAACAATAGACTGATAAGTAATTTCTGTTACAGACATAGGACATGCCATTCCACCTACCTACCCCTCACCTAATGTGGTGGTAGATGAGGGTAAGGGCCAAGGGTCCGAAAAATAATGAGTTCTAAAGAACTCTCTTCGAAAAGGTCCCTTGGAGGATGAAATAGCATTAATTCTAGCTATAGGAGCAAGAAGATCAAAAGTACCCATTAAGGAAGAGTACATTCCAACTCCTAAATTCTCTATAGGCTACTTGGGATTGTCCACTAATGGAACAATAGACTCAGAAGATGCGTGGGAGTCTCCCAGAGAATAATCCATCTGATCAACCTTTACAATTCTCCCTTCATGAGGAAAATAAAGGATGCGAAATAATGATGATACAATAACATCCATCTCATAAATCCAATTCCTGCCTAAAAGGAGGTTGTAATCTAGATTCGCATCGACTATCTCTACTTCAATATTCACCACCTTTCCCCCAACACAGATGGGAAAGGTTGGGATAATCCCGTGCAGCCTATGAGAATGACCATCAAATGTTGTCAACAAAGTTGGTGAAGGAACAACTTGAGGCGATCCAATAGCCTTCCAACATGACATGGACATTACACATGTGGAAGCTCCCTCATCGATTACAGTTCGAAAGATATTGGTCTTTCGATATGTAGACTTTATCTGGAAAGCCATATGATGTGGGAGTCTTTTCTTGGTGTTTGACATATTGAATGTAAGCACAAGAGAATTTTTTGGATCAACTGCTCCGATCGTAGTGAGTAATGCACTCCTTTGTGTGGGGCACGACTGGAGTACCTCTAACACCGACATAGCACAAGGACTCTGAGCCAGATCTTCTACAATTGAGTAGTTCTGGGCTGCCCTAGCATTAGGGTTAATGGTCGAGCGTTTTATGGAGCCTTTCAGCATCTGAGGTATAGACTCAACATAGGGCCTCTAAATATGGAGTTGCTTTGAAGCATCAAAAGCAGACTTAGCCTTAGATGACTCTGATTCACCATAATCATGTGATCGCGTAGCAACGTCGAT